>CAKAOJ020000208.1:0-600000 GCA_916701645.2 Sebastolobus alascanus | reverse complement strand
TATTCGTAAAAAAATGTCATAGCATAGAATGTCGAAAATGTTCATGAAAACAGGCATAGTATAGTCTGTCGATTAATTTGGTGGGAAAAAAACTCAGTTTAAAATTTCGAAAATTTTCATGAAAAAAGTCATACTATAGCATGTCGAACATTTTCGTGAACAAATGTCGAAAATATTCTTGAAAAAGTGTCATAGTATAGAATGTCAAAAAATTTCATGAAAAAAGGCATAGTATAGTCTGTCGATTACCTTGGTGGAAGAAAAACTCAGTTTAAAATTTCGAAAATTTTCATGAAAAAAGTCATGCTATAGCATGTGTAAAATTTTCGTGAACAAATGTCGAAAATATTCGTAAAAAAATGTCATAGTATAGAATGTCGAAAATTTTAATGAAAACAGGCATAGTATAGTCTGTCGATTAATTTGGTGGAAAAAAAACTCAGTTTAAATTTTCGTCAATTTTCATGGAAAGTCATGCTATAGTATGACTTTTTTCATGAAAATGTCGAAATTTTAAACTGAGTTTTTTTTCCACCAAATGAATCGACAGACTATACTATGCCTTTTTTCATTAAAATTTTCGACATTCTATACTATGACATTTTTTTACGAATATTTTCGACATGCTATAGTATGACTTTTTTCATGAAAATTTTCGAAAATATTCCTAAAAAAATGTAATAGTATAGAATGTCGAAAATTTTCATGAAAACAGGCATAGTATAGTCTGTCGATTAATTTGGTGGAAAAAAAACTCAGTTAAAATTTTTGTCAATTTTCATGAAAAGTCATACTATAGTATGACTTTTTTCATGAAAATGTTGAAATTTTAAACTGAGTTTTTTTTCGACCAAATGAATCGACAGACTATACTATGCCTTTTTTCATTAAAATTTTCGACATTCTATACTATGACATTTTTTTACGAATATTTTCGACATGCTATAGTATGACTTTTTTCATGAAAATATTCGTAAAAAAATGTCATAGTATAGAATGTCGAAAATTTTAATGAAAACAGGCATAGTATAGTCTGTCGATTAATTTGGTGGAAAAAAAACTCAGTTTAAATTTTCGGCAATTTTCATGGAAAGTCATACTATAGTATGACTTTTTTCATGAAAATTTTCGAAAATATTCGTAAAAAAATGTCATAGTATAGAATGTCGAAAATGTTCATGAAAACGGGCATAGTATAGTCTGTCGATTAATTTGGTGGAAAAAAAACTGAGTTTAAAATTTCGAAATTTTCATGAAAAAAGTCATACTATAGCATGTCGAACATTTTCGTGAACAAATGTCGAAAATATTCTTGAAAAAGTGTCATAGTATAGAATGTCGAAAATTTTAATGAAAACAGGCATAGTATAGTCTGTCGATTAATTTGGTGGGAAAAAAACTCAGTTTAAAATTTCGAAAATTTTCAGGAAAAATGTCATACTATAGCATGTCGAAAATTTTCGTGAACAAATGTCGAAAATATTCGTAAAAAATTGTCATAGTATAGAATGTCGAACATTTTAATGAAAAAAGGCATAGTATAGTCTGTCGATTAATTTGGTGGAAAAAAAAATCAGTTTAAATTTTCGTCAATTTTCATGGAAAGTCATACTACAGTATGACTTTTTTCATGAAAATGTCGAAATTTTAAACTGAGTTTTTTTTCCACCACACAAATCGACAGACTAAACTATGCATTTTTTCATTAAAATTTTCGACATTCTATACTATGACATTTTTTTACGAATATTTTCGACATGCTATAGTATGACTTTTTTCATGAAAATTTCGAAAATATTCCTAAAAAAATGTCATAGTATAGAATGTCTAAAATTTTCATGAAAACAGGCATAGTATAGTCTGTCGATTAATTTGGTGGAAAAAAAACTCAGTTTAAATTTTCGTCAATTTTCATGAAAAGTCATACTATAGTATGACTTTTTTCATGAAAATGTTGAAATTTTAAACTGAGTTTTTTTTCCACCAAATGAATCGACAGACTATACTATGCCTTTTTTCATTAAAATTTTCGACATTCTATACTATGACATTTTTTTACGAATATTTTCGACATGCTATAGTATGACTTTTTTCATGAAAATGTCGAAATTTTAAACTGAGTTTTTTTTCCACCAAATGAATCGACAGACTATACTATGCCTTTTTTCATTAAAATTTTTGACATTCTATACTATGACATTTTTTTACGAATATTTTCGACATGCTATAGTATGAATTTTTTCATGAAAATTTTCGAAAATATTCCTAAAAAAATGTCATAGTATAGAATGTCGAAAATTTTCATGAAAACAGGCATTGTATAGTCTGTCGATCAATTTGGTGGAAAAAAAAACTCATTTTAAATTTTCGTCAATTTTCATGAAAAGTCATACTATAGTATGACTTTTTTCATGAAAATTTCGAAATTTTAAACTGAGTTTTTTTTCCACCAAATGAATCGACAGACTATACTATGCCTTTTTTCATTAAAATTTTCGACATTCTATACTATGACATTTTTTTACGAATATTTTCGACATGCTATAGTATGACTTTTTTCATGAAATTTCGAAAATATTCGTAAAAAAATGTCATAGTATAGAGTGTCTAACATTTTCATGAAAACAGGCATAGTATAGTCTGTCGATTAATTTGGTGGAAAAAAACTCAGTTTAAAATTTCGAAATTTTCATGAAAAAAGTCATACTATAGCATGTCGAAAATGTTCGTGAACAAATGTCGAAAATATTCTGAAAAAAGTGTCATAGTATAGAATGTCGAACATTTTCATGAAAAAAGGCATAGTATAGTCTGTCGATTACCTTGGTGGAAAAAAAACTCAGTTTAAAATTTCGAAAATTTTCATGAAAAAAGTCATACTATAGCATGTCGAACATTTTCGTGAACAAATGTCGAAAATATTCTTGAAAAAGTGTCATAGTATAGAATGTCAAAAAATTTCATGAAAAAAGGCATAGTATAGTCTGTCGATTACCTTGGTGGAAGAAAAACTCAGTTTAAAATTTCGAAAATTTTCATGAAAAAAGTCATGCTATAGCATGTGTAAAATTTTCGTGAACAAATGTCGAAAATATTCGTAAAAAAATGTCATAGTATAGAATGTCGAAAATTTTAATGAAAACAGGCATAGTATAGTCTGTCGATTAATTTGGTGTAAAAAAAACTCAGTTTAAATTTTCGTCAATTTTCATGGAAAGTCATGCTATAGTATGACTTTTTTCATGAAAATGTCGAAATTTTAAACTCAGTTTTTTTTCCACCAAATGAAAGGACAGACTATACTATGCCTTTTTTCATTAAAATTTTCGACATTCTATACTATGACATTTTTTTACGAATATTTTCGACATGCTATAGTATGACTTTTTTCATGAAAATTTCGAAAATATTCCTAAAAAAATGTCATAGTATAGAATGTCTAAAATTTTCATGAAAACAGGCATAGTATAGTCTGTCGATTAATTTGGTGGAAAAAAAACTGAGTTTAAAATTTCGAAATTTTCATGAAAAAAGTCATACTATAGCATGTCGAAAATGTTCGTGAACAAATGTCGAAAATATTCGTAAAAAAATGTCATAGTATAGAATGTCGAACATTTTCATGAAAAAAGGCATAGTATAGTCTGTCGATTAATTTGGTGGGAAAAAAACTCAGTTTAAAATTTCGAAAATTTTCATGAAAAAAGTCATACTATAGCATGTCGAACATTTTCGTGAACAAATGTCGAAAATATTCTTGAAAAAGTGTCATAGTATAGAATGTCAAAAAATTTCATGAAAAAAGGCATAGTATAGTCTGTCGATTACCTTGGTGGAAGAAAAACTCAGTTTAAAATTTCGAAAATTTTCATGAAAAAAGTCATGCTATAGCATGTGTAAAATTTTCGTGAACAAATGTCGAAAATATTCGTAAAAAAATGTCATAGTATAGAATGTCCAAAATTTTAATGAAAACAGGCATAGTATAGTCTGTCGATTAATTTGGTGGAAAAAAAACTCAGTTTAAATTTTCGTCAATTTTCATGGAAAGTCATGCTATAGTATGACTTTTTTCATGAAAATGTCGAAATTTTAAACTGAGTTTTTTTTTCCACCAAATGAATCGACAGACTATAGTATGCCTTTTTTCATTAAAATTTTCGACATTCTATACTATGACATTTTTTTACGAATATTTTCGACATGCTATAGTATGACTTTTTTCATGAAAATTTTCGAAAATATTCCTAAAAAAATGTAATAGTATAGAATGTCGAAAATTTTCATGAAAACAGGCATAGTATAGTCTGTCGATTAATTTGTTGGAAAAAAAACTCAGTTAAAATTTTTGTCAATTTTCATGAAAAGTCATACTATAGTATGACTTTTTTCATGAAAATGTTGAAATTTTAAACTGAGTTTTTTTTCGACCAAATGAATCGACAGACTATACTATGCCTTTTTTCATTAAAATTTTCGACATTCTATACTATGACATTTTTTTACGAATATTTTCGACATGCTATAGTATGACTTTTTTCATGAAAATATTCGTAAAAAAATGTCATAGTATAGAATGTCGAAAATGTTCATGAAAACAGGCATAGTATAGTCTGTCGATTAATTTGGTGGAAAAAAAACTCAGTTTAAATTTTCGTCAATTTTCATGAAAAGTCATACTATAGTATGACTTTTTTCAGGAAAATGTCGAAATTTTAAACTGAGTTTTTTTTCCACCAAATGAATCGACAGACTATACTATGCCTTTTTTCATGAAAATTTTCGACATTCTATACTATGACATTTTTTTAGGAATATTTTCGAAAATTTTCATGAAAAAAGTCATACTATAGCATGTCGAAAATATTCGTAAAAAAATGTCATAGTATAGAATGTCGAAAATTTTAATGAAAAAAGGCATAGTATAGTCTGTCGATTCATTTGGTGGAAAAAAAACTCAGTTTAAAATTTCGACATTTTCATGAAAAAAGTCATACTATAGCATGACTTTCCATGAAAATTGACGAAAATTTAAACTGAGTTTTTTTTCCACCAAATTGATCGACAGACTATACTATGCCTGTTTTCATTAAAATTTTCGACATTCTATACTATGACATTTTTTTACGAATATTTTCGACATGCTATAGTATGACTTTTTTCATGAAAATATTCGTAAAAAAATGTCATAGTATAGAATGTCGAAAATTTTAATGAAAACAGGCATAGTATAGTCTGTCGATTAATTTGGTGGAAAAAAAACTCAGTTTAAATTTTCGGCAATTTTCATGGAAAGTCATACTATAGTATGACTTTTTTCATGAAAATTTTCGAAAATATTCGTAAAAAAATGTCATAGTATAGAATGTCGAAAATGTTCATGAAAACAGGCATAGTATAGTCTGTCGATTAATTTGGTGGAAAAAAAACTCAGTTTAAATTTTCGTCAATTTTCATGGAAAGTCATGCTATAGTATGACTTTTTTCATGAAAATGTCGAAATTTTAAACTGAGTTTTTTTTCCACCAAATGAATCGACAGACTATACTATGCCTTTTTTCATTAAAATTTTCGACATTCTATACTATGACATTTTTTTACGAATATTTTCAACATGCTATAGTATGACTTTTTTCATGAAAATTTTCGAAAATATTCCTAAAAAAATGTAATAGTATAGAATGTCGAAAATTTTCATGAAAACAGGCATAGTATAGTCTGTCGATTAATTTGGTGGAAAAAAAACTCAGTTAAAATTTTTGTCAATTTTCATGAAAAGTCATACTATAGTATGACTTTTTTCATGAAAATGTTGAAATTTTAAACTGAGTTTTTTTTCGACCAAATGAATCGACAGACTATACTATGCCTTTTTTCATTAAAATTTTCGACATTTTATACTATGACATTTTTTTACGAATATTTTCGACATGCTATAGTATGACTTTTTTCATGAAAATATTCGTAAAAAAATGTCATAGTATAGAATGTCGAAAATTTTAATGAAAACAGGCATAGTATAGTCTGTCGATTAATTTGGTGGAAAAAAAACTCAGTTTAAATTTTCGGCAATTTTCATGGAAAGTCATACTATAGTATGACTTTTTTCATGAAAATTTTCGAAAATATTCGTAAAAAAATGTCATAGTATAGAATGTCGAAAATGTTCATGAAAACAGGCATAGTATAGTCTGTCGATTCATTTGGTGGAAAAAAAACGGAGTTTAAAATTTCGAAATTTTCATGAAAAAAGTCATACTATAGCATGTCGAAAATGTTCGTGAACAAATGTCGAAAATATTCGTAAAAAAATGTCATAGTATAGAATGTCGAACATTTTCATGAAAAAAGGCATAGTATAGTCTGTCGATTAATTTGGTGGGAAAAAAACTCAGTTTAAAATTTCGAACATTTTCGTGAACAAATGTCGAAAATATTCTTGAAAAAGTGTCATAGTATAGAATGTCAAAAAATTTCATGAAAAAAGGCATAGTATAGTCTGTCGATTACCTTGGTGGAAGAAAAACTCAGTTTAAAATTTTGAAAATTTTCATGAAAAAAGTCATGCTATAGCATGTGTAAAATTTTCGTGAACAAATGTCGAAAATATTCGTAAAAAAATGTCATAGTATAGAATGTCGAAAATTTTAATGAAAACAGGCATAGTATAGTCTGTCGATTAATTTGGTGGAAAAAAAACTCAGTTTAAATTTTCGTCAATTTTCATGGAAAGTCATGCTATAGTATGACTTTTTTCATGAAAATGACGAAATTTTAAACTGAGTTTTTTTTCCACCAAATGAATCGACAGACTATACTATGCCTTTTTTCATTAAAATTTTCGACATTCTATACTATGACATTTTTTTACGAATATTTTCGACATGCTATAGTATGACTTTTTTCATGAAAATATTCGTAAAAAAATGTCATAGTATAGAATGTCGAAAATTTTCATGAAAACAGGCATAGTATAGTCTGTCGATTAATTTGGTGGAAAAAAAACTGAGTTTAAAATTTCGAAATTTTCATGAAAAAAGTCATACTATAGCATGTCGAAAATATTCGTGAACAAATGTCGAAAATATTCGTAAAAAAATGTCATAGTATAGAATGTCGAACATTTTCATGAAAAAAGGCATAGTATAGTCTGTCGATTAATTTGGTGGGAAAAAAACTCAGTTTAAAATTTCGAAAATTTTCATGAAAAAAGTCATACTATAGCATGTCGAACATTTTCGTGAACAAATGTCGAAAATATTCTTGAAAAAGTGTCATAGTATAGAATGTCAAAAAATTTCATGAAAAAAGGCATAGTATAGTCTGTCGATTACCTTGGTGGAAGAAAAACTCAGTTTAAAATTTCGAAAATTTTCATGAAAAAAGTCATGCTATAGCATGTGTAAAATTTTCGTGAACAAATGTCGAAAATATTCGTAAAAAAATGTCATAGTATAGAATGTCCAAAATTTTAATGAAAACAGGCATAGTATAGTCTGTCGATTAATTTGGTGGAAAAAAAACTCAGTTTAAATTTTCGTCAATTTTCATGGAAAGTCATGCTATAGTATGACTTTTTTCATGAAAATGTCGAAATTTTAAACTGAGTTTTTTTTTCCACCAAATGAATCGACAGACTATAGTATGCCTTTTTTCATGAAAATTTTCGAAAATATTCCTAAAAAAATGTAATAGTATAGAATGTCGAAAATTTTCATGAAAACAGGCATAGTATAGTCTGTCGATTAATTTGGTGGAAAAAAAACTCAGTTAAAATTTTTGTCAATTTTCATGAAAAGTCATACTATAGTATGACTTTTTTCATGAAAATGTTGAAATTTTAAACTGAGTTTTTTTTCCACCAAATGAATCGACAGACTATACTATGCCTTTTTTCATTAAAATTTTCGACATTTTATACTATGACATTTTTTTACGAATATTTTCGACATGCTATAGTATGACTGTTTTCATGCAAATGTCGAAAATATTCGTAAAAAAATGTCATAGTATAGAATGTCGAACATTTTCATGAAAAAAGGCATAGTATAGTCTGTCGATTAATTTGGTGGGAAAAAAACTCAGTTTAAAATTTCGAAAATTTTCATGAAAAAAGTCATACTATAGCATGTCGAACATTTTCGTGAACAAATGTCGAAAATATTCTTGAAAAAGTGTCATAGTATAGAATGTTAAAAATTTCATGAAAAAAGGCATAGTATAGTCTGTCGATTACCTTGGTGGAAGAAAAACTCAGTTTAAAATTTCGAAAATTTTCATGAAAAAAGTCATGCTATAGCATGTGTAAAATTTTCGTAACAAATGTCGAAAATATTCCTAAAAAAATGTAATAGTATAGAATGTCGAAAATTTTCATGAAAACAGGCATAGTATAGTCTGTCGATTAATTTGGTGGAAAAAAAACTCAGTTAAAATTTTTGTCAATTTTCATGAAAAGTCATACTATAGTATGACTTTTTTCATGAAAATGTTGAAATTTTAAACTGAGTTTTTTTTCGACCAAATGAATCGACAGACTATACTATGCCTTTTTTCATTAAAATTTTCGACATTTTATACTATGACATTTTTTTACGAATATTTTCGACATGCTATAGTATGACTTTTTTCATGAAAATATTCGTAAAAAAATGTCATAGTATAGAATGTCGAAAATTTTAATGAAAACAGGCATAGTATAGTCTGTCGATTAATTTGGTGGAAAAAAAACTCAGTTTAAATTTTCGGCAATTTTCATGGAAAGTCATACTATAGTATGACTTTTTTCATGAAAATTTTCGAAAATATTCGTAAAAAAATGTCATAGTATAGAATGTCGAAAATGTTCATGAAAACAGGCATAGTATAGTCTGTCGATTCATTTGGTGGAAAAAAAACGGAGTTTAAAATTTCGAAATTTTCATGAAAAAAGTCATACTATAGCATGTCGAAAATGTTCGTGAACAAATGTCGAAAATATTAGTAAAAAAATGTCATAGTATAGAATGTCGAACATTTTCATGAAAAAAGGCATAGTATAGTCTGTCGATTAATTTGGTGGGAAAAAAACTCAGTTTAAAATTTCGAACATTTTCGTGAACAAATGTCGAAAATATTCTTGAAAAAGTGTCATAGTATAGAATGTCAAAAAATTTCATGAAAAAAGGCATAGTATAGTCTGTCGATTACCTTGGTGGAAAAAAAACTCAGTTTAAAATTTCGAAAATTTTCATGAAAAAAGTCATGCTATAGCATGTGTAAAAGTTTCGTGAACAAATGTCGAAAATATTCGTAAAAAAATGTCATAGTATAGAATGTCGAAAATTTTAATGAAAACAGGCATAGTATAGTCTGTCGATTCATTTGGTCGAAAAAAAACTCAGTTTAAAATTTCAACATTTTCATGAAAAAAGTCATGCTATAGCATGTGTAAAATTTTCGTGAACAAATGTCGAAAATATTCCTAAAAAAATGTAATAGTATAGAATGTCGAAAATTTTCATGAAAACAGGCATAGTATAGTCTGTCGATTAATTTGGTGGAAAAAAAACTCAGTTAAAATTTTTGTCAATTTTCATGAAAAGTCATACTATAGTATGACTTTTTTCATGAAAATGTTGAAATTTTAAACTGAGTTTTTTTTCGACCAAATGAATCGACAGACTATACTATGCCTTTTTTCATTAAAATTTTCGACATTCTATACTATGACATTTTTTTACGAATATTTTCGACATGCTATAGTATGACTTTTTTCATGAAAATTTTGAAAATATTCGTAAAAAAATGTCATAGTATAGAATGTCGAAAATTTTAATGAAAACAGGCATAGTACAGTCTGTCGATTAATTTGGTGGAAAAAAAACTCAGTTTAAATTTTCGTCAATTTTCATGGAAAGTCATACTATAGTATGACTTTTTTCATGAAAATGTCGAAATTTTAAACTGAGTTTTTTTTCCACCAAATGAATCGACAGACTATACTATGCCTTTTTTCATTAAAATTTTCGACATTCTATACTATGACATTTTTTTACGAATATTTTCGACATGCTATAGTATGACTTTTTTCATGAAAATTTTCGAAAATATTCGTAAAAAAATGTCATAGTATAGAATGTCGAAAATTTTAATGAAAACAGGCATAGTATAGTCAGACAAACAGAGACATAGACAGACTATACTATGCCTCTTTTCATGAACATTTTCGACATTCTATACTATGAAATTTTTTTACGAATATTTTCGACATGCTATAGTATGACATTTTCATGAAAATTTCGAAATTTTAAACTGATTTTTTTTTCCACCAAATGAATCGACAGACTGTACTATGCCTTTTTTCATGAACATTTTCGACATTCTATACTATGACATTTTTTTACGAATATTTTCGACATGCTATAGTATGACTTTTTTCATGAAAATTCGAAATTTTAAACTGAGTTTTTTTTCCACCAAATGAATAGACAGACTATACTATGCCTTTTTTCATGAACATTTTCGACATTCTATACTATGACATTTTTTTACGAATATTTTCGACATGCTATAGTATGACTTTTTTCATGAAAATTTCGAAATTTTAAACTGAGTTTTTTTTCCACCAAATGAATCGACAGACTATACTATGCCTTTTTTCATGAACATTTTCGACATTCTATACTATGACATTTTTTTACGAACATTTTCGACATGCTATAGTATGACTTTTTTCATGAAAATATTCGTAAAAAAATGTCATAGTATAGAATGTCGAAAATTTTAATGAAAACAGGCATAGTACAGTCTGTCGATTAATTTGGAGGAAAAAAAACTCAGTTTAAATTTTCGTCAATTTTCATGGAAAGTCATACTATAGTATGACTTTTTTCATGAAAATGTCGAAATTTTAAACTGAGTTTTTTTTCCACCAAATGAATCGACAGACTATACTATGCCTTTTTTCATTAAAATTTTCGACATTCTATACTATGACATTTTTTTACGAATATTTTCGACATGCTATAGTATGACTTTTTTCATGAAAATTTTCGAAAATATTCGTAAAAAAATGTCATAGTATAGAATGTCGAAAATTTTAATGAAAACAGGCATAGTATAGTCAGACAAACAGAGACATAGACAGACTATACTATGCCTCTTTTCATGAACATTTTCGACATTCTATACTATGAAATTTTTTTACGAATATTTTCGACATGCTATAGTATGACATTTTCATGAAAATTTCGAAATTTTAAACTGATTTTTTTTTACACCAAATGAATCGACAGACTATACTATGCCTTTTTTCATGAAAATTTTCGACATTCTATACTATGACATTTTTTTACGAATATTTTCGACATGCTATAGTATGACTTTTTTCATGAAAATTCGAAATTTTAAACTGAGTTTTTTTTCCACCAAATGAATCGACAGACTATACTATGCCTTTTTTCATGAACATTTTCGACATTCTATACTATGACATTTTTTTACGAATATTTTCGACATGCTATAGTATGACTTTTTTCATGAAAATTTCGAAATTTTAAACTGAGTTTTTTTTACACCAAATGAATCGACAGACTATACTATGCCTTTTTTCATGAACATTTTCGACATTCTATACTATGACATTTTTTTACGAACATTTTCGACATGCTATAGTATGACTTTTTTCATGAAAATATTCGTAAAAAAATGTCATAGTATAGAATGTCGAAAATTTTAATGAAAACAGGCATAGTATAGTATGTCGATTCATTTGGTGGAAAAAAAACTCAGTTTAAATTTTCGTCAATTTTCATGGAAAGTCATACTATAGTATGACTTTTTTCATGAAAATGTCGATGATGTACTACTTTTTTGACAAACTATACTATGACATTTTTTGACATACCATACTATGACTTTTTTTTCGACATACTATGACTTTTTTTTACTTTTTTCAACATGCTATACTATGACTTTTTTTGACATACTATACTGTGACTTTGTCAACATTCTATACTATGACTTAAAAAATGACTGACTTTTTCTTTTTACATACTATAATATGAATATTTTTTTTGACATACTATAATATGAATAATGTGGCCCGGGAAAGGGAAGTTTGGGGTCCCCTGCTGGAGCTGTTGCCCCCGCGACCCGATCTCGGATAAGCGGTTGAAGATGAGTGAGTGAGTATACTATGAATTTTTTTTCGACATTCTATACTATTACTTTTTTTCAACATACTATATTATGATTTTTTTTCTACATGCTACGCTATTACTTTTTTTCGAAATACTATACTATGACTTTTTTTCACAAAATATTTCGACATACTATACTATGGCTTTTTTTATGACCCAGCTCGCTAGGGTAAAGGGAAGCAACATAAAACCAGATCTTCTTGGTAAATTAAATTATTTTAAGGGACTTGCGGGTGCTGTTAAAAATCAACGAAATAAATAGAACAGGAGGACTCTTAAAAATTAGAGCTAGGAATCTAAACTTATTACAAAGAAAAGTGAATGGAAAATAAAATCTCACAAATTAACTTTATGTAATATAACAAAAAACACTCCTACGGTATTGCAATCAGTACCTAAAATATACTAACCAGGCCCCACTTTCTCCAATCTACTAAAGAGTTCATTTACAAAGTTTTTACAAAAATTTCTAGTTCCTCAAAGGAACATAATAACAAAAGGTACAGAGGATGAGCAGTTCACAAAATCACAGTTGCTGCGACTGTCGGGCTGGCCAACATTTGAACCTTCAGCAGCTGATTGTGGCTCTTTGTTATTGGGGGACCAGGCAGTGTGCCGCTGCAATCCGGAACCTCCAGCTCGAAGATGGGCGGCGCCTCGGCGGGTGGGACCAATCTCTCCTCAGGGACCTAACATCCTGATTTACATATACACACACACACACTACCAGAGCAGGTTAAACAAAATAAAGGGAGTTCAGACTGCGGCCGTAACAGACATACTATACTATGACTTTTTTCCACATACTATAATATGAATTTTTTTCTGACATACTAAACTATGACTTTTTTTACGACAGACAATACTATAACTTTTTTTTACGACATACTATACTATGACTTTTTTTTTTCAACATACTATACTATGACTTTTTTCCACATACTATACGGATTTTTTTTCAAAATACTATACCATGACTTTTTTCCACATAATATACTATCACGTTTTTTTGACAAACTATACTATTACTTTATTTCGACATACTATACTATGACTTTTTTTGACATACTGTACTATACTATGACTTTTTTTCGACATACTATACTGTGACTTTTTTAGACATACTATATTATGCCTTTTTTTTCGATATGCTATGACTTTTTTTTTCGACACACTAAAGCGCTTAAAGGGGCTATATGTAAGAATCAGAAATTGCTTGTTCACAGCGACACCTGTGGCCGCAATGTCAACGAAAGTCAGCGTCCTGTTGCTCGCGCGCGCGCTTGTGCTTGACATGAACGAGCACCGGTCTAAACAGTGAGGCGACACACGTCAGCTAACACACAATATCACTCTATATTTCGCCTGCTTGGCAGTAATGTTAGCTGACCAGACGAAGGTCTCTCCATGGATCAATGCTGATCCTAGTGTTGGCTTTTCCTCCCGATCCGGAGGGAACGGAGGGAACGGGGGGGGAGACGGGGGGAGAGACGGGGGGGGGGGGGGCGGGAGACACCGACACCTAGTCGGGACGATAACGTAACTCGCTGCGGAGCCCCGTCACTTCACAAGACACGGGAAACCTCTGTTGGTCTGGAGGAGCTGCAGCAGTTATTTCTGCAAAAACGTCCACTGCACATTCACCAGATATTCTCAGAGCTAAACTAACTCTTCTGCAGTGTGTAGTGTGCGCGCGTTCACGTGGAGGTGGAGCGAGCCGAGCGGGGGAGAACGAGCGCGGTGTGCAAACAGGCAGGAGCAGACAGCAGGAGCAGAGCTGCTGCGCGCTCGCGTACCCACACGCGAGCGCGCATGGGATACCGACCCGTTAAGATTTATGCGCGTGATAAGTTACAAATAGTCCCTTTAACATTACATGTCAGCATTCACACACACAATCACACACCGATGCATTCGGAAGCATTTTGGGGTTAAGTGTCTTGCTCAAGGACACATCGACATGTGAGCAGCCGGGGATCGAACCACCGACCTTCCGATTGGTGGACGATCTGCTCTAACCTCTGCCCCGACATACGTGATATGTAAATATGACTTTTTAATCACTTTTAGACATACTAATGATGATTTTTAATGATTTTTTTAATACTATGTTATGTTGGGTTTTTTTATGGCATACTATAATATGACTTTTTTCATGACATGCTTTACTGTGACATTTTCTATGGCATTGTATTATACTATTATATCTTTACAACATTTAAATGGCATACAATACTATGACATCTTTCATGACATTTTTTAAGACATTCTATGAGTTTTTATGACATACTATATTTTGATTTTGTTTTCATGGCATACTATACTATACCGTAAGTATTAATGATTTTTTTTCATGGCATACTATACTATACTATGTTTTGTTTTCATTACTTTTTTCTCTACAACAGATTGAAAAATGTAACCTGATGATGATTAAGCAACCCTCCAAATGCTTTGTTGTGACAAGTTCACATCTTTCTCTTCATTTGGTGTCTCCTCACTGAACAGCCAGTTTAAAATAAAAGTGTGATTCCAACAGCTAAGCAGTTGCTTTCTCTGTGACTCTGTAGGAATGTTATTTGTGTGTGTGTGTGTGTGTGTGTGTGTGTGTGTGTGTGTGTGTGTGTGTGTGTGTGTGTGCGTGTTTCAGTAGACTACATGAATTTGTATAATGGGCTGGTTGTATGTGAAGTAATACGAGCAATGTAGTATTGTCATGACACCCAATGTTCTGCCTAATTTTTGTCGATACACCAAACTTTCAAAGGAGCTCAAACAGAGTGTTTCAGACAGAGGGTGAAAAGAGGTGCTGCAGCACAGCCGGTATGAGAAAAGTAAAGCGTTTTTCTAACATTAAAGCATGTAAACATGTTCTCCTAGCAACCCAAAATACAAGTATGCACCTGAAAATAAGCATAATAGGTCCTCAGATTAAACATGAGATATTTGACTGTGAAATTAACATTTTAACAGCATGTTAGAAAGCTGTGAACCCCCTCTGAACCCATACTGTATATGCACTATACAGAGAATTGTGTAATGTGTTAGAGAATGGGAAGCTGAACAATTGTTTAATGATGTTACACACAGATTGGGTGATTCGCCTCCAAGCTGAATAGAGCCTTTGACTCTGACAGGGACATCTGCCATTTACAGTACCCTGAAGACAAATACGCTTTGGCTTCGGTACAGTATGTGTGTGTGTATAAATACCCGTGTGTGATTATCTGTGAGCATGGTCATTCCCCCAGGGTAGATATATCCTGAATGACAAGCAACCGAATGTCAGCTATCCTTATCCTCATGTACTGCATACATTATGTATGAGGCTGTCACTCCCAGTTTAGACTGTAAGAACAACATGAACATGCTCTTACCCCCACAGAGACCACCACACTAATAAATGCATAAAAACACACGCAGATACACAATTTAAACGGTGCCTACACTCTCCACAGGTGTGACATTTCGGTCAAACAACCCCTTACGGCCCCGTTGGATACAAATATCAAACCACACAGCCAGCAATGAGTATTATTGAATAGGCACGTGACAAAATACTGTTAGACTTGGCACTGATTATCACGGATTATCACATCTTTAGCGGCTGCAGCATACAGTCTTGTCTCCAAGCAAGAACATTTTCCTGAACTTGTGCTGTTATTTTATGCTTTTTGTTCATACTTTTCTCTCTGTGCTATGAAGCACTTCAACGTTTTGCGTGTGAAATAATATTTACCATTTAACTTGAATTGACTGTTTTTTTATAATTATTCTCTTTTTCTGTGGTTTGGTATATTACCTGATTAGAGTTTATCTATCAATCAATCACTCTGAGAGCCATTTAAACTGTTATGCTAATTCAGAGGTTCTCAATTATTTTGCATCACATATTAACAACATTGTTGAGGACCAGCCAAGCAGGGAGGAGGGGAGGTTCATCGCAAACAAACAGTTCTGGCTCCAGGTCAAACATTTGGATTAGCAACTAACGTTTTTTTTCATTATCAGTTCATCTGCCAATTATTTTTATGTCCATGAAATGTCCAAAAATAGTGAAAACATGCCCATCACAACTTGCCAGAGCCAATGATGACATCTTCAAATGTTTAGTTTTGTTCGACCAGAAATCCAAAACCCAAAGATATTCAGTTTACAATGATAAATGACAAAGACAAGCATCAAATTCTCTCATTTAAGAAGCTCGAACAAGAGAATATTTGGCTTAATATTCTTTCAATCGATCTAGTTTGGATGTCATAAAACATACTTTATGCTTTTTACCTCCCTTACCTCCTCCTCAAGCTTCCTTAATCTCTCTCAAATGCTCAATGTTTTAGTTTTTTACTCATTTAGTTGCAACAGTAATAGCACAGCGCACGCAGCTCGAGCAGCTAAGTAGGTGAGGAAGGACTGATTACCTTAGAAACTGGTAACCTTAAGATCAAAATCTGTCTCCTACTGTGGGGGTTATGACAGGGAGTACAGCATGTACATGAACACTTGAACTTTCATCTATGTCTGATGCACACACATACAAACATGTGCATACACACCATCTTCTACCAGGATGACTGGCAAAAAGGTCTTTACTTAAAATGCATATTAAAAGAACATCACAAGTAGAAGTACTAAATAGAGGCACACCGCTCCTTACTTAAAGCTATGATAATCTGATATTAAAAATAACATTCTTACTGAAGTGTAGCTTGTGATCCCCTCAGCTCGATGGAGCATTTAGCATCTTCAGCTCATAGTTTTGTTTTTTGTTTCAGTCTCACCACTCACCCTCATCAACCCTTGTTTTCAGCTGCAGCAGGCAGCTGTTTTCAGCCAATAAGCTCTCATAAACTCAGTTTACACTACCCGCACAGCACCGAACGGCAGTCAGACAAAGGTAGTGACTAACTGGTGAACATATAGTCAGGCCTGTAGTTGCTAAAAGCCAGATATTTCCCCGAGGAGTTGGTGGAGACCAAAGCAGAGCTTTTGGACTTTTAATTGTCAGGTGATCAATTATGAGATGATATTATATTATTAAGGGCTTACAGCTTGTTCCGCTGCTCACAAGTGGCCAAAAACATGAATTAGTACAATCTTACTGTGAATGCATATTTATGAGTTGTTCACTAATTTTTGCAATTGGTATATATATTTTTTCACTTATTCCTGCTTTGTACATTGTTCTGTGTAATTGCTGCAATTCCCTGCCACAGTTATGATTGTATAACTGCTTCCCCATCCACAATTCACCAGATGCTTTGCCATCATCAAAGCACAGTAACTCTAATGCAAATCAATTTGCAATCATGAAAGATGACACAAAGTCGTATAGTCGCCATGCATTCTCCTTCATAATCCTCCCCCAATTCATTCAAACATTACAGAAGACTACCATTAGTAGATCAAATATACACAATCAAGAATACCTTCGCGCATTCATACACATTTAAATAAACACTACATACTGCAAACTCCCCCATGTATTACGCACGCAAGCACTCCGATTCATGACTCATTTAAGCATCTCTGTGGATTTAGGTTTGAGTTAGCGGGAAAGGACACATCTCTTGCTGTCTCTTCTCCTCATCTCTTACATGACTTTCTTTGTCTGTTGAAAAGATTACATCACGGCCTCCCGCTCTGTGTTACTCTCCCTCTGGCCCTCTTTCTCTCATGTCTTCCTGACACAGATCCTAAGCTACAGTACTCTCAACACCTACGATTATGCCACTGTGTCAGGTCTGAGGATGACACAATCTAACGAGAGGACAAGTCATTTAAGAGGTGCAGTTAAAAAAAAGGTGCTCAACATTTCCAGCTCATCAAATGAATTTTGAATTGGGAAAAGAAAATGTAAGAGGACGAGAAGAAGAGTATGAAGGATGGAGGGTAAGAAGAGGAGCATGCCTGGCAGGGAAATAGAAAGGTAAGGAAGAAGTTCAGGGGAATAGGTGTTGTACTTTTACAAAAGACTAAAAGCACCTCCGAAGCTTCTCTTGCATTACCACGCGCTGTAGAGCAGACCCTGATGACTGGTATGTTAGTAGCTAAGAGAATTATTCTACAAGAATGGAAGGCCACCAGCGCTCCTTGTTTTGCTAGATGGCTGAGGGAACTATCCTCAGGGATACACCTCGAGAGGCTTCGAAGCAACACACATGGTTTTCATGAACAATTTGAGTGTATTTGGGGCCCAACTATTAGACACCTTGACTCCCCTGACTGTTAGCTGAAGTCCCTACTGCGTGACATCCAATTTAGCTATTCTTTTCTGTTCCTTCCCTGATTTGACATAGGCGGAAATGCGATTGTATCTTTGTCTGTCTAGTCTGGCTTTCTTGTGGTGGTTGTCTTTTTTTTTTTTATTATTATTAGTATTATTTAATTTTACTTGGGGTTGGTATGTTTGTGAGTCTGTCTGTAGATGTTATTTTTTGTTGTTGTTTGTTTGTTTGTGATGAAAAAAAAAAAAAAAGACTAAAAGGCTCATGCTAAATGAAGGAATAGTAGAAGGTTAAGACATGAGAGTACTACTGGTGCCTGATGGTGATGTCATCCATCATCAACGAAGTTTTATGGCAAATTCTAGACAGTTAAGTTCTCAGGGCAGCAATAAATATTACTTTAAGAGCTTACAGCAACTAATACATTTCAGGAGCTTATAGAAACCAGCACTAAAACCTGCACAGAGATGTGCAAATCCTGTCGTTGTTCTTTGTTCATAGATCCTAATTTTAAAAGAGGAAAGAAATGTAGTTTAAATTAGTTGCAAGGCTATGCTAAAATAAACACAATATTAAAAGGGGCAGAGTGGCTGTTTATGCAGTCTCTTAACTTTTGACCCCACTTGTGAATATTTGTGAAGATATCTATAACCGGGTGGTTCACTCGGTATTACTGTGCTGCTTGGAAAGCTGTTTGTTTATGAAACCTCAAAATATCAGATAACCTGGGCCTCTTTCATTTCCGTTCTTAAACATCACAATCGTGTAGAAAATATACTGAGGGAGGAACAGTAAAGTCTACAGCGGTAGCATATAGGAAAAATTGGAAAAAAAATAACTTGATACTGATTTCTTTAGCCATGCAAACAGCATCGCTCTATGGATGGCAATGCCGGTCTGTCGTTCCAGCACTTTGGTTCAGACTGAAACATCTCAATAGCTATTAGATGGATTGACATTTGTACAGACTTTGATGGTTCCCAGAGGATGATTCTTACCGACTTTGGTGATACCCTGACTTTCCTCTAGCGCCACCATGAGGTTGACATTTGTGGTATTTAGTGCATTTCTTTAACAGCCATTGGATGGATCTCCATGAAATTTGGTACAAGCCTTCATTTCCCCCTCGATGAATTGTAAAATCTTAAATAATCCCCTGACTTTTTATCTAGCGCCATCATAAATGTAATTTTGTCCAATACTTAACTTTTTAAGCTTTTGGCTAAATACCTAAAACTAATCACATTCCCATCAGCCCCAGCTGTGCTTTATGTTTAGTGATAATTAGCTAAATGTTACCATGCTAACACGCTTAACTTAGATGGTGAACATTGTCGACATTATACCTCCTCCAAAATCAGAATGTTGGCATTGTCCTTGTGAGCATGTTTGCATATTGCTGACATTAGCACTTAGCTCAAGGCACCACAGTGCCTACAAGCCGCAAGCACGGCTGTAGACTAGACTAGATCTTGTTATGATAATGGAATAAACAATGTGGATACTACTGATAAAAAGACAGCAAAGGGTGGAGGTGAAAGTTGCAAGGCCAGATAGGAGGCATCTGTTGATTAGATGCAGATGATGAATGAAGCACTGAGGAGGTGTAGAGGGGCTTGAGAGTACAATGAGCAAAGAAGAGGCCAGGGACTTCAGAGTGCCCTTCAGAAAATTGCCTTGAGAGTGAAGTGCCACAAAGTCTGCGTGACAAAAAACAGATTGAGACAGCGTAGATAAAAAAGCAGACAGTTTGAGTACAAAACGTAATTGCATAAGCAACAGATTGAAGTACAAAGTCTTACTTTATAGGGTATAGTGAGTGTTTTGTATTGAATGGAATAATTGGGTAGCTTTCTGTGAATGGGTATAGATATAGTACTCATTTACATTGTGAGGAGGAGGAAAAACTGTTTCATATATAAGAGGGTTGGGGAGGGAGAAAGAGTAAAAGATGAAGAATTAAACAGTCATACTGTATATACAGTATGTGAGATACACTAGCACGCCAGTTAATGTGAAAAGCTTGCAACTCCAGTTTTGCTGATTTTCATGTTAGGTCTGAACCAGAAGCTTGATATGGTTGTCTATGGTATGAAAAGGAAAAATGTGGCACCCTTTATCATCCACGTACAAAATGATGGGTCCCTGGGCGACTTAAAACCCCTCTTCACCCCTCCATTACATTCTTGGTGAACAGTCACAGTTTTTGGCTTTCTCAGAGATTGGAGAGCTAATATCGCATAGTGTCAATACCAATCCTTAAATGAACTAAAACTTGTCACAACCTCAAAGTGAGAGCTTAGTTGGAGGTGTTGCTTTCATGATGGTAGACACTGACAGACAAATCTCTTCCTACAGTCTACTGAATTGGAAATGCTTTGAAACTCTCCCTCAATAGGAAATAACAACTTCGTTTAACACAACACTTGACAGCATACACATGAAACTACCGAGTGCTGTTTTTGTCCAATACAGTGTTACTAGTGAAGTAAATCTGTTTGCTGTGATTCAGTGTCTGAAGGCTGTATGAGACAGGTGAAGGCTGAATGGAAAGACTGTTTCCTAATGTGATTATTTCTCAGAGACATGGACCAACACTAAGTTTTATATGTCTAGCTGCACGTGTAGGAGGGAAGATGTGACACTTCTTTTAGCTTGAATGATCAAAAAATGACAAATTCGAACCCCTAAGCTGCACACAACACAGCAACCCTAGCCCGACCTGAAACCCAATACATTGTATAACCGTTGGGCTGTGGTCAGGGAGCTGAACTGTACGACAGTACTGTGGGCAGGGCTGTCCTTGACAAAAGAAATTCTCAGTCGACTAAGACTCATACACTTTCGTTGACTAATCAATTAGTTGATTTAATCAGCAGATCTGTAAAACTGAGTTTCTTCACAAAGAATCACACAAAAGCACCACTTTAAATCTTGTGTTTATCAGAGATGTGCTCTTTAGTTTCTTGGAAATAAGTCATTCAGCATGAAAAAAAGCATAAAAAATTACTAATCGACTAACGAAATCTTAGTCGACAAAGACCAAAACGACAGATTAGTCAACAAATCAACTAAAAGGGGGCAGCCCTAACTGTAGGTTTGTAATTGTACCATGGAAGCAATATGTTTTCTCTTCGCATGGACACTTCACGGTAGATAATGATACAAGGTACATGCAAGAACGTATTCTACCTTGCAACACAGTGTTCTTATTGAAGTGAATGCTTTTTTTTGCTGCAGTGCCATTGTGTGACCGGGCATTAACATTATGTTTGCTGCACCTGTTTCTCTAAATCCATCCAACAAATAATTGCATTATACTCTCTCTTCTAATCTCATCCTTCCACCTTTGACAATTGCTTCAATTCCTGTTCATAGTTTCTTAAAAGAATTGATCCAGGATCCATCGGTCTATCAGTCCCATTCTCAGCCAATATCAGCACAGAAAAGCCTTTTTTTTTTTCCTTGAGGCGCCTGACTTGCAGAGTAATTGACACCTTGTGAGAAAGAGCCTTTTCTCCTTGTCTGGACTGACCTGCAGCTACAGACCGCTACTGCATGCTAGGAAACAGACAACACATCAGAAACATCTATGAAAGATTTTGGTGGGGTAGTTTGACCTTCACTCTGGTTGGACGTAGATTAAATTAGTGGGCAAGCTTCATGAGTGAGTGAGCATTTGCATCTTGCCATCACTTTGTGAAATCTCTCCCGGAGGCTTTTAGCATGCACGTGTTTTTCTGCTCACAATCCATCACTGTGGCCCATCCAGCAGGCATTGCAGATAAATGAGGTGTAGCCCCATGTGGAAATGAAAAAAACAATCAGGAACACGATGTAATCCTACTGTACGTCTTTCATCTCTCTCGCTGTACACATCTGATTAACCAATATTAGATTTAGATTCTTCAGAGTAAGCTTTCCCCAGGGAACATGGGGTTTGCTGAATAACATCATAAACAATTGTTTCACTCTGCAACACAAGGATGATGTTGCTGTCCTATTTCATTTTACTCCGAGCTCACCCACGCTGGAATTGCACCGGCAAAACAAAGACCTGCAACGCTGTAAAAATACAACCCACTCGACAAACACAGAGTAGATATTGGATGACCCTATGCATACAACTGCGGGCGTCAAAGCTTGTGCTCAAAGTGGCAATAATCAAGTTAATATCCTCATCTACATCCAGGAAAATTGACCCGGTTTTCTCCTGCTTTCGGCGGCACTGACGGCTCATTTTATGTTAACCAATCAGCCGTTCCTCGTCCATGTTGCTGCGTTCTCAACGCGAGCGACAGAAAAAAATCGGAACAGGGCGTCCGACAAAAGTTCAGCTCAAAACGTTGCGTCGCACTGTATCGCACCACGTCGCTCGCAGCCAGTTAGGACACTCCAATTGAAAACAATGCAATCAAGCTGATTTTGTCGCTGATGCTCGCTCGCGTCACATCCAGTGTTGTTAAATTATAATTTTCTCAGATACTTTATTGTTATATCTCAAAATGTTGCCTTCTTCCACTAAACCTTCAATTAGAGAAAAGTAGAAATATTGAATCCTATAATGCTACACAGGTAACAGGGTTCAGTACTCTTGCCGCAGCTTCTTCTGAGTTAATGTTGATTTAGATAATTGAGGCCTTTTGTGGAAAGTTCAAAGTTCACGCTTCCACACCTTGTGACACAGTTCGACAGACTCATTACTGCAGACCTGAAATTAGCTGTGTGAGGAAAAGTCACAGGGTAGCTCGGAGTAATTCACAGTTCAGCACCAGCACAGTTCTTGGCCACATGCTCACAATTACTGCTGTGACGTTCATTAAAACGGTCAGCCAACACTATTGTAATTCAGTTCTTTGTCTTTTGAAATTAATAAGAATTGGCTTGTTTTTTGACCCAGAAGATTGAGCACCAGAGCTCATTAGTTTACTTGAAACAAATGGTATGTCTGAAGTGAGGCATATACTATAAAAGGCATGCTCATGCAATTCAATTACTCATTATTTTCTCCCTATTATAGAGGATGGTGCTTTCATCGACATGACCAGCATCAAGGACAAAAATCTGAAGAGAGCTCTCTTAAAAAATGAAGAAAAACAAAACATGAATAATAGCTGAGCCCTGCAATGACAATTCTGATTTTCTTTTATAACAAAAACAGTACACGGAATAAAAGCTTAGTTCACCTGCAAAGCTCTTTACCAATACATGCAATGCAATGCTATTTTTCATTCTTCACAGAATGTGGCTGTGGTCAACTTGAATTAATCTAATTTACAATGGATTCCAATAGTAACTAGTTTACACGGTGAGGAAAAAGTTCACATCCACAGAAACATCTGGCAGCACACCAGCAGCATAGCCGCTTCTCTGCTGTCCATCTATTCAGTTAAAGATTTGCTGAAATATGACTAAATACGCTGCTTCTCATCGCTCCATCTAAATCCTCATATACAACCCTGTCAAACCCAAGAAAAGACCCGTGTGTTGGCTTGCACATTACATTGCCAACTGTTATTGGAAATGGGCCATCATCAGATTAACATTTTAATTTGACCAATTTTTTTCTGCTAATCTGCAAATGTCACGAGCATGACTGTAGACTCTTTGTCTTGTTAATTAACATCTATGTTTTAATCTAAATTGGTATTTTCAATCCAAAAAGCAGTACCACTGCCTCATCCAACATGGTTAAACCCAATGTGCTTTTAGGCATTTTTGTTTACTTGTGGTGTTTTGTAACACCTATCTGCAAACCAAATATACATTAAGCATTATTGCTGTGCTTTGTTGGACTGAATCCTTTGAATTCAATTGGATTGCAATTGCAATGTCCATAGTTAACGGCAATTAATCACAAATTAATCACACATTTTTTATTTGTTAAAGGGGACCTTAAAGGGAGATTTGTCAAGTATTTATTACTCTTGTCAACATGGGAGAGGACAAATATGCTTGCTTAACGCAAATGTATGTATATATTTATTATTGGAAATCAATTAACAACACAAAACAATGACAAATATTGTCCAGAAACCCTCACAGGTACTGCATTTAGCATAAAAAAATATGCTCAAATCATAAAATGGCAAACTCAACAGCTGTCAGTGTGTCAGTGTGCTGACTTGACTATGACTTGCCCCCAAACTGCATGTGATTATCATAAAATGGGCATGTCTGTACAGGGGAGACTCGTGGGTACCCATAGAACCCATTTTCATTCACACATCTGGAGGTCAGAGGTCAAGGGACCCCTTTGAAAATGGCAATGCTAGTTTCGCCAAAATTTAGCATAAATTTGGAGCGTTATTTAGCCTCCTTCCCGACAAGATAGTATGACATTGTTGGTAGCAATGAATTCCTCAGGTTTTCTAGTCTCATACGATACCAGTAACTTGAGCCCGCTACAACCTAAAGATCGCAAGTTGTGTTAATGCGTTAAAACGAATTTGCATTAACGCATTATTTTAGCGTTAACTTTGACAGCCTTAATAGCAATACATTAAATTATGGGGCAATAATGGGAGTTAAACAATAATCCGGCTACATGCATGCTCAACGGTGTGTATGATATCTTACGAAAAGTTATTTTTCAGTTTTCATATGTTCTCCTACGAATGTCCAGCAACACGAGCGATCAGTGCGCCTGCACAAGCCCAGTGCAGAGCCTGTTTAGGCAACTAAACTACTTGTTTAGGTTAGGAAAAGATTGTGTTTTGGGTTAAAATAAGTATGTTTCAACTACTTGGTGAAGTTTAGGCAACAAAACTACTTGGTTAGGTTTAGAAAAAGATCATGGTTAAGAGTTAAAACAAGTATGTTTGTTATGTAAAAATACATTTGTTATGTAACTTACATATATTGCGTTAATTAAATACGTAAGTTAGTCTGCGTATCAAAAGTAAGTTAAGTTAAGTCAACGTTGACTTGGTTTCACACAGGACACAAACAGCGGCCACCTGGGTGAAAGAATGAAGGATAGGTAGTCGGCTATTTATTACATGTGTAACCCCATATTCTTGAGTTTGAGAAATCATCTGTAATACACACCAACAAGGCAGTATTACACACTTAACTGGGGCTTATGTTACACTATACATCCTCCATAAAACTATATCATTCATTACTTAGTTTTTAATGAATGATATTGTCAATGTCAATGTTTTATACTAGCCTATACTTTTGAAGTTGTATATCTTTATTAATGGTGTAAGTGAAACAGTTTATTTATTACGGTCAGACATGAGTCTTACACAAGACTTTATGAAATCAGTTGGTTTTTTCCCGTAGCATTGGTCAGTTCAGCAGTTCACAGTTAAAAGAGGAACAAAACTTCCTCTGTATAAAGTGTTTGTATTCTCTTTCTATGACATCCTTGTGCAGAGCGGCAGACCAAATACTTAATTCGTTGTGCTCACCATGAGTTAGGAAGGTTGCATTTATCTGAATTGTTTGTTCTCTATCATCTGACCAAATGACAAGACTTCTCGCCCCACCCGAGGCAAGTGCCCCTCACTGCAGTGTGCACCTCAGGGTGTCCCCGCAATGTCTACGCCCATGTTGAGCAACTGCTACAGCGTTTCCTTCCTGTTTTTTGCAGGGTTTTTTTTTTTTTTTTTTTTAGCTTGTAGTGATTTTATTTCTCCACTTTACAACAAAAACAAAGTTCTCTATAGTTCACCAACACGTTTTCTATACTGTTAAAAAATACTATTTTACTACGACAAACTGCAATGAATAATCATCAAACAAAACTGTTCTTCTTCTACTACTTCTGCCTCAAAATTAATAGACCTACTCAGGTACCACCTGGTGTTGAAAGCTGTGCAGCACATTCACAAACATCAATACTGCATAAAGTACTGAATAATTATAACATTGCAGTCTACAAAAACATATTACAACAGTATATTTGGAATATACACCGCCTGCATATAGAGAAACAAGGATGCAAAAGAGGGGTCCCTAAATGATATCAAACAGTATGAAATACCCAACATATTACAATGAGGAAAACGCAACAAGCCATACATTGAAGTAACACAGAAAATCAAGGGTCAAATTGATTAGATAAATGCACATCTAGACCTCGGCTCTCTGCTCAAGTAGACAAATTTGTCCAAATAAGATTCCCTTATTGTAAGCAATTAGCCTACGTACAAAACAATGCTATTGCTAACAGCCGGTCCGCTTAATTATACTAACGTCAACAATATACCACTGCACTGGTCCAACGTTAATATTACAAAGTTAACTATGCATAGTGACAGTCTCACATGGTTGCGTTTTATATACTATTTCTGTCCAAGGTATTCAAAGATTTCATCCAACATGTGCTTTTGTTTATGTTTGTTACGTTCAACATAAACCTCAGGAGGCAAAAAAAATGCCCCGCAAAAAACCCAAAAGAAAACAGGAATAAAAGGCTGGAAGTCACTGCTCAGTGTAGGTGGCATCAAACGTTTGACTCCACCCATGTTGAGCGACCCCCCCCGAATTGCAGTTGTGTCTAGAAGGTAAGGCTGCATTCAAACCAGATCAGGTGTTATGGCGAAAGTGCAAGTCCTCCCAATAATTTTGAATGGGGGTAGTGTGTTTAGGCTGCGGCTGTGTCTTTTTGGAGAAACGCAACCTGAGGTCACGCTGCGGTGGACAATCACGTAACCAGCGATCCAGAGCTGTACCACCCAGCCATGATCAGCCAACGCCTGATCTGGTGTGAATGCAGTCTAACAGGCAAATTGCGAAGCTCTCGCAAGATGGTTAAGGTTAGGCATCAACCTTGAATGGTCAAGGTTAGGATAGGTCGTCGGGCAGCGAGTCTGGCAAGAGTTTTCACAAGTTTCTGCAAGTTTTCACAATTTGAGGGTTGCCTTCTAGACACGACACCAAATTGCACACAGCTAGCGAACTCAGTCACAGTCGACCACATTGAGGAAATTAAGCCCAAGGCTGGACATCTTTCAATGTCATATGCATAAACAGTGTATTCATAACAGTATTTATTCATAGCAGTATTCATATACAATAGATCATACTGTGTGATAAGGGAATGGTTTACAACAAATTTTGCCCTCAACCCAGGTTGAGTAAATTTTGTTTATATGGTCTGTTGAGCGACATGCTGAAAAGTGCAAATGTACAAAGCTTTCTTGTTTGCATTTGACTCTCTTAGAAAGAGTTCTGTAGTTTCACATTAAATCAAACAGAAAAGTGAGGAGCCATCTCTAATCCTCAGGATAACAGTGAGACGGTTGAATATCTTGACTTGTGTTCACTTACAAAGAGACCTTATAGCAAATACAGGCATTTGCTTATATGCCTGAAACTGTTTATTCATCCTTAAGTCTCTTTATTTTTAGCTTCTTCGTATTCAACCTATCATTGCAGTTTCTGTATTTTTCTTTACTTTGACATTGGAAAGCAGAAAGAGAGACAGAAAATGTGATTGGAGCAAAAGCTCTGGAAGAATTAGGTGACCTTGACCAATGGTGACATATGTGTCTCCAGAGACAACGACCTTGAGAGCTGAGTGTGATTGAATGGGTGAGAGTGGCATCAGCAGGGAGTGAGTAATAGTCCTCTCAGCGTGCCTCCTGGGACTTGTATCCTTTGTCAGAGTGACTGACAGCTCATTCTAATGTTAAGGTTAGCTTAGAATTTCTCATTTTATGGACTTGGGTCCCACGCCTCGACTGTAATCCATGTGTTGGAAATGCTCTGTATCTTGCTTCTTTATAAGCGGGTCTGAACAAATGTAATCTGAAAGCTTTCCTCATCTGAACTGTACTGCTTGGTGTTACAAAGTGCTTTTTGTTTTAGCAGAAAAATGTGCGAGATTTTACATCAAGAAATGCTGCATTTAGTCTCATCATTGACGGGACTTGTACGCACTTCAGCATACAGTGGTGGGCTCCTCTCATAAAGATGTGTTCAAATGGATTTTCCTCTGGCAGTCACATAAGTGGCTCCAGAGGCAGTGACCTCAGTAGCCCAAAGGTTGCCTATAGCGAGGTGGCCATGCAGGCCTTTTTATATAGTTTTTTATCGTCTACTGTTTGTGTACCATCGTTGCCCGCATTAAAGGAATCAATAGGGATAGGGTTCGATAACATTTTATCAAATTCAAATCCAGTGTGGATTCTACTTAAATCTGAATCCTTTTGAATATGGCTGTCGCAATAACGGCAATATTGTAATACCGCGTTACTGACAAGCCAACCGCATAGGATGGCTTGCAACCGCCACAACCGCTATGTTCACATTTTTTCTTTTTAAATTCTTTGCAATTGGTGCGCCGCATATTTCGCATATATCCAGAGCAAGTATTCTACCTTGTGCGGACATTTTTACTTCTGCAGATATTCCGTATCATAGCAACCAGACGCAACCAAAGCGTATCAGCTGGAAATAAAAAAAAAAAACGCTGCCCCTCACTGCCCTTCTGTGTCCTGCAATTAACAATAAACACGTATTTAATTTGTTTTAAAACAGTCATCTTTGTCATTTAAAAAGCAACAATATACCTAATAATAGCCTAACAATAAAGCTTATTTATATCGCACTAAAATCAGGATAAATTAAGTAATTTGAGAAAAAAAGGGGCAAAAATACAGCATATTGCGCTGTTGAGCCAATTATTATCACCGCATAGTCAAGTCAGCACACTGACACACTGACAGCTGTTGTTGCCTGTTGGGCTTGAGTTTGCCATGTTATGATTTGAGCATATTTTTATGCTAAATGCAGTACCTGTGAGGGTTTCTGGATAATATTTGTCATTGTTTTGTGTTGTTAATTGATTTCCAATTATAAATATATGCATACATTTTGCATAAAGCAGCATATTTGCCCACTCCCATGTTGATAAGAGTATTAAATACGTCACAAATCTCCCTTTAAGATATATTTTGAATAAATAAAAAAATGTAATAATTTGCAACTAATTACGATTAACTATGGACAATCATGCAATTAATCACAATTAAATATTTTAATCGACTGACAGCCCTACTTAAAATGTTAATTAAATGCATCTGACACATTCAGCTGTAGCCGTATGAGTACTTCACAAGCGACTTACTCCAAATACTGAAGGTCCTGGTTAGGAACTATTAAGTTGATTATTAGACAATGTTGATATGAATCAAAGTTTAACTGGGAGATTCCAGCCCATTCTCATTCCCGGCCGTCAAATACCAAGGCTTTGTCACAGCCGTCGCCTTGTGATACAAACGCACAAGGCACCCTTTAGCGCCGGTAGAGTCGCCACGCTGTTACAACTACAAAAACACACAGTCCACTCACAGTCGTACAGCTTGTGTTACAGAGTGATGTGTCTTGTTGCTCATAAACAATCTTTGGCTAAATATAGATGACAGCTGCAGAGATCACATTAACCAGAGAACAGCCAGACTTTTCATTTCAGCCGTTAAGCCTTTATCATTGATTAGCTACAGCTGATCTAACCTAATCGGTGAAAGCGTCAGAAAGTTGTTGTTCCATTGTTTTTTGCTAATAAACAAGAGTGAGGAGAGATAAAATGTTTGATAACACATTTTTTAGCTGTCAACTGTTTTCAAAATGTCTTCCACTTCTGATTCATTCAACAGTAAATCGTGTCATGAAACTTTGAAGTGATGGTTACCACGGGAGAACCTGACATGATCTGTTCTGCGTGCTGGCAGCAGGTGACAGACACACACACAGCCCAGAAAACCTGACCATCACTCATGGTTAGAATCACACCTTGGCCCCCTCTGTCATCCCCATTTTTTAGTTTTCACCTCCAAGCTCTCCGTTCCACTGCTCTGAATAAAACATCACCTGAGACTCGCTCTTCTCTCGACTCCAAATGCCACTGCTTGTTTTCCTTCCGTGCTACAGCTTCATGGCAGAAATCTAAAAAACCCTAAATCCCAAAACACCTACTATAAAACAAAGCACCGAAATATAGACACATGTAACACGCAGGCACACATACATAGACCCAGAAAAAAACTGAACATGATAAATAAATACACATAACAGAGCTTTCATCCACTTATAAAGCTTTCAAGTGTGTTATAATTCTTCACACGTACGGAGGCTAAGTATCATCTTCAGTTCCAGCCTGTTCGCACGAAAAGACGTACGAATGCCACGATTATACACAAGGCATTTAACATGCAATAAGAACACCTTTCTTGCATTTGGCGTGTTATTTGTATGCCATGTAGTCTGTACTGACTGCAATTTAAACGCTGCATGTCAATATGCTACGCTCAGAGCTAGTGACGGAGAATAAAAGCGAGAAAGACTGCTTATGGTGGGCGGGAGGGGAGGTGGATGGGTCCAACAAACCCACCGACTTTTAACCATGAGACCGGTGTTTTGTTTTGTAAGTTATGTTAGTGACGTTTATGATATGTGTCCTTTACTTATGTTACGTTGTTTACTTATTCTAAGCCTAACCATGACGTTTTTCCTTAACCTAACTAAGTGGTTTTGTAGCCTAAACCTAACTGCGGACATTACCGTAGTTTTTTTGCGTGGCAAATGACATGCAAAAAGCCTAAAATGTGTCCTCATGACACGCAGAATGCCCGTGTAATGTCATGCTATTTATATGCCTTCCTGTGAGACCGGGTTCTCAGTTCATATATTTGTTGTTCAAAATGAAATATCTTAATTATTTGATGGATTGCCGTGAAATATGGTACAGGCATTCATGTCCCCCCCCACAGGACTGAATCCAACCAAATCCTGATGATGAAACCGCTGCAATTTTTATTTATTTTCTTTCGTAACATCAAGGCACATATTTTTCAGGAATGAGCTGTTTCAATTATTAGCAAGATGTGATAACAAGCTTGAATTAATTCATTGATTTACCTCTGCAAAAAAATGTTGTACTTTGTATGATGTGGTTAATAGGCTGTAAAAGAACACATACAAGGGGTGAGGAACATAATCTTGGAATGAATATAAGGTGAATGTAGTGCTTGCAGTGGGCATAATTTGAAACAGAATCGCTGCGGGCAATAGAAAACAAAATGAACACTGCTGTACTGTATGCTGTGAGTTACACAATCAAATTATGTGAGGTTTAAGTCTGAAGGTGTTAGAACTGTTATTTGCTATCATTGCTGCTTCACCTCTGGTGTATTACTGCATTTCAAGCTTTAAATTAGATTTTAAGCTGTCAGTGTCACAGAGCCGTGCATGTTTTTCAAATGGAGCATCTAAGGAAAGCTAACACCACAAGGAATCCGTAGTAGAACCAGGGCAGGGCGATATGGCTTATGAATAATATCTCAATGTTTTTAGGCTATATCACAATATATGATATATATAGTGATATTTTCATATTTTCTCTATAATAACATAACTGTTTGATTTAAAACTTTGATGCGTATGATCATACCAGCGCGATCATTCTAGCAAACTGTAGTAAAGAGTAGTAATCAAACTGTAGTAATATGATCTCTTTGAGGTGGTGTACTGTCATAATGAAGTCAGATTGGTGTTTGGGAATGTATTCTTATCAAGTTTGATTAATTTTTCACACAATTGAACTTACATTTTTCTCCAAAATACAGTTTGCAAGCAGTAGTTCTTGTTTTTTAAAATTATTATATATTTTATTTTTCATTTAATATTTATCTATTTTGTTTTATTTCTTTATTTATTATTGACAGACTGACTTTTGAGTTTATGTGAAATCACATTCACTGGAAGATGACTTTTATTTTGAAGTAATATCTTGGTTGCTTTTATTTTGAAGCCAGTTCTTACACGCCAAAGCGAGTCTCATTCCGGCAGCTTAAAAAAATAACATGACAGGTAATATTTTTAGCCTGCTAAAATAAGACTAATAGATATAGTCGCGATATAGTGATTTGCTACATCCCACGTAGAACAAGCTGCAATACATCAAGTATATTTGTTATATCACCCACCCCTAGTAGAACCAATAGAAAAAAAAACATGAGATAAAAACTGAGGCTAAATCTTGGTTCATTGACATTAATTTGCTACATGCGAGATGGGTGTAGGGGTTGGGGGGTTACTATTTAGAGGCACAAGAGTATTACTGTCCCAGTGTAAGTAACTGAGTGAGAGACTTACCATGAGCATTATAGCACTACTGCCACTTAAGCAACATCCCTTTGCTTTTTTTAATATATTTTATTCATATTTGATAAGCCAAATCCCACCACCACTGTTTTCAGAAGTGTAAGGGTATGACTCTTTTAGAATGAACTCCAATACGAGAAAGATGCACGTTTATATGTACTGGCATACAGCACTTAGAGAAATTGAGAGAGAGAAAGATTGTACATTTTACACAAAGAGATGAACCACTCCAGTGTAACAATGTCAGCTGAGTGAGTGCTCATTGTTTTATTGGGTTTGTGAAGGTCGGCCAAGTCTTTAGAGAGACAAGATGAATAGTCCTACAAAAGAGACACTCGTTTTGAATGGCATGACATTTAAGTCTGTTGTTCCACCTTGAAATATCTCCGCTATTTCCTCTTTCCATTGATCAAGTCATTACAGTTTCAGTGTGTGTGTACATTATATGCTAAAAAAATGTTATGGCCACTTCTTAAAATTAAAATTCATCATTTGAATAATAATCTAGAACATATTCAGTTTCAGGGCATAGAGCAGACCAACACACACACACACACACACATCCTTGTTACTTTTTGCGAGAAAACGTCAAAGGTGGAGGTCAGGCTCACGGTCATTATACAATACAGGGCTGTGTAATGAAATGTAGCTGTAGCCCTTCAGCCTCCACCTACTGTTACGATACATATTATAGTAAAAGAACAATCAGCAACCTCTGGTGCTGAGAAATGAAGCCAACACAGAAGTGAAAAACTGCAGTTTCTCAAATGGCCACCTGAGGCTCTAAAAGTGAGTCAATCCCCATAGATCCCCGTGTTAAAATGCCAGACTTTACAGCAGAAATAAACATATTTACAGCCTGGTGCAAAAAAAATTAGGCTTAAAGTTTTGCATAATAAGGGCGTGGCCACTTTGAGTGACAGGTGGGTGTCGTACCTGTTCGCTAGCCACTAGCTGCGACACCCGGTCCCGCCTCAGCTCCACCAACGATCCACCTCTTTGCCCATTTTTGGATTAGCCAGGAGTAAGGCTGTGTAGTCGCTGCCGGCCGAAGCCACCCACTTTGAGCTATGGGTGACGTCACGGAGACTACGTCCATATTTTATACAGTCTAAGAAGAAGACACATAACAATAGTTTTTACTATTACTATACATTATTATTATTATTACTATAAAACAATAATTTTTCTTACAATTTATAAACCAAACAATGAATCGAGAAAATAATCAGCAGATCAATGGATAATTAAAGTAATTGTTAGTTGTAGCTCACGACTGCAGAAAGAAATGATGAATTATCACCACATCATGAGGAGTAACATGCCTCACAGTCAGCATAATCCATATTATATGTGGATACTGCAGTCATAAACATAAACTAAAGATGCCACAACCAAAACACATCAGGCTCATATACTAGCCCTGTATATATACTGTACATGTATGGGTGTATGTGTGTGTGTGGATTTGGAGGTAGGACAGAAAATTGGATTGACATTTTTACTCTTCCTCTGTATCAAACTGATCAATATCCTTCTGCATTAATATTTGATGAAGATCAATCCATTTCTTCCTACTACCAACCAGCTTCACAGTTGCTTTGTGGGAAATATAGTACGCTCTGCAGTTGTCTATGTAAAGGTCTCAACTGTTGTGACCCGGGATTTTTTATCGTCTCTCTCTTATGTTAGTGATTGAGCTGCATTATTTGAAACAAGCCATTAATTCTATTCTGACAAGGTTTCCTCTCTCTCCTGATCCCATGAGGATCAGGATAATCATCTTCAGAAGATTTACGACTTAAATTTGAGACGTGTAATATGCTTTCAATATCAATCAATCAATATTTCAATTAAGTGTCCCAATTCGCATGGCATAAAACTGAATAATGTTTGTGCAGTTTACCATAGCTAATTTAAGTACCAGCAGCATATGGAGGGCTCAAAGCAACCTGAATGTACCAGAATGAATGAATAAATGAAAGTAAGAGAAAGAAAGAAAGAAAGAAAGAAAGAAAGAAAGAAAGAAAGAAAGAAAGACTAAGAGAAAGAAAGAAAGTTGGCCTAAGAGAAAGAAGTAGGCCTAAGAAAGAAAGAAAGAAAGAAAATGTACAGTATAGCATATAAAACATACAAATTGTAAGTAATCATTGTGTGTGAAAACTATTATACATGAGACACTAGCCGTATTTCCATTCACATATTTATATGCGCCTTTTGAAGTATTGCGTTAGAAAAGCTGTATGGAAACAGCAAAATTCAATAAAACTTATAATTGCGAGAAAAGAAAGTTTTTAAATCTGGTGGTTGGGTGGTTCGGTTTGGTTTTTGCCTTTGTCAAAAAAAGAGTTAATGCGATAAATGGATTATGTAAACACCTTTGCCGAATAAATTCTGACGTAGAGAACATTTAACTCACCTGACTGATCAGCTGTTTCCGCTGTCGGCGTCTTCTCGCTTGTTTTAGTCTCCAGGCAACATGAACAATGCTAGCTGACATGAAAGAACAATTAAAACTTGTCCAACTGAAACATCCTGAAGACTTCTCTCTCCATTTATCTCTCGTAGATGGCTCATGGATGTATGGCTAGATGCATGGATGTTTAAAAAGTTAGATGGCCAAGGCGACTTGCTGTGTTTCCGGTTCCCTTTACTTCTTCTACTGTGTTTACCGGCGGATTACGATACAGCGCCGCCCTCTGACCAAACCAGCCGCCTTCTTGTTTACGCTACGTCATAGGTCAGATTTTTTTTTGAGTGACAGCTCATTTGGCCAATGGCAGACAGCGAGCAGCCCCTCCTCTCTCATCAGTGACAGCTGGTGTCTCCTCTGATTGCTCGCAGTGACGGCAGCTGTTGAAGACACGAACAGAAAGTCTTGAATTGTACTTTATCAATTTTAAAATAAATATTGTTTATTATTTGCGTAAACCGGTTATATAAAAAGTTTCTACAAGCACACGGATGCATTCGGCTGAAATGTTCATGGTCCCTCGTTAAACCGAAACACCTGTGTATCATTGAGGAGCAGAAGTCTGAGGAGCAGGAGGAAGATCTCCGCTAAAAGTAAAGCCTTCGTTCTCAACCAAAGACCTCCAGTTTCTCCTCAACAAGTGCCAGCTAATAACGACATTATGTGGCCCCTCGTCACCCTGCCCATAACAAGCTGTAGGCCTGCTGCTGAAAGACTCTTTTCTACTGTCAGTCGGATAAAAACTGGCTTCAGGGCTTCATATCAGACTGAACTGTTTGTCCTGCTCTCCTCTGAAAGAGACTATAATGAAGTCATCTCAGTGTTCATCACCAGGCCCCGTCGTCTCCTGCTGTCATCATCAAAAGTAAGCTCATTTACTACATTTAGTAGTGACCCATTTCAATATTATTGTTTATTGGGTATAGTTGTGTACAATTGGATTTTATTCTGATGTTGATGCCAGCTGTGTGTGTGAATATGTGGCCGCCGTGCCAGGCTATGTTAAAGGGTATTTAATGCAGGTGCTCTATTATCCATACGCTTGATTAATGATGCTGTTGTGTCTGTCAGCTGTGTGTGTGTGTGAATATATGGCCTCCGTGTCAGGCTGTGAGATGCTGTTAAAGTTTGTTTTGTTGGATCAGAATCAGCTTGATAGGTCAGATATGAGTAGGCCTACACATAGAGGCTACCAGGAATGTGAATGTGGTTATTTTGCTCTCATTGTACATATGGAAATAGAAATGCAGCTAAAAACAAGGTCAGCAACTTATAATGTGTCAGGCTGTTTCTGTAAATTGTAAACAATAATACAGCAATGCAATGGTGCAGAGTGCAAATATGCTGGAATAAATATTGACTGATTAATGTAACAGGTTGTTTTATATACACGACGTAGGTGGATATGTACAGTATACATGTCAGGTGCCTGTAACACACAAAAAAACAAAACAGGCTCTTATAGGATACAAAGCAATATGATTAGCAGAACAATCAGCACCAGTAAATACAAGGATATTTACAATGGGTGTCTTTGACCCTTGATGATGACGATGTATAAGGCTTGTATGATTTCACTGTGGTGCATTCAGGCAAGTATAGTTGTAATGGCCTGTTTTGGTTAACGTTTCAGAACTGTTAAGATCTGTTGAGTAGATGTTTGATCTTGGACAGGCTAGGCCCACCTGATTTTCTCTGCGTGATTTCTGCCTACACCTCTGGTCCAAACTACTGGGTAGCTGAGTTATTCGTTCCAGACCAGTTTGCATTTCTTTTTTGGCGACATTTTATAAGTTTGCTTAAAATTCACTTGACAATTGAATGGAAACACGGCTAGCATGTAAATCTATTTAATCACACTTATAATATACACATAATATGAAAGTATCTAGGTTTTGCTGTGATTTTGCTGGAGGCTATCGTAGCAGCATGTGAGCAAACATTATTCACTCTCATAAATCCACAATCAGCAGCAAAAACACCGTGATGAGAAGTAAAAAGCCCCCTGAAAAACCCCAGAGCGAGCTGTGTCATGACAAGTGGAGGAGTCATGTTCACATATCTGATTAGTAATGAGACATGCTTTTGATTAGTAACAAGTCGTTCTTTTCATGAATCCTAAATGCTGAATGGAAGATGATCGATACATTGATTATACACGGCCTAAGGAGCTGAGGACTTGTGACTCTTTTACAATATTGCACGTCTCCTGTCTGACAGTGTGTGTCTGTCAGCCTTGCGAGGTCCTGCACCTGTCTCATGACTTGGCTCACTGTCGTCTAACTGTTGAACTTGCCAAGCTAATCTTCCCCTGGCAGGCTGCTACGTCAGTGTTGTTTATATACTGTCAGTAGTGGGACCAAGTTCCAGAAAGCTTTGTTTTCTCTGAGGTCTCAGCATGCCAGCTAAGAGAATAAGAGCCCTGGCTGGTCTACCGTCAGCCACATGCCAGAAACAGGAGCACAGACGGGCTGTCTTTCTTTCTTTTTTCCTTGTCTCTATAGCTCACTCTGTTCCTCTCTCTGTAGGACTACTATGAAGATCACCACTACCAACAACAGTCATAGTTTTCACATGAGCTGCAGACATGGTGCATTTTAATTCTCCACGCCCTATTTGGTGATTATCGCTGCTCCAACAGCTGCTCTTTCTTTGCCGGCTTTGTGGATGCATACATATGTATGTTTGTATGTTGTGGTGATTTGCTTATGCAATTTGATTCTGACAAGTGAGGAATTAGTGTATATAAATCACTGATTGCGGCTGGCAGAAGGGCAGCTTAAGTGATGCAGCTGTAACGTCCACCAGAGATTTTGTGACCATGTTTGTGCTGTCGGGATGGTAGATTTGGTCTGAGGTCAGATTCAATATCCGAAACAAAATGCATGTCTAGCCAACCTGAACTCTCCTCTCCTTTTTTCACCTCGACTGCAGTTTCACTACTCGAAACTTGATATTTGACAAGAGGATGAGCAGTGGGAGAATTTTGTGTGGTCCAAAAAGCTTTCAAGTACATTCGGATAAATGATGGCCCTCCTGGCAGCGATAGAGGGGGCCATGAGATGAGAATGGGAGGCAAGAAGGATTTGAAGCTGAAGTCAGTGGGACAGACAGATGGAGCAGTGAGTGATATTTACTTTACTTAAAGGACCAGTGTGTAGCATTTAGGGGGATCTATTGGCAGAAATGGAATATAATATTAATAAGCATGTATTCTTTAGTGTATAATCACCTGATAATAAGAATCATTGTGTTTTCGTTACCTTAGAATGAGCCGTTTATATCTACATAGGGAGCGGGTCCCTTCTCTATGGAGTCCGCCATGTTTCTACAGTAGCCCAGAACGGACAAACCAAACTCTGTTAACTTTTCCTGCTTGGGTCGGAGTCGATTACGTTACTCACTCCCGTTGCCGCCGCTCTCTCTCGCTTCACCACTCACTTCCCACGTACACACACACTCGCACTATGCACTGGCCCTGCCATAGATGGCTCTAAATATGGCCATTCATGTTTTTGCGTCAGCCACCGTAGTTCTCCAACACGCTTGGCACTCGGGAGAGGCTTCAGTTGGTTGCAATCTCCTCACCTCACCGCTAGATAGCGCCAGATCCTACACACTGGTCGTGTAACTTTCAATTATACATTATGCACTTTGTATTGTAATTCTGCTATTTCTGTCTATTCTATGGCACCTATTGCATGTCTCCTTGTCCTGGAAGAAGGTTGCTCTGTTGCTCTTACTGAGTTTTTCCTTATCCGAATCACGGTTCTAAGGTTAGAGGGTGTTGTATGTTGTTCCGATTGTAAAGCCCTCTGAGACATATTTGTGGCCATATCTTTGGGCTATATTATTGACTCGAGTTTACTTTTTAGTTAGAGACACTCTCCATATTCACTATGCAAATGTTTATCTGATTTGTTGAGGTGCACCTTTCATGATGCCGTCTAACTTTATTTTGGTAAAAACATTTTAAAGATACCCTCCAGACATGTTTAATTAATTTATGTGTGATATGGGTTTTCTACCCTAGTTACAAATTCTTGAACTAACTTTTAGTCTGCCAAAGTCCAGAATATATGAATATGCAAATATTGTTCATTAAAGGTCTAACTACTGGACACAAAATGTGTGCTACTTCACTGAAAAGTGGTTCCCAACCCTTTTTCCTTAAGGGACCCCTTTTCTATAATTGAGTAGTTTACTCACGACCCCTGACTGACATATATTATGGCTATTTCATATTATATTCAATGCATAACAATAACAGTACAGAAAAACAGATAAACTGTTCAAATAACTCAATTAGTGAACACAATAACTGCAGGAAATTTGTGTAAAACGAGTGATTTGAAAGAGTTTTGAGCAGATTAATTCCTGTGAATATTGCATCAGAGCTGAGTTTTCCTGTTATTTTCGGGAATTTTAATACAATTCTCTGTCTGTAGTATGTATTATTTATTTTTTTAAATTTTTAACAATCGTACTTAAAGGCTTATTTTTGACAAATTTTGTGTTTTCTTCTCCCTGACGCTTGGCCATTGTTCTATTAGCTCTTTGGTTGTTTTAACTGTGTACTTTTCTAATGCAGGATGAGGCTGTTTAGCAGATAGGGAATATAACTTGTGCTCAGGTCTTCATTGTGCCCTTATCCTGTTTATATATTACATAATAATTCAAATTTTAAAAATGACAATTAATTTAGTTATTTTCACAGACATCCTGCAGTCTGCAGCAGATAGGTCCTGTGGGGACAAGTAAAGGTCTGGGTTAGCTACTGGCTCTCTTTGTTTCCCACATCGAACCCTCTGTCAGCCTCGTGGGAGTCCTCAGGCAGGGCAACAGCAGGGCATGGAGGAGTCAGATGGACCTACACCGAGCTCATCACTAACCATTATTCACCTAGAAGTGCACAAAAAGAGACAGGATGAATTTCTCCATGTTTCATCCCATTGCTCTTTTTCTTCTTTCTGTTAAGAGACTGATGAATGAGTATGCCCATAGATTGCATTAATTATTATTATTAATAATTATTTTTTAATGTTCTTGTTGGAAGATTTGTGTGATGTATGCGTAAAGCAATGCAGCGAGCAAAACACACTTCCAGTAAAGGTTGAAGACAGGAGTTTCTACTGGAAGCAATGGTAAAACTGAGAAAATAGTATGGAAAAAACGCAACAAATTCAGTGATAGTGATTAGAAAAAATGAGATACCATAAACAAGAGTTGGAAAAGTATTGTAAAATCAGCTGGCAGAGTAACAAGAAAACCAGATTTATAAAAGTGAAGACTAACCGTCATATCAAACCTGTCTCCTAGAAATTATGTTTATATACTCCTAATTTGCAACAGCAAATATATTTAGAAAGAAACGCAATGTCACCTGAATCACACTTTTTAATCAACATAATGAGGAAATGTTTTCAAGCTACCAGGTCTCAAAATGTTCATACAGCATATATCTGCAAAACGTCCACTGACAGCGTATTTCATTTGTCTTTCCTACAATATCGGCTCTAATAACATACCCATTTGTAGCAACTAAAGCACGATTCATATTTTGATGGTTATGTTTAGGCGCTCAAAGCCTAAGGCCTAAGCCTAAGGTTTGGTAAAGATTGTGGTTCTGATTTTATTTTCTTGGTTTTTTCAAAAGAAAATCAAGCATGATGTTGATTGTAATGCTTATCTTCAGTACATCATCCGATAAACCAAAGGTGCTGATTATGGTTTGGGAATACAGCTTTGCAGAGCTAAGGGCAACATCCACAAAAGCTGAAGAGTGAAGATTTAAGGCAAGATTTGAGGATTAGCAACAAACATGACAACTTCTGCACTTTAATTAGGGGACTAGGATCAAAAAACATATAAGAAAAAACAGAAACCTTGCTTTGAATAGACAGCACTTACTCTAGACCCCAGCAGCTTAAATGATGTGTGGTACAATGAGCCCAGTGCACTACCCACAGTTCAGTGTATAAAATGAGGTTTTTACCAAATCGTGTTTTAGATTTTCATTCAGAATCATGTAACATGATTTGACATTTCTGGAACTGTCAACATATTTTTGAGACAAAAACACACAAGCACATTTCTCTTGTTGACTGAGACTTAATCTGTGACAGATTTATTTGTTTCTCATCTGTTTCCTCTGTACGCGCTTCTCTCTGCGTGTAATGAGATTCAGGTTTGAGGTTTGCTGTTTGTCAAACACCTGCTTGTTGTTTGTGACAAATCCTGCTGTGTTGGCTGGTTGGCAAATTGGCAATCAAAGTGAAACGTTTTCCCTCCATGCTGTCACCATGTTTAGATTACCATATTTAAATGTTAACACGAGAAATAATCCATATGTTTATACTAGGGCTGTCAAAGTCAACACGATAATAATGCGTTAATGCAAATTCATTTTAACGCCACTAATTTCTTTAACGCATTAACGTAATCGTTTTTTCGGAGGTTGTAGCAGTTTTAAAGCTAGAGTGGAGATACTGGCATCATATGAAACTAGATAACCTAAGGAATCCATTGGTACCAACCATGTCATACTAGCTTGTTGTGAAAGAGGTGAGATAACGTTTCAAACTTGCACTAAATTTTGGCGAGGAAAAACTGTCGTGGCCACTTTCAAAGGCGTCCCTTGACCTCTGACCTCAAGATATGTGAATGAAAATGGGTTCTATGGGTACCCACGAGTCTCCCCTTTACAGACATGCCCACTTTATGATAATCACATGCAGTTTGGGGCAAATCATAGTCAAGTCAGCACACTGACAGCTGTTGTTGCTTGTTGGGCTTGAGTTTGCCATGTTGTGATTTGAGCATATTTTTTATGCTAAATGCAGTACCTGTGGGGGTTTCTGGACAATATTTGTCATTGTTTTGTGTTGTTAATTGATTTCCAATAATAAATATATGCATACATTTGCATATACTTGACAAATCTACCTTTAAGGTACATTTTGAACAGATAAAAAATGTGCAATAAATTTGCGATTAATCACGATTACACATTTTAATCGATTGACAGCCCTAGTATATACACATGGCGCTTCTAAAAGCTCCCATTAAGACAGAAGCTGGAAAAGAATTGTGAGTGTGAAAGAGCAAATGGGAAGGATAAGGCGATGTAGAAAGTGATATATGGAGGAGGAGGAACGTTTGTTGTCCTTTAGCCCCGGACTCTTTAGCACACATGAAAGAACTTGTAACTCCTGAATGATGTAGCTTGAACCCTGAAAACTTTTCAAAGCAAAAAATCAAAAACTTTTGCTGATCCCTTTGAGTAATGAAGCCCAAGTGCAACCTGTTTGTTTTGAAACACACCTATCATCGGTCTGTTTGTCACAAAGACAAATCCCCCTCTGAGATATGGAAATATCTGAGGCTTGTGTTTGCAGCGGGCAGCGGCACGGCTTGAGGTGAACAGATGGGAGAATGAGGGATGAGTGCTTGGAGTCACTCTTAATGTTAAAGACAAACCAAGAGAGAATGTCAATGTTTGAGGAGCATGCTGTTTGAGAGGCGTTTGTGCGACAGCATATTAGGACCATTGGTTTAAAACAAATTACGGAGCCGGGGGAGGGGGGTAATATTGATAAATTTACAAGAAAAAAACTCTGATATTTTCTGAGATAAAAGTGGCAAATTTACAAGGAAAAAAACTCACAAATTTGCGAGATTATAAATCCGTAAATTTACGGTATTTAGGGTATTCCAGACGTCCCTCTCCCCAGCAAACTGGACATAATTCACCATAATCTGTGGTTCAACACAAGCAGTTATGTTATATGCATTTTCTGTGTTGTTTTCCCTTCACACTGACTCAGTGACAGGTAAAAGAGTCAGTGTGTAGCCATGGTAACGCAGTGTGCTCGGAGTAACGTGTTCTCAACGATTGGTTTTAGTGTTAGCTGTGCTGAAATAAAGGACACACACCTTTGTGTATTGAAAGATGGAAGTTGTACGTCTCCACTTTCTTGTAACTTCTATAATATTAGTACTTCTGTTCGTAAAGGAACACAGTAAGAACATGAAAGAAAATGTGTATATATATATCTTTCAGGACCTTCGCCTCGCTCAGTTTTCAGAGTTTTTTTCTCAGAAATGTATTACTTTAATCTCGGAATATTACCCCCCTCCCCGAGCTCCATAATTACTTTTTTTTACCTACACCGTCGTGCGTTTGTCAGATGAACAGATGAATGTATAAATGATGAAGGGACAGGGCATGTGGGGAGAGACGATTGCAACACATGTAATTTGCATGGACTTGTGTAAATGTTTTGATTAAAAGCAGGGATGTTGGCTAAATGGATGGATGACTGGAAGATGGAGAGGAGTGTTTGGAGGAGGGATAAATGAAGGGAAGCTAAACTGTATAAGAGGAAGGGGAAACACAACCTTCTATCTGGCTGGAAGGAAGTTGAAGTCACATACAATCAGATACGCTGTCATGCACAACTGATCTGCGTGCAACAAAATATACGTTTGGTGGCATGCAATGTACAAAATGCACCTTTGGGCGATAAGTGTCACTTTATATGCCATGGGATGCTTCTTGTGCAACAGATTAAAGAGATTTTTTTTATGTAGAAAAATTATGATATGTTATGTTGTAGCACATTGATTTAAGACTTGAAAAGAAATGCACATCAAGAAACAGCATTTCATGGCCCTGTAGTCACACGCACATTTTGCAGCATGTTATATAACCACTATCATCTTCATCTCCCTTCATGTCGACTGAGAGGGAACCGCAGTGACACCCTGCTCTTCAATAATTTAAGGCCCATTCTGTTCTGTCATATTCTACCTGTTCAACCTCCGAGGCAAGGCATGATTTTGCTACATTGGTATTCATGAGATTGACAGGAGAGTATCACCCCGTTTCTGCAGGTGAATTATAGAAGACCTGTCAGCGATTGTTAATGGGAACAGGTGATTGTAAGGTTATCTTCCAGGTTTCATCTGAGCTTTTAAGTGATTCCAGAGACACGTTGTTAGGTTTCCACTTGGAAAAGGTTGCTAGATCCTGTCATATATGTAGTAAAGAAAATCTATTATATTCATATTACACTGACCCTGTAAAATGTTTTTTTCTTTACCATAGTAAGTAATTCTACATGTTTGATACTGTATGGAAGATGTAGGAAATTAAATGCCATTGGTGCAATTAAACAAACCAAAACATTTAAAAATAAAGAAATGCAGCAGATAGACTGGCACTACTCAATGGTATGGTATGGTATGGTATGGTATGGTATGGTATGGTATGGTATGGTATGGTATGGAATGGTATTTCAATCTAAATCATTAAATAGATACAGAGACTTTGAATAATTTTGGTCTAACAGTCAGTGTTTCTGAAAGAAGAGAAAATAAATGTTTTATTCAATACAACATCTGAAAAAGGAATAATCAAAGAGCCTTTTTTCATTTTACTATATGTGACAGAATTTCTCTTACTTGAGTTTGAAGATTAGATTTTAGTTACTTATATATTAGGGATGTCCCGATCGAGTTTCTTTGGCCCACAGTCCTTTAACATTGGGCAACTGCCAATTCAGAGTCCAATCCAAATACTTATATTTACCCAAACATTGATTAAATTAATTAAGATTACTAAAGTTGATACACCTTATTTTTCGCAAGCAACTTGATCCAAAAACTGAAGGTCCGAATGTGACTCCTGAAATTGACAATGAGCTAGAGAGAAGATGGATCACTCTGTTGAGTTGTTGAAACTGCAAAACACTCGAATACGACACAAATTCACAAAGAATGGATTGCTGACGCTGATAGCACCATAAATTATGCATCGCAACCGCCATCTGCCCCGTCTCAAGGTCCAATTCACAAAAAATATTACGCTAATGTTATTACAGCACAAACAAACACGGCCATGAAGTTTTTCAGCTGAGGGCAATTTGCCCTTTTTCTGCGTCTGATTGCAATTATCTATGTGGCAAAGTATACTTGTTGCCTTTGCGCCAAGAACACAGTAGGCAGAATAATGGCAGAGAGAAAAAGAAAAATGTACTTTTCAGACTGCAAGCTGCAGCTCCTGACCATTGAGGTGCAGAAGCATTCCTCAGAACTTCAGGGAAGGAATTTAAACGTGACAGAGAAAAAACACTTGGGATTTAATATGCCTTGATCACTGTAAAGTCTGTATAGACACACATCAGTGGGGCCGCAATTTGTCTTGAGATTTAGTCACACTGTGTTGCACTGTAGAGCACGTCTGCTGTAAAGGAGAGCAGCGTAGCAACACTAGCTGGCTGAGGTGGACAAAACACAGTAGAGTTCAGTGAAAAAAGAATCGAATTTCGATCGGCCGATACCGTTCCTTTAAAATATGCCTGGATCAGCCCCGATACGGCTCGGGACATCTCTATTATATTTAAATCCAAATACTCATGCAGCCAAGGCTGTACATGTGGGTGGAAATGTGATTATCAGCGCTGTATAAGAGCACATTAACACATGGCTCCAAATCGTTGAGGATTTTGAGTGGCCTTTAAACAGATCCCCAGTCCCAAAGATCTCACTCATACATACATAGATGCTTAACTGCCGTACCCCAAACAACTGTCTCTGTTTGGTTTTACCATCTGTGTGGGAATGTTAACAGTTGGCCTCCTCCGAGAGATGACAGATAGATTAAGATGCACATAACTCTCTGCAACAGGCAAACCTGTGTACTCTGCTTTCACAGCAAAACAAATGATTCCAGTGAGATGAAAACAGAGAAAAGCAAAGTTTTTAGTAAAAACAAGATTAAAATGGGGGTGACGACGAATGAATACCCTTAGGGAGAACATGACGATGAAATATGAGGACATGAGACGGAGGAAGGGAAGAAGAGAGATGAGGTGGATCTAAAAGCATTTTCACTTCTCCCTCGCTCACCAAGTGGCAACTTGCAGGAAGTGACAGGAGGATAAGAGTTGAGGAATGAAGGGAGCGAGCCATAACGGAGGCCACTTGGAGTACTTCATATTCCAATCCATCATCAAAAATAGACACGTGTTATTGATGAAGTGGCCCTGTCAGAACTGATGTAGACCACGCCTGAAATTTGACTCACAGCCAACACAGTATATACAACTGCTGACATTAAATGGCAAGTTAGAAACTAGCACTTTGGGACTTTTCTGACTCCCTTGTTGTGTTTTTAAAATTCTTCCAAATAGTGCAGTGCCCGTTCGTGGCGTGCCAACTGCTTTGCTCCCAGTATTGCTGCTTGCAGCTTTGTCGGGGGGCGTGCCCGTTCAGAGCACATGGCTGTTCAGAAAGCCTGCCTGTTAGGAGCGGGGCGATTGCTTGCCTCCCCGGAAGTGTTGCTTGCAGCGCTGACTTCCTGTGAAGGGTACTACCTGTGTTTCCTACTGTGAAGGATGGTGCCTTCAAATGAAACTTGTGAGCTCGTACAGTATTTACAACATGGGAAGTCGTGTACACATTATGCTTGGCGTTCAAGTGGTTAAAAGCTGCGGTGGGTAGAAATGGAGCAATTATGATTAAAAAAAAGTTATTTTTATAAAACGGTCACTATATCCTGACAGTAGTGCACGAGACAGGTAATCGGAAAGAATTCCGTACGGTCTTCCGTATGTCTCTCATCAGTAATATCTGGGTGAAATAAGATACTCATTCATGTCCTGTTTACATAATCATGCTTATTTATTATAATTGGCTCACCCTGTATCATCTCAGCTCTTGAAGATGCATCCTTTTCTGGTTGTTTCTGTTGTCTTTCTAGCACTGTGGAAAAAAATAAGTTCCCTAATTTCTGCTCTTCCCCGTCGCAATGTACAGCATGCCTATACAACAGAGAGAAAATCTGGCTTAGTTGCTGTAATATATAAACTCTGGACCAGGTGATTTGGAGGGCAGTGTGTGTTCACCCCTCCAGAGGGCTGGATCTTATTTCATGCACAGTTTAGGTCACTGTAGCGATATTTTGACTCATTATTCATGAGTCTAACTAGACTCATAATGGCTCACAAAGCACCCAGCTCTGAGTAAATAGAGTAACTTGTTCTCACACAGCTACATTGGAGTGTATGTGTGTGTGCTTGTGTTTATACTCCACACTTCTCAGCTAGTTGACTAGAATCTTGCTGTCATGTTTTGTCCAGTTGAGGCTCGTGAGCCAAGATTTTGCCTTTTCCATCATTAGTGAGGATGAACTGGTCTCTGTTGTCTGGGTCTCTTTCTGCTATATTTAGTCATAGGTCAAAACGTGTTTGTTTTTTTTATTTCTAAACCAACCTGAAGACAACATCTTCATGTAACCTACAGTACACTGGTTTCAGATGACATATTTAAATGTCCACTAGAAATCATACTCTACATTTATGATTTATGACAGTGTGACGATATGAGCAAAGGCTATTCCACAGATGGGTGCATTAACATGGATTTAAGGGATTTGCCCTCTGCTTCATTCCAAGTTATAATGGAAACGATAATTTATTGTTCCTTCTGACTGCACTCAGTCATTTGTTATTTATCTGGTAACATCATACTGTGTACTTACTGCATACTGAAAAAAGTGCTTCTGAAGAATAACAGTTACTTATGAAAGGGAAAAGAATGATCGATTATGGGTTTTGACTGAGGAGGATTTATGCTAATAATAATAATAGTAATAATAATAATACTTCTGACAGAGAAGCACAAAAACAGGCTACAACCCGGAAACAAGAATTAGCCAAAACAGTACAGAACTGTACACAAAATTCCTCTGCATCTAAACTCAGGTCAGCTTTGTTGTTGGTTGTGGAGGGAGATGTTTGGCATAATGGTTGGTTGATCAAGTGAGCTACACACAGTAGTTATGGATGGTGGACTCTACTTTGATGACAGTAAATTGGCACAATTGGTCGATACCTCCCCATGTGTGTAGAAAACAACAACCTCCAGTTAGCAGCAGACTTTTTGAGTTCTGGGGTGTGATTGTGTTCCTGCATCCTTTATATACATACAGTATCTTCAAATTCTTAGTGCAGTAACAAAATATTCATACTAAACAACTGTCAACATACAGTATTTTATTTTTTTTACCTACAATATCTGCTCCTCTAAACTAAGGTGTGATTCACTACTGCTACTGTATGAATATACTGCTAACAGTGTTCATTGACCAGAGCTTTATGATAGGTAATGTGATGATCTATACTGAATTTCATATGATGCGTGCGTACAATTGAATATGTTAAATAAGCCACTTTAGAAACAACTTACTGCATATAAGTTAATTTCCTTAATTTTAGGGCAACATTTGTTCATTCAGCAGTCGGCTCATATGTAAATGTGATTTCTTTAAAGTTGTTCTATACGATAGGGCTGTCGCAGTGAAGGAATTTCCCCTATGGTCATAATGATTGGCTTAAACCTGCAGTAGGCAGAAATTTTTTGGCATCATTGCGCAAAAATTCCATAATCACCTTTCAGCATATTGTAATTCAAGTGTTCTGAGAGAACACTAGACTTCTGCATCTTCTCATGGCTCTGTTTTCAGGCTTTAAAAAATCTAAATTGAAATTCATTAGTAAACACTGACAGTATGGATTTAGCCAAAACATGCAGCCAGGGAATCATGCAATTCCAATAATTGGATGGTTTGTGAGTTTTTCAAATGTAAGACCCTGCAGGAGAATACATTAAAAAAGGAAGGGAGTACATTAAAATGACTCGTAAACATCTCCTTATTTACATATCCTTGCTGCCGTTTAAAAAGGTTAAGGCATGGCCTTGAACATTAACATTATTGCAGCATGGCCACTTTTAATTTGTAACAAGAGTTGCTGGCCTCAGTATATAAATATTTCTGATTCAAGGTTTCTGGCTTCAGGGGAGAGGTAGAATCAAATCTCGTTAATTTGATCAATATGGGTAAAACTATTATTCTAGTTAAAATAGTAAATTATTTTACCGCGACAGGAGACTTTGACCAATCACAGGTCATTTCAGAGAGAGCGTTCCTATTGGCTGTGCTCCGGCTGGTGGGCGGGGCTTGGTATTTCCTCAACTGATCTCAACATGGCTGCCAGGCCACAAACTTTCTCATTTTACAGCTAAACGGTACACTACAAGATGTTTCTGAAAACATTTGAGGTGAGAAATAGGCATTACAGTAACAGAATATTGATTCATATTTGATCAGCGCTCCCTAGTTTGACCATTTGATCGAAGTTCGTGAGTGATTGACAGCTGCTCAGAGACGGCAGGCTCCAGCTCGGCACTGATTGGTTGTTTTTGCTCTGGCTCAAGGGAAAGCTGAAGCATGTAGGGAGAGAGGACGGACCCGCCGGTCTATGTGTATTAATTTGTCCTCCGTTGTTGTTCAGCACTTGTAGCCTACATGTAGGATGTAACGGTTAGTCTTTGTGGAGTTTTACCCAAAGTTGAACAATTTGCAGCTCTCGGCGACCACAAAATAAACACCATAAATGCAACACATAGTGCAGAATAGACGCTCAGCACCTCGTCATGCTGCTGCTGTTTGTAGCATAGTGTAAAAATGTGGTGCTCCCATTCCAAAGAACTCAAAAAAGAAAAAACGTGAACATAGCGGTTGTGGCGGTTGCTTGTCATCTCTTGCAGTTAGCTTGTCAATGTCGCGGGATTGCAATATTGCGGTTATTGCGACAGCCCTACTATACGATCTCCAGAGCATTAAAATAGAAGCAAACAACTATTTGCAATGTAAAGATATAGAGGAGTGATGTCTACCTAAGCAGAGAATGAAGTCACTCTTCCTCTGTGTGTGTTGTAATCAGAGCTTCTCAGTGCTTTGTTGACATTGTTGGGCAGGCCGTGCGTGCTTTTAGTGCATGTTCGTGCTTGTGAGTGTGCCCCACTGGCTAGGTCACAGCCGCCACTCAGCACTGCTCTCATAAGGCGGTTACAGCTGATTATGCCGTCCTAACCGATGGCGCCGTTGCGGAAGTGTAGCGAAACTCCCAACCAAATTACCATGTGGGTGTTTTCCAGTTGTATTCCATTGCTGCTCTCTGACATTTAAAATATGCTCTGCAAACACTGAGGAGAAGGATGACAGGAAAATAAGGAGGTAGCTGCTTTTGTTGTGATAGAAGAAGGTCAGTCTGACAGTGAAGTTAGTGTGTAGTTGGAATCATTAAGGGAAACACATCTGCTGTAGTATTGGGGACTCAAGGGATCAGCGTTTCCCAAATATGTAAAGGAGAAAATACATTCTCTGTGGTTCCTGTCCTCTCAATCACTTTGCATTTCACAAGGGTATACAATGATAAATGTGTGCAGCGTAGATGTTTTCAGTATCATTGAATTTTGACATTGTCCCTTTATCCCATTCGTCTTATGAGTAATCTCCATCATTCTGCTTTCAATCATGTCTTTCTGACAGTTTCAGTTATATAATTTCCCTCATCCTTCACTTGTCCTTACTGATTGGTTCCGGCCTACCATTCTTTTACAACTGTGTCCGTCTCCTTCGCTCTCCAACAATTTTGCCCTCTCTTTCTGTTTGTACTGTATGTGTGTGTGTCTTTATGTCTGTGTGTGTGTGTGTGTGTGTGTGTGTGTGTGTGTGTGTGTTTGTGTAGACTGTAAGTTCCAGCTGTATGACAGCAAGGCTTAAGTTGTCACAGACGTCCTCTACAATGATTAGCCCCAATTCCACCATTCAGCTACAGGCTGACAGTCACTTTATGACTTTCCCTCACTCTGAATAGCTCCCCCCCCCCCCCTCTCAGACTGATGGGGGTGAGCAAGGGTTCCTCCCTTGTCTGTCTCTCTCTTGACTTCATCCTCTCAGACAGACTGTTAATCCGGTCTTGCCCCTTGTAACACTGACACTGCGGAGAGGAGAGCATACAGTAGTAGGGAAAGGGGGCAAAAACGTAAATAACTAGACTGGCAGGCAGACACCTTATCATCTGAAGGTGCAGTATAAATCTGTCGGCAATCCCTGCGTCTCCCAAATGTCAATTTTTCAGGAATTAAAGGGGAACTCCACTGAATTTATACATCAAAGTCGGTTGCAGGTGTTGGAAAGTACTACTGAATATGTGAAAAAAAAAGTTTAATGAAGCCTTTTGTGCCTTTTTGTGGCTTTGTAGCGGCTCGAGACTACATTATTCACTACTAGCATAACTCACCCGAATCTCTAAACGAACTGTTGGTGGCCGAGTTGCATTCTGGGTAATGTAGGTGACCTGTTTTGACAAGGAAGAAGAATGCACGTAATAAACAAAGACAGTGGCTGTATTCAAAACCGCATACTATACTAGTAGTACGTACTGATTTGGCCAAAATTTAGCATGTAGTATGCAGTATGCAAACAAAAGCAAAATCTCCAGTATGCCAAAAAATACCCAGATGTCGTACTGATTTGGAAAAAATCTCCAGTATGCATCGGTCCAGTCAGTCTACCTCGCCTACTGTATCCCACAATGCAAAGCGCTGGAACGGTACAGGCTATGGTCACAACAACAGTGGCCAAAAACGGCAAGTTTTTTACAATTTCCATATGCTATTTTATCACTAAATTCACTTGTGAAAATATTTGAGGCGAGAAATCAACTGTGTAGATTTTGAATATTGGCAGTTTTACGATATTAGATGGCGAATCGAACGTTTGCTCCAACGCTTTTGGAGTTTAGAAGCTCCACAAACTGCCGTGACAGCTAGCTAGCGCCTGCCCGGGTCGCTACCTCGCCAGCCGGCCAGTCACGTTCACAGACCGGCTACAGAGCAGCAGGCAGTGGCGATGGAAGAGGAAAGGGAAAATGCTGTCGGGGCAGAGAGATACCTGCTGAGACAACATGTCCCTTTTTAACATTACTCTAATATCTGTAGGGATATCTTTCCACTATTTTATTGCTGGAAATGAAAAAAAGCAGTTTGAGTAAATGTTGTGGATCAATGTTTTATATTTACCGTCTCCCCTCGTTGATGATCCTGTTTGTCTTACTTCACCATGAGCTGTTAGAATAAATAGTTTAACGGGTGGTGGAGCTAAACCTGCAGTATCTTATAAAGTAAACAAGCATAACATAAACAACAAAATCAAAGTTGTATTTTTCGATAATATTGCAATAGTGGTACGAGTTCGTTTTTTTGTCCAGTGCTTTAAGAGCTGGTTTAAAGGCTAAAGCCTGGCCTAGTATACCGCAAAATAAATTGCTTTAACTGTTTCATACTACATACTACTCAGGAACGCAGTATGCAGTATGTACTGTATACAGCATACTGCATTCGTCAGTAGTATGTAGTAGGCGATTTTGAATACAGTATGTCTGGTTCTGCTGCACTGATTTTGATCCTTTTAACTGAAAGACATCATGAATCTGACAATGTTAAAGGAGCTCACTGATAAATCGGTGCAGTGCTCTTAAGAACAGTCTTGTTTTCAAAATTTACCACCATGCAATTTTAAGTCACTGCAATTGGTTGGTAAAATGGTTTCATAAGCCCAGTAGGTAATGTGTTTGGGGAATCAGGCAGAGTGTAAAATATGCTGGATTAAGCTCATGTTTCAAGTTATAAACTGCGACACGAAGGGAAAACAGATGTAATAACAAGAAAGATGTCTCCGTATGGACAGCCCGTTCTCATTCCCAGGGCGTCAGATACGAAGGCTTTCTCACGGTGGTCTGCGTTTGATACCGCCACCCTTTAGCACCTGTATGAAATGCACCAGGCGTTCCATTAACTTCACTGTAAAACCATCTGCGGCAACAGTAAACGCTCCGAGAAAGTGCGCCAGGAGTGTGGTGACATAGTTTAAAGAGCGAAAAAAAAACACTCACTGGGAAGACGGGAGGGGAGGTGGATGGGTCCAACAAACACAAGGCTTTCATCCAGGAGACCGCTGTTCGTGTCCCGTGTGTTAAATTTCACTTTCGCGTTACAATCAGCGAGATGAACGTGTTGGTATGGAATACAACCCCCATCAGTAATCATATATGTATGGAAAGACATACTGTAAAGATGCTATTGTAGATCCAGGAATCTTACAGCAACATCTGCATGAAGATATATTTACTACAGAAGATATATTTGCCACACATTAGATTGGCATTGGCTTCTGCAGGGCTGATCAGTGCTGTAGGTGAGTGGTTTTAGCATTTGTAAAAGTTTAAAAAAGACTTGCTGCTAGTCCAACCTTGATGTGAAGTTTGAATAAAAATGTTTAGTCATTTCGGCGTATAAAACCTCTGAGAGAATGAGCTTGGATTCACAGTACAATCCATTTGCTCCGAACTGCATACAAAGTGAAGTCTAATAGTGCACTACCAAGAACTCATTTCCTCCATCATTTATCAAAAAACGACTACATTTTCAATCGCTGTATCTTTGGGAATTAGAATTTTGCGTTCAGGCACAGACAAGAAAAAAAGTGAAAGTAATATTTTATTTTCATTTTAAAATAGATGAGATATCCCTGTGGAGCTACTGAGATACTGAAAGGGCAACAAATTAAGTGAGAGGAGAAAAAGAAGCAGAATACTCAAGCGTCCCACGGTTTATCATGAGAAATGTGAGATTGCAGGCCAACAAGTTGGATGAACTTGCTGCCTACACTAGACATTGGGAGTATTGTAAGTGCAGCATATTTTCTGCTTTATGATGACATTGCTTAACAGGAATATACCAGAAGTCTACATGGAAATAATCAGCTTTTCTGTAGTCATAAGAGCAGTAAGAAGGCAAAGAAAGGAGGTATTTACACTAGAGTGAAGTAAAGTAAACTGTTTGGTAAGAGAGCGGCTGGCTCTAAGTACAAGACTGTAGTTTTCCTGGCTTGACATTTATGGGGAACTTGTAATTCAATTGAATTGTTGTAAGCGTGATTATTGTGTTACATAAGCCATCAGGAGGACTTGCTGATGACTGTTTTTTTCAATTAATGGAGATCCTTTAAAAAAAAAAAAAAAAACACTGTACTGACTTGATAATGTGACATTTTGTTGGTTGTTTATATGATGTGAGCCATGGTCCCACCACTGGTGGAAAGTAACTAAGTTCATTAACTCAAGTACTGTACTTAAGTACAATCTTGAAGTACTTGTATTTTACTAAAGTATTTCCATTTACTGCTAATAATAATAATAATTAGGGCTGTCAAAGTTAACGCAATAATTGTTTTAATTTCTTTAAGGCATTAACGGAATTTATCTTTTGGAGGCTGTAGCGGGCTCAGTTTTAAAGCTAGAGTGAAGATACTGGCATCATATCAAACTAGAAAACCTAAGGAACCCATTGGGACCAACCCCGTCATACTAGTTTGTCGCAAATGACGCTCCAAACTTGCGCTAAATTTTGGTGAGGAAAAACTGTGATGGCCATGTTCAATGGGGTCCCTAGACCTCTGACCTCAAGATATGTGAATGAAAATGGGTTCTATGGGTACCCACGAGTCTCCCCTTTACAGACATGCCCACTTTATGATAATCACATGCAGTTTGGGGCAAGTAATAGTCAAGTCAGCACACTGACACACTGACAGCTGTTGTTACCTGTTGGGCTGCAGTTTACCATGTTATGATTTGAGCATATTTTTTATGCTAAGTGCAGTACCTGTGAGGGTTTCTGGATAATATTTGTCATTGTTTTGTGTTATTAATTGATTTCCAATAATAAATATATACATACATTTGCATAAAGCAAGCATATTTGCTGAGTAGTTTGAGTATTAAATACTTGACAAATCTCCCTTTAAGGTACATTTTGAACAGATAAAAAATGTGTGATTAATCTCGATTAACTATGGACAATCATGCGATTAATCACAATTAAATATTTTAATCGACTGACTGACCTAATAGTAATACATTTTATTTATACAGCGCTTTTCATGAAACTGAAAATGATCATTTATTACACATTAAAAGCAGTTATAAAAAGGGGAGTTTTGATTTGTGATTTGAATTTGGACAGGTTGGTGCAGTCTCTAATGTGTTTGGGGGAGAATGGGGGGTTGAGCTCTGTCGCCCCAGGTCCGGTGCTTGGTCCTGAGTGGTGGAGACAGGAGGTTTGCATCAGAGGAGCGGAGGGAGTGGGAAGGAGTGTGATGGTGGAGCAGGTCGGTGAGGTAGGAGGGGGCCCGGTTATGGAGGGTTTTGTGCATCAGGAGAAGGACTTTGAACTGGATCCGTTGTGGGACAGGGAGCCAGTGGAGGTTCTGGAGGACAAGGGTGATGTGATCCCGGGAGCGGGAATGGGTGAGCAGAGGGGCGGCAGAGTTCTGGATGTACTGGAGTTTATTTAGGACTTTGGATGATGTGCTGTAAAGGATACTGTTGCAGTAGTTGATTCTGAATGTAATGAAGAAAGTTTTGGCAGCGGAGAAGGAGAGTGATGGGCGGAGACGAGTAATGTTTTTTAGGTGGATAAAGGCAGTCCTGGTGATGTGATTGATGTGGTGTTCGCAGGAGAGGATGCTGTCGAAAATGACTCCGAGGTTGCGGATGTGAGGGGAGGGAGACAGAGTAGAGTTATCGATGGTGAGGCAGAAGTTGTGAGGGGTCTTGATGAGGGATTTGGGACCGATGATCATGTCTGATTTATCACAGTTGAGTTTGAGGAAGTTGAGTTGAGTTAATTTCAGTGAGGCAGTTGGTCAGAGTGGAGTGAGTTGCAGTGGTGGGGGATTTTGCGGAAATGTAGAGCTGGACGTCATCGGCGTATCAGTGGAAGTGAAGGCCATAATGGCGTATGATGTTACCAAGGGGAAGCAAGTAGACAGGAGAGGACCAAGCACCGAACCCTGGGGGATGCCTTGGGACGGACGAGCGGGGGAGGAGGTGCAGTTGTTGATGAACTGTTGTCTGTTTGTGAGATATGACTTTAGCCAGGAGAGGGCAGTAACGCTGATGTTGAGGGAGGAGCTGCTAGTTACTTTCAGATTAAGATTTTACACATAAACCAAATCATCAATTTATATAATGTGATAAGGATTAAACCTGCAGTAGGCAGAATATTTTTGGCATCATTTGGTAAAAATTCCATAATAACCTTTCAGCATATTATAATTCAAGTGTTGTGAGAGAAAATAAGACTTCTGCACCTCCTCATGGCTCTGTTTTCAGGCTTTAAAAAATCTAGCCCGTGCCGGGAGACTTTGGCTGATCACAGGTCATTTCAGAGAGAGAGAGAGCGTTCCTATTGGCTGTTCATTCAACGGTAGCAGCTGTCAATCACTCGCATACTACGAGCAAACGGTCAAACTAGGCAGCGCTGATCAAATGTGAATTAATATTCTGTTACTGTAATGCCTATTTCTAGATTTTTTAAAGCCTGAAAACAGAGCCAAGAGGAGGTGCAGAAGTCTAGTTATCGCTCAGAACACTTGAATTACAATATGCTGAAAGGTTATTATGGATTTTTTTGCCCAATGATGCCAAAAACATTCTGCCTACTGCAGGTTTAAGCAAATGATGTGAATACTTTACTGGGTTTTTACTGGGTCCCACCAGTGAACATCATTAACTCCCAGCACCCTCATAATAATTGCAAAGGACTTCACTAATGTGTCATTCTCCGTATCTAAATTAACTTTACTTAGTATAGGAGATGTAGATTAGGGAGAAGTACTTTATATGTTGTATACACACATATTGCCTGTATTCATTACTTATGTATATATCATTTTTCAGTTCTCTTGGTACATGTGTATTGACTAACCCTGCACATTGTGAGCCTTTAATTTGATTTAGTGGTACTCTGGTGTATTCTTATTATTCTTGCATAATAGGTCTGCATTCTTCATAATATTGAAACTTTCATCACTTCTTGTACATTAATTCATTTCTTATGTATATATAAATTTTCAATTATTTCATGTAGTTATAAAATCTCCCGGTACACTTTTGTACTGACTAACCCTGAACACTGTGAGTCTTTAATTTAATTAAGTGGTACTCTGGTGTATTCTTGTTATTCTTACATAAGATGTCTGCATTCTTCATAAAATTGACAATTTCAGCACTACTTGTTCTTGTACAGTGTATTCATGTATAGTACATGTGTATCCTTCATGCTTTTGTGCACTCATCTGTTGGTGTGACATCTTAAGCTCCCCTCAGGGCTTCATGTGTCGTCATGTCCCACCCGTTCTTTCCTCTGTCACCAGACCTCAACCCCACTGAACATCTGTGGGAACAGAAAAGAGAAAAGGCTAAATTTATTGTAACATCGCAAGATAAGACACTCTCTGGGACACTTTAAGACTCCATTGTAACAGATTAATGTGGTACATATGAAACCTCCTAACCTGTAAACACACACATGCTTACACAAGTGCTTGTTCTGTACTGTACACACATATGCAAATACAAGCAAGTAGTTGCATCTGCACACAAACCTGTGCAGGATTGAATCTGCTTACAAGGTGCGCTCTATGCACAGAGGCCAATAGAAAGTCCACGTAGAAAAACATTAAAATAATTCCCTCACCTCTGGTTCTCTTTGAAGATAATCTCATGAGTTTATGGTAATAGGGATTTATCCACAAGCAGCTCTATTCTTAACCCCAGGTGATTTAACGTGTCTCTTCCCTTTGTTGGCTCGCTTTAATGCGTAAGTAGAGGTGAAGTCATTGAATAAATAGAAAGGCTATGAATACATTTTCATGTTATCTCCACCCATAATATCCTTTAAAAAAGATTGCCTCAGCGACTTTTTTTCGGCCACAATGAATACTGCGTTGGCAGCAGGCCATGCTGTGTATGCAAATGACTGGTTTTGAAGTGAAGGGATGGTATTGAATTTGTACATGGAGGCAGCCTTTGCTCTTTGATGAGACGGTGTGTAGCTTCCAAACTATAAAGATAGAAGAGGTGGAGAATATCCTTCATGGTTTGTCACCACTTCAAGGAAAAATTGGTGAAAGAGCTAACAAGTGCCAGAGGGAGGGCTGTGATGTGATGCGGGTTATTGTGCATTTTCTCAAGTTTTAACTGCTGGTAAGAGTTATACATCATTGTTTGAGTAAACTGCAGAACCATGAATAGAGATGCAATAGCACACACAGCCAATGTGTGCTCTGTCATTTTTCATTTTGTGCCCCCCCCCCCCCATCTAGACCGCATGCATGTCTAACACAACAGATACGCATTTAATCTGTGCAGCTGTCTGCAAAGGCTCCGTGCAGGCTCGCAGCTGACGCGTTTATTTACGCTTCAAGTCGATTTTATCGACAATATGCGCTATGGCTGCACGATTATGGCTAAAACGGTAATCACAATTATTTTGATCAATACTGAGATTACAATTATTTACCAAGATTATTTGTTGATTTTAGGGACAAAATATTTTTATTGCAATTTAATTTTTGGTCCTAAACAGAGCGCTGCTTTCACTTCCATGTTGTGCTTCATTCCAACTGTCAAAAAATGTTATCCTTTCACTTTGTTATTGTCATCTATAGTGGATATTTGCATAAAAACAAACAATTCAAATGATTAAGAAATAAATTGTTGTATTTTTATTTAAATATTTGCTTTGATTAAAACAAATCCTGGCATTAGTTGTTCTAATTATATATTATAAGCTGCTTAGAGCTAGTGTTAGGAAGTTAATCAGGTCATATTTCTCTTTCTATTATCTATTTATATTGCTGTGAAAACATCTCCTTCAAACATCTGGATTTATTCAAGTTGCTTGCAAAAAACTAAGTTTTACAAGATTACTTTTGGACGCATCACAATAGCATTATAATTTACCATAGCTCAATACTCATATTTACTGAGTAGAGCTCAGTAAATATGAGTAACTCAATGGCACCTCCTTCAACGTTACCACTTTAGCTCCGTGCTGTTGGCAGACGAGCCGGTCACTATTACTCTGAGCAGCATCATGGTAATGAATTACAACATAATTAGTGTCTGATTAAATTGGTTGTTCCTCCGCGGCTTATTTTGGACTTGCAGTTCTGACAAATTGCAGCTTTATGTCTTCTTCACTCACATGGAACAACGCCGATGTGTTTGTGTGTAGGTGTGTTTGGATATGAGACTGCTGAAAACAGGCCGGCTTTGATCGGCTGCTGATTGACGGTGCATCTCTAGCTGTTAGGAAGCGCCTGATTTATGCAGCAGAGTTTTCTATGAGCAGCGCACGCATTTTAAACGTCATTATTGCAGTCAATCATGTTCATTTCATTGTGGGAAAACAAAATGGTGATCGACAAATATTTGATTAATTGTGCAGCCCTAATATGTGCGTAAATATGAGGTTGATCCCCAATAAAAAGCACGCGCGCACACACTACACACTGAGCTATTGAGCCACGATCATATGCATCCGTGTTCATGGCAAAATAGATCAGTGATACTACTGGATTTACCCAGGCGTGCATATCTGGACAGGAACAAGTCCTAGTCCCTAGCGGAAACAAGATTCCAAACTGAAGCTGTTGTTGATCAGTTGTGTTCCCTACAGGCCAATTAAGAGGTGTGAGGAGACAGCAGTCAATAAAATAGATTTTTCAGAAATTGTGACTCTCCACAACCACGAGAGATCCTTGAGCATATGGTCATAAATGTGCACAAAAATATTAGGCCGATGGGTCCAGTAGTATGCGAGGTTAGCCATGGACACACACACACGACCAAACACATGATCCCCTCCACTCTTACGCATGGCGGAGATAATGAAGCTAAACTGTGTTTATTATTGCAATTTGGTTTTGGGGCATTGTAACAGTAGCATGTGGTCTGAGTCTGAGTCACATTGTGTTCTGTCCTGTCTGAGGTATCGGTGTAAATAAAGAAAGTTGTTTTGCTTGTTTTTTAAAATGTCCTAAAGTTGAAAACATAAGTTTAACAATTTTTCTCTCCCTCTCTTTTCCCCTATCTGTTTGTCTGTTTGTTTTGAAGATGGGAAATGCCTCCGAAACATTTCTGCTCGTGTCCAGAATATCGAAAGACAATGACTTCCTCATGGGAACTCTCTACACCATTTTTGGTAAGTGATGTGATTTCTTTTCCACCAGGTTTAAAGCCTTTATGTGTGGGAATGTGTGTTCAAATCCAACAGCCCTTCTATTCCACTACTACTCTCCTAGGTGTGCTGTCGGTGCTGGGAAATGGGATCCTGCTGTTCGTGGCCTATAGAAAGAAGTCCTCCCTGAAGCCGGCAGAGTTCTTTGTGGTTAACCTGGCCATCAGTGATCTGGGCATGACCATAGCCCTGTTCCCGCTGGCTATCCCCTCAGCCTTCACTCATATGTGAGTGGCCATTCAATTTCCACTACTCTTTCTCCTTTCATCTATCATGTCACTATGTCATCTTCACAGTCAGTATTTTCCTGAGGGACGAGGAAAGAAGGTAGAGAGACTAACAAGGAGTGAAAGGTAGGAAATGGTTAAAGAACCAGGGCTGTAGTTACCACCGATGTCATGTCCTCATTGCTTCTGGACAATTTGGGGGTTTTAAACTGAGGAGGAGTTTACATTACCATATACATTACATATGCAAATGGCAGTGTTCTTATAAGGCTGATAACTTTAAGACTCAATATTAGTCATCTCAATTTGACCGCTATAAACCCTCTATAAAGCTCCGGAAAGCCAAGGGGGGCTGCAGATTCAGGCGTTAATTCTCTGTAGGTTTATCACTATGAGCGACCCCTTTACATGGTCACATTTTCATATAGTCATTTGATATATTGTTATTATAAAAATATCGATTATAGCAGCTTTAAGCTTGACAAGCAGTGATTTGTGGACTTCTTTCCCTGTGTTTCGCCTCTTAGGCTTCATAAAGCGCACCCCACCTTGTAGTTAAAGGTTGTTGAGACCATCTGCAGCCGTCCTCTCAGAGCTGGTAAAAAGTGCTCCCACCTCCTCTGTTACAGTAATAATGCTACATTTAATATTCTCCTAACAAGACACTATTGACTGAACATCAATGAAAGAGGACAGCAAAGGACAGTGTTCTTTGTAATAAATATGCAAATACCACATTCTCTATTCAGATCTCTATCAGAAACTGAATATGATTTTAAGTGGGGTTAGTGCAATAACAATACAGAGGTCAAGTTTTCTTATAATACTATTATTATTATTGAAAACCATAACAATAACCAATTTCATCATAATTAGCTATTTTCTAGATTGATATGAATGATTAGAAATGGAGGAAAATGTATTCACTTCTTTACCTCTAATTTCATTGTGTTCCCTTCACTTTTAACACCCAACTTACATCCTTGATTACACAGTTGAATGAATAAAGACGATGAGAAGAAATGAAAATCTGAAAATTAAAAAATAATAATAAATTCTGGTGGATAGTCAAAAATTTCTTTTGAAGGGTGGAGTTGACCTCAGTCCTTTAGGCGAGCATGATGTCTCCACCACATATTAAAATAAATGCAAAGCAAAAAAAGCATTAAAAATGGTTGTAAAATGTTGAAATACATGACACTGTCTCCCATATGTCTCTTGCATCATCCCGTGGCCTTCCCTGCTTGCTCTGATCCCCCGAGCATGTGCGGCTGATAGCTTTCATATGTGCCATGATTGGGTCAAAATGCATCACTGCTCACTGCAGTTGCATATGACCCAGGGGAAGGTCGGAAAAATGTATCACCTGTTTCATCTACTGGGTGTAATTCACCTGAAGCATTTTGCAGAGAAATCAGTCAGTAACAAATCTTCTCTTCTGTTTCTCTCTCCATCTAGGTGGCTGTTTAATAAGACGACCTGTACTGTCTATGCCTTCTGTGGCGTTTTGTTTGGCCTGTGCAGTCTGACCAACCTCACGGTGCTCTCCTGCGTCTGCTGGCTCAAGGTCTGCTGCCCTTACTATGGTAAGACAGTCACTCTTTATGCTTTAATTCATTATTCTATGTAAAAATCATCACAGTAAAATAATTTACTATTTTAACTAGAATAATAGTTTTACCCATATTGATCAAATTAACGAGATTTGATTCTACCTCTCCCCTGAAGCCAAAAACCTTGAATCAGACATATTTATATACTGAGGCCAGCAACTCTTGTTACAAATTAAAAGTGGCCATGCTGCAATAATGTTAATGTTCAAGGCCATGCCTTAACCTTTTTAAACGGCAGCAAGGATATGTAAATAAGGAGATGTTTACGAGGCATTTTAATGTACTCCCTTCCCTTTTTAATGTATTCTCCTGCAGGGTCTTACATTTGAAAAACTCACAAACCATCCAATTATTGGAATTGCATGATTCCCTGGCTGCATGTTTTGGCTACATCCATACTGTCAGTGTTTACTAATGAATTTCAATTTAGATTTTTTTAAAGCCTGAAAACAGAGCCAAGAGGAGGTGCAGAAGTCTAGTTTTCTCTCAGAACACTTGAATTACAATATGCTGAAACGTTATTATGGAAGTTTTGCCCAATGATGACAAAAATATACTACCTATCCCCACTTTAATCATAGGTATGTTTTGAGCGTAACATGAATTAAACCAATGAGTGTCATCTCCCATTCTAGACAGGTGACTCATTGTCAGGTTGTAACAACGTATGCTTCTGCTAATGATAAGTTCTAATGATAAATTTTATAACATTACATTCAGTTTCAAGTTTATTGGAATTCTGGAATTCAGGTCCAAACTAATAAATTCAATAGATGCAATTATTCAAGTTAAACAATACAACTTAGTGCGGTTAAAATTCAGTTTTTTAATGAAACTATTAAAGTTCAGCAATTCAAATTCTAGTGACATACATTTCTGCTCATACAGTATATAACACAAATGTACATGTATTTACTAAATTGTTTATTATCCTTTAATACATCAGCCTCCACTTATGGGTGCCCACAGGAGGAGTTAAAGTTGTTGACAAATACATACATATGCTTACAATGCTTGCATTATAGTGTGTTGTAAACCATTTATTCAATGTTTTTATACTGAGGCTATGAAACTGGTGTAAGCAACCGAGCTGTGAAGAGGGAGTTGGATGGAGCTGTAAGGGGAGAGGTGAGTGAAGGGAGCTGGGAGCTGGGAGGAGGGAGGTGAGAGGTGAGAGGAGTGAGGAGTGAGGTGAGAAGAGGGAGGAGGGGAGTGAGGTGAGGGGAGTGAGGTGGGAAGAGGGAGGTGAGAGGAGAGGAGTGAGGTGAGGGGAGTGAGGTGGGAAGAGGGAGGTGAGGTGAGGGGAGTGAGGAGGGAGGAGGGGAGTGAGAGTAGTTAGGAGGATGTGAGAGGAGTGGGGTGAGAGGATTGAAGAGGGAGGTGAGGGGAGTGAGGAGGGAGGTGAGAGAGGTGAGGAAGGTGAGGAGGGAGGAGGGAGGTGGAGGAGTGAGGAGGGAGGTGAGGTGAGAGGGGAGTGAGGTGAGGGGAGTGAGGAGGGAGGTGAGAGGAGTGGGGTGAGGTGAGAGGAGCGGGGAAGGAGTTGAGGGGAGTGAAGAGGGATGTGTTAGGAGGGAGGTGAGGGGAGTGAGGAGGGAGGTGAGAGGAGGGAGGTGAGGGAGGTGAGAAGAAGGAGGTGAGAGGAGTGAGGTGAGAAGAGGGAGGTGAGGGGAGTGGGGTGAGGTGAGGTGAGAGGGAGGTTAGGGGAGTGAGGTGAGAGGAGTGGGGAAGGAGGTGAAAGGAGTGAGGTGAGAGGAGGGAGGTGAGGGGAGTGAGGTGAGAGGAGTGAGGTGGGAAGAGGAAGGTGAGAAGAGGGAGGTGAGGGGAGTGAGGTGGGAGGAGGGAGGTGAGGTGAGAGGAGTGAGGTGGGAAGAGGGAGGTGAGGAGGGAGGTGAGAGGAGTGAGGAGGGAGGTGAGAGTAGTAAGGAGTGGGGTGAAAGGAGTGGGGTGAGGGGAGGGAGGTGAGGAGGGAGGTGAGGTGAGAGGGGAGTGAGGGGGGAGGTGAGGGGAGTGAGGAGGGAGGTGAGTGGGGTGGGGTGAGAGGAGGGAGGTTAGGGGAGTGAGGTGAGAGGAGTGGGGAGGGAGGGGAGTGAAGAGGTATGTGAGATGAGGGAGGTGAGGGGAGTGAGGAGGGAGGTGAGAGGATGGAGGTGAGGGAGGTGAGGAAGGAGGTGAGGGGAGGGAGGAGGGGAGTGAGGTGGGAAGAGGGAGGTGTGAGGGGAAGGAGGTGAGGGGAGTGAGGAGGGAGGTGAGGGGGGTGAGGTGAGAAGAGGGAGGTGAGAGTAGTAAGGAGTGGGGTGAGAGGAGGGAGGTGAGGGGAGTGAGGAGGACGGTGAGAAGAGGGAGGTGAGGGGAGTGAGGAAGGAGGTGAGGAGAGGAGTGAGGTGGGAAGAGGGAGGTGTGAGGGGAAGGAGGTGAGGGGAGTGAGGAGGGAGGTGAGGGGGGTGAGGTGAGAAGAGGGAGGTGAGAGTAGTAAGGAGTGGGGTGAGAGGAGGGAGGTGAGGGGAGTGAGGAGGGAGGTGAGGGGAGTGAGGTGAGAGGAGCGGGGAAGGAGTTGAGGGGAGTGAAGAGGGATGTGTTAGGAGGGAGGTGAGGGGAGTGAGGAGGGAGGTGAGAGGAGGGAGGTGAGGGGAGTGACGAGGGAGGTGAGGGGAGTGAGGTGAGAGGAGTGAGGTGGGAAGAGGGAGGTGAGGGGAGTGAGAGGAGGGAGGTGAGAAGAGGGAGGAGGGGTGTGAGGAGGGAGGTGAGAGGAGTGAGGTGAGGAGTGAGGTGAGAAGAGGGAGGTGAGAGAAGGGGAGTGAGGAGGGAGGTGAGAGGAGTGAGGTGAGAGAGGAGGAGGGAGGTGAGGTGAGAGGAGGAAGGTGAGAGGAGTGAGGAGTGAGGTGAGAGTAGTTAGGAGGGATGTGAGAGGAGGGGAGTGAGGAGGGAGGTGAGAGGGGTGAGGGGAGTGAGGAGGGATGTGAGAGGAGTGGGGTGAGGGGAGGGAGGTGAGAGGAGGGAGGAGGGGAGTGGGGAGTGAGGTGAGGTGAGGTGAGAAGAGGGAGGTGAGAGGAGTGAGGGGAGGGGAGTGAGGAGGGAGGGAGGTGAGGGGAGGGAGGGAGGTGAGAGGAGGGGAGAGGTGAGAAGAGAGGTGAGGGGAGTGAGGTGGGAAGAGGGAGGTGAGAGGAGGGGAGAGGTGAGAAGAGGGAGGTGAGGGGAGTGAGGAGGGAGGTGAGAGGAGTGAGGAGGGAGGTGAGAGGAGTGAGGAGGGAGGTGAGAAGAGGGAGGTGAGGAGGGAGGTGAGAAGAGGGAGGTGAGAGTAGTTAGGAGGGATGTGAGAGGAGTGGGGTGAGGGGAGTGAGGAAGGAGGTAAAAGGAGTGAGGTGAGAGGAGTGAGGGGAGGGAGGTGAGAGGAGGGAGGTGAGGGGAGTGAGGAGGAAGGAGGGGAGTGAAGAGGAAGGAGGGGAGTGAAGAGGGAGGTGTGAGGAGGGAGGGAGGTGAGAGGAGGGAGGAGGGGAGTGGGGAGGGAGGTGAGGGGAGTGAGGTGAGAAGAGGGAGGTGAGGGGAGTGAGGTGAGAAGAGGGAGGTGAGAGGAGTGAGGGGAGGGAGGTGAGGGGAGTGAGGGGTGAGGTGAGAGAAGGGGAGTGAGGAGGGAGGTGAAAGGAGTGAGGGGAGGGAGACGAGAGGTGAGAGGAGTGAGGTGAGAGTAGTTAGGAGGGATGTGAGAGGATTGGGGTGAGGAGGGAGGTGAGGTGAGAGGAGTGAGGGGAGGGGAGTGCGGAGGGATGTGAGAGGAGTGGGGAAGGAGGTGAGAGGAGTGAGTGAGGAGAAAGGTGAGAGGGAGTTGAAGGGAGAGAGGAGTGAGGTGAGAGGAGTGAAGAGGGAGGTGAGGGGAGGGAGGTGAGGGGAGGGAGGAGGGGAGTGAGGTGACAGGAGGGAGGAGTGAGGAATCAGCTGTTGGGAGGGAGGAGGGAGCTCTGAGGAGGGACGTGAGAGAAGGGAAGAGAGAGGAGTGAGCTCTGAGGATGAAGTGTAAGAGGGAAGTGAGAGGGAGCTGTGAGAAGGGAGCTGGGATGAAGGAGGTGAGAGCTGTGGGGAGGGAGGTAAGAGGACGGAGCTGGACCGAGAGGAGGGTGGATGGAGTTGTAAGGAAGGATCTGAGAAGGGGGAGGTGAGTGGAGAGAGCTGTGAGGAGGAAGGAGGGAGATGGGATTAGGGAGGAGGGAGGTGAGAGGAGGGATTGGGAAACTGAGAAGAGGGAGGTGGAAACTGGGATGATGGGAAAAAGATGGAAAAAAACATGGTCAACACTGAATGAAACTAGAAAAGTGCACTCAGTAGAGTGCAGATCTCCGCCAGATGTGTCTGCAATGACCACTGCTGTATGATTAATTGAAAGAATACAAACCACAATTGCCCCTCATCTAAACTGCAAGCATATCAGACGTGTTTTTCACTAGCACGTCTCAACAGATACGCTCTCATTTTAACCTATGCAAGCTATGCACACACTAAGTCAATGATGGTATAACACAGTCAATAGGTTAATCACTGCAACCATGAGAGGCCCTTGAGCATACAGTACAGTCATAAATGAGCACAAAACATATTAGGCTGATGGTCCAACAGTATGAGAGATTAGCCATGGACAGACAGACACAGAGATGCACACACACGTACACATGACCGAATACATAATCTCCCGGTGGAGATAATAATAATGGGTAGGAAATCAAATACATCCATCTCATTCATACAATCTGAAGGGTATGAATGACATTGCAAACTATTCTAACAACTTTTTTAAAAGTAAGTGAGTAAAGTTGATAAATTAAGTAATTTGATAATGTAGTGATGGTACACTATCACATACACATTGATATGGAACGGGATTATGAAAGACAAGAAACGGTTATGAAATTACTCCTGTCAAGCAGACTCTACTTCCCCTGGCATAGACAGCCTAGATAGCAAAATGCTTAAACTTGTAGCCAGCTCTGTTACTGCTGCAATATGTCATATTTTCAATCAATGCCCAGTGGGGTTCACCCAACTGCATGGAAGGAAGCCAAAATCATTCCACTTCAGAAAGACAAAGACAATATTTTCAATGGTCTCCACAGTCTCCCTATAAGTATTTTACCATTATTAAGTGAAGTAATTAAAACATAGTATTTAAGCAAGTGAGGGATTCCTTTCCCAACAACAATCTACCTTGCTTATTGGCAAGCTACAGTGTTATGGTTTCACTTCCAAAACAATCCCATGGTTCAATCATTATCTCTCCGGGAAAAAAACAAGATAGCACAAGAGTGTGTTCTTTAATGGCAGCTATTCAAACTGTTCCACAAGGCAGCTGTCAGGGGCCTTTGTTTTACTCCATCATCACCGTTAGTGTTTGTTAAATGGTAAATGGACTTGCACTTATATAGCGCCTTTCTAGTATTCCGACCACTCAAAGCGCTTTACACTACATGTCACCCATTCCCCTATTCACACACACATTCATACACTGATGGCAGAGGCTGCCATGCAAGGTGCCAACCTGAACATCAGGATCTAATCTAAATACTCATTAACACACCGATGACACAGCCTTCGGGAGCAATTTGGGGTTAAGTGTCTTGCTCAAGGACGCTTCGACATGTGGACTAGAGGAGTCGGGGATCGAACCACCGCTCCCAGTGGCAGAAAAACTATGCAATTCTCAAAATTCAGCCAACATACTTTACAGAACTAATGTAAACAAAAAGAACTAGAACTGAACAGGTTGCACACTGTGCGCTGTTATTGGCTGGAGGTTACACCCCCACGTTGGGCCTAAAGGCTGTTGGCTGAAGTCCAGCAGCAGCAGCTGCAGGGTCTCTGCAGAAACAGACACCACCACACACTTCTACCGGGGCATAAATGATGATTAAGAGGGATTACTTTTGTATCAGTCTATACATTGTTTTTTAGGAAATTGTTGCATATTATACCTTTAATAAGTCAGCTTATTTCAATTTAGCTCACGCAGTTATTTCTTACTATAGCCCATATTATTAATTTCCCTCCCGTAGGCTATTGTTTTCATTTTCAAGTAAGCTAATTCTTTAGAATAACGCATCGCTCAGAGCTTTCATGGACAAAATAGACGGTCCCCCAGGACCTCAATACATTGGTATTTTCAAAAAGCACTAATTAAAACAGAAACAGAAAACAATGATAAGGAACAACTTGATTGACAAAGTCATGCAAAATTGGAATGATAGAATAAAGCAACTATGAGATATGACAAAAAGTAAACCTCTGGTGTCTGCGGGGACACCAGTTGGTAGGATTAAGGAGAAGTGAGTCTGCACTCTTATATGCAACAAGGTTACTCAGCAGTGTTGTTGCCTTGCAGCAGGAAGGATGTTTGAAGCCAAGTCTGTGTGGGGTTTTAATGTCCTTCTGTTTGTGTGCTCTGGATTTTACCCACATGCCAAAGATCTATGGTTTGATAGCTTTGATAAAATTCCCATAGAGGGCACAGAAAAAATACTAACATCATAAAATCCTCTTTTGTCACAGTTAAAAACAAAGCTTGGTTATTGTAGGTGGAATATTAATCAGTTGTATTTGCTAATTAGCAGCAATAATGAAGCCTGGCAGCCAGCGCTGTGATATTGTCAAAGGCTCAGAGCAACACAAGACACCAAACACAACTCCAAAGAGGCCAAATCGAATGTGCCCAAAATGCAAATGTAGTATTTAAAAAAAAACTGCACAATTATCCAGAGGAGCAGTCTCAAAAATCATAACAACACATGTCAAACATAGACAAACAGCACTAGTAAAGAGGAACAGAGGTCACAAGTTGAAACTAACCAACAGGGATATGATAGACATCTACTGTAAATATATAGGACGTCATTATTTAATCTAGTATAGATATCTAGTTATGTTAACTGCAAACATTCATGCCCACCCTGTAGAGATATTAATGTTTTGGTAGACTTCATGGTGATTAGTACTGTGCAAATGAATTCAGATGTTATTGAAGGCCATTATTGACAGTTAGGATTGCTTTTAGATTATGTAATGCTCTCTTTCATGCTGAGATTAGCTCTCTCGCTCTCTCTTTCTCCAAGTCTCACTCCCACAAATTTCCAAACTGATGGCACTCATGCCTCTTGAAACCATAGTAACAAAGTTTGTTGCTATGACATATCCATCCGAAGATCAGAGTGGTTTATGCAGGTGAAATGCTGCTACTGCGTGACTCTAAAATATAGCTTTAAATGAAAGACTTTTATCTGAGAGAAGGGGTGATTTACATTCTGTAACATTCACGTGTGACTTACTTACAATTGTGATTTACAATATATTGACTAAGCAGGCAGAGGATTAGTGTTTAGCTCAGTGACGCATACTGTACTTACTTATGGCCACATTGTAACTGTAATAGAAGTCTGAGACACTTCAGTTTTCAGGTAGTTTCACTTAACATTAACTTCCCAGTCTGTCAATGCTTGTGCATGTGCACTCCTTTCACTACACATTGGGATGACTGCAAACTGTTCAAAGCAGCACATTGCTAATGAGCATAATTAATCTTTTTGCCACTGAAGCCATTGAGGATTTATTCACGATTGGCTGTCTTAAAATCTCTTTAAGCAGCAGACAGTTGACAATTTAAATACACTATTAGAAAATAAATTATTAAACCTTTGATTTCATGTATTAGCTATATACATTTTTGCATGAGGTTAATTCAATTTCAGCTGTGTTTTTTTTTTTTCAAGACTCATCAGTCACTCCTAATCTGCACATTAAACCATCATTACATTTTTTGTCTTTCTGTGAAAGATCATTTATCACAGCACCACTTAGCCATAATTCATAAATCCTAATGATTTTAGAAACATATGAAGTATGCAATACATTCAAATTGGTATCAGTAGCCAGAAACTGAATATAATTGAATTTCACTCCGAAACACTATCATCATCAACTCTCTTTACGTCCATACTCTGTGAATGGATGCACAGTACTACAGATTCTTCACTCCTGGAGTACAGATTCCAGGGATGTTCCCATTTATATGCTTCACACACTCACGCTCGCCCATACACAACTCAGGGGTACACAGTACGGAGCAAATCTGACACATACTGTATCAAAGGGATTTATAATGCCTGACATGTGAGGTAAAATATGAACTTAGCATAATTACTATAATAGAAAAAGAGAACAGAAGATGGCACATTTGATCGAGGAAGAAATGAGCACAAATAGTGACAGTATGGAAATTTTGCGGACTAAATTAAAATGGAAATGTAATCTCACAATAGCATTTTCATTTCCCACTTACATATGCATTGATTGGGTCAAAATTGAAATTCCTCTTTTTCTTTACTGACTAGGTATGTGTACACATAACAGGAATTGAACTGTTGTTATTTTGCTCTCATTGTACAGAGAAATAGAAATAGAGCTAAAAACAAGGAAAACGAAGCTCACAAAGTACGAGAGCGTAACACCGAGGCTGCCATCCACGTGCAATTTGCATTTTCGCTACTAGCATGGGCATTCTCTGACAATATTAAAGGGGCTATATGTAAGAATCAGAAATTGCTTGTTCACAGCGACACCTGTGGCCGCAATGTCAACGAAAGTCAGCGTCCTGTTGCTCGTGCTCGCGCTTGTGCTCGCGCTACATTGACATGAACGAGCACCGGTCTAAACAGCGGGGCGACACACGTCAGCTAACACACAATATCACTCTATATTTCACCTGCTTGGCAGTAATGTTAGCTGACCAGAGGAGGGTCTCTCCATGAATCAATGCTGATCCTAGTGCTATGCAAATGTATATATATTTATTGCTGGAAATCAATTAACAACACAAAAAAATGACAAATATTGTCCAGAAACCCTCAAAGGTACTGCATTTAGCATAAAAAATATGCTCAAATCATAACATGGCAAACTGAAGCCCAACAGGCAACAACAGCTGTCAGTGTGTCAGTGTGCTGACTTGACTATGACTTGCCCAAAACTGCATGTAATTATCATAAAGTGGGCATGTTTGTAAAGGGGAGACTCTTGGGTACCCATAGAACCCATTTTCATTCACATTTCTTGAGGTCAGAGGTCAAGTTACCCCTTTGAAAGCTAGTATAACAATGGATTCCTTTTCTAGTTTCACATGATGCCAGTATCGTCACTCTAGCTTTAAAACTGAGCCCGCTACAACCTAAATATCGCAAGTTGCTTTCAATAAATTAGTGGAACGCATTTGCGTTAATACATTATTATGGCGTTAACTTTGACAGCCCTATTCCATAGTAACAACAGCATGTAGCAAAAGGCATAATAAATGCGATATTGGCAGCCTGGATGAGATATCAAATGCAACTGGAGATTGAATAGATCTGATGCTTACGTGAAAATGTCTCAACTGAACTAGTTCAGGTTTACATCCCACTTCACAGGGCTTAGAGCACCAGCCAGCAGCCTCCGAATAGAATTAGAGGTCTATTCCAGACTCCAGTTGGTTCAACAATTGCTGCTAATAAGCACAATATAATTGAAGCCACGGTAGTTCTTTTAAAGAGCTCCTCTTGTCTGTTTCCCAGAGAAACACAGTCTATAATGCAGAGCGTAAAACCCAAGAGACTATAAACCTCACAAATAAAAGTGTTTGAAATGCAAATGAGCAAAAATAATTATGCCTTTATGAGACTTCCCTGCAAGGAACCTTGTACAAACGTACGCAGCTTACGGACACACTGTTAAAACATGCTGTCCTCTTGTTTCTAAACTAGCTTATACACTCTAGCGAAAAACTAGGTGGAATTAAAGATTTTGTGTTTTACAGCAGAAGCTGAATCGTATTTGTTAAATGTAAAACCTTGTACACATACGCAAAACAAGCCCAAAGTAAACAGTAAAAAGACTGAAAGCATAAACTCTCACAGCCTGCAGTTGCCATACATGTTAAAACTACAGCAGCTCCTGTATTTCTTTCTGTGGAAAGGGAGATCAAAATGTCTACACCTAAAGGCCAAATTGCTGCTTACACTAATGTCTCTCTGTAAGTGGAGCTCATTGTCTAGTGAATTCAAAGTCTGGCAATGACCAAACAATTTCCCCTTGTGAAGAATCTGCCATCTGCCAAACGTGAACGAGTGGGTTCATGAGGAAGTTAACCAGTTCCATGGAGTGCTTTGCATAAACATGAGAAAAGAAACAAATGCTCTAGGAACTGTGTTTACGGAGTAACACCAAAAATGTCAGAGGATTGGGTTACTGGGAGACGGAGAGTAAAAACCATGATAACATTTATGGGCTGCTGACACAAGGTTCAGTTTCCACGTGTGGAGTTATTTTGGGGAGGTTATCACATTAAATTCAACATGGGCAACTGTATCATTTGTCAAAGGACAATAAACTCTGGTTTAATTGGATTGAATATCTGTAAATTTTGTGACTCACTGAAATCAGAATTAGAAACGCTTGGAAATATGAAATAAACTCTACGCTGCTGTGAAAAGAGGATAACTGTTAAAGAAACTGACTATGTAAGAAGATATCCTACTGGGATTATTATTTAGAGCTACACACATTTCTTCATAGAACTGATGATGCAGCAAACTATTTCTACAAAGATTTCTATTCCGACTTGATAAACTGCATTGCTTTTTTAAACGGTTCTAAACGTTGAAATCATGCTGTATTGAAGAGGACTTGAAACTAGCGATTGAGACCATAAACTCATGTTTACAATGTTTACTGAGTTAATAAATCAAGTGAGAAGTAGGGTCATTTTCTCATAGACTTCTATACAATCAGACTTCTTTTTGCAACCAGAGGAGTCAACCCCCTGCTGGCTATTAGAAAGAATGCAAGTTTAAGGCACTTCTGCATTGGCTTCAATTTTCAGACCCGGAGGTTGCCCACTGGTCTGTACATGTAAAGATGCTTCTCTATGCACATTTACACATACCGATACTAAACACGTGCATTTTTTAAAAACATTCCTCAAAGAATTGGGAAAAACTATCCTAAACCATTTTTATAAAGGATGTCATGGGTGGCCTCATTGTTAACGCTCATGCAACTGAAACCTTAAGTCATATTCTTGCTAAAATATCCTTGAGCAAAGCATTAAGGAACGTGCTCCAAAGTGCAACTGATGAAATAAACACTTAGAGGAGATGGGTGAGGGTGATGGTGATGGAGAGTGTTTCTTCCTTCCAGTCTTTTATTCGTTTCATTGCCACGGCTGGAGTGCCTCACATGGTTATTGCTGTTCTTAATGAACCCCTGATGACAGACAAATTAGCTCCCACTTGGTGATCAAACAGCAGCACATGGATCTCCTGCTTCCTATTAGGTTTAATCTATAGCCGCCGAAGACTGCTGATGAACTTGTGAGCACTGGATCGAAGAGAATCAAACAAAAGGCAGAGGGTGGATGACTCAGACACAGCTTCGTTTACAAAATAAGAGGGTCTAATGAAAAAAGGGAGGTGAGGTATGAACAACAGAGAATGAAGAGGGACGCTTTACAGTTAAAGGACTGACTTACAGTTAACTGGCAACAGAATCAATGTGGGCTGTCTGTCCTGATGTTAAGTGATATTGGCTGTGAAAATTTACACATTTCACAATTTCAGGCACCACCGAGCTTAAATAGATCTCAATCATAGTCAAAGCCAACATCTCTCACAGTATATGAAGTGGTACATACAGCGAGCATGGTGGACTAAAGGGCAAAAGCTGGTATCAGCATTTCCATTTAATATTAATTCACGGACTAACTGGTTTCTCCTTGCACAATATAAACCAAAGTTATTACGATATAAGCTACTCAATACAGCCAAGAACACATGCACTGTTAAAAAGAAAAGAAGAAGAAAAAGCTACAGTCTACAAGATGAATTTGAAAATCTCCAAATACATCTTCAAGGATGCATCAATCCTGCACAATGGATCGATATCTGGGCTGATATTGACCATATTACTGTAAAGTTGTAATGTTTAACATTTCAGTCCTGGTTGATTTGGTGACAAATTGCAATGCAATGTCCAGCAAATGTAATTTAATGCTACAACAAACACTCCTTGACCAGCTACTTTGTCAGAAATACAACTGAAAGAGCAACTGGTGTAACTGTTTACAGTGCAGCCAAACAAACTCATGTTGTTTGAATAAAGAAATCAGTCAAAAATAATTACGCTGGATTACATACATGCATAATTTCCTGTGAGTCTTGAATCCAGTGCAGGAATGATGAACTCTGCCACTAACAATGAAAACTAATAAATAGAGAGGTAAGTACTGGCTGTAAATACATCTAGGATTGCAAAATTCCGGGTATATTCAAGGTGGAAACTTTCCATAGAAATAAACAGGAATTATGGGGAATTCATTTAAATTAATGGGAAATAACGAGAATAAAATGAAAAATATAGGGGTTATTTGCATTTATATTGCGCCTTTCTAGTCTTCCGACCACTCAAAGCGCTTTACACTACACATCAGCATTCACCCATTCACACACACATTCATACACTGATGGCAGAAGCTGTCATGCAAGGTGCCAACCTGCCCATCAGGATCTAAAATAATTACTCATTCACACACCGATGGCACAGCCTTCGGGAGCAATTTGGGGTTCAGCGTCTTGCCCAAGGACACTTCGACATGCAAACTGGAGAAGCCGGGGATCGGCTAATCTTCCGATTAGTGGACGACCTGCTCTACCTCCTGAGTCACAGCTTTTGTTGTGCCAAAAAAAATTATGATGAATAATGAGTTCCATGCATATAGATTTTAAATTTGGGAAAAAGGGAGAGCTGGCATCGGCTTGGTAGCCGATATCATCGTATCAGGAGAAAAAAAGGTTAGGCACATCCCTATTTAAAATGTAAGAGAACATGTTTGAAGGCTTTTGTTAGAAATTAAGTTCAGCTATCCGTGAAAAAAGAGCTCAAGTTGAATCCTTCATGTGCCACTCAGATAGCTGGAGAGTTTGATCAGTGAAGGGATGCTTCACATCAGATATCAGCCGTCTGTAATGGCTAACCCAGCCCCCTTCCCTAGCGCCACACAGTTCAGTGAGTGCCACAGGGCTTAATCACAGCCGCTCACCCTCAGCTTAAAGGGTAAGAGGGGCTGACATCCAACTGAAGAGGCTGTGTGGTTTCATAGATAAGGCTCCCTGTGTTCTCCTCCTCACTGATTCCACTCTGAAGAAGCCCTCGTCTAAATCAATTTACAGTAGACAGTTCAGTGTTTCCCATGGATCCCTTTATTCACACTCTGGCAGATGAGTGTGTTTACAAGCGAGTGCTCCACCACTAATCAAGCTACTATGAGCAAACGTGGCATAAATCCAGTGTACTCACATTTAATAAGTTAATTTAAGTTCCGATATGATTACAAACTATCACAGAAGGTAGACTGTGCAAACATTACACAAGGTACTGAAACAATTGCCTCTTGTATGGCTATTGACTATAGATTTTACGTGCCACATCACAAGTGGAGTGGTGAGTGGAGTCGGTCAGAATAAGAGAAAAGGGTTACTATAAGTATTAGAAGGTAGCAACAACTTCAACCTCCTGCATTCTGGTGAATTTGAGAACTTGAGAACAATTTTAAGAACTGCATAGTCTATTCATGTCTTGATGGTAAAATTATGAAATATTTACAGAATAATACATTTTCTCCAATTACATTTTACTAGTTACTTTGATTGCAAATCTTAATACATTTCCAGCAATCAATGAACTAGCAAGTCAATCGCATCGCAAGACATTGCTGGTCTTCCATACCTACAGTATAGGAGACGAACAACTAGTTTTGTGAATCAGTTATTTCCCTGACCAGATATGTGAGTGCAATCCTGGTGCAAATAGAAAAAAAACATCATTAATACTCAACCACATGATAAATATTATATGATTATATTAAAAATATTATAATTTTTGAGTAAGTTATTGAGTGAATGTGAAAAATAGTGGAGGGAAATGAAGATACTGTAATTATGTCTAATTCCACCATTTCTATAAAGGTGTCAGATGCATGATTACTTACAGCAAAAATCACACATTCTAATCCACACATATTTTCCATTCAGATCCCTGTATGCAGGAAATAAACAGCCAATACTGACAAATAGTAGTCACTGTGTTTCCTAATATGAGGTCTTGTGTGCACAGGGAAATGGTTGAGTGGTGGTTGGTTCTTTGGCCTCTAAGCAAACATGCTGTGCGGCTACAGAATAATGTTTATGTTTGGGTCTCTGGCATTATGAAAATTGCTAACTTCACATGTGCATTCCCGTGGGCCATGTGATCGCTTATCTGAACAAGCCTGAGGTCACATCAAAATATGCATTGGCTGGAAAAAAGGATAAAATGAATCTTAATTTTTATTCGTGTTATCTCTAGAACAGCAGTTCATTCTTCTTGTCAAACATACCTATCCATCCTAGGGAAATACCAAGTTGTTCATCACTTATTGTAAAATATCATCCCACTTCTTCCTCCTCCTGTCCTCCTCTTTCTCCTCCTCACTCATTGCCTGTTATCAGCATCAGGTAACCAGATGCTTCAGTAGCATATTGTTGCTATGCTGTTGTTTCTGTATGTCCTCATCTGTCAGTAATCACTCCCCCCAACTCTCCCTCCTCTGCCTCTGTCTCTACCCTGCTTTGTTCCTCCTCAGGTAACAAGTTCTCCTACTGCCACGCCTGCCTCCTGGTTGCTGGGGTCTGGTGCTACGCTGGAGTTTTTGCTGTCGGTCCGCTGTCGGGCTGGGGAGAGTACGGGGCCGAGCCTTACGGTACAGCGTGCTGCATCAACTGGAACGCTCCGAGCCAAGACTCAGCAGCTATGAGCTACATCGTCTGCCTCTTCTTCTTCTGCTACATTGTGCCCTGCACTGTCATCTTTTTGTCCTACACATTCATCCTGCTGACCGTCCGGGGCTCCCGCCAGGCTGTGCAGCAGCATATGTCCCCGCAGAACAAGATCACAAATGCACATGCACTAATCATTAAGGTAAATGCATAGGTTCACCTTCAGACATACTATATAGACCAGAAAGAAAATACTAGGGCTGGGACGATTCACCTATTTCCCGATTCGATACTATCACGATACTTGGGTGCCGATTCGATATGTACTGCGATTTTGAAGTATTGCAATTCTACAAGTATTGCGATTCGATATTATGATTTATTGCGATTGTAGTTAACTTTTTTAACACTAGACCATGGGAAAAAGTTGAATCATACTCTTCTGGGGACTTTTACTTTGGAAAATATCTAAATTGATACATTAAAATGTTTGATTTTCAGCATGTATGTAGTCAGAGATGTCCTGAAATCAAATATATCAGTCATTGTCAGGCAACATTTATTATATTTTTTCCAGCAACCCCAAAACCAAAGAGTAAAGATTTCCCTCACAATGTAGTGGTATTTTCTTTTTGATTAATAAGGGACACGTAATGTTTTATACTTGTGGTGAATATAATCCAATCAATATTATTTCCATATATGTATTTTATATATACAGTTCCCTTTGTTAACACCTTATTTTGAAAACCGGACGTAGTCACACGTGTATACTTCCAAGTCCGTCGCTAGCTCGCCCGTCAGCTCCGTTCTCTTTATACATCTATGGTCAGCTCCATCGGCGCTGTTTGAATGTATTTAACATAAATGTCAGTATATGGGTGCTCTACAGCTGTAGCGTCGGCCGATTTGACCACGGAGAAGCGAGATGCAGGCTTGACCGCACGTTACCGCAATACGATAACGTTACCTGTCCATGACAGAGTTAGCATGTAGCTTTAGTCATGATGTCTAGCTCTGCTTTTCCTGGCAATGTGTGAAAGTGAAACAGTAAATACTATACTGTAGGTGTAGTGTTTACCACTTTGGATTTAAAATGTGAGGGTGCAGGTCGTATCAATGCTGACTCTCTGCTGTTTTCTGCTTAGTCGTTTTGGCTCACTGTGGCTGGCTGCGGTTTGTTTTAGTGACGAATACGGAACAGATATGATGTCACATTACTCAGACTACAACAATAAAAGCGCTAACTTCCTTTTACCTCCGCATAGACTCAAATGAAGCAAATATATCGATTCTGGCATTAAAAAATCCATTTCAAAATCGTAAAAAAAACAAATTGCGACACATAGGTGAAGCGATTTTTTTTCCCACCCTTAGAAAATACGTATTAACATGATAAAAGTATTTTCTATGTTGTTTCTCTTTTCAGCTTTCCGTGGCAGTTTGCATCGGTTTCCTGACAGCATGGAGTCCATACGCCATTGTGTCCATGTGGGCAGCATTTGGTGACCCAACAACTGTACCACCCATGGCTTTTGCTCTGGCAGCTATCTTTGCCAAGTCTTCCACCCTTTATAACCCTATCGTCTATCTAGTCTTCAAGCCCAACTTCCGCAAGTCCCTGTGTCGGGATGTGGCCCAGTGCAGGACGACACTCTGTGGATGTCTGTGCCAGCACAGCTCCGCACAGAAGGGAACTTGCAGGCAATCCAATCACAAAGAAGAGTGCAACTCCACAAGGTTGTCAAATGGGCTACCGGAGAACCACGGGACCTGCAGACACTGTCCTCGCCCTGAAACAGCGACTGGTACCAGAGAAAACTTTACAGAATACAGCCCCCAGCAGACTGCCAGGATATTTAAAGGATCAATACATAGTGAGGTGGCGGTCAGTCAGCTTTCCAATGAGATGCAGAGTGACTTCCTTTAGAGAAACAAACATAGCCACACAGTGAGAAGGTGAAAAAAGACAAGTAATGAAGAAAAAGATGGCAAAAATTAAGGTTGAAAGACACTAATTGCACAAGCATTGTGAAAAACAAAAAGCTAAAGATGGATTGAAGGAAAAAATGTTAGAACTTTTTAAGGTCAAAGTTTTTAGAACTTGTCTCATGCCTCAAATATGTGATACTGCCAAAAACAAACAAAAAAGACCAGGACGTTAGATGCCACTACAGAAGTATAAGCGAGCCGAAACAGCCAACATGTAACCACAGATGTGTACATCAATATTTCATCAGGTCAAATTAACACACACCAATAACTATATGATCACTTTGACTGATCAACGTTAAGCAAACAAGACTGAGAATCCACGGACTCATCATGCAAGTCAATTCAAGCTGGATTAAGTGGGAGGATATTTCAACTTTTACTCCCTAAATTACCTTTTATGTATTTATTATGAGTACTGTATTTGATGATGTGTTTGATTTGATAGATATTTATCAATGCATGCCTCAAATTGAAGGACCACAGGGTTGCTGGTGTTATCTAATAGGAAAATAGTTCTGTCTCCTCATTGCTGAGGAAACACTAAGGTCTCAAAATCCCTCTTTTACATGTGTAAAAATCAACATTGACATGCTATAATTTACCCAGGGTGTTGTATTGATTGCTCTGCAAAGAGGTGTTGCCAATGTCAATCTATCTAATCAGCTGTGTCCTGAAGGCATGACTGAATTACGAAAGCAGAAGGATTGGGGGCAGGGCTTAGGATGACTAGATCTATAACACTCAATAAGCTCTATTTTCTCTCAATATACTTTATGTCGAGACCTCTAGACAAAACATTCATGATAGCGAAGCAAAACCTGTTTGAGGATCCATCATACAAAGGTCCAAAATTTACGGTTTCTGAGGACCATCATCTGAAATATGCTACAAATTTTAAATTGTGCAAAACATGTTGCATTTGAACATATGCTGGATAATATTTAAATGTCAGCGTTTGTTCAACACGTTCTCATCCCAACTCTTCACCCACTGACGCTTTGTCAGAACCCTCGGCGTCACTTTTCGGTTGCAGTAAACACGTGCTTAATGTTGTGAATAAAACAAAAACACTTGCTTAGGTTTAAGAAAAACAACAGGATTGGGCTTAAAATGACTAAGTATGTACAGCGAAAATGTGACTTGAGTTGTGAACACGGGACACGAACAAACAGCTGAGTGTAACGTGACGCACCGGACACAAACAGCGGCCTCCTGGATGAAAGCCCTGTGTTGTTGGACCCATCCACCTCCACTCCTGCCCGCCCTGTGTGTCTTTTCGCTCTTTAAACTGCGTCCCCACACTCATGGCGCACTTTCTCTGAGCGTTTACTGTTGCCGCGGATGAGTTTACATTGTGGTTAATGGAACGCCCAGTGCATCTCATACTGGTGCTAAAAGCTGCCTTGTGCGGGAGTACTTAACGCCAACGGCTGTGATAAAGCGTCGGTGTTTGACGCCCTGGGAATGAGAACGGGCTGGTTTTGTACGAATGATGTGCGTTGCTTTTCTGACATGAAATCCAGACAAAAATACACAATGAACACCCTTATCAGGGTAGATATCTGATGTCAGTGAAAGGTCATGTTAATTTTTGTCAAACAGAAATATTATTTTTATTTTGAACAACAAGGTTGCAGTTACGTGGCGGTCTTTGGCCATGCTTTAAAATGAGGTGTCTTATAGACAGATAGTGGACAAGGGTGATGACAAGAAGTCAAGTCAATTTTATTTGTATAACCCAATATCACAACTTTGCCTCAGGGGGCTTTACAATCTGTACTTAAGAAGAAAAAATTGGCATCTTTTAATTCCAGGAGGCTGATCATCAGGTATCTATCTCATCATAAAAATGAGCACCAGCAGAGCAGTGGAAAGTTAAAGATTAATTCTGTTTATTTACAATTTGGGACTTATTTTCATAGTTTTGGTTAGGATATACTGTATACTGGTTTTGATAACAATGTGCTCACCAAAGTAATTTCTGTGAATCTGGAAACACTGTGAAAGAGCACTAAAACAAAGTCAAACAGGGCAAGAAACAAGCCGTTAGATCATCAGACTTTCTCTAAACGACTTTATTGTAAAACTGAAAGTGAAGCTACTGTATAATGCTAATTTTAAATTGCAGAGGAAAACTGTGTGTGCGCACAATCACGGCAAATAGGGTATATCAAATTTGCCTAAAAGTCTGTCTGTAAACTGTGATAGATATTTAGAGAGAACAGTTGTGGAGAATTCATTTTCCATTCATTTTCTCTTCCAAATAAGTTTAGCGAACCTGGGGCTTTGTTTAAAATTGTCATGAGGTCAAACTTGCATACTTCATCGGACTACTCTTTAGCAATGTTGTCGCGTTCCCAGATTAAATCAGTTACCTAGGTCAATATGTTATTAGTACAGACAGGAATGATGTCCAAACCTATGAAAATAAGACCCAAAACTAGAAATAAACTAATGCTGCTTGATAGTGGTCTGATGACCTTTAGTAAAGCCGGTTTGTGTGTATGAAAGCGATGAAAACATGTGGTTTATTTATACTGTGTGTGTATGTGTGTGTGTGTATTTTTATAATGTGCCTCTGTGAGCGTGTGCTTTCATGGGCAGAAGTACGAAGCTTAACAGCGTATCAGCAAATTCGTTTTTGGGTGTGTGACAACACAACAACAAAAACAACACTGAAATGGGCATATTAAACATGTTCCATAAGCCATTATAACAAAAGAGGATAAATTAACTTCACGTCTATGCATGGATATAGGCCATTTGCCTTTAGTGCTCTTCTTGGCTCTTGGGAAAGAGAGGGCCTGTTGTTCAATGAAAGGATTTGTAACATGAGAGACATAAGGCTTTGCTTCAGCACCTGCCAACACTATTCCAATAAAAAAAATGCCCAGCGAGCATAGTTGAGCTTAACTGCAGTTTGTCCAACGAGCAGTTTTGTACTTTTCCCCTGGCAGCATAGGTCATCAAACGGAAGTACAAAAAGACCTGCCACGGACAAGATTAATTAGATCTGCTAGAGCGCATGTTGTGGTTGACTAGCATGACTTTTATGCCGTGTCATGATTTATTTCTTCATGAGTGGGAAAATTGCAGTTCTGTGCAATTTTCACAGAATACCTGACTAAAAAAAGCGGTTCCCACTTTGTTCACTCACTGTCGCTTTGTCCTGAAATAACTTGCTTTTAAGTACTGCAAAACAACCATGTCAGCACATGTGATGTATTCTGCTGCTGGCTGCACTCCTCAAATTACTGCTCTGACATTGGTACACAGTGACTGCGTCTTGAAGAAATTGATACTAAACCAACATCGCCACCTGAACTAATAGACCACTTGGGCTTTTCACACAACCGTTAGCCCTGGGGTAAGAGCTTTGTTAGTTCAGCTTACAGCTTAAAGCACTGTTAGCTGTGGGTTTATGCTGCGTTCAGATCGATATTAGCACTGCATGAAAAAATACAGCCCCCCTCATTCATTCCAATGAGGCCCCTGCACTGACGCAGAGGGCAATAAAACTAAAATTGGCAAAAAAGTTGAACCTGGCTTCATTTTTGCCGTAATGTATCCAGCAACACACTGCATTGGAGTACAAGTATACATTCCTGGTAACCTAAATGGGTCAGTTCTACTGTTTACCTCGCTTGGACGGAGGATAAAACAATTTCCGCCGTGATAACTTTCCTAAGTTGTAAAATCCTGTCTCATACTATTATAAATTTCTGTGCAATGTCTTGGCGTCTGATAAGCCATCAAACTCATGGATCTATTACTTAAACCAGCCTTTCTGAATCATATTTCACAACCCTATTGTCAGGCAAGAACGTCAGTATTGAACGATTCTGCAAAACACGAGACATTGTTCTTTTTGTTTAATGGAAATGTTTTTTTACATCCAATGCCAACTTTTAAAATTCTTGCTTTCTGCAATATCGGGTAACTATGGTATGGCTAAGCTAAGATAGTGGTTATGGCAAATAAATCTGGACCATAGTTATTAACGACTTTAAGGTTATCCAAAAAAAAAACAAAAAAAAAAACAACAACATACGATTATTAGAGTGAATCAACATTAACTCAGAGCTGTGATGTTCAAGTGTGAATCCTTAACCTGAGGCTAACTTTGAGGTGAGGTTAAGGAAGCCCCAGGCCTTTTGTAGCCTCAATTCAACCCTGGGCTAACACATGTAGGTGTGAAAGTCTTACTTCTGTAAAAAGAAATGCCAATTGCAAAGAAAAACAGGCCTTTTCACTGATGTACTGTATATAGTCAGATGTTAGAGACAATACAGGTTGACAGCAAGGTTTCTAACAACTATTGTACACAACTGAATGGATGTACAGGGTCAGGCTCATTACTGGTTCTTGCTCCATAACCTCCCAGGAAAAACTATGCGATTGTACTTAATACTCTGATCTGTGAAAGATGTTGCTGGTTTCATGTTGGCTTTATACAATTTAGGAGAAAAAGGGTGTACGGTACAAGCTAAAGGATCAGTGAAATGCAAGTGTCATGCTGGAACCAAAGGTTACAGTCACCTTTACACTCACTGTCAAAACCAAAAAGTTGTTTTGGTCACTGGTGTTTTTATACCAATATGCAGGTTACCATTAAGAGAACATACATATCAAAGACTTGGCTTCCAGTCCTGTGCCGGACGGGCTTTGTTCGGCCCACACTCTTGGGCAAAGATGGACGTACAAACCAGGAAACATAACTGTGAAAATCTGATTCTGATGTCTCTTTTTTCTATTCTGTTCTACTCAAGGAACAAACATTGCAAGTACCTGGGTGTATATTCTGACCCACTAGCCATTCATACCTGGGTCATCTCCACTGGCTTTACTCATTCGAACAATGTGTATATATATATATGCTGTCAGGGATTTCATGTAGACATTGGTTTGCATGTATGTAGATAATATGTGTATGTACAGATGCCAAATTTAATTCATATATTATCATGAATATAAGCCTCAAAGTGTAAATAGGGGATGGAGAAACCCCTTGAAGTGTCTTGAAATGGGGGTCCATCCATCCATCAGCTATAAGCGCTTATCCTTTAGAGGGGGCTGGATGGCGAGTTTTATTTCTGTTATTTCAGCTTCTGACTGGTGGCTTTTAAAGTGTTTCCATAAACGTTTCCTATTATAGGGTTTTAGTGCAAAACCAGGTTTGTGGCTTCCCTCACTGCAGCTGGAATCTTTTTTCTTTTAGCTCCTTTAATAGGTAGGTGAAAAGGATAGACTCAGCTGAATTTATACCCTAATAACAAGATTACTGATATTACACAACGATAATGGCCATGACAGTTGACCATTATCAGATTAACTCCATTTCCTACCATTCCGTTGTTGGGGACACAATAATATAAATGGGAAAATATAATCTATTATGATGTTATTGTATATGCAGCTTTTACTGTATGAAGATGACTGTTTCTACCTCCCAATTAATCATAGAATGTATTTGTGGCTCTTGTTGTCTGAATTTTTGGAGATATGCAGCATTTAATATTAAGAAATCCATGTATCAGAAGTGTTTGATGTGATTACAGCCGCTTGGATGAGCAGTTTACTGCAAGCGAGTTTAATTAAAATGCTGATATGTCGGAATTGTGCATGAAGCGGCTTGATGCAATTATCATTTGCCCTTGCATCAAGAAATCCTCGTTGTCACCAGTACGGCATCAACACTTTTGTTAAACGTGCTTATCTGGACGCTCTTTCTGAATCTTACCTGTCAAGAAGAAGCCTGGAATCATGACAAAAGACTTTGTTAATCCCATTTGAGACATGAGACTGCGTCAGCAGAAACATTTCATATGCAGTATTTATAATGGTTTATAATGCACTTACTGAATTCTCCAAGCCTACCCTGCAGATGAATCCTACACGTGCTCTCTATATGTCTGTGCTAATCCGCAAAGTTAAATGCGATCAGAAGGATGCAACTAGAAACTGAATCGTCTGAATGCAGCCGGAGAGCGAAGTCTTTGTATGAATCCCTATTTTCCTTTTGTCTTCTGAAACGCAAACACTGCCCTCAGGAGATTTGCAATTTTGGACTGCACTGAATTACGCTGGCATATATAAATGCAAATACATACATGTCCGACGTTTTGCAGCCCCCCAGTTTCTAAGACACAAACAAGGCTGAATGTGATGTGTTATACATATATGTATGTTTATATATTGAAAAAAAAAAGTCAATCTATCTATATAGATTTTGAAATATTACTACATTATAATTATTGAAATTATTATTGTTGTCTGTGAAGTTTCAGATGCATTGTGAAAAATGTTTACATCTTTTGGTATTTTTTGTTTAAAAAAATATTGAGGATTGTATGAAAAGTGTTAAATATCCGAGGGCATATCATTTGTTCTGGGGTACAATGGAATGATTAATAAATATAATTCAGGATTCCGTGAAAGAGAATATCCCTTCTTTTGTGTTTCCTTTCTTTGATTGTTTTAGTAGTTGCAGTAGAGCACGACGAAACAGTATGTACTCGTTCAGCTACAATCTTGAAGAGCCACAAGTGACGCAGTGAACAGAAGGTTTGACAGTTCTTGGAGTCCCAACGTGTTATCTCTGTCACGCCACCGTAGCCTTGACCTGTAGTTACATTCAAGGAGGCACACATCAGCTACAGCATAGCCTACGATGTAGCGTAAAAGCCTACGCATGTAGCCGCCATATCTATATCATAACACCTTAAAGGTTGCGGTGGTAATGCTGAGAAACTAGCAAGAGTACACTAGATTTAAAAATGATCCAACCGAAAAACCCAGCCCAGTGTTTTCAACTCTTTTCCAATGACGGTAGCTCGCAGCACTAGCTCCGAAAGTCCCTAAATCTAGAGAGAAAGACGGCAAGTCGGCAACACTGAAAGTTCGTCCCTTCAGGCCTCCCTCCAAAGCCACTCCCCCCAAATTATCATTATGAACATAAACATATCATAATGAACGTAAACAACGAACATGGCTATTGTTAGTATTCAAAGCTGTCAAGCCAGCAGCTTATGGAAGACTCCGGTGACGTGCAATGAGTGCATGCAGGCATGCCGTCCAATCATTTCATTCAGCCTGAGCCACAGCCAGATACCGGATATTTTTTTTCATAGAATTTGATTTATTATTATGAGTGAGTGAGTGAGTGAGTGAGTGAGTGAGTGAGTGAGTGAGTGAGTGAGTGAGTGAGTGATTGCTGTCGGGACATAATGAGAATTTCAACAAATATAACAAAAAATGTATTTGAACAGCACTAGCAACCCTACCTTTAACGCAGAACTATAAATCCAGCCTATCATGTTAATCCATTCAAAAGTTCTCAAGACATTTCACTAAAAACCAAAAATGCAACCCTGTCTCCTACAAAACTACATTCCCATAAAACTAAACTGCATCCTCAATTAAGTTTCGAGGGAAACGTATTTTCACGTGAAATGACCTATGATTGGCCAATGTCTCTTGTCACGGGCTACATTTTTTAAAGCCTGAAAACAGAGCCATGAGGAGATGCAGAAGTCTAGTTTTCTCGCAGAACACTTGACAATATGCTGAAAGGTTATTATAGAATTGTTGCCCAATGATAAAGTTGTAAATTGAAACAAAACAAAACAAAAAAATGCAACAAAACTACTTAGTTGGGTTTAGTAGAAAAAACGTCATGGTTTGGCTTAAAATGACTATGCTTGTTACGTTATTAAGCTATAGACGTAAATTAAAATAAGTGTACGCTGACTTTTAATTTCACACAGGCCACGAACAGCGGTCTCCTGGGCTAAAGTTCTGTGTTTGTTTGACCCATCCACACGTAAAAAACAAACGTAATCAACAAAATACGTTTCCCTCGAAATGCAATTCACAATGCAATTTCGTTATATGGGGACGTAATCTTTAGGAGACGGAGCTGAGAAATGTCAACCTTGTGGTTGCGCAAGAGCAAAAGTCAGGGAATCACTTAAAGCTGCAGTGGGGAGAAATGGAGCAAATATGATTAAAAAAAGTTATTTTTATAAAACGGCGACTACATCCTGACAGTAGTGCATGAGACAGATAATCTGAAAAAAAACATGTGCCTCTGTGTCAGACACTTGTAAAAAAGCCAATCTGCCCTGTACTCAACAAATCATTTTAATGGCCACAAGACTATTCACCAAGAAAATTCAGCCCTTGTTCTTTGCTGTAATCATTCTTCCTCTTCATACTGGCCATTAAGAGATCCCCTAATGTGCTCTCAGTGTAACCGATCCCGGTACTAAATCCACAGTCCTCATTATGTTCAAAAATCTTTATCTAAAGCCAATAAGAGGCTTCAGCAGTCTGAGCTATCCAAATCAAGTGGATATCTTCCAAAGTTAGTTTCTTTTTACAATAAAATTCTCTCTTTGTGTTTCCCCAGACAGTGTTTTCGTATTCGGCTGCAGCGGAGGGATAGTAAAACAGAGAGGTATTTTTGGACTAAACTGACTTTAACTTAGCAAGATACCCACTTTATTTGTCTAATTTAGACTTCTGAAGCCAAATTAGATTCAGATAAACTTAGGAATGTGTTTTTTCACAGAACGAGGCCTGTGGATTTTGTCCTCCATAACTTACATTGAAACCTTATTAGGAAGGGAAGTTTTATTGGCCAGTGTGCACAGGAGGAATGATTACAGCAAGTAAAAATATATGGGCACCTGACTATTGTTTTAAGACAGACTTGAAAATGGTGAACCTATCCTTTGAGGAGATGTTAAGGCATAAATAGAAGTATGTATTAAGGTGGGGGTCAGCCTATATCACAGTCAGCTATTGTGGTTGCCACGTGCTTGTCTCAGCAACTCAGCAACCCCCACACGTTTTTCCCTCTGTGCCTATCTACTATGTACACACATTATGTACTAGATGTGTACGCACACATACACACGCTGTGTCTTGCTGGGATCTCTTAGCAGGCTGGCATGGATTTTAAGCTCTAATTGTTTTTGTCACAGTGTTCTGCATCTCCAAAACAACACTATTGATTAAGATTCATGAGTGTTTCCTGTTGCTGGGGAAAACCAACAAGCCGAGCTCCACTCCACACAGTTTCTTACCACTATGTACTGTATGTTTGTGCATATTGAGTAGAAACAGGTGACAAATTGCAAAATGTAAATGAAAAAGTAATATGATTCCCTTCATTTTTCATTATGTGACTGGGTGGTTGAATCAATAATCTCTTATGAGAAGCTAAACCATTAGTATTACATAATAGGCTTTAGTGCAATATGACCTTAAATTATAAACTCAGTTTTAATCTTAATCCTTAATCGCCAATTCAGCAACATATCTGACCTTGAACCAACTGAGGAGAGAAAACGTGTTTTTCGACTTCATTCATTGAACATATGAAAAAGTATGAGCTGCGTCTTCTGCTTCTGTTCGACACTTTTTCCACTCGCTTTGCACACCTATCGCATTAACCCTGCAGGGATTCAGGTGTGGTCGAGAGCAATCACACTGTATGCAATCAGATGGACATGATCTGACTGCCTCACCTTGATAAGATGTCCCTGCTGAACACCATCCGCCAAAATATACGCTCTGCCAGATCTGCAGAACAGGCTTTCAGGATGGGGAGGGCTTAGGCGATGCGAGCTGCACTGCAGCGGCTAAGCATAAATTTATGTCAATCATGAATTAGTGTGATTTGACATACAAGCTTTATTGGTGTTTCTACTGATTGACCGACTGAAATATGGTAACATTTTAAGATGTAATCAAGGGGGCTCATTTATCAACTGTGTAATGGCGTTTTTTGTAGGGAAAAAAACAAAAACTATGTACACTCACATTTCCAAGCATATAATGTGATTTATTAGTTTGCATATACATATATATATACATATATATATATATACGTATATATAAATATATATATACACATATATATATATATATACGTATATATATATACATATATATACGTATATATATATATATATATATATGTATATACATATATATATACACATATATATATATATACGTATATATATACGTATATATATATATATATATATATATATATTACATAGTTTGGTGAAAAGATGTTTTAAGTTTTAAGTAGGGCTGTCAACCGATTACAATATTTAATCGCGATTAATCGAATGATTGTCCATAGTTAATCACGATTAATCGCAAATTAATCACACATTTCTTATCTGTTCAAAATGTACCTTAAAGGGAGATTTGTCAACTATTTAATACTCTTATCAACATGGGAGTGGGCAAATATGCTTGCTTTATGCAAAATGTGTATATAATTATTATTGGAAATCAATTAACACAAATCCATGACAAATATTGTCCAGAAACTCTCACAGGTACTGCATTTAGCATAAAAAATATGCTCAAATCATAACATGTCAAACTCGAGCCCAACAGGCAACAACAGCTGTTAAAATATCTTGAGGTCAGAGGTCAAGGGACTCACTTGAAAATGGCCATGTCAGTTTTTCCTCGCCAAAATTTAGCATAGGTTTGGAGCGTTATTTAGGCTCCTTCGCACATGGTTGGTACCAATGAATCCTTAGGTTTTCTAGTTTCTAGTTTCATATAATGCCAATATCTTCAATCTAGCTTTAAAACTGAGCCCGCTACAACCTAAAAATCGCAAGTTGCGTTAATGCGTTAAAGAAATTAGTGGCGTTAAAACAAATTTGCGTTAACTTTGACAGCCCTAATATATATGTTACATAGTTTGGTGAAAAGATGTGTTTTAAGTCATGTCGATAAGTCAGACTCCAGACCAACTAATTAAAAATGATCTGGTTTAGTGATCGCTTGTGAAGAATGCAAATAATGTTAGTAACTTAATAACCTGCATCATCGTACTGATAAGTTAGCATCTTTTTTACTTGTATTCACAGCAATCACAACCGGAAGTTAAGAGACAAAAAAACTGAAAATGGAACAAATGAGAAAAATGTGCGGGGCGCCTGAGGTTAATATTCTCTGTAAAACGACAGGTTCTTGAAATTAAACAACAAAATACAGTGTTTGTAATTGGCCCCCAGAATGACATCCATTGACATACGTTTTCTGATCAGACACCTCTATCTGCAGGACGACATCATTTGTCAGTGCCTTCCAAAACCTTTACAAATAACTGTTATGAACATAAAAACTGATCTGACGCTGCTATGGTTAAGGTTTGGTTAGGTTTAGGCACAAAAGCAACTTGGTTGGTTAGGGAACAGTCGCGGTTTGGGGTAACACTTTGTTAATCAATCATGGTCAACAAAACCAACTTTGACTGTTGGTAAGAAACTGGAAGCGAACAGCGGTCCTACGTCAAAGACGTTTTGTTAACCCATTCCATCCAACCCGACCTCCTCCCTCTATGGACTTTGTGGCCTTGGTAGGACAGTATCCACCACAAAGTAGCATTAGGAATTACTTGAAATGTCAATTAACAAGTATAATTGGTTCGGTAGGGCAGTATGCAGATGGTATTAATAAGCACAGAGACACTAATCCTGTCAGCATTTTTGCCTGAGAAAGTGAAAATGTACTCCGATGAGGCGAATAATGACTGAACTGGCTGTATTAACACAGCTTTGCATACGTACATTTGATAAATACCAATTCCCTTGTGTACACAGGCAGTTAAATCCTGATAAAATGTATTCAAGTGACCCGTTACAAAGGATGTTTTGCATTTCTGTGACTTAAATAAATATCTTGGTAGCAGGGATGTTAATGTTTAACTGTTATAATACACATTGACATCAAATTCACTAAGTAATTCACTGCTTGTAATAATTTCAGTGTCGTGGATCATCCTTTGTTTTCTTACTTGGTCTAATATTTTATCTTACACAATAATATCCCCTGCATTCTGTTTTTTCATGGACCTACTTCCACTTCTCATAATGGGGAAATGTGTCCGTCGGGACCTAAGCCCGGCCTTTCGTTGCCCACGGGTAGACTCCCTGAAAACAAACAGTTCATTTAGAGTAACTCTCCTCGTCTACGCTCCCACAGTCTGCGTGCTATATTGAACCAAATTGCACTACATTGTAAGTATAAATAGTTTTATCTTTGAACATTAAGATCCTATCTCCCAGACATGAATCTGCCACCCTCCAACACAGGATATTAGTCTAATTTGATTCTCTGTCTGGCAGAGTAGTGAATTAGATTAGGCAGAATTCAAATGTAAAAACACAACAGGGTGCAAACTACAGGGGAGCTCGGCTCCTCTTAATAAGACATGAGCTCCCCTGAACACATGATTTGTGGGGGGGGTCTCTAAGATATTGACAATAAAATGCATTTTTTCCATGCATTTCTATTTTACTGTATCTACGTCAGCATCGATTATACATAAAAAAACAGGCTATTATTGATGTATGATTCATGCTTGAGGGTGAATCATCACTAATTCACTTTAATAAAGATGCCAGCATGCGTGCTAACGTGGGCGAAATATCAAAAACTTCTCTCGCTTTAACTCAAAGACAAAAATAAACTCTCACACTCTGCACGCCGAATCGGCATTATTCATTTCTCGGTTTTGCGAATATAATTATATATATTTTTTTTTATCATTTTCTGTAGTCCTCTGAATGTCATCCAAGACAGGCAAATCTCCTCTTATCACACCTGTCATAATGTGACCCAGAATAATTTGGTCCTCATTTAAAAATCCCAAGCCGCACTGCCACCGATATCAAACCAAACAACAAGCTTATTGCACCATGAATATTTTATTTACATCACATTCAGACAGACGTCTTACTGAACTCTCCATGCTCTCTATTCTAGCATTTTTATATGGTGGCATATTTCAAGAACGCTGTATACAGGGAAAAATCTGTTTACGTTTTGTTGACAGAGTTTGGGATTTAAAAACCTTCACACAGGCAACTCTGAACATTTCCATGAAGCCTTGAGAAACCGTCTAGATATTAACTGTCATTCAAAATGCACTGAGCTCATCATTATGAGTGCTTAATCTGCCTCAGAGGTGTTTTATTATGGATCTTCATAGCACCTGAGACACATCATGCTTTGAACTGAAATAATGTTTTCCCACTAGACGACGAGTGCGCCAGACTTTTCAAATCAATCCGCACCTTCGCTTGCTTTAACAATGATAAGACAAGGTGTAATGATGACTAATGATTAGCATACATCAACTAGCTATCACAGTCCAAACATTTTACCATGGAATGCTTTGGAAAATAGCCAGTAGTGATGTAAAGTGTGTGGGGTTTATAGTAAATGGGTTAAAATATGCAAAACCACCAGCATGAATGTGATAGTGTGTTAAAAATAAGTGAACCAGTCTACTGGAGAGCTACAGCTGTGATAACAAACCAGTGCTTAAGGCAGTGAAGCTAAATTGTACAGTGAACTGTGTCAACAGCTCAATTATTGTCTGAGAGAGCTGCAGTCCCCTGTTTCAACTCTCAGAAGAAGAAGATCATTACTGATTTTAAGATTAAGATGATTAATTATTGGCCTTATAAGTACTACACGGTGGCTTACATGTCAAGTTAAGAGCAGGTTGAACGAAAGCACGTTAATAACTAAAGAGGAAAGGTTACGGAGTTGCTCGTAGATGAAATTGGAGAACACACAAGTACTTTTAACAATTTGGTAGAGGCAATATACATTCAAAATCAAAGCCGACTCTGGTGTTTCTTGTTTCTTAATGTTATATCAATGCTGGTGCAGCTACTGACTCATTCAAATGGGAAGAAAAGTCCATTTGCAGAGGTGTGGATTTAATTCCTCGGACCTCAGCACACATCTAATTATGTTTCTGGGTGCAGCGAGGATTCATGACTTCACATTGGGCGTTCATATATTTGATATGTGCTGGTGATAAAATTGTGCTCTCTTTTATGTTCAGCTGTAAGAAACTCCCTTAGCCTGCACTTTTAATGTAATCCTGATGTGATATCCATATGGGGAATGTGTCATCACTGCACGTAATTGAATGATTAGGTATATTATCCTCACATGTATACTGTATTATCAATAACCCACTTTACTGTAAAACATTTATTATTGAAATACTGTCCATGTAGAATAAAAGAAGAAGACAGCAGTGTGCTGGTATTGTTTTTTGCAGATTATTGTCACCCAGCACCTGCAATGAATTAATGGATGAGCCTCCTGATGACTGCCTGCTATATTTCCATAAACACAATCCTGATGCCTGTGAAATGGCACCAGGAATAACTTCACAATAATCAACACGTGTCATTCATGAAATTCAAAAACAAGACAGAGATTGTAATGGAATAGTATGATAATAGCACATCAGCGTCAGATGTGATTATCCAAAATGTTGAGATAAAGAAGGCATTTTTAGTCATGCAAGTGGTTCTAGGGATGGGATGTTGTTCCATCACTCTGATCTATGAGTCCTACATTTAAATCCGTCTGGATGACACTTAATATATATTTGTGCTCCCCCAAAAATGAATCCTGTCGACTTTTAAGACCACCTGATGTTTCACCTGGAGCCGACAGTTCATGACAAGTGGCCCCAAAAACTAGTGACCGAATTCATGTAAACCTCAGCTGTACTTAACATATGTAATCCACGTAATCATGAACCAGGAAGTATAAAGAGCAAAAAACACTGCGTAGGGAGGAGGTCTGGGTGGGTCAAAAAACACCAGACTTTCGCCCAGGAGGCCAGTGTTCATACCCTGTGTTAAACCAGAAGTCAATATTGACTTATTTATGACATAACTTCCGCACCTAAGTAACGCCACTTCCGTAGTTATTTTAACCCAAACCACGCTCTTTTCCAAAACCTAACTAAGTAGTTTTGTTGCCTAAACCTAACTGAGTTGTTTCCTGTGAAGACGAAAGTTTATTTTGAAAAGACTGCATGCATGAAACGAGTGGATGTTGACACGTGTTGCTGGACATTCGCAGGAAAACGCATGAAAAATGAGGAACAATTTTACATAAGACATCATATGAACCGTTGTATGGGGATACGTTGCAGTGTGAGATGTCCTAAAAAGGCCACTGTACAAATTTTGATTCAAGAACAACATGTTGTGCCTTCATGAGGCCAGACCGTCTTGAAAAAACACAGCCTTCTCTTGCATTTGCATGGAGGCTGTCCGTCAAAGGGCTCCGACAAAACAACGCAAGATCATCTGAAAGAAAAAGTTGATTCAGGCTCAACTTTTGTTGCAACGCAATGTGGCATCATCAGGCAAGGTGCTGCGTTGGCCAATTAAATACATGCAAGCGCACATTCCTGGTAATTACTTTGTAACATGAACTCTGTACAGGATTTCTACTGTTCACCTCGCAATCGCCGTGACGAAAGATAAAATAGTTCCCACCGAGTTGTAAAATCCTGTCTGTGAGTATTGCAAACTGTTGTGCAGTGTTTTACGTCTAATAAGCCTTTAAACACTTTAATATGTTACTCCAACTGGACATCCTGGATCAGATTTCATGTCTCACTGGTACCTTCAACAACACGCCCCAACCAACATCACTGTGCTGATGTAACGCAGGGATGTTTAGTCTGCTAAGGCCAGAAAAGTGTAGCCTACTGTAGTTTTTTTGTCTCACTGCTTGGATGCAAGGATAGCAACGTTTTTCTTATCCAACATAGCTCTTCTGTGTATAGGCCTACTGACCATTACAGCCTTAGAGGCTGCACTTGTAAGCCAAGGTAGCGCAGTCCTGCTTTTGTTAATACCACATGTACAAAGGGACAGTGAAAAAAACTGGATACAGAAGGCAGTTCTTTGCTTGGTTTTCTTGAGGCAGAAGTAAGAGAAAAATCGTGCGACTTTGTCATTGAATAATCACGTTACATTTTGCTGACCTTGCACAACCTGACAACCTGACATTCCTCACGGTGGATTTAATAATCTGAGAAGTACAAATTTAACTGGATTAAACATTTAAGCCTCAGGAACATCTTAAAATAGAGACTCTAACAGACACTAATACATGTATGTGTGTGTGTGTGTGTGTGTGTGTGTGTGTGTGTGTGTGTGTATGTGTGTGTGTGTGTAGGGTCTCAAGAGTCTAGGATTTAAGACAGTCCTATAAATATTTAGAAAACACAAGGGGTTCATGTTAAAATGAGCCGTCTGTGGTTCATGTAAGTGTCAGCAGAGATTCAGATTCAGACTCTGAGGTGTGTTGATAAACCATGTGTCCTCCTATTTACCCAAACCTGTAGGATGTTTTCCCACAGTGTTAAAAAGTACAGTGTGTAACATCTGGCGGCATCTAGCGGTGAGGTTGCAGATTGCAAAATCTCCCGTGTGCCAAGCGTGTAGAAGTGCTACAGCGGCCGACGTGAAAACGCAAATGGCAATCGCAAAAAACTCTATCTAGAGCCATTAGTTGTACGAGTAGCGTAGGTCATTTGGAGAATAGCAGAGCCAGTGTGTAGAGAGTGTGTGTATGTGGGAAATGAGTGGTGAAGCAAGAGAGAGAAAGCGGTGGCGAAAGTGTGTGAGCGAACAAGTGAGTGAGAGGAGCAGAAGACAGAGTTAGTTTAGCTCGGAGAATATCAAGTCAATGTACAGAAAAAAAGCAAGAAGTTGCCGTTTGTGCAGAAATAAATGCTGCAGCTCCTCATGGCCAACAGAGGTTTCCTGTGTCTTGTTTTCTGGCGGCTGAGTGGAGTGACGGGGGTTAACTCCGGAGCGAGTAACGTCATCGACTCCGGCCCAAGCAGGAAAAGTTAACACAGTGGTTTGTCGGTTCTGGGCTACTGTAGAAACATGGCGGCCGGCTCCGTGAAGAGGACCAGATCCCTATGTAGATATAAACGGCTCATTCTAAGCTAACAAAAACACGATTCTTATTTTCAGGTGATTATACACTAATGAAAACATACTTAATATTATATTCCATTTCTGCCAATAGAGCTCCCTAAATGTTACGCACTGTTCCTTTAAGATTTCATTACTTTTAATCTAGTTATAAGCCCCTGCCGTCTATTTCTGCCAAATGCCCTCACTGTATTTACTTTGACTCTGATTTAAATGTATTCCTTTTGTTTGTCTATTCAACATAATTGCTGCTTCTGAGTTTCTAATAATGCTTTAGATTACATTCAATTATTGAAGATTCTTCCAGATTTACAGCGTAATTGTTTGTACTAACAGTGTACCAGTACAGTACTGTTACATGGTAAATGTCTACTACATGTCAGCATTCACCCATTCACACCAACACACACATTCATACACTGATGACAGAGGCTGCCGTGCAAGGTGCCAACCTGCCCATCAGGATCTAATCTAAAAACTCATTCACACACCGATGGCACAGCCTTCTGGAGCAATTTGGGGTTAGGTATCTTGCTCAAGAACACTTCGACATGTGGACTGGAGAAGTCGTGGATCGATGTAGGTACAAGGGAACAAGATGTGAAGTATAAGGGGGTAACAATCTGGGAACTTTGCAGGCAGTAATCTAAACCGTTACTAACTTTTTTTCTATTGTTTTGGCTTTTGATTTACACTGTGGTACATCAGTATCTACAGACCTGTTGTCTCTCTCAGTCAGTGTATTCACCTTCTCATTTTCATGTATTCGTGCTGAAAAGCATGTATTTTATTTTTCCCTGTTGTGTCCCTCTAGTATTACTCAGTATCTTGTCTAATTTGGCAGCAGTCACAGTGATTCCCAAAATGTTCTCTTACATTCCCTGAAGGATGTGTCTGGATTTGCTGCATCCTGTACATGTACTGTAAGAAGGAGAGACTAATAGAAGCAATAAAAACATTCACCACAGTCACAGAGAGAAAGCATGTTTTTCCAGTCAAAGAAAAATAAACATGGCCTCAAATACAAAATAATCTTCTGTCTCTTGTACAATGGATTTCTCCAGAGTGACTGATGAAAATCCAAATAGTGAGCCTTTGGTCTTCGACTCCTTGGAACGGATACAAAACTAGATGCATAAAGTTTTTAATCTCAATTGAAACTGCAACAAAAATCCGTTGACAGGATGTGACACAAGCTACAGGAATAAGAAGACTACACAAAACAAAGTTCGGCCCAGGAAGCGTTTTATGTGATCAACTCAGATCCATTCTGTGAGGTGCGTGTTATTGGAGCAGACACTGGAACATATTATTATTTTTATTCAGTGATTTATTGTCCACTGGTCACTGGAGACAGTAATCTTTGTCGCTCCGATAACTTCACACTTCCAGTCTAATTTCGCTGGATTTGTACACATGACTGAAGCGTGGAATATACTTTTTGTCTTGTGCATTTTGAATACAATATATAATACAATATGTATTCATAGTAAAGAAATGTACTATTATGTGTCAGGAAGAAGGCAATGTTGTTTATAGACACTATTCAGAAAAATGGAAGATATTGTTGTACAGTAATAAAACATGTCCCTCAAGTCCTTTTTACTTATTTAAAAATATAAGCTATAGCTATTCCCTATCCTATGGTATTTATTACAAATAGGGCTGCAAATCGATTAAAATATTTAATCGTGATCAATCGCATGATTGTCCATAGTTAATTGTGATTAATTGCAAATTAATCGCATAATTTTTATCTGGTCAAAATGTACCTTAAAAGGAGATTTGTCAAGTATTTAATACTCGTATCAACATGGGAGTTGGCAAATATGCTGCTTTATGCAAATGTATGTATATATTTATTATAGGAAATCAATTAACAACATAAAACAATGACAAATATTGTCCAGAAAAATATGCTCAAATCATAACTTGGCAAACTCAAGCCCAACAGGCAACAACAGCTGACAGTGTGTCAGTGTGCTGACTTGACTATGATTTTCCCCAAACTGCATGTGATTGTCATAAAGTGGGCATGTCTGTAAAGGGGAGACTCGTGGGCACCCATAGAACCCATTTGAATATGGCCATGCCAGTTTTTCCTCACCAAAATTTAGCATAAGTTTGGAGCGTTATTTAGACTCCTTTGCGTATCTTCACTCTCGCTTTGAAACTGAGCCCGCTACAACCTAAAAATCGCAAGTTGTATTAATGCATTAATCCATTAAAGAAATTAGTGCCGTTAAAACAAATTCACGTTAACGCATTATTATCGTGTTAACTTTGACAGCCCTAATTACAAAATAAACACACCAGTTCATTCATGACTCAGTTACCTACAGGTGAAAAATGAATCTTGACCAAACAAAAAGCTGGCTGCTCTAAGATGTAAACAGCAGATGTGTACATTACAATAGTTGTAATGCCGTGTTGGAGCAATAACATGTCCATGATGTCATTGGTGGACAATCACTTTTAAGTGAGAATTTTTATCAACATAATGAGGAAACGCTGGATGTCGATACTGAACTCATCAGTAAAATGTTCCCTGAGAACTATTTTATTTATTTCCTACACTATCTGCTCATAGTGGCTACAGCATTATTCAACTTTTACATTTAGGCATTCAGCACTTGGTTAAGGTTGTCTAACCGTACAGACCATTTCATCGGTTTGTAACATTTCATAGAAAGTCAAAACTAGCGCATGACGTAAAGTTGTGCTATTTTTCACCCTCTGGAAATGTAGTTTCAGTTGATTTCCTTATGGGCTCATTTATTCAATTAATTAAATCAATCTTGAGATCTAAATGAAAAGATGAACATATAAGACGAGAAAAAACTGATCATTAAACACTGAGATAACTCAGCTACCTTTCCCATGCATTTCCATATTATTGATGAAAATAAATAGATAGCAGCAGATGAGACGTGCTTGATAAAAATGAAAGCAGAGGGAAATTGGTCTATTCTGCCAGTTCTAATTTACTGTAGGTAATCTTAGTGCGGCCACACAGAGGAAAATGAATACTAAAACAAAACAGGTGATGTGACATTTCATTTCAGGTGGCTATTAGAAGAAAGTCAGAAGAAGCATGAACTCATCATCAAATCATAATCAGCATAAACACCATCTAAGAAAAAGTGCAGTGCAGGAGCATCTTCAAAATGAAAAATAACTCAACCTGGTGAGTATTGAAAAAGGAGTTTAGATTAGAGAGAAGAGATATGGTGAAGTAAGGTAACCGAAATCAATAAAACATTTATCAATAATACATTTTAAATGAATCAGCATTCCCACAATAACAAGCAGTACTACATTATTTCCCTTAACTATATTTGGTTTTTGAATGGGAAGGATTAATAAAAATATTAAATGATGATATATGATACTGTTAAGAATACCTATAGGCTACAAAATAAATTGCACTACATGTCAACGGATACACAAGTGGAACAACATCACACCAACGAGCACTTATGTCCAAACCAACAATAACTTCCATTTCTATAGATGGACATTTGCAGCCTGTGAACACAACTGATAATCAATTATAAATATACAACTGCCTTCCTCTGTGTAATTAAGCAGAATTAAGCAGAAAACTAGCCGGCAGAACTTATTCATTTATGTAGCCCGGTATTCATGAAATCAGATCGATGAGCTGTCAGTCACTGAGCTGTTGCTTCTTGTGCTAGAGTCAATGCAATTTAGCTAAACTGACAAAATAGGTCTTATTTGCATGCAAGATGAAAAGCACAAGGCACAGCTTTATGCTGATGAAGTGGCATTTTCCCAAGAAGTCATTCAAAATAAACAACAAAACAATTTGTTGGTCTTTGCCCTCCAAAGCGACACATATAATTGTTTTCTGACCTGAACCCTTACGCTGCTATGGTAGAGGTTTGGTTAGGGTTAGGCACAAAAACAACTTGGTTAGGGTTAGATGAAGATCATGGTTTGGGTTTAAAGCAACTTCTTGGTTATGGTTAGGAGAACTTCGTCGTCATGGTAACAATAATAACCACATGGCCACTGTTAAACAAACAGTGATCTCTCGTGTTAAAGTCTGTTTGTAGTCCCATCCAAGCACACCCGACCTCCTCCCTCTGCGCACTGTCGCTCTATAACAACGTCACGCTACTTCCTTCTTTGCTCCAGATGTTACTTACTACGGATGCAACAACTTACACTCTCATTTTCTTACATTATATAAGGCACAGTGAGTTTTTTAGATGAGCAGTTTGCATTATCTCAGCCCTATGCAAGACATAAATGTGCAATTAAGTTGCGGGTTGGATGCCATCTTCACATGAAACAATCTGCGACCGAAAGCATCCTCCAAAAACTCATGGCAGCTTCTCAAAACATGACATTAGATATCCGGCAGCTCTTCTGTGCTCAGAATGGCTTGCAGACAGACAGGACTCCCCAAAACAAATAAAGAAAGAGCATCTTTTCAGGTCTTAGATCTCTCTAGCCACAGGAGGGTAATGGGCTCAGACTTACTTGTGCCATGTACTGTAGTTTTTTAGATTCTCATTCAATCCGGGATTGAAGTGCTCTCATAGGAAGGTATGACAGTGATTCTGAACTCTCTGTAATAATGCTACAGATGAATGCATTCTGCCTCCTGATAACTTCCTCCAGAGTGGCAGTCACAGTGAGGTCACGCGCACAGAATGTATCATAAAAATGATGTCGGTCTCGTCATGACTGAAGTGGAGTGGTGCCAGCTGTGATGCCTCCTGCTGTGGCTTGACCATAGACTGTATATAAAGATGGACGACATGACAGCGCCCCCCAAAGTGAAGCCAAAACATCTCAATCGCCCCCTGGTGGCTGGCTGCAGTATAGGTCATAAACCCACTGTTGACCAGCATGCACCTGTCCATTTCACCACACACAATGTCTTTGCCTCATGTCTCCACCTCCTCATCTCACAGTTTGAAAACCTCTGGTCTACACTAAGTCTTTGCACACACAGACATGCATGTGTGTAGATTAGTTTTTACAATATTATGGAAATTTTTTTGTAATTGCAACCTTCTAATTAGAGATTTGATTCTAGATGTGCTGTACATTATATATTAAATCTATCAGTCTACATGGATCTTCCTCACCTATATTAGAAGCTTCAGTGTATCTGAACTCAGGGAGAGCAGATGAGACCTTAATGCAACACATTTTTGCACGACCTAACGGGCATATCATATAACAAGACAACAAGCATCCTGCCAAATTATGCTTTTATACAAATTAATCCCAACCAATTGGAGAATTTTTTTGTACTGCATGAATGCATCAGCTCTTCATAATTGTGTGTGTGGTGGCCATTGCTGACCCTGCATCTTTCCTCACATCCGCATGTTACAGCACTTCCACGTCCCTTCTGTTAGTGTGATAGCACCATATGTCTCTCTCTTTTACTCCCCATCTAAATTCACCCCACATTCCCAACACCCATGTTGACTCATAACCCCTAGATCTACTGAATTTCAAAATTACCTCCTTTCATTCCTTTCGACATTTTCATGCATCCTAGTATCCCGATTATGAGCCACATCCTGTTTTTGAATATATTATTATATGACGTTTACGGTGCAGGGAACATAGAGTAAACTAGTTATTTATCATGTTCCTGTATACATGATTATAACATTATCCAGGTTTGTGATCAGTGTCTTTGACTCCTTGACATCTCCACCGACCTCTTTGATTTCTGTACGGACTGAACAGTATCTTAAAGGCAGGGTGGGCGATCTTGAGAAACTAGCAAGAGCACACTAGATTTTAAAAAATGATCCAGCCGAAAAAACGAGCCCAGTGTTGCAAGCTCTTTTCCAATGGAAGTAGGTAGCAGCACTAGCGCCATAAGTCGCTAAATCTAGAGAGAAAGTCACCAAGTTGGCAACACTGACAGCCCGTCTCTTCAGGCCTATTCAGGACTATTATCATTATGAACATAAACATATCTTAATGAACATGAATAGTGAACAAGGCTATTGTTAGTACTCAAAGCTGTCAAGCTTGCAGCTTGTGGAAGACTCCAGTGACGCACAATGAGTGCACGGGCAGAGTGCACACAAGCAGGTAGACAGACAGGTAGGCCGTCCATACCGTGAAAATCTCATACCGTTACAACCCTAGTTCTTAGTAGGTAAATAATGACATTTGCTTATCGAAGAAGAAGAAGAAGAAGAAGAAGAAGAAGAAGAAGAAGAAGAAGGAGAAGGAGAAGGAGACGAAGAAGAAGAAGAAGAAGAAGAAGAAGAAGAAGAAGAAGAAGAAGAAGAAGAAGAAGACAGTTATATTACCGTGAAAATCTCATACCGTTACAACCCTAGTTCTTAGGTAAAATCTGAGATTACCGTGAAAATCTCATACCGTTACAACCCTAGTTCTTAGGTAAAATCTGAGATTACCGAAGTATTCACTGAAAACAGAACCCTTAGACTCTCTTCACTGAAAGGACACAAAATGAGAACTATATTGTGGACAACACTGTGACGACAGTATTGTACTATTCAGTGAAATTACAAAAAAATTAGCTGTATTTTAGTCATTATGCACCATCATCTATAAGACATGTATTCTATTCATCATATGGAAAGATAATTCAAATGAAACAGCGAAGTAATCCAGAGGAAAGCAGCCCCATTGGCTAGTCAAGTCTTTATGTTCTCAGATATCCTCATTGCCATTCATCACCACATCCTTCATTCACCCTTCATTCCTATGTCCTGAGGTAAAGTACAATCCATCAAACCCTTCTCCCAACACCACATTAGGTACAGTGGTATGATGCAAAGACACAGCTGTTCGTGATAGAAGCAGAGACACAGATGTTTTTCCAGAACACATGGATGCCATCTGCCTGCTTTCCTACAGTCTTGAGGAACGATCCTCTCATTATTATGCGATAGTGAACTGATAAGACTTCCAGCTGCTATAGGGCCTGCAGTTTATCTCCCTGTAGGGATATAGTTTATACCCCAGGCTGCTATACCTTCAGCCTCGAGGTAGAGCAATTCCTGCTCCTAATCTCTCTACTCACTCTTCAAGATACAGCTTATATTGATGTTTCCTTACTTTTCGCTGGACACGTCCATCCTCACGTTCATCATAGCTCCTCAAGAACACTGGAGACGTGAACCATGTGAAGGAGAAGGAATGGCATGGATAAGAGAGACCTGTTGAGCAAGAGACAATTTTTGGGATTCGGTGCAGTGGGTAAAGGATTATAATAAAATTTCCGACAAAAATCCATGCTTGGTGAGAAACGGCTTAATAATATCCCTGGATGCTAATTGTCCAGAATGAGTCCTGGCCCTCATTAAACCAGATTCACCTTCAGTGTACTCGCTGAGCACGATCGGCAGTCACACAAGACTGCCTCTGTACTGACGGACCAATAATGATGCTGAGCCGAGTCTCTGGAACTCACCAGTGAAGGAATGCAGGTCTGTTGGTTCCACAAGGCTCCTCAGCACCACCGTTTCTGCTCATTGACAGTCACAAGGCATCACTGCCACTGAGATCAATGAGAGCTGCTCCGCTTAACTTCATCCTTTCACTAAATCCTGTGCAGAGAAAACAAGACCAGCTGGGACAGACAAAAAGATTACAATAAAATGATATTGTCATAAATAAATAAATAGAAATATTGAGACCTACGGCAGCTGTTGGGCCCTTTTTCAGAGAATATGAATGGTCAGTCTGTTAAAATGAGTTATTGATCAGGACATACATTTTACAGTCTCCCTGCAGCTATGTCCGGCAGAGCCAGAGTCGTACTGCTACACTTCACTGATTGTGCGTTTGTATCCGGACTGTTTATTATTGCTCTTCCTGTCTGTGCTAAAAACCAGAACAGCTTTTTCTGATTTATAGATGATGTTATTCTCCTGTAAGTATTTCAAAAGCAACAGTATGCAGTGTATGTGTCAGGGTATATGCTTCCTAATGCAGTTTCATGTTCACACAGGACTGCAAACTCAGCACAGAGCAAGTTGTTGAATAAAACGCAAAGCTGGTAAAACTGTCACAACTAACAAGGGAGCGGTAACGTAAAGAGTTGAAACAAATCCGAGCAGGATGCGAGACCATCTGTTAGCTCACATTTTAGAAAAGTTCAAGACAGCTGCAAACTACCACAAACAAATTTGAAACTGCATGACTGTTTGCCCAGTCCCATCTGCGCTGATAAAACGGTTCTATCAAAGCGTAGATGAGATGTGAAAGATTCATCTGCCGTATCACAGGAAGTTTGTTATATTTTCTTATTTAAAAAGTTTTGTATTACTGTTTCATCACAAAAGCATGAATTGTGAAAGTATAACTTACAAATGGTTGACAAATTAAAGGAAAACCAAAATTAGGGCTGTCAATCGATTAAAATAGTTCATCACAATTAATCGAAAATTAATCACACATGTTTTATCTGTTCAAAATGTGCCTTTAAAGGGAGATTTGTCGAGTATTTAATACTATTATCAACATGGGAGTGGGCAAATATGCTTGCTTCATGCAAATGTATGTATATATCTATTATTGGAAATCAACACAACACAAAACAATGACAAATATTGTCCAGAAATCCTCACAGGTACTGCATTTAGCATAACAAATATGCTCAAACCATAACATGGCAAACTAAAGGCCAACAGACAACAACAGCTGTCAGTGTGTCAGTGTGCTGATTTCACTAAGACTTGCCCCAAACTGCATGTGATTATCATAAAGTGGGCATGTCTGTAAAGGGGAGACTCGTGGGTACCCATAGAACCCATTTTCATTCACATATCTTGAGGTCAGAGGTCAAGGGACCCCTTTGAAAATGGCCATGACAGTCACAACTTCTCCACATGTTGCAAAAATAGGAACCAGCAGCTCTTCCTCACAAATAATGGTTTATCCTTTCTTACTTCATAAAATACAATATATCCTGAATCCAGCATCAAACATTTGCAATCAAATTCTGCTCTATTAAAGTCACTACTAATCTGCACTCGGTTCAGTTTATTTTCTTTAATGGCAGTTGTTGAGTGAAATCGAGACTTTGAGTCTCCAGAAAATGTCAGCTGCAGGGATTTCAAATAATGTATTAACTGTTTCAGTAGTATTTAACTATATTTTTGCCCTAAAACTATATAAGATACAACATTTATAGGGAACACAATGACTCAGCTAGAAGTCCAACTGGAGTCAGAGCCACAAGGTCTCTCTCCTCCTCCTCCTCCTCCCTCCCTCGACCACGCTATACTTCCTGCCTACCCTCAATCCTTCAGTCACTCTCCCCATCTATCTCCTCCTCTCCCCGCCTCGGCCTCCTCCGCTGTCACCCCTCGTCTCGCTCTCTGTCGACACATCTGTCCGTCGCTCACTGCGTCTCTGTGAATCACTCAGCCCTTTTAGCTCTTCTGCTGACTGCTCCCATTGGTCTTCGTCTCCTCGTGGTTTCCCTCTTTCTCTCAGTCCCAGTTCATTTTCCATTATAATCCTCAAATTCCATTTCCTCCCTGCTGCATCACTGCACTTTATCCGTCGCATCATCTCTCATCGTTTGTCAGCGACTGTCTCCTTAACGCTCCTAATCTCTTCAAGAAACTCAAAAACAAACTTTCTCCCCCTAATCATACACACAAACACAGGCACACATACTGTAAACCCACACTGGCTCTTGTGTTCACACACACACTGATCCTTCAAGGCTTTCCACTCTGGTGTGTTCTCGGAGGGGAGTATAGCATGTGTGATCTCCCTCAGAACTTGCATAACATGCATCTTATATAACCGATTATAAAACATTTCTCTCTTTTTTTTTTATCCGTTATCATAATCAGCATAATGTTCATGATCAAAACCACTTTTCTTGCCTGTGCCACTGTGTGGAACAAAGAGACAGCCTGATTGAATGGGTGTGTGAATCTATATGCTCCTCTTCATGGCAGCCCACATGGCACAGCATGCTATATGTGACATCGTCATCAGTACATGGGTGCAAATTCCCTTAACTAAGCTCAAGAAAAGGGCGAAGGGAACAAGATTTATAGAAATATAAATCTTCCTGTCATCCACCACAATAACCACAATAACATATACATGGGGAGAGGTGTGATTATGCCAGCACTACATGTATTTCTCTTCTCTACAAATCAGTTCCAACTCCTGAAAAACAAACCATCTACTGCATTTCAATGCAAAAAACATGTTGCCTTGTCTCTTCCTTAGAGGTTGGCATTGAGCTGTGTGCGGTGCTGAAGTAAATGAATGAACAGCATTGTGCGGTGCTGAAGTAAATGAATGAACAGCACACAGCCTATCAAACAGAGAGGGGGATCAATATGTCAGCAAGAATGATGAATAAAAAGAAGGAGCATGGGACTGTATGTTTGCATGTTTTTTCTTTCTTAACAGGATAAATTATGTTTTATTTCTGTTCTGTACTTGTCACCGTTTTTTGCTTTTAACATGTTTTTACGAAAAAGTTCAATTTAAAGCATCAATTTTAACCTGGGTTTTATGTCTGGGTTATGTTTCCTGCTGCAAGAGGACACGTATGACTGCAGTGTACAGTAAGGCAAACATGGGTTTTAAAAACGCAAATGAGCTGCTAATTATGTACCAGAGTCCCCCTACGAAAGTAAGTCAAAAAAGAAATGGTTTAACTACAGAGTTGTTGCTATGTAAATGGTATATTTAAAAAAGATTAATAGATAATTTATTATTTTTTAATTAGCTGCTGAAAGTAATAAGCCATACTTTTTTGTGTTGAGTGAGAGATGTAATACAAATACTATATGGTGAGATGTACAGAATCATCTGCATGCTCTAACGTGTGAAGTCCTGTCGACATTGAGAGAGACATAAAAGTGTGATGGAGTCCGTGTTGCAATAGTATAATAATACATGTTAATCCTCCTGAGTCCAGGTTGATTTTGGTTAATTTGTGCTGCTTTTATATGCATTTATATTTGTCTTTGTTTTGACCTTTTTGAACTGCCCTTACCCCACATGCATGGTACATGTTTTTCAGCACAAACTCAGTGTTGTGACTTTTAACGACAAAATACCAATACCTAAGCCACTGAGGGACGAACGGAAGAACTTGTTCGGACGCATGTTTTAAATACAAACCAATGTCCAGTGCACTGCATAACTTTGGATCAGTTGACATATTTATTCACAGTTTGACATCTCACCATAGAATCATGCAGATATCAGCATTCTGTTCAATCTCTTTCCATTCAGAAGATTGAATCCAAGCCAACACGTTATACACGGTTACCCGCCACTACAAGGTCAAAAACTGTTCTGCTTCCCGTCCTACGCACACCTCAAGGAGGGTGAAAAGAGGAGCTGTCACGCGTCATCAACGCGTCATATCTTTGGGGTAAAACACATGCGCAGTAAAATAAGATCTGCACTCGCCGAAATTTAGCCAATAGCAACGCACGAGCGCAGCTCCAGTTACACTGCGCATGTGTTATACCCCAGAGCTCAAAACTGTGTCCCAGCCTCTTTCAACAGGCCTTGACACACCTGATCCTCATCACCTGAGAGCCTACCTATATGCACTTTCAGATCAATGCTCCACCCCGTGGTCAATGCCAGAACTGCATGCATACATTCACTCTGTTATCCACACAAAAAAATAAAACAAATAAAAAACTACGTTAAGGCTCCAACTCTCAGCTATAAGTCTGACTTCTCATTTTGTCAATTTAACAAAATTAGAGCTGCCAAGAACCCAAACATACATGAAAAAATGACACAGGCGCCTATAAGTATTGACAATTGTTTTGTTAAAAAAATCTTTAGATGTAACCAAGTAATACTCTCTGAAGAGGATTGACAGGTAAAAGAGTTTTCAGTTCAGTCTTTGTTAACAGTGCTTTGTTTAAAGCTTTGGTCCTTAAATAACACCCAACAAACACAGCTTGTAAAGCCCCCGTAACAACTCTTTGTTGATTTTGTTGTCATTGTTTTTTTTTTGCTGGATACACATGTTGGTAGATAAACTACCCAAACAGGCATGCATCTTCTGACAACTTCACTCCATCCATTTTCACTCCCGCCGAGGGAGCAGAGGGGGCAGCTAAATTAGAAATTAGGCCAACCAGGCTTGACGTCCCAGGAGGATTATTTTCTCATTTTGCCAGAGTTCATGGGTTAGTGTGAAAATTAGTCAAAGGGAGAGTCTGACAGTGCATTAGAGTAAATCCAACTATGAATCCAAGTGGCAAATAGCAGTGTGACACTGACATGCTGTAACTTCATCTGTTCGTCCTTCAACCTGTACAAACGTTAAACCTGAAAACCACGTGGGAGGAGAGGCAGAGTGGGTGTTTTATCAGCAACAATAAGGTAGTGCACTTTAATTATGGTATCAAGGATTAAAGGGACTGAAAGATGCAGTTCATTTTTTGACAGTCTGTCACCAAGTGACGCACACAACAGTTTTTTTTTTTTAATTATGCTCTTCTTATATCACAGCAAGAAAATGTCTATACTGCTGCAGCCCTGACAAAAAGAAACACGCTAAAAACACACATTCAAGCTTCACTGGTTCTGCTACTACTACTGCAGATCAATAGTTCTCCTAAGGCAGTTAATTACTCAGAGATACAAAATGTCCTTTGTTGAGGTACTTAATGGGTCAGAGGGGGCAGGGCCTAATAACGAAGCCAACAAATAAAGAAAGTATTAACTTATTTTCAACATGAAAACTAATAGTATAAGGATATCCACAAAGAAAAAAAGACATTGTCACTCTTCGTTGTGTATAAGTCTGGTACTTTCCCTCATGACTGCAATACAAAATCTGTTGTTTAGCGTGTATTCCTGCAATGACACCCAACACAACTTAACCACTCCGCCAAATATCACTAAATGTAACTTCAACGGTTTTCCAGACAACACTGACAGTAACACAAGTCTCTACTGACAATTTTAAAATAATAAAAAAGATATAGAAAGAATGGAAAATGCAATTAGCTGCTCGTGATGACATTAACACATTAACACGGGCCACTGATACTGTGGTATTCGTAAAATGTGAGCAACTCATTGTTTCTCCAAAGAAAAAAAAATATATTTTGTTAATAGCGCACATACGTCTAACAAGCAGCTGTTGCTGAAGTACAGTGAGCTCTTTAAGATCATGAATAGCAGTTAGAGGGTCCTATAGGGGCGTGCATGTCTGCCACAGCTGAGAATACCAGTAAAGATGCAGATTTTCGAAATCTCAGACACTGGGGCTTAAAAACTGATTATTTTTTCCTAAAACTCCACTAAAAGTGGAGACGAATAATTAGATCCATGGAATAATGCAAATGTACAATATTTGAACAATGGAAATCACTATGCAAATTTACCTTTGGTGAAAGGTGCTAAATGCGAGATTGGGATTATTTCTCTTGCCTCCGGACGGCTCTCAACATGGCGACGGCTGAGCCAGCGGCTCGCAGCTAACGGTGCCAACAGTGGAAACAAGGCAACAGTGCTGACAGAACCAACAGTGTTAATCTGGGGGGGAACCGGAGGGTGGGTACTATGCTTCCGCAACGGTTATCAGCTGTAAACCGTGGTATGAGAGCAGTGCAGATCAGCGGCCATGAGCTAGCCAGTGGGGCACGCTCACATGCACGAACATGCACTAAATGTCAACAAAGCACTAAGAAACTTGAATTACAACACACACAGAGGGAGAATGACTTAATTATCTGCTCAGGCAGACATTACTCCTCTATATCTTTACATATCAAATAGTTGTTTGCTGACATATTAATGCTCTGGAATATCATATAGAGCACCTTTAAACTAGAATAAATTATTCATTTAATTTATAGTGTAGATGGAGTGAAACCATTCCCACAACTGACAGCGAGAATATCATTCAACTATTGGGGAGCAAAGAGAGAGAGAGAGGGTGGAATCAATGTTGTTTATGACGTCTCAGTTGCCCTTGGTAAACCACAGACAGGTGAGAAAAAGCAGCCAGAGTTTTGAATTCAGTCCAAGTTGCCCATGGAGAAAGAGGATAATGGTGACATGGAAAAAGTTGAACGGATTGAGCACAAGGTGTACTGCCACATTATATCATAAAGCATGCAGTCTCAGCATCTAAAGGAAGGGCCTGGCACCCCAGCCAACAGACAGACAGGCAGACAGAGCAATGTCTAAGTTGTAAACAGGAAGAGTTCTGATAGAGAAAGAGTTTATCTGAGAGTATTACAGTTTTTCCTCGATAAATGTCTTGAATCATCCTTAACATTTGCAAAGCAGCGAAGTGTATTTCTGGAAACAATTTGTACAAACAGCACCACCAAAGGCGTAGGCAGAAATCCCACAGAGAAAATCAGGTGGGCCCGTCCAAGACCAAACATCTACTTAACACGCTCATATGTTAACCAAAATAGGCCATTACAACTAATATACTTGCCTGAATGCACCACAGTCTCATCATACAAGCTTTATACATCAACATCATCATCATCATCATCATCAGAGGTAATGTTACAGGCACCTGACCTGTATACATGTATACTGTACACATCCACCATGTTGTGTATATACAGCAACCTGTTACATTAATCATTCAATATTTATTCCAGCATATTTGCACTCTGCACCATTGCACTGCTGTATTATTGTTTACAATTTACATAAACAGCCTGACACATTGCATGTTGTTGACATTGTTTTTAGCTGCATTTCTATTTCCATATGTACAATGAGAGCAAAATAACCAGAGTCACATTCCTGGTAGCCTCTATGTGTAGGCCTACTCATACCTGACCTGTCAAGCTGATTCTGATCCAACAAAACAAACATTAACAGCATCTCATAGCCTGACACGGAGGCCACATATTCACACACACACACAGCTGACAGACACAACAGCATCATTAATCAAGCGTATGGATAATAGAGCACCTGCATTAACGTTAGAAAATACACTTTAACATAGCCTGGCACGGCGGCCACATATTCACACACACACAGCTGGCAGCAACATCAGAATAAAATCCAATTGTAAACAACTATACCCAATAAACAATAATATTGAAATAGGTCACTACTAAATGTAGTAAATGGGCTTACTTTTGATGATGACAGCAGGAGACGACGGGGCCTGGTGATGAACACTGAGATGACTTCATTATAGTCTCTTTCAGAGGAGAGCAGGACAAACAGTTCAGTCTGATATGAAGCCCTGAAGCCAGTTTTTATCCGACTGACAGTAGAAAAGAGTCTTTCAGCAGCAGGCCTACAGCTTGTTATGGGCAGGGTGACGAGGGGCCACATAATGTCGTTATTAGCTGGCACTTGTTGAGGAGAAACTGGAGGTCTTTGGTTGAGAACGAAGGCTTTACTTTTAGCGGAGATCTTCCTCCTGCTCCTCAGACTTCTGCTCCTCAATGATACACAGGTGTTTCGGTTTAACGAGGGACCGTGTACATTTCAGCCGAATGCATCCGTGTGCTCGTAGAAACTTTTTATATAACTGGTTTACGTAGATAATAAACAGAATATTTATTCAAAATTGATAAAGTACAATTCAAGGCTTTCTGTTCGTGTTTTCGACAGCTGCCGTCACTGCGAGCAATCAGAGGAGAGACACCAGCTGTCACTGATGAGAGAGGAGGGGCTGCTTGCTGTCTGCCATTGGCCAAACGAGCTGTCACTCAAACAATCTCACCTATCACGTAGCTTAACGAACGAAATCAGAATTGTTTGATGGTCGGATATTTGAAACAGCGCTGACTGCTATTCATTGGCTGATCCAGCAAGAAGGAAGCCTTCTGATTGGTTGGGCCTGAAGGCCGAGTGGGTGGACCCAGACACACCTATAGGCCCCGCCCACTGAGCACCACACAGTATGGATTACCTGCAAAAGCATGTAACCTGCACAATAGATTTATCTCTTAAAAGTCAATATTTATGTCAATGCACATGTCAGCATGACAAGTCAAAATCATTAGCCATGTTGTAACAGTGTGCTCTGTAAGTATTTTCAGATGTAAACTATGGCTAAAGTTTTGATGCACATATATATTCCTGACAATTGAAGGTTCATGAAATGCACCTCTGAGCTATTTTTCTGAGATATTTTTACTTTATAAATTTTCATAATAAACCTGCAAAAAGAAACATGTCGCCTGTTCCATCTGTTATAAAGTAACAACCCCAGTCCTAGTTCATTACATTATCGTGCAATTAGCAAACTTCATGAAATATAAACTCATTTTATTCTACTGCAATACTCATTCATTCTCTTACATTATCAAACAGTTGCCACATGAAAAACTGAAAAACTTAAGTAGGCCTACGAAATGAAGCAACTCTTTGCTGTTCGAGTGAGTGAAATATAGCCTACATTTCAGTCTTCATAAATTTCTGTAATCCTTTTGTAAATGTAGCCTATATTGTCATATTAGATAGCACAATGTAGTCGTATGTGATATATATGTGAATATGATAAATGGGTACTGTAGATAGACAGAGGAAAAAAGGTTCATGAGTGTTGAAAGATACTGTAAATATGTATGTTGTCTGTATGTTTTTGCATACATTAGATACAGATCCACATAATATACATAATAATATGTATTATTATACATAATACATATTATGTATAGTATGTAATATTATAGTTTAACCTTTTACAAAGCTAAAAACGCTGTTAGTACTTCATTTACACCATCTTATCCCAAAAACATGCATAATTCTGAGAAAAACTTTTAAGTGAAACCTTGGAGGATTGATTTGAGGATGTGATGTGATTTATAAGCACATTTGACATAAAATCAGAGAAAACAACATAAATTATGCACTATATACATAAAAGATACTGAAAACATGAAAATATGTAGTGTACAGAAAATCAAGGACACAACTTAAATTCACGCACTCAATGCAGAGACAATGTTCTTTTTTACAGACCGGACCGGACCGGAGCAGACAGATAACCACACGGCAGGTAGAAGCCGATGGCGAGGCCACAGGGATGTTTTGAGCCCGCCACTTAGCAGCTTCAGAACTAGACACTGTGGTGAAGGCAAACACGCCAGAGGCAGCTATAATCCTTCAGGGCCATTGCCTTCTGTGATGTCCCTGAAGTTTTCTATAAATCCTCCACAACCCAGTTAACAAATACACACAAATACACACAGGTATGTGGCTCAGTGCAAATACACTTCCTTGAACTTTGGATCTGTAAACTCTGTTCCACTGATGTCCTGAACCTATTGATACTGTATAAGACTGGGTGAAAAGGTACATCGTACGCAAGGTCTTCCCGATTGTCCCCATCCTCAATAAAATCATTACAAAATGGCTTAGGGGAGAGTGGGGTGAGTTGAGCCAGTTTTTACTCGAGGCTTCTATAAAGTGAGGGAATGACAATAATGTCTCCAACTGAAACATGTACATATATTTCAGGATGTGGAGCATCCTTGGGAATAATCACTTTGGATGTAAAATAAACAGTTTTCAAAATATGACTTTCCAAAAAAAAAAAGTGGTCTCTTGGCTCAACTTGCCCCCAAAGAGGGGTAAGTTGAGCCAGTAGGGTACGCCTAGTCTATCAATCATACCTGTCCATCACTGAAGTGAGGTTATCAAAGAAGTCCCCCACATTGAGCCTAAAGGCCGTGGCTCTTCCTAGAGATGTTGCTTCAGGAGTGCGCCATGACAGATGAGGACGCACCATAAAACCTGAACCAATCACGCCCTAGAAAAGGTTAGAAGTTGATTAGCCTATATGATCATCTTTTTATTTATCCTTTATTGAACCATTGCAGTTAACATTGATATTTACATAAAAAGTTGAAGCTATAATCTAATTATATATAATTATAAATGGCTCAACATCCCCCATGCCTTTTGGCTCAAATTACCCCACCCCCGGCATTTTAACAAACTTGTATCAACCAGCAGTAATTGTTCAGACACAAGAATCCTGACTCCTTGTACATAAAAAAAAAACACTCTGAATGGCAAAAATATGTTTTTGTTCAACCTAAATGGGCTCACCACTTGTCATATGGGTCTCTCCCCATCACAGGGTCAATAAAATGGATGACCACAAAAATGTGTGGTCACATGACTAATTTTGTCTATGGTTGCCTAGAAACAAGGGGTGGCTCAACTTCCCCACATGCTCAAATCACCCCACTCTCCCCTATTTAGATGTGTGTTAAACATTTCTAAATGTGTCTTTCTGGTTATATTGTCTGCCTCTTAAATGGTTTCATTTTCTGTTGTTCCTCCACTGTGCACCAGATATGTAGTTTAGATAGTTTTGTTGGTGTTGCAGAAATTGTGTTCTGGCAGCCGCGGTTCTTTCTCATAAGCTTGTGGTGACATCAATGACAGCAGTTACGTAACATAACATCCAATTGCAGTTTCAATGATTCAGTTCCGTGTTTTGGTTGGTGCTGCAGGCCGCTGAGATGGCTTATCAGAATAAAAGACAGCTATCACATCTCTCACACGAACACACACTTTAGAGTTGAATGAATGTCTCTTGCCTTTCAAAGCCACACCCAAAATTGTGAGAAAGAACGGCAACTTATGCGTCACTGTCAAAGTAGGATGCTGCTTGAATGTTAAGCAGTTTGCTGTGTTTATATTCTATATGAATGTGTCTATGCATTGGCTATGAGTGTGTAAAGGTTGTTCAAAGTGAAATGTATCAGTAAAAAGTGTTGTCATGTTCTTTACTTCGTGCATTTGTCTTAACACATGGTCATTGAGTATGTCACGACTGTTGGAAAATTGTTTCTGTACTATCGAAGGAGTGAAGTGCTAGACATTTTTTGCAGTAATAATGGCCCACGGCTGTCTTATAATTTTAGTATATGAAAGAAAAGTATGGATTGTAAGATGCAGACAAGAAGGACGTCAAGGCTAGGTGACTGACGCAAAATGTTCTCAGAACTTCAGAGAAGAACAGTGTTCTGGGAAGAAAAAGCAGAGTGGGGACAGAAAATACAGAGAAGATTCATATGCACACTTTTCCTACAGTTACCATAAGTCATTAACAAACGGCAAGGTTTGGTTTGCATGCTTCAAAGTAACTTGATTTACTTAATAACAGAGTTAACATGGATTCAATAGAGGGATTGACGTCAAGAATCACCTTTCTCAGAACTTGTCCTCACTTCACTGTATCTGGCGACCTTTATGACAAGCACAGTTTGAAAAACAAAGTTAAAATCACTTTGAACACTTGAATAGCCCTTATTTAAATCATTAGGTCTTAAAAGTTGTCAAATGCACTAATAGCTGAATCCAGAGTTATTCTCCTTACTCTATTCATGTGAATGAGACCCAGACCGCAGCTGGACCGAGGGCTGGGAGACGGGGTTAAAGGAAAACGCTACTGCGCCTGCTCTATGGGCCCGGTGGATGCGGAAGATCGCCGGATGATCCGGATAATTTTATACTCAGAAGTCAAGCTTTTTTTGCTTCATGCCCAACTGAGCAACTTTTATAGGAATGAACAGGGCCCCGCCTCCAATGCTGTATCCAGTTCCCTTTATACATCCATGGTCCCATATTGTAAAAAGTGACATTTCTGTTTCTTTTTATTATAAAGCAGGTGCTATAAAAATACTGTGAAAGTATCAAGACACTCAATCCACGGAGAAATGCACACAGCCCGTATTCACACAGCCCTGTGCTTTTTAAACGAGCCGCCAGGACTTCCGTAAGGTTGTGATGTCACAACTATACAGTCACTGCTAAACTCCGTGTAGGTAACACAACCAGCCAGTGACACCCGGTGCAGTGAGGCTGTACAGCGACAATGCAGATGCAGAAGATAATAAAATACTGACCAATCAGAGCAGACTGGGCTTTTTTAGGAGGGGGGTCTTCAAGAGACAGGCGCTAAAATGGAGCGTTTCAGACAGAGGGTGAATACAGGTATATTCAGACAGACAGTATGATGAAAAATAATGTGTTTTTTGAACATTAAAGCATGTAAACATGTTCTAGTAGAAACCTAAAATACAACTATGAACCTGAAAATGAGCATATGCCCCCTGTAAATTACATGCAAATGCCACCCGGCTGCGACAAAATAACCACGCACACCTCTACACACACCAGACTGGTCCGTTATAACTTGGCAGGCTGTTGTTTATGTAGGAGACGTCTGATTACAGAAGCTCATCAATCCTGTGTGTCATTGGCTCCTTTCCAATTTTCTCTCTAGCTAAAGTGGCGTTTCATGTTTTATTCTTGAAATGCAGGACGGTGCAAAGGCTGTTGTGTCACATTTTACGTTATGATGTGATCCTTTATGACGTGAGATAAAGTAGAATTAAAACTGAAATAGTGTCGGATTGATTGGGTCAAACATACGGCTTCATCAACATCATGTTTTATTATTTATATCAATCAAATTAAGTAAAAATTAAAAAAGAAACACTGTGCCGTTGGCTGTAGATTTGTGGTGATGTGTTCCCATTTGTTGGGCTATTGTTGTCATGCTTCTCTGTGATTGGCACAGCGGTTTCACAGCGATGACATCACTGATGTGATTGGCTGATCAGCCTCTGATCTATATTCACCTTCACACAGCCGTTTTGCATTTTGCGCTGCTGCACCTAAATGAACCAAAATAGCAGGCATGCACACAAAGTCCCCGTGCCCAAGACATACCGCTTAGCACTTGTCATATTTCCCTATGTCAGGAAAGTACTGTCTGTAATATTTGTACGACATGCCATTTGATTTCAAAGCACGGCTCAGCCTCATCTAGCAAGTTGAACACTGGATACCAAGCGTCTTTTTGACCCCAATACCCTTAAAACTACAGATGAAGTGAGGGATCTCAGTGTCATTCTTTATGCTGACCTCAATTTTCCACAGCCATTTTGTAAAAACGCTTGCAGAATATAAAAACCTGCAGAATAAATTATTGTGATGGCCTACAGTTTTTACTCTGACTAAGAAAAGAAAGCCCAATCCACCTGTTCTCATATGACTGCTTCCACTAGGCCCTACACACTAGATTTGACTTCTCTTGCTTGTTGAACCACTGAATGGCCTTGCTCCACAATTTTTGATCGACATGCTTAGGAGCTATGAGCCACCCAGAGCTCAGGTCATCGAGTTCTGGTCTCCTTGTTGTACTGAGAGTCAATTTAAAGTCTGGCGAACCTGCCTTGCTAGTTGCTGAATGGACCTGAGACATGCTCAGACTCACTCCTTTTAGAAGCAACCTGCACTTTTCTTTTCTCTGTTGCCACTCAATAATGCACCTTAGCAACTGAATGGACAGAGTGTGTGTACTTGTTGTGACCAAGCAACTGTGAATGTGTCTCCTTAACTCCTTTTCCTCTGACGTCCATGTTTTGTCTCTCTATTTTTCTTTTCTAACTTTAATGTTAAGTCCGCAGAGTTTTTCTTTTTGTATTTAATGTGTCAGATGTTAAATGAGTGATCGGTGTTAATCAAATCGAGGTAACGAGATACTGTAAAGGCATATGTGAAGCAATGAGCTGCTTCCAGCAGAATGTCAAGGTTGTGAGTGGGTGGCATGAAGACAATTTGAAATAACAGAAATACCAATAAACTGTAGCAAGAGGTAAAGTGTTAGTAACGTGTCTAAAGTAATTACACTTTACTCGCAGCTAGGTCTGTCAATCGTTTAAGATATTTAATTGCGATTAATCGCGTGATTGTCCATAGTTAACCACGATTAATCACATTTTTTATCTGTTCAAAATGTACAATTGGTCAATTTATTAATACTCTCATCAACATGGGAGTGGGTAAATATGCTTGCTTTATGCAAATTTATGTATATATTTATTATTGGAAATCAATTAACAACACAAAACAATGACAAATATTGTCCAGAAACCCTCACAGGTACTGCATTTAGCATAAAAAAAATATGCTCAAATCATAACATGGCAAACTCAATCCCAACAGGCAACAACAGCTGTCAGTGTGTCAGTGTGCTGACTTTACTATGACTTGCCCCAAACTGCATGTGATTATCATAAAGTGGGCATGTCTGTAAAGGGGAGACTCGTGGGTACCCATAGAACCCATTTTCATTCACATATCTTGAGGTCAGAGGTCAAGAGACCCCTTTGTCCTTCACGACAAGCTAGCACGACATGGTTGGTACCAATTAGTTAGATTTTCCAGTTTCCTATACCAGGATCCTCTCTCCCTAGCTTTAAAACTGAGCCCGCTAGAACCCCAAAATCGCAAGTTGCGTCAACGTGTTATTATCATGCCACAGAATGTGGGTGGAACAGGAAGTAAGTACATAACATATAGTGTAATGTGTACCCGTCACTGCCCTGATTAGGGTGACATGCTTTCAGACTGAAAATGTAGTCCATTAAAAACTGTGCTCACCTCCCTCTGCTAATGATCTGCTGCTGCTGCTGGAACCACAAGATGCACATCGGTCCATTTCCTCCAGCAGTTATGGTAGAAAGTCACTATGGAAATGGCTGAATAAATGGAGAAAATGGTTATAAATTGTTGGCAGACACATGGATAACTTGACCTAACGCACTGGAGAGTACAGCACATGTAAAATACATGCCGCTCTGTGCAAAATACTCTCCATCACAGTTTAGATAAATGCCTGTGCTGTAACTGTTTTCTCTGGCAGTCTCTCTTCAATGAGATGAGACCATTAACGGAGATGGTGTTAGTGCTACTGCTGCTAGTGGATTTATTTAAAGGCTAAGCAGTATGCCATCAGTCATTAATTTTCTCTCCCGCTGAACAGTAATGTGCGTTACTCGGTGTGTCTCGGGCTCCCTCAAGGCTGATAAAGGCTGTTAGTCAGCACAGTTGTGACATGTCCCAGAGGAGAGGACGGTGCAGGGACTGGCACTCACTCAAAATTTCGGTCACCGCAGACGTCCCACTGATCTTCATCTCTGCTAATTCCCCTTTCGTGGATAATCTCAGTTACAGCTATTCCATATCTAACATTACTTCGTTGGAGGCAGACGCGAGTCCAGACACTGATCCAATTATTATACCCAATATGGAAGCTTATTTAGACTAGTGACGGGCGCCAGGCTCCAGATCTCATTTGTTAAAGCACCCTGAGCCAAAATAAGCATCTGCAAGTTTATCCTGAGCAGGTGTCCATTCCAAAAATGATCCTCTTGTAGCTGATGAAGCATACCATGTGGATCTGAGCTAACAAATGAGGTTTGTCGTGTCGGGCTCTTAACATAAAAAGCAATTCCACCTGTTATTCTATTGGTGCAAATGAGGAGTCCTACTGAATTTGGGAACGTGCCAGTCATATCAAGACATTACAAGTCACCAATAAAGGAACCAAAGATAATTAAAACTCTCACTTCATCTCAGGATGTTACCACTATTTAGTGCTTGTCGGTGGCAATTCAATTAACTTAATTTGGCTTTTCTGTCTATGTGACTGCTGCTTAAGCAGCTTGTTCTTAACAGAGATAATCATTTAATAACTGACTTACTCACTACCAGACTTTTTCCTCTCTCTTTATTGCAGTAAAATGTTCTGAGACATCTTTTCTTCTCCTCATGGAAGTAATAGCAAATACTACAGTAAAAGGACTGGCTCGGCTAATCTTATCTTGTATTCTGTTATACAGAAATACAGTGTTGCTTTTGCAGTCTTGCCTTGTGGAGCCTACAGAGGGTTTGCTTCGACCCTGAGGCTATTTTAGTACGTTTATGTCATACAACAGCCAGTGTCAAAAACAGAGAGGCATGACACCCAGAGGAAATGGGCTGCTTCTAGTTTGTCTTTTTACTCTGTGGTTGCCTTTGTCTAGATGTACATTAGTCTCAGATGAAGGAAATGATAGTGAAAAGAACATTCATTCAAACATTATTTGACAGCAAACCCATACAGCTACCCATAAAAATAATTCATACTGATATAATACTAATGCAGACCCAACTAAGGGCTTGAATACACTTAAGTCCTACTATGGAACATGTATTTAATAAGTTAAAAAGGATTGGTGTATTTCATGCAGCCTCGGTCTCTCCATGTATGGGTATTTATCGCCATCTACTGGTCACATAGGAGAAAGCCAAGTCATGTAGAACTGGACAGCCTGGAAACCTCAAAATATGCTAGTACAATAGACCTGAGCGTGAGTTAGAAGGGATATACAAAATTAGACAGATAGAAGATAACAAACTTACGGACTGGAAGTTAGGGGAAACAGGCTTGTGGTAAGTTGAAAACAAAAGTGACCAGAAGTGAATGGATGCTGCTCTTCACCAGCTCAGTAGTTACTGTCAGAGACACAAAAGCTATGTGAAGATATTAGGCTGAGAACAATACTAAATTATCATAGTGACAAATATATAAATGCATGTGTAAACTTGTAGACTAGGGCTGCAACTAACCATTATTTTCATTGTAGATTAATCTGTAGATCATTTTCTCGATTAATTGATTAGTTGTTTGATCTATAAAATGTCAGAAAATGGTGAAAAATGACAAACGGTGTTTCCCAAAGCCTAAGATGATGTCCTCAAATGTCTTGTTTTGTCCACAACTCAAAGATATTCAGTTTACTGTCATAGAGGAGGAAAGAAACAAAGACATATTCACATTTAAGAAGCTGGAATCAGAGAATTTTGACCTTGTATTTTCTTGAAAAAATTACTCACACCGATTAATCGATTATCAAAATTGTTGGCGATTAATTGAATAGTTGACATTCGATTTATCGTTGCAGCTCTACTGTAGACAGTCCAACAAAAAAAAAAAAAAAGTACCCAAAGTGATTCAAAAACTGTGTTCAAATTGCATTCAACAGTTCAGTAATGCTACATATCAAGAAAACCTTTTTTTTTTCAGAATTTTATTCTTTAAATTATTTTATAAAATCTCATTTACATTTCAATATATATATATATTTTCACCGATTAACAATTTTGGCTATTTTCCCTTTCCACCCCCATGTATGCCCACATATTGATCGTAAGGTCCATACCCCTTCATATAGACATTGTGCAATGATCCTCAGTGCCAAGGTGGAGGGGGGGAGAGAGGGGAGACAGTGGGTGAGGGTACATGTAGGGTTGAGGGAGAAGAGGTATGGGTTCGGGCCTTGTACAGAGCATGCCAAGAAAGGGTTGGGGAGATAGGGAAGGGTAAAGGGGCTGCCTAACTACACCACCACTGTTAACATCAGTAAGATAACCACACAAAGAGGTAAAGGGAGTATTGACTTCCACAATGACTTGAGTGTGTCCGGTGTGGGTTAAACCAATCATGTTCAAAATGGCTCAATGTATTCCATGACACAAAATAAAAATAGCTCTTTTGTTTGTTTCCAACATCAGAAGTTCACATCCACTGATGAATGTAAATCCACATTAGATATTCACCTATGACAAGTCAGTTGTTCACTAAAAGATTAAAACAGTGCCCACAAACTTAGCAGCAGCCCTGAAGACTGTTTAGCCCTTTGTAGTGACCTACACAAGTTATCAGTCCACTGATCCGAGTCAAATCCACGTCCCATGGTGTGCGAGTAGGTATCTATGTTGATGATTCTCTTCCTAGGCTTCTTAAAAAGGCCAACATCTACACACACACACACGAGGCTAAACTTTAGCAAAACCACAGATTTATGTTACATTAACTGTACATCCGGGCAAGCAACAGGATTTCGTTTTCTACTCCCAATAAGATATTTGTTCTTCATTTGGCAATATGACCACTCTTTGCAACATGGCTCAATACTTCTGAGAGTCGTCTTCTTTGTTGCTGGTATGATTTGCGATGAAACAGACTCGCGCAACTGAAATATATCTATGATAAATACTCAAACTATTTAGAAAGGCTTCATTAGATGAAAACAAAACAATTGCACACCTCCCCTAAGGTCACTCAAGATTTTTGTGATACCTAAGTTGGCTCACGTTGACCCATCTCTCAAAGAACACCTAGAGCTACATCCAAACGGTATCAAAAGATCCCTTCTTTATGTTGTTTGACATGATAAAGACACAAAACTCAGTTTTAAAGGGAAGGAATGAACAGTATGAGATCAGACATCACCCCCTGTAACCAAACATGTCTACTCTGTTCAGGTAATATCTGTCAGCAAAAAGCAAAATTCCTTCCATGCAAAACGTGGTTATTAATACAGACACCCACCCCTGTAAGCACATAGTATACAGTATATATATATATTGGTCTACAAAGTGTGAATCGCAATGCATAATTCTGTTACTATGGTTCAATATGCTCCATCATAGACACCCTGTGTGGTAGTGTGTATTTTTGAATTCCTTCCTTAGCTGTCATAGATCAAGCTACGTATTTAGTTCATGTAGCCTCGCAAAAGCATGTTAATATTTAACCTACAGGCTGGTGAACCAACACAATGTCAATGACAACACTGAAAACTTAAAACACTCGATAAGACAGCTGAATGAGCTTAAGGCATTTAGAGGTTATTCCTGACAGAACATTAAGGCTACGGTTGCCTAAACGCTCTGTCAAAATAACCCAGACTCTTATTTTTTATGAAATGTGATTTAAAATTAGCCCTTGGTGACAATCAACTGCAATATACAGCATTACTTATCCTCTCACATGGAAGCCTAATCACTACCTTCTAAATTTATGACACACAGTTTACATGTTAGCAAAGTTTATTTACCCATGACGACCCCAGCTCTTCGAAGTATATCAATAAATGAGTTTAATGAAATGTCCACAGCAAGTGGCAGTGGCTTGCTTGAGGGAACTCTTGCTAACCTCGTGCAACAAATCACCCCAAATCGAGGGACTTAGAGAGGGCTTTCAGGGTCTTAATATATGAAAAATAACACTACACATTGGCAATCACTGTGCTGTACAGGCAGGCAGACAACACGAATCCCTGTAATAATATAGTGGAATAGCCCTGTGATAAATACCACCTTTGCAAAGCTAAAATGTTAGCTGATAACTCTGTGTCAGAAAGGCATCGATTGAACTCTATAGTCTAGGGCTGCAACTAACGATGATTTTCATTGTCGATTAATCTGTTGATTACTTTCTCGATTAATCAATTAGTTGTTTGGTCTATAAAATCTCAGGAAATGGTGAAAAATGTCGATCAGTGTTTCCCAAAGCCAAAGATGACAAATGTCTTGCTTTGTCCACAACTCAAAGATATTCAGTTTACTGTCATAGAGGAGGAAAGAAACAAGAAAATAGTCACATTTAAGAAGCTGGAATCAGAGAATTTAGACTTTTTTTTTTCTTTAAAAATGACTCAAACCGATTAATTCATTATCAAAATAGTTGGCCATTAATTTAATAGTTGACAACTAATCGATTGTTGCAGCTTTACTATTGTCATTTTTGAGTCCATAGTCTGTGCTGGTGTTGTACTGAACTGCAACATATTATAAGTGGTTTCTGTCTTTTGTCAATGGGACAAAACAGAGACAACTTGTAGTGTAATGCAACCCAGAACACTACCACAAGATACAGGTTCAATAATGACCATAAAAATAAATCAGCACCTTTCTGACCGTTTCAACCAACCTTAACATTTTGAGCAGGGCTTTTGTATAGAATTGCATTATAATTTACAGATTTTCACGTTTTTGTGTGCACTCCCTGTGCCTACAGAAACTGTAAACCCTCACAAGAGAAATAACCTCTGCTAACCTTTAAAAGTGACTTAACTCAGCTGATTGTTAAGAGGAGATGTTTTCTATTCAGCTAAAACACCAGTTGGGCTAGTTTGAAACCACAATATCAAACTGGGTGTATAAGCTGAAGCCATTTGAGGTAGACAGAAACCGTGTCAGAGTATACACTTCCATACTGTCTAAAACCAATCGATGGGCTCACACACTGTCAAAGAGCCGTAACCACTTGATTTGTGGCCCAGCGCGAGACCTCCTGTGACTCCACCTGAGACTGACAGGGAATGACTGATCTGGTAAGGATGCACGACAACATCATGGACCATGGCGGCTTAAGGAGTGTAATGAAAAGGAATGGGGGGGTTTGGAACTGACACAACTCAACAGGCTATTTACCAGAAAGAAGTCAACGCCACACATCTTCAATGTCCCAAGTCAACGGCAGCATTTAAACCTCAGTCATATAACCAGAAACAATTGAGGGTTAATTTACAAGGCATAATCTTTTAAATAGAATATATGGCATCTGGCCATTGGCTCAATATGTCCCTTTGAGATATCTCCCACCCCACGCCCACAGACATAAGTTTTATACCCCAAAAAATCCCAATGCCAGACCTCATGCCCATTTAACAGTCTCACATTGTTCTAGAGAATAGAGATTAAAAATATATACTATTGACTTATTGACTTCCAGTGTATGTTTTCTCTGTTTTTCCCTATTATTTTTCAAGTTTAAAAAGATCTCCTGTGTCACAATGCAAGCTCAGAGGTCTTTTCTACACACACACGCGCGCACACACACACTCTCACACACACACACACACACACACACACATATATACTGTATATATATATTATATATATAGAGGAATTTTTAGCTGAGAAGTTAGGCAAAGTATATATGTTCATTTGGACGGAATTCATTCAAAATGAGAAGGAATTAAACTCCCTTTTCTCCAGTTTCCCTTTTAAGGAGGACACAATTTGAGGAATTGGGGAAGCGCTACAACATCACATGACTACTCAAGAGCAGGTAGCAAGGTAAAAGGAAGAAGAAATAGATAAAAGGCCTGAACTTGTACAAGGCAGAGAGATGGGCAGACGATATGGCTCTCTGTGGCATGTGCATTCCAGGGCCCTACTGACAGTAAGAGAAAATGTACAAAGTTCAAGAGAGCAAAAAGACCATCAGATAAAGGGGAAGATAGTGAATGAGTTGTTTAAACGGGAACAGAGCTGAAGCAATAGTGCGAGACTATGCAGCAGGTTGAGGGAGGGGGACTAGAAGGGAGAAACAAATACTCTGTCTGCCTGATTCATCGGTATACCAGGTGAGATATGGTGCCGGATTTGAAGTTGAGCTGATGGTTGGGCACAAAGCTGTGCTGGGGATTCTTTCGCGTGCAAATATCCTTTGCATACAAGCCCATGCACGAGTCACATGACACCTTAGAGCAGTTCACACAGGTGTGTGATGCCCCTGGCTTGTTGCAAAACCCGCATCGCGATCCCCCCATGCTTAGTCGCTCACTGCTGCCTCCCTTTGGCGTTGTCAAGGCAACAGACTTGCTTGCAAACAGCTTAGTGGACATGAGGGGTTTCTCCACCATCTGGGGGTGAGGGTGGGGGTGAGAGTGCGAGTGGGTCAGCGTGAGGGGGTGCGGATGGAGATGGGAGTGGGAGTGAGTGTTAGAGTAGACGGAGAGCTTTTCCTTGACAGGAATGTATCCATCGAGGGGTCGTGGGGATTTGGGGTGGTAGTCCTGGAGGCCGCAGCAAGGGGAGGGGTCCACATCATGACAGGTAGAACAGAGGATCATGTCACATCTCTGGCAGGAGGCCATAGAGGAGCAGCCGAGCCCACAGCCCTGACACTTGACACTACCATGAGCTTTGAGCAGCCACGCATCCCTTACATCCCGAGGCTCTCTGGATGGAGGTCGAGAGGGGGTCTGCCGCCCTCCCGTCCCAACGCCCCTCTCTGTGTACAAGTCAATCTCATCCAAAGAGGAGAGGTGGTAGGAGGTGTAAGCATCGGCTGGGGGAGGGGACTGAATTGGGAAGAAATCCGCAACAGGGCTATAGGAAGGCGGAGCGGCCACAGAGAAGAGAGATGCTGAGGTGCTGGGCCTGATGATCTCATCCTTCATATCCTCCTCTGCATCCACAAACAGAGGCTCCTTCCTCAGACTCAATGAGGCCTTCAAGACAGGCTTGCTGACTGCTGCGTGCCAGTGACCAGCCCCATCTGTAACATCCACGGACTTAGACGGTCGGCTACCTCGCCTCAGGTGGTGGGCGTGAGGCCTCTCTATATCCAACGGCCGCACAGACAGCCGAGCCATATCTGCCCCAAGGCTGTCGCGTCTGCGGAGCGCCTCGGCGCAGCCAGCTGCATCATCTCTGCAACCTCTGCGGAGTTCCAGGGCCTCCAGCTCCGAGGCCGAACCACGGGCCAGAGCCACTACCTCTCCCAGAAGACGACACTCCGCCTGGGCCAGGAAGAGCTCAAACGCCAACTGCCGGAGATGAGTTGTGCCTCCTGGGTGCTCCTGCAAATGGAACTGCGAATCATGGTCACAGGCATAGCCGATGGTGCGCATTAGAGTTCGGAGTTCAGCGTCAGAAATGGCAGACTGCAGATGGTACACATACGGGCCAGTGAAGGTCTAAATGAGAAAATGGGTTAATTAGCATTAGTGTCAGTCAATTAAAACAGCTTGACAGGATAAAACTCAAATCTGCATGCTATTCCTCTGATATCATATAATTCAAAGTATAGGTTGATTTTGCAACATTACAGATGTAAAACTTTTAACAGCATTAGAAAATATGACCTCACGTACACATGTTGTCTAAAAATGTGTAAAAAAGTGTTAAAAAACAAGACAAGCAATTTAGGAGGGATTGTAGGTTCCAATCCAGTGTTTCAAATGTTAGTATACATATAAACACTGCATGGTGTCATTATGATTAGACAATAAATATTCTAACAAACTAAATTAGACAAGAATTATATCTTTCAGTTAATTATATCGTACAGGGCTCAACAATAAGGCTTGCCCACGCCAAGTAAAATGCCACGTCGGGCTAGTAAATTTAGTAACTCACTTGCCCGATCAGGCACTCTCGAGAAAATGACATCGGGGTAAAGACAAAGTGTATGAGCTGAAGTGCGAGCGAGCATTTCAATTATCCTGGAAACAGGAGTTTAGTTGGGTGGCGTTAGAGAAGATGTGGGCGAAACTCCAACTATGTATGGCGCAGTTTGTTGCAAGACTGAAAGCAAGGCGGATAAAACGTGACGATTAACTTTAGCCTTTGTTGTTATTTGATAACCGCTAATAAATAAATCAATTTGTATCGGGGCAAGTAAAAATTGACTTCGGGCAAGTAGATGTTCTGAAAACATTAATGCTGAACCCTGCTGTAGGATGTATATTCTGTTGTTAATAAGTCAGTTGCTAATGTTGGATAGCCTTATGTTACTGTATTCTTTATAGTAGTTAATAGGTACAGGATCAACAATGGAGACAAAGAACTGACATTATATTTATAAAAAAAAAAAAAAAAAAAGCCTCTGTATTGCTCAAAGATCTCTGCAGTCTTTGTGACCGGTGGCACAGCTACTACAACAGAGGCGCTAAAAGATAAGACTATAGAGGCCACAAAAGATATAAATGAATACTGTCTGTACAAACTAGCATGGAAAACATCAGGTGGACTCTGTGGTGGACCTTTGAAGTGATAATTCACAGTGGGATAACCTATATGTCTCTTTCTGCCTGAGCATATGCCACTTGTTTTATTCAAATCAAAAAGTTGCACTCAAAACTTCTACAAATCAAATCAGATAAACAAAAATAATATTGCATTTCATTTGCAAACAGCTGTATTTCAAGTGTTCACTTGAATAGTGATACTAGAAGCTGATGGCTAATGCTGTTATTACCAACATTTTAATAACTAAGTATTTGTTTTCAGCTTTAAGTAAGAATAATATGACAACCCTAAGAGTAAACTCAACTCACCTTTATACATCTGAACTCCTTCTTCCAGGGGAAGAGCAAGAGGTTGGTGCAGATGGTTTCCAGTGTGTGGAAGGCTCTCTCCAGGCTCTTGATGTTGCCCCCTCTCTGGCAGCGGAGAGAATTCTCCACCACTTCATAGAAACGCACCATCCGGAAACGTTGTCCCGGATCTGGCTGGTAGGCCCCTAACAGAGCTGTAGCTGTGGAGAGTAGGGCTTCACTGTCCTTGTGTCTCCCTCTGTCCCCCTCTGGTGCACTTCCAATCCCCGTGTATTCCCCTCCATTTTCCAGACGCCTCTCCAGTGCCGTCACGTACCTTCGAAACAGGTCCTCTTTTAACTTGGCATCCATTATCGGCAGCAGACTATCAGTCGGCCGTTACACTTTTCTGAGAGAGCCTCACCCCTTTTAGCATACTCTGCACCCCGATGCCACATTCAAGCACCATTTTTGGTCACCATAATTCACTGTAAACGCTGGCACACACTCAACGTTAATAACATTTTTGGAGAGGTGGAAGAGGAATGAGATTTTGCATCCAATCAGCAGCACATCCTTTTAAACAAGAGATGCAGTTGTTTGGTGCCTTCAGTTGGCCTAGCTAGGCTGCAGCCTGTAGGGATGCTTTCTTACGGGGCATCTCTGGTGTTGGCTTAAAGCCTGACTTGTTTCCAGACAAACAGGCCTATGTCGACTCGGGACAAGATGAGGTCAGGGGGAGCTTTTGCTTCACGCTCTGTTAATGAAGAGTTGTATCTATTCCATTCCCTGGTTTCAGCATGTGCAGAGTTCAAGGTCACTCATCATGAAGACACATTTATCGATAGCGTGATTCTTCTGAGCCGTCTCCAAGCTGTAATGACACAGGAGAGCATTGTGAAAGTGGAAATCTCTCATTTTGACACACACACATATAAAGAAGGAAACTTGGGGCCACATATCTTTCTACTGACTCAGTAAGTGTTAATTCAGTCCAAAAGAAAATGCATTTATGACGAGCAACAACAACAAGAGTATTCTCTATTCTCTAATGGTTCAAAACAAAAGGGAGAGGGTGTGTAGGCATCACTATTTTGAGCAAACAGTGTACTGTATTATGCTCTGATGGTTATTTTATGCCGGTCGTATAGCTATAACAGGTTGGACTGATAGCTTATTATCACGATGTACGCAACCAAGAAAAAGACTCGAGGAATTACAGTGTCCATCAGGATCGGGACCCACTGTTGACAGACATATATCCCTTTTATCTTGCGCGCCCTGTTTGCGCCAGTGAATATGTGAGCCAGCTGTACAACATGCGTGTGTAAACCATGGCAGCCTGCACTTAGCTTCAGTTAGCTCAAATTAAGAGAGCAATATCAGACACACGGATGTGCCAATGTGTACATGTGATGGATATGTTAGCCTTAAAATCTGCTATGAAGCAGCTAAGTGTTTTCTGCTCCTCGTTCCCATGCAAGCTGGCCGGGTGTTCCAGTTATCAAACCTTAGCGAGCATCCGTTTAGCGAGCTAGCAAAGCAGCATGCCTCAGCTCCAGCATCACCATGCATTACTGCTGCGCATCGGCTGCAACACAAAGCTCTCCGTCACGACCAGTGTTTATAATAAAGTAGACGAACTGAGGACCGCGTGTGCGTTTATTCTCCATGAATCTCAAACCCACAAAACCCCGAAGCTGTCCCTGGCACGGGCCCCCCCACCTGAGTATCGGCTGAGCAGTGAACGCCCATTTCAGCGCAGCCTGCCGAGCTAACAATTTGCTTTAGCTAGCAGGGCGGTCCATCGCTAGATAACACATCTCTGGCGATTACAGAGTCAATTATCTAAACATACGCAGTCACTGTAGCACGACTCTTGTGCAAGCGAGTCTAATTCTGCTTCAGCTAAGAAAACACATCGTTTTTCTTAACACCACCAGCAGCACATCTTACCTTTAACCAGTGCTAGCCGCGGCTAGCTACGCCTCCTCAGCTGTTGGAAATTCCCATCGTCTCAGCGCGCATGCGCAGAGTTCTGACAGCTCGTCAGCAGCGGTGGCCCACGTGCTGTTCGAGCCCGAGGAGGAGGAGATGCAGAGCAGAGCAGAGCCCACCACATCATCATCACCACCACCACCGGTGCTCATGTAGTCTTTTTTAAGAAAACAATAACATGAATATCTAACATGCAGATTTAAATATAATGGGTGATTTCTTTAAGAATTGGACATCTTGTATATATTTACCATACACCATATTTCCTTTATTATTATACTGTATATTATTGTAAATACACTTTTATTTTATTTTATTTTTACTTTAATTTATTATGTTATTCTTTGCTACTTAACTTACTGTTTCTTTCTTAATGGAGCTTCCCAGCAAAAAGTATTTCACACGATTGTACCTGTATAACCGGCGTGACAATAAACATCTTGAATCTTGAATCTTGAATCCTTCTCTAAATACTGTATGCTGGTAAAAGACTTACAACTATTGTACTGAAGGGTCTGATAGATTGCAATATTGAAAATTGGCAAAGTGACATTTTTTTAGGTCTTAAGGCGAGATATTTATTTATTGACTTTTATTTATTTTGTTTTGTTTTCTTCTTTTTCTTAAAATGTTTTGTTGTGGCATCAATGGCGCCTCATCGTCCTTATGCACATGCATACATAGATGCAATGACATTTTCCGCTACATATTTATGTGATTGTGTACAATCGTCTCTTTGAGTTTATTATGTGCTATATATATCATGTGTCAGGGATCTAAGTCTGATGTTTAGTTCTTGTGGACACTGTTGGTGTATTGTTGGTTTTGTCTTTGTTTGTGTTTGTGTTTAAAAGCATAATAAAAATAGAGTGCTCCAGGGATGACGTATTTTTGTAGGCCAACCATGAAGTTTGCATCGCTCTGGTTTCCCCATGGGTTTCCTTCCACAAAAAGCCAATGGGATTTTTCCATTGGGTTTTGGATTATTGCAGAAAATAAGCTCTGTGGCAAACGTTTATGATACACGTTTTGTTCAGCGAGATAATCTTCACAAATAAACACCACTTTTATGATTTTTGAAGTGTGTATTTTATGTCGTAAAGCAAAACTTTAAAATCTCTGAAGCTTGTGTTAACCACAGACCTTATTTCAGGGATCTAACTAAAAACCCACTCAAAAACCCATTGACAATCACTTGCAAACTCCGGCCAAATGATCAAACTAGGCAGCGCTGATCAAATATGAATCAATTTTCTGTTACTGTAATGCCTATTTCTCGCCTCAAATGTTTTCAGAAACATCTTGTAGTGTACTGTTTAGCTGTAAAATTAGAAAGTTTGTGACCCGGCAGCCATGTTGAGATCAGTTGAGGAAATACCAAGCACCGCCCACAAGCCGGAGCACAGTCAATAGGAACGCTCTATCTAAAATGACCTGTGATTGGCCTAAGTCTCCCGTCAGGGCTAAGTTTTCTAAAGCCTGAAAACAGAACCATGAGGAGGTGCAGAAATCTAGTTATCTCTCAGAACACTTGAATTACAATATGCTGAAAGGTTATTATGGAATTTTTGCCCAATGATGCCAAAAACATTCTGCCTACTGAAGCTTTAAGCAATAATGTCAAAAATTCTCGAGTTCCAGCTTTTCCAATGTGAGGATTTGATGCTTTTCTGTGTTGTAATGTTGTGAATATCTTTGGGTTTTTGGACTGTCACACAAAATAAAATATTTCAATATATCACGTTGGGCTCAGGGAAATTATACTGGTAATTTTCACCTTTTTTTTTTACATTTTATAGACAAAACATTTTTTATTTATTTTTTTTAATGAAAAAAAAATCGTTAACTGCAGCCCTAACTCATTTATCTACTTGTAACGATGGCTATAGTTGTCATGGTTTTTAACTTGACAAATTGTGTCATGTGTTTGTACGCTCAGCTGTAGCCCCGCCCCCCCGCGCTTAAAAAAAGAACCAGGACCTGATGACGTCGTCACAGGAACGGTTGGTGGGGGACTGTCTCAGCGAAGAAAAGAAATGGCGATGCTCGGAGGGTTTAGTGCAGCACAGCACAAGAAAAACGTCTCTGACGGGAGCGGCGACGTGTCAGAGTTCGTCTGTCCAGTCTGCCTCGAAATCTTCGAGAGTCCCGTAACAACACAATGCGGCCATACGTGAGTATTTAGCCTTTTTATTTCGATCGTCCTCCCCTCAACCCACCTCTAACCACCAGCGATGCGATGGTTCGAGGTGAAAACAATGAGGGGATCGGCTTGTTTTTAAACGTGTCTCGCCACCACAGTCGCAAAACATCGACCGTGCAGTGTGGCTCGTTTCGTTGCGACCCTGTTATTGTATTCTGCTCACTTGGATATTTGCTAATACCATTGCCAGCTTGCTAAATCAGTTTCAGTTTTGTTTACATCAAAGAGGCGGCCTCACCTGGGAGTTGTAGTTTAGACATCTATTGCTTGGACTCATCAGACCGCTGTAAAGGACTACAAGTCCCTGCGCCCTCTTGAGGTGGGGACTTTCCATCGGATTTACAGGAAGCTCTAGTTAGCAAATGACAGCATCTTGTTTTTGTATTTTTAAAGGAAGCCTGTGAGGAATACTTGTAAACAGCTTGTTTCCTTCTGGTCACCAGAGGTCAAATTAAAAATGTATCACAGTTTTCAGTGCCTTACCTTGTTCATCATTACTGTTCTTCACCCATCTCTTGTCAGGTTCTGCCAGAGTTGTTTGCAGGAGTGTTTGCGTCCACAGAAGCCTGTTTGTGCTGTATGTCGGGCCGGGCTGGGACACTGGACTAAAGCTGCTGAGCTTGAGGCCGTCATCCAGTCATCTGTGGCTGCTTGTAAGGGATGTGGAGCACAGGTATGTTTTATGAAAAAGGCTAACATCTGAACCACCGTTGCTTGTTTGTTGTGAATTGGATTTGAAAACATGCAAGGGTTCAGACAGATTAACTACAGTATCATAACATAACTAAATATGACACAAATGTAATCTGATACTGAGTCTAAACTTCAGTCTTCATATTGAGACAGTAGCAGAGTTGAAATTGCAAACATTTGAGAACAATTGTATCATTTTGGTTGTGCACTGGCAATTACTGGTGTGTTTTCTCGCTATTCAGGTCGGCCTTTCTCAAATGAGAAGCCACACAGCTGCCTGCTCAAAATACCAGGAGTACATTGAGGAGGGAGTGAGGACCACTGCCCAGAGCCAGCCTGCCATCATCAGGTGAATTAGAGGGCAATAAGAAATCACTCACTCATTCACTACATAATAAACACTCAATAGTTGACACTAAAGTGAGCGGTAAAGAGAGATTTTGTACCATCACTGAGAGGTGTAGTGTTGCATAACTGTAACACATCTATCAAAGATGAAGCATTGTATTGGATAACTGAATGCCTTAAAGGAAAATTATGTCTTTTACAACATAGGTCTTACAGTTCTAGTTGTATCTAGAATATGGATAGGATAGCATAGTGTTGTTCTCACCACCATCACTGTTGAGAATGTGGACACTTTACAATCCAGCCTGATGTGGACAAGGAAACACAAGCTTTAAAACCGGTTCTTTGAACAACAACAACTTGGTTAATCCATCTGCAAGACTTGTTATTAGGTTTGACTTGCGAGTATTCTTAGCATATCCCACATGACTTTGTAAACAGACAAATCAACCTGCAGGGTGAACCCGTAAGAAAGCAGCTCCACCGTGCAAAAGACAGTAGTAATGCATTTTTGTGGCAAAACCTCTTCATTTAGACCTCATTACAACCTTTTGGAGTTGTGAGAAAATTGGGGCCTGTGTTCTGTCCAGCGCTTGGATTTTCTTAGCCTGATAATCAGACTGAATTGCCATTTTGTTTTCACTTCATCGACGAAAGAATCAGATAGGTTTCTATTAGAGTACGCAAACTTGCATACACGGTGATGGGGGATGAATTCCTTGACTATTACAATTACTTGTCGTTAAATTGGCCAAAACTACATCAATGAGACCCAGGTTGTAAGAAGTGGATTTGCTCTTTATATTGTGACAATAACGTTACATTTTTGATGACTATTTGTGCTTTCTGGAGATAATTACAAACAAGACAATTTTATGAAACAGTCATTTGTAATGTGGATATGAAGACTAATCAGGTAGTGGCCAGTTAGAACAGGAACATGGAAGCGCATCCTCTAGGGAGCTTTCTGTGTGTCTGCCGGCACCAGAAGGGCTCTTGAGGCCTAAGTACATACAGTAGCCTACATTTGTGCACAGTTAATGTGCTGGGGAAATGTCTGTCTAGCTTACACGTGATGTGTTTCCAGATCAGTGAAAATTCAGCCTGCCTGAGCTGCTGCCCAGGAAATGGAATACAGCCTTTGCAATGCGCATATGCTGAGAGGATGTGCTCATAATTGTATAATCAGCATGATCAATACACTCACGCGCCGGCGCCAGCTATAATGTTTACATTTGGCCCGCTCACGGAAATCAAATGCCCGCCCACGGATTTATGTCTGGCGCGGAGTCTGCTCGCGCATAGTAAGGCCCTCCTCCAGGAAGAAGAAAACAATCGGTGCATGCGTTAAACCTAATATCTTTGTATCAAGATGGATCTTCCAAATGTTGTTTATTTCACAGATATGTGTTTCCTTGCGTATTCCTATCAAATGATTGCGTTTGCTGTAACATTACTGTGCGTTACTCACATGAAGTTGCAGGACTGTTTTCCCTTCGGCGAATGATAATCCTGAATCTGTACCGCTGCTGCTTGTATATAGGGGAAACACTGGTATCAGGCAGCCTTTAAAACCAGAAAAAGACAAGTAGTATTTTAGCTAAAATCTCAGATGATGTCTTCTCTCATATTCATGATATCAATATTATATTGATAGCAAAGAGAAACAAATCTCTTCTCTATGTTCAAATACAGAATCAGTAGTTTTATTTTTTCTGTTTCTCTCCCACAGTCCAGTACCAAATCGCTTCACCTTCACCTGCCCATACTGCAACTGCCAGAACCTCGATCAGGACGGCCTGGTCGAACATTGCACTTCCCAGCATGCTCGTGATGCACGACAAGTGGTAGGAAATCCACACTACACTGTGACTCCAAGAGTCGCTCTTTATAAAATAAGGTTCAACACATTGGCCCAATTCCAATCCGGCCCCTACACCCTCCAACCCTGTGACTGAGTGAACTCTGTATGTAGTCACACTCACAGCTGAATGAAGCACCTTCTTTAAAGGGATAGTTCGGGTGTTCTGAAGTGGCGTTGTATGAGGTACTTATCCGTAGTCAGTGTATTACTTACATTAGATGACGGATGATGTCCCCAGCATGGAGAAACAGACAGGATGGACAGGGCCAGCGGCAAAATGTATTTTAGCCACCTAAAAGAATCAATATCCGTTTAAGTGTATGCTATATTTAGAACATTTTCTGACGGGGAACTGAACTGAAAAGAGCATAGATAACTTTCAGTTCAGTTCCCCGTTGGATAGGGCTGTCTGCTGGCAAGATAAAGCGGCCCCGTCCATAGCAATTGCTATCCCTTTAAGGTGTAGGGTATAAATACTGTGGCAAGCTTCGCAACCGACTTCCCTCTCTCCGGCGAAACAAGAACCGTCGTAACTTCTCGTAACCATGGTTTTGTATCAGCATCTTTTGGAAGCGTCAATCTACGCCTATAGAGAAAAATAAAACTCCCAAGCTTCTTTGGTGGCATATCCTTTTTTTTTGTTAACATCTTCTTGTTTTCAACTGTGATATTTATGAGCTGCTTGGGTTTTGCAACAGTCCAGCACTTTACAATCAAATGAACATGTCTGCCGTTTTAAAGAAAAGGGTATATTTGATATTTGATCCTATTTACTTTAAGTTGTTTGTTTGTCTGCATGACAATATTAAATGTCTATCTTAGTCTGAGCAGTTTACGAGGTAAATGTTTGTACAGGTAGTTGCACGGAACTACATTTGTATGAAGCGTCTTCAATGACGAACACGAAACGGTGTTGCACGTGGTCAGTAATGTCAGCTGGTTAAATCAGCATTGATGTAGACTTGCTGTAGACTTGCTTATAACCCACTTCCACTCCCCGCTAATTGGTTTGGGATGGCACTTAATTAGGCGGACCCTACACGTGAACGCACAAACGGAGTGGAAGGGGTGAGGAAGAGGGTGTAGGGGGCGGGTTGGAATTGGGCCATTTTTCACATTTGGCTAGGGTTAATTTGTTCACAGATGCATTATTGCTTTGACTTTGTATCTGTCCAGGTGTGTCCCATCTGTGCCTCGATGCCTTGGGGGGACCCTAACTACAGGAGTGCTGATTTTTTCCAGCACTTGAAGATCAGACACACATTCTCCTATGATACCTTTGTTGTAAGTTGAGGCCATAAACCCTATCTGGAGTTTCTTTTCTGCGATGTTAACGATCAGCTAAGTGATTGGTTTTCTCTTTACGCCCGTGTCTTCGCAGGATTACTCCACAGATGAGCACACAATGATCCAGGAGGCTCTACAGCGCTCCCTTTTGGACAACTGAAGTGTGAAGAACAATCCACCAGAGGAAGAATTCCAGTGAAGTGAAGGGGAGATGGTGATGTGACGTCTTTAGAAGACAGAATGACACACTGTAACATCATTCATCTATCATGAGGATGGTGGTACTGTATCACTATGGGTAATCCGTTTCACAGGGAAGTTGGTATTGTTATTATGGATCTATAGGTTTATTATTCAGAAAATAAATCACGCAATATGGTTAAAAAAAGCATATTGTACTGTACTGATTTAGGAGTGCTACTGTGTTTCTGGTGTGATAAACTCTTATCTTCCCCCCCAGTTGAGTCTGTAGACTTGATAGTTTGTTGAATATCTAACTAAACTATGTTTGTTCAAGCTGTTTGTTCATTGATGACATGGTGTCATATAGCCAAAAACTTCCAAAGTTGTAATTCAATTTCCCTGTCGTCAATACTTGATGTTATAAGAGGGTTCGACCACTAGGTGGCTAACTATTGCCAGCAAATGACAGACTTCACTCAGTGAGGTGGTCAAGTAATGTTAACAATAATATATAATAATAATCTGCTCAAGAGTGACTCTGCATGTTTACTCTCAGAAGAGGAGAGGGTTTTTTTTTTGTTTTTAAGTTTATTAGCAGATGGAAGCTCTGTCTTTTTTTATGCTGTTTCTGGGTGAAGTGTGTTTGTGTGAGAGAGTGTATGTTCATTCTGTTTTCAGAGATCTACTGGAAAGAATAAATAATAAGAGGGTCAAACAAAGCCAGAGGTTGGCTGTTTGCTTTATTGTAAAGTTTCTCCCTTATGTCTTTGTGCCTGCTGGTAGATCTTGTTTCTGACTTCCAAAACTCATAGGGCTAATAGTTCAACCAGTGAACCAAAAGATGCAAATAGGAGACCATCAGTGTGTCATAATCGGTCAGTTCTGTGATTTTTCATTCATGGTGAGATTTTTATTTGCATGTTTATGGCCAGAGGAGGGCAGTAGAGTTCCACCGTTATCTGGCCGTCCATGACAGCCAGTGGCCCTCGACAGCCTCGTGGCTCCCGTTGCAAGACATAATTCAACACAGACTTCATTCTATAAATGTGCTTTCCTCAATGTGTTGTTCTCCAGCTTAGGTTTTTATATGCAGCATACAAAAATGTCACTGATCTTTAGAGGTTTTAGTGGGATACATATTTGTTATAGTTTTAACTGAGTAACCATAACTTCTCTTTTAGACAGTTCATGACGTGACATGGTTTAAGATTTTAAATGTAACTTACTGTAGTGTTGTTTCTTTTCATGCCCAGTGTCTTGGATGCTTCATCACAAAAAAAAAACCTCCAGTTTGTTTTGCTGGCTTTCATAGTTCTTAACATCACTGCCAACAGTTCTGAAAAAAAAATGAACATAGTTATTATTTGTATGCCTCCAAAACTGACATGAGCATGTGAAGTAACAAGAAAATTCAGTTTGCTTGATTTTTGCTGGATGTTTTTCTTCTTAAAATGTGGATTGTGTCTATCTCATTTTACACAAGTGTTGTTTTCCAATGACTTGTAATTGTCACAAATACAGCCATATACAGTAGTGCAAATCTTTACACACAGTTGCTTTTGTCTTCTACCGACAGGTAAATAAAACACCCAGATCAAGTAGCTCTAGATCAGAACCTTAATGCCTTTTCACGTTTAGTCTTTGGTGCCACTTATCCCTAAATGTTCGTTTCTCTCTCCAGTAAAATGTGTAATAATTTTGTATGTGTTTCTCATGTATAATGACCTTTTTTTTTTTTTTTTTTCTTTCTCAATATATCTCTCATTCTCTTTTGTCAGCCCAACTGTTCAGGGGTGCTAAATCCTGATAAATTAAAGCTCTTTAATTATTTAAACCCTGGCCCCAGAAATCAGGCGCAGTGATTTATACCTGTGTGTATGAGACGTGTGGGGGGAAGAAACAACACTCGCTGCTTTGATGGATGACCACAGTGCGTGTGTGTGTGTGTGTGTGTGTGTGAGAGAGAGAGAGAGAGCAGTTAAAAGGGAGGCAATGTGCAGGGTTCATCAATCGAAACTCTGGATTTGCTCAGTTGTCATAATCACGCACCTTTCTGCAAACCTTTGTTCATGTATTAGAGATCAGGGCAGTGCTATATTACACCAACAATGCTATTGCAATGTGTTTTTGCATGTACTTGTATCTGTGCTAAGTTTATGATGAAACTTAGGCCCTTCGGTGTACATTGTCCACAGGGAGAGAAAACCCTCTCATCTCTTTTCTTTCCTTTGTGTGTAATTACTGTAGCTAAATGATATTACAGTTTCTCACCTAGCTCTACGGAGAATCTCACCCACCAAACTTCTTGATGTAGTCCCCCCTTTCTTCTCTTTTCTTCTCTTTATCCCACCCCCCCTCCCCGATCAGGTTTTTTGCTCCTGGCAGATAGAGGAGAGATGTTAGCTGTGAGAGAACTAACGAGATACTCGAGTGCTTCTGGGCAGGAAGGAAGTCGAGCCGAAAAACATGGCAGAGAGCGAAGTCTTTCTTGTCTTGTTTGGTGGCGGAGCTGAAAAGGGAGAGGGGGGCCAAGGTGGGGAATAGGAAAAGGAAGAAAGAGAGGGGAAAAGGGAAGAGAAGTGAACACAATGAATAAAAATTTCATAAAGTTCAGCGCGTGGTTTCTTTGATGCGAGCAATAGATAGTGTGTGCAGTCTGCAGGCTCTGTGGAGGCAGCAATTAATGCTACATGTGCCCACAGGCACACCGAGAGAGGACGGTGGCTTGTTTAAGAAGTGTGTCACACCATCACTCTACCCTAGACACCCTTTCACCAGCCTTTTGTTTTCTTTCAATGTATTGTAAACCTCCTTTTCCACCTACTGTAAGCCTCTTGAAATTCAGCATCCCTGAACTTGTAGGTTTATGCCCCTCGGTAGCCGTCTAAACTGGTTATCGGCAAGACATTCGGACAGTCACAGGTGAACGCACCATAAGTTCAGTCAAAATTTTAGCAATATTATTGAAATTGCACACTTTTAAGTAATGAGTCATAACCCCCACACCCCTAAGACTCCTCTCTGTCTGTCTGCTTGATTGTTGGCAGCAGTCTGAGAAGGTTTTGTTTTGGACCCGGTGCTGCACCGAAATCTGTGACCGCAGAGAGCCAGCAACACATGAGGTCACCATTTCTGATGGCTGTCGTCAGAAAATGTGACCCAACATACAGTACCTGTATAATAAATGAGGCAAATATATGACAGAAAACACAAAACTAAATTGTTAAATAACATAGATATATTTTTATATTTTTAATTTAAAGATATATTCACAAAAGATGGTAAGTAAAAGATGGGTACAGTGGGGTCACATTTTCTGATGACAGCCGTCAGAAATGGTGACCTTATGTGTTGCTGGCTCTCTGCGGTCACAAATTTCGGTGGTCACAGATTTTGGTGTGACACCGGTTCAAAAAGGTGGTTTTCTTCCTGGTTTAGGCTCTTTCACACCCATCACACCGTGCATTCTGCCTAAATGTTTGATCAGAGAGAAAGAAGTGGTGTACAATCCATCACCTGGTGCTTTTAGTGGAAGAAAAAATGTAAAAAGAGTGAATCTGTGATATTATAAATAGTGTGATGCAGAGAAAGGGTGACAAGAGATAGGAACTCCTCAAATGCCCTGAAGTTCTCTCTCTTGGTCTCTATTTCTCTCTAGTTTTGCTGAGGCAGGTATCTGTGATGAGGTGCGGGGCGTGCGAGAGGAGCACTGGGAGTTTGTTCACCGTAAAATTCCTCAAAGTCAGGAGAAACAGGAAGAGCGGGAATCCTGCCACCCGGGCGCTGCAGCTCGGGCAGGTCGGTCCTCTCGAATGTTTGAACAGAAAGTGCCGGTGGGCTTCCCCGACATCAATACTGGTTCTACACCAACTCCTCTTCCGCTTTTAAACTCTTTAACAACCGACCCCCTACCACAGCCACACACACACACACACACACACTTCTTGTGTTGCTAGCCTGAGAGCAACGAGACTTAACTTTGATTTAATAATGCCTGCAACCAGCTTGGCCCTGTATCAGCTAAGTGAAACTTGCACATCTGTGTGCATCTATTTTTGTGCCCTCTAAAACCTGCCAACACTATGCCAGAGGTACTCACAACTGCAGTTTATCTTTACTCCTGTCTCTAAAAGCATAATGTGTACTTTGTTACAGTAAATCAAACACTATATATTGGAGAAGAATCATTATTTCATCTGTTTTGCGTGAATCCAAACAAGGGACTTTGAATTCCTGTTGAAGTTGCTGTATATGACTAGTTGAAATGCTGCAAAAAAAAAAGTGGAAAAAAAACCCTCCTCACACTAGTTTTAGGAGTCCCTCTAAAAGCTTGGAAAGTTCTCAGAATCACTGTTTCTGCAGAAATATTCTCCTGGAAGTGAAAATGAATATGAAACACATTGGTATAACTATCAGGAGAATTGCTAATCATTGCTTCCTCATTTATTTATTTATTTGAAATCCGCACAGCCCACTGTACTAATATTTGAAAGTTAAGCCCTCTAAGGTGTAAAAGAAGGAAGGGGGGCAACGTCCCTGGTGTATGTGTGTGTGTGTGTGCCTGTGTCACAATGGAAACAGCAGGCCAAGTGAGGCGAGTGGATCTAAATTTGACTCCCCCTCTCTGTGCCCCTGTAGACCAACTAAGATGTGTGTGTGTGTGTGTGTGTGTGGGAGAGAGCGGGGCCCAAGGCTATTATTCTCCCATTAATTTTTCCATTTGAAATCAAACCTCAGCGGGCGTGCATGAGGGAATCAGAGGAGGGGGAGAGGACTGGAGTGGGGATAACCTTATCAGGGTGGGGGGGGGGACGACAAATGTTGGTTGTAGCAGCGTTAATGTCCAATAGGGGAGGCAATTTCACTTCCAAAGGAATCCTCATTATTTGTCAGACTCTCCGTCCTCTTCCTGGTCCAGCATGCCCTGGGGGAAATCTGCCTGCCATTAAGACATTGTTTTTGTTTTATAGCTACGCAGTTATGAGAACGGATGAGAAAAGTCATACATGATCAGCTCTGACTGGTTGGAGACACCCTGGTGTTTTTATCTGCCCGTCTAAATCTGCACAGTCCTGTAAATGTTCTCATTTTACTGCGAAAACTTTCAGTGCACACAGAACCATCTTACAGCTTTATATTCCTACAATAGAGAAGACCTGTTAACCTCCATTCCTCCACCCTTCCTACCCACACAAACACTCACCTCCTCTTCCTCACACTTCCTCTTCGAGTCTCCTTCAATTCCAATCACCACCCGGTCGCCCCCACCCCCCCACCCCCCAAGTCTTTCTTTGAAAAAGCGCCAGTGCTTGCTAATCTGTCAATCAGATGTTGTCCTGTTGTGGCGATGATGGGGGTCCGTGACGGTGGGCCGTACACCTCCAGCAGCTCGGAGCGGCTCGATGATTAACCAGGCAGGTAGTGAGTTAAACTGCTGACAGCAGAAACGCACTGACAGCTGATTTGGAAGACAATGGTCCCCGCTCCCTCTACTTAACTTGTCACGGCAGTCAAAGCACCTTCTCCATTAACTTCTGACACATCTGGAAAGATGGAGGGAAACACTCATTCACTGCATTGCACTCATATATGTTTGGACATGTTCGCATAGGCACAAACATCCGCAACAGATCTATTTTGAAGGATAGCAACAAAAAGTTATCAATAAGTCACTAGTTGATAATATAAAGCGCATGAAAAAAAGTTCAGATTTATGGCGTCAGTGTTTCACTGGAGGTCCAATAGAGCTTGAAAGTGTATAACAGTATAATGGCATTATTAAAGTACTGCTAGTCGTTGTGATATTACTGTGACTGACTCATAGGAAACGTCATGAGATCCTTTGAACTGTATCCAGAAGTGAAGGCCGCACAGTTCGGTGTCAGAGCTACAGAAACCCAACATCACATCCTTGTCTCTCAGATTAATAGTCCAACACTTCCCAATTATTAACCGCCCCTGCAGTGTACCATTCATATTCAGAGCTATTTACCTCCCTTCACTTCCTGTGCTTTGTGTCTTGTGTCTTTACAGGAGGGAATGGACGACGCAGGCAGATCTGTCAATCAAGCAGCAGCCCCCCCCCCAACCACCAGTAGCTGCCCATAGACGCCCATCCATACACCTCCATCGGCTCCGGTCCCTCCTCAGCTCAATGAGTAACTAACCTGCAGGTATTGAATCAAACTGCTGACAAGCACGTGGAGAGGGAGGGGAGGGGAGGCGTGGGGAGATGGGGGCTGTGTAGGTGGATGGATAGAGAGATGAAGAAAGGGAAGGGGAGGATGGGAATGACAATAGCATCATTTTATAGCCCACCTTGGTGACGTAACCTTTAACTTTGCAAAGAAAGATGGGTTTCTTCCCCGTCCGTCCGGCTTTAACGTTTTCCTCCCTCCCCCCTCCTCCAAATTTCTCCTTCTCACTCTCTAAGTGGCATCCTTTGATGGGCTGTCCCTCTCTCTCATCTTGTCTTCTTAGACAGATGAGTGCTGTCAGCGCTGCCATCACTGCCCAGCTAAACATTAATGACTCTCTCGCCTGACAAGTGTTGGCGGGGCAGAGGAGAGGTGAAAGGGGGACGCCTCTGGACAAAACCAGGGATGAAAAGGAGAAGTGATGGCTTTATCTGCTTGACAGATTCTCCTTTGTCTCTCTGAACTTGCGTATATGTATGTGTGCCATCAGCAGATTCTTGGCTCGACATGACGGTTTTATTGCCCTGTTTTTCCTCCCCTCTGAGGAGATGGACCTCTTTGTATTCCCATTGCCCCTCATCCTTCCTGCTGGCATTTGTGACATTCCTTCAAGTATCTGTGTGTGTGTGTGTGTGTGTGTGTGTGTGTGTGTGTGTGTGTGTGTGTGTGTGTTTGTGCAGGCTTGTGTGTTTATCTGTACTGCTACTTATTTGTAGGTCCACGTGTGTTTCCTTCATATTATCGTCATGTCCGTTTCTTGGAGAGAGCATCCTGGACTTTGATGTTGGCAACAGTGATGGTGGTGACGGCAGGTCACAGGGAAGAGTCCTCCCAGAGGGAGTTAGAGGAGAAGAGGATGGAGAGGAGGGGGGGAGCTGAATGGAGGGAAAGGTCTCTGCTGTTGGAAGAGTCTGTGGGTCACTTTAGATGTTAAGAATACACAACGTTAAACCTGCAGTAGACAGAAATCTTTTGGCATCATTGGGCAAAAATTCCATAATAACCTTTCAGCATATTGTAATTCAAGTGTTCTGAGAGAAAACTAGACTTCTGCTCCTCATCATGGCTCTGTTTTCAGGCTTTAAAAAAATCTGTCCCGTGACGGAAGACTTTGGCCGATCACAGGTCATTTTAGAGAGAGAGCGTTTCTTTTGAGCGTTCCTATTGGCTGTGCTCCGGCTGGTGGGCAGTGCTTGGTATTTCCTCAACAGATCTCAACATGGCTGCCAGGTCACAAACTTCCTCATTGTACAGCTAAACAGTACACTACAAGATGTTTCTGGAAACATTTGAGGTGAGAAATAGGCATTACAGTAACAGAATATTTATTCATATTTGATCAGCGCTGCCTAGTTCGACCGTTTGATCAGAGTTCGCGAGTGATTGACAGCTGCTCAGAGACGTCAAGGATCCATCTCGGCTCCGATTGGTTGTTTTCATCCGGTCTGTGAAATCTTGCAGATGCCATTAGGAGCACCGGAGGACACCGGAGGACACCGAGGAACATGATTTTTTTTTCAGATTACCTATCTCATGCACTACTGTCAGGATATAGTGACCGTTTTATAAAAATAACTTTTTTTAATCATATTTGCTTCATTTCTACCCACTGCAGCTTTAAGTTTTCTCCAAAGTGATACATTTTCCCTCTGGAATATTTCTTTCTTCTGTTATTGCTCCATGGTTCTTCTCCATTCCTCCTTCCTTCAGTGGTCTCTTTTTCCATACTCATAGTGGTCCTGGTTTCCTTCTCGCTCTCCATGTTGTCACTCAGGCCTATGGCCTCTTTCCCCATCTCTCTTTTGAATTATTAACTCTCCAGCTCAGGGGAGTGAATGGCTACTGCTGAGTAGACACAGCACAGATCCGGCTTCACACTGCCCACAATTCGGAAGTCTGTCCATTTAAGGGGATTACGTTGCTGGTCCAATCAACCCCCCCACCCCGTGCATACTCTCACACACATATGAACTTGTGCTGAACCTCTGCTGTTATTATGATCAGCTGATAGTTGGACAGTGAGATAAACAGCCAAGTGGTCCAGCATTCCTTAACTGTAGAGCTGCAGGCCTCCTGTGGTGAAGCCGCCCACTCTCCTGGCTTACTTCTCCCCAGGCGGCCTCTATCTCCTCTGGGTTCCCGGAGCAATGATTAACCCCGGTTCTGATCAATGCTTCTGCTGACTCTGATACATCACTGGAGCCTTGCAGCTGCCATGTAAAGGAAGCGTCAACTCTGTGCTGCTCGTGACAGAGCATACCCACTCCATCACTTACACCAGGGCACGCACACACACACACACACACGCACGCACACACACAAGGGTGGTCAAAATAACAGAAACACCTGACAATACAATCCAGTGTAATAGTCCTGCTATAAATACTACTGCTGTAAAGAGACTTTTAGAGAGGCGTTTATTAATTTCTCATGAGGGGTTGTACTGGACCTTCCTGTTATTTTGTCCACCCTCTGCATATGTGTAATATATCTTATCCTTATTATCCATTTATTTCAAAATGTAGGAAATGTACTGGACAGGTATTGGATATTTTACTAAAGGATCATTTTTTGTGTGTAAGCAGTTCTCGTAGGGACATGAAAAGAGGTAAAGAGAATGAGATAAACATAGAAACAGAAGAACAAAATGAAAGGAGGAACGAAGAGAAAGATTGGCATCGCTCATCACCCAGTGGTGCTTTACCTCGACAGCAGGGGGAAGCCCTGATTTCCTGAAGATGACAGGAAGCACAATGGCAGAGTGTTCTGTCAGCACATCCTCCTCACAGAGCCAGGTTAATGATTCTGTAGCCACAGCTGAGCGGGAGAGAGGGATGAGCGGAGGGAGGAACAGAGAGGAGAAAAACAGGTGGAGGGGGCTGGCATTCAGCTAGGCCGTCATTACTGCTGCATTAGGAGTGATGGTGTGTTTTTGTCATTTTAATTACCTTTAATCTGATCTCTTCATACTCGGGCCCTTCGTTAATGAGGCAGAACAAAAACTAGGTGTCAGACATGTTTAGCATGCATCCGCGCTATCAGTCATACAGTTAACATGGCACAGTAGTTACTGCGAGGAAAACCCTCGAGTTCAACCAGAGTCCTGCATCTCAGCGGGAAAATATGAAAGATGAAATAACTTGGTGGGGTTTGACGTTGTTCTTTTTCTAGTTTAATCAAATATAAATTTTAAAGGCAGCGTTCTACAGTGTTGCGAGTCCATTGGAGGCAAAAAAATTACAGCAAGGCAATTACATTTAATATGAAAGTTTAGCGTTAATGTTATGGTGATGCATAGAAATATTATACTGTACAGATATTCAGATATTTGCCTGTCTTCAGTATCCAAACTTGTAAATAGCAAAAGAGAACCAAATATTTATCTCTCATTTCTGTTTGTTAGGGCTGTCAAAATGAACGCGACAATAACGTGTTAACCCAAATTTCGTTTTAATGCCACAAATTTCTTTAACACATTAACGCAACTTGCGATTTTTAGGTTGTAGCGGGCTCAGCAGTAAATGCAGTACCTGTGAGGGTTTCTGGACAATATTTGTCATTGTTTTGTGTTGTTAATTGATTTACAATAATAAATATATACAGACATTTGCATAAAGCAGCATATATGCCCACTCCCATGTTGATAAGAGTACTAAATACTTGACAAATCTCCCTTTAAGGTACATTTTGAACAGATAAAAAATGTGCGATTTGCGATTAAAACTTTAAGCGATTGACAGTCCTACTGATTATGTGTTATTATGCTGCATGTGATAAAAGTAACTTTATTTATATTTCACATTTCCATTACTATATTTCCGTATTTTTATTGATATGTATGTCTTTCTGTTACTTCTTTCTTTTATTTAATGCCTTTCTTTCTTGTTGAATTCTATAATTTTATCTTTTTTTTCTTTATATTGGTTTATATTATTATATTTGTATGTGTTTTCTCAGCATCTCTTGATAACTTTTCAGACAATGACGATGCCTCTCCCTTGAGCTCTTAAACCTGAATGATTTTAATTTTAAGAGAAATTGTAAATTCTAGAAATATCAGGATAAAGTACTGTCGTAGTAGAGAGAAGGAAGGGGGGTCTGGGAGTGCCCTCCTCCATTCGTCTCCATACCAGGACTTGGTTAAACTATTAACCGACTGCTGCTTAACAATATTGCTGACTGGTGTGTGGAAACAGGAGGGATCAAAGTTATCATGTAGAGGAGAAAGGCGCCTTTCACTGGACCCATACAGCCTGTCCACTCCATCTTACCAGCCCATTGAGAGCCTCTACCCAGAGCACCACTCAAGACACCCCCATCCTCCCACTCCTCACCTCCCTCATTCTACTCTCATTTTTTATTCCTCATCCTTTATTTTAACACTTCCTCTCCCTCCACACTCATCACTCCTTCGTGTACATAATATTAAATAATTATTTATTTCCTTCCTTCACCTCTGTCCATCCATCTCTCCATCTGTCACCTGGCGAAGTAATCACATCCACATTTGATAAGGCTGGTTAGGTGGGTCATAAAAAGTTTATGCTTGTGATGCCGGAGTCTCATTTATTATCCCTGCTAATGTAGCAGTAGGGAGTGGGAGGAGGGGGGAGACAGAAAGAGTGCGAGAGGTTGAGAGAGAGAGAGGCCACCACATTAAGGGATCATTACTCCTCTATAGGCTCTGTCCCTAGCTTTCAGCGCTAGATAAGTCCTCTTTATGCTTTATGGCCTTGATGAAGCCGGTGCTCTCTGTATTTAAGTGTTCCACGGCCACTAAGAGTTCAAGATGCTTATGGCACAGGAGGTAGTTACTGTTCTCCAACCACAGAACTATTGGCTTAAGCCCTAAAGTGTGTTTCTATTTCCCCTGCATTTACTTCACCAGTAATGTGAAAATGTGATGGCTTTTAGTTGACATTGTGTCGAGTTTATCCAGAACAACTTTCTACTAATCTAAACTTGTACTCTGAAAACCACAATAAACATTTGGCATGAGTGGTTAATCACTGATTCTCAACAGTGGACAGCAGCGTTATCTGCTGACCGGCCTTCATGGCAAACTGCATACCGTTGATTTCTAAAGACGAGTAAATGTTTCTGTTTAGATGCTACGATGGAGAGTATTAATGGAGAAGTCCGGTGATATTCAGAATTTTTCTTATTGGTAACAAATCCATAACCTGATGCATCAGATGGTTTGTTTATACAGTACCATCTGAGAAGCCGTTATCGGAAACTGTTTGGAAAAGGGCGCCTGCCAAAAAATACTTGGCAGATGATTGGATGAACCATCTGTCAATCAAACTCTTGCCGAAGCCAGTCGGGAGAAGAGCGAAAACATCTTTTCCATCAAGAAAAGCCTTCAGTGTCGGTCTTTGCTTGTCTTACAATGAAGAAATACTCTCCAGTTCTGATTGGGGCCTGATATCGTTTAAAAGATTACGATGCCAGCACCCCAGCCTACGGTGGGGGGACGGCACTATCGCGGAAGCGTAACACCAGCTTGCGTGTAATGTAAACAAATCCAGTGGAAATGCCAAAACCAACAATGAATTGATCTTACTAAAGAGTATTGCCAGTGTAGCAAAGCCTGACATAACTTATTCCTCTGTGCCACAGACCCCCAGAATTAAAAAAACAAACAAAAAAAAAACACATTTAAGAGCCACACCGTTGAACTGGGTGACATGTTCCTTCATTACAACAAACATGGGCCCTGTCGTTTATTTTGAAGGTGATCCAACATACACCGTCCTGCTGCTGTAAATTACTGAAAATAATGCCCTACAAATACTATAGTGCCCTGCTGTTTTAGGAAATTATTCAGCCTTTCTTTTAAATGGAAGTACATATTTGTGACCCATTTTTAAAGAATTACATCCTCAGTATGGTAACCAATAGGCTTGGGGCTAAGTGCCACAGAAGGAAGTCAGGCATTAAGTATTAGGAGATGGACTAAAGAATTGTTATTTTAGTCTTTTCATTGGATTTGTTGGAAATAACGTGTGTAGAATATCGCCAGACTTATCCTTTAAAGATTAATAAACTTGCTCTAATGTGGAAATACTGTTTTGCTTATTATGGATTGCTTCTACGTGCTACAACAGTGAAACGATATAGAAATGTATGGTTTTGTAAAAAAAAAAAAAAAAAGAGCATGACGGGAACGTGCAGATGGGACGGCGAGGGAGTATGGGCATGTATGAGTGTGTTAGTGTTGGGGGGGAGGCTACCCAGAGGCATAGATAGTGATAGATTGGCCTGGGAGAACTGTGATGCAGATCCACTCATCAAGATTGATGTTCTGCCATTCTGCTTTAAGTGCAATTAAATTGGCCCCTGTGTTAAAAAGCCCAGCCGATAACGTGGCTGAGGCTGAGATTACGCTACATTTCCCTTGCGCTTTCCTCCACCTGCATCCCTGCCACAGCCACTCAGATTTACTTTACATTCTCGGCCTCTATTGGACGGGAACTTTCCCAGCATCCTGACCCGTCCGTCAGCCCCTGATTTACAACTTTATGTACAGCTTGTGTTTTTTCCACGTAGCCCGCAAAGTAGTTTTTAAATCAATGCTCCCTAAAAGTTTTTAATCACTTTCTGGTTGTTGTCTAACCACAGAATTGATGACTTGTACATTAGTGCATGTTTAATGTGTAATAATGCATGGTGATTACTGAGGAGAGGAAGGAAGTTTAATGTCTTCATGAACTATTCCGACATAACTCATCTCTGGCGGCCAGGTTGACAAGCTTGTCTAGTCTTAGAGCAATACTCGGAAGTACGGACAAGGTCAGGAGGAGATGCATTGCTGCTTGTTTTTACTTCTTCTGCATTGAACAGTCCCAGAAAATGGATGCAGTTTATGCACAAACAGTTTTGATCAAAGCGTTCTCGTGGACAACATTCTGGAAAATCACTCTCGCTTGTCCAGCGGCACGGACACTTCATAATGTACTCAATTTTCTGCTAAATGGAAATATTTGCAATAATTCAAATTGAATGTCGATCACAGTCCAATCCATCTCTCTTTCTGTCTCAGTCTCCATTCTGCCGCAGGCCTCGCCCACCTCTGTCAGTGTCAAGTTGTTAACCCCGTGTCAACAGTGGCGCAGGGCGTATTTGGACCCGGTTGATGGATGGGTCTTGGTGGACTTGTCCCACGCAAACATATTCTCAGAGTCAGCTGAGAGAGGTGCAGCGCGTGTGTGTCAACCCCTCCACCCACACACACACACACACACACACACACACACACACACACACACACACACAGACACACACACAAACACACATCCGCGATCGAGTCCCGGACCCGGGCAGTCAACGTCACCCACTGACACCCTATGTCTCTAGTTTAGACCCAGATGGGTGGAGCTCTGACCCCACTGTCACAGGACGAAGGAAAACAGATTCAAGATTTTTTTTTCTTCCTGCAAATGGTAAACTTGACCCATGTCCTTCGCATCATTACATTTCCTTGTGAGGGCTTGACATCCTGTTCCCTTAACAAACCAGTAAAATTAAGTTTGCCAGCTCAACCCCGTGGGAAACATGTAATAATGAAGGGGAGGACCGCTACAAATGAGCATGATTTTCTTTCTTTTGTCATTGTCTGAGCAGGTCTTTGACATTTCACTCTTTAGATATTAAAGCCATTATCTGTTTTTCATTTACTTGTCTTAAAAAAGTAATAATAATTTTGCTTCATTACTTTGAGATTAATTCTGTGTCAACATTCAAATGCTGAAATGTTTCCGCTTTTGTTGACGATGATGATGTCAATGAATTTAAAAACTACTCACCAATAACAAGTATCTCTTCTGCTTGGAAAGCTTCATCAAACCTAGTGAATTGAAAAAAAAAAAAGTTATTTAATTGTTAGGGCAAATAATTAATATCAATTAATACGAATGAACTTGGTTTTAAAAACTAGGCTGATTGTATATAATCCACAGTACTTTGTCTTCTCAAAATTGAATTGTTGTATTTGCTCTCTAATGTTTTTTTTTTGTTTTTTTTTACATGACATCGGTTTGATGCATCTTTTTCTTACAATCAACACAGAAAAAAAAACAGCGGCAACATTACAACACCCTGTGCAAGTGAACACATGGTTTGGGGCAGAGATGGCATCAGTACATGACTGATCACTCGTCAATATCACGAGTTCATCCAGCACCATTAGTCATCCGCACTGCGTGCTGTCACTCCACACAGCTGCTCGCCGTCTCTGTCCTCCACCTCTCATTTTTCTCCTTCTGCCCAACTTTTTCTGTTCTTTTTATACTCCTCACCAAACGCGCCCGGCTTCTGAGGCATTCCTGTCGTGGTTTATGGGGACTGGGGGGTGAAAATAGGCTGAATAAAAAAGAAAAGAGGACTCATGTGTAGGCGGCGGGTAAGTTTAGTTACATGCCATGTGTTCTCTTCTTGCATTTTTGAAGGGGGGGTTGTCATAATGTGTTGCGTTGTCCACTCCGGCTTAGAGGGTCAGATTAACAAGGAGCCCGGGTCCCTCTTTGCAGTGGTCCCCTCACAGGGCACAATGACAGGGGCGATCCATCACTTCTGTCCCTAACAGGGTGGGGGTCAGTGGGGGTGGAGGCCGTGGGGCTGGGCCCTGCTCTGGCTGGCTGATGGAGGGCTGCGGAGAACAGGATGGGGCTGGTTAAACTTTAACCAGCTCCCTTCCTACACACTGAAGACCGCATTCAGCCACTATTCTCTGCTGTGGGAGATTCTGATGTTTCGTCAACCAGAGCTCCGTGACCCGCCGCCCACTGGGACCCCCCTCTCGCCCACTCATGGCCCCGCGCCCACCTGCTTCCATATGGATCACTACGGCAGAGCGCCAAACTTTTGGTCGTAGCGTGGGAAGAAAATGACTCTGAGGCCTCCTCTCCATCTGTGCATAGAGCAAGTGGCTATATTAACCCAGCCCTCTGCACGCGCCATTCAGCCCTCTGATATACTAACCTCCATATTTTCCCTGTTAGGCCGTGGCACTGTCACATCCGGCGTTGAAACGTTTTCACAGCAGATCAATAGCAATAGCCTTCTTTGTGATCGTAGAAGGGTTAGTCCTGGGGCACGCCATGGTTACGGCATGAAAAATGATGGCTGGCCTTTTGATAGTCATTTAATACACAGTTGCACACTTTGATAGAATTTGGCAAAAGCCTCTCCCTGGTGAGTTAACAATGCGTACTGAAAATCATATTTCCATGGCGGCCCATTCAATCTTATCCCCCTGTTCCAGGAAAAACTGCGGTGACAAATGGGATGTGAGCACACTCTGGGTGGCGGTGGGTCACATCAGGTGCAGAGCAGGTTGGAGGTGTTAACCCAATGTGTTCCTGTTCACTGGTCCAATCATCTTCATTGATTGAGCCGATGATTGAGAGGGTCCTACCTTTCTTTACGATGCCAACGGGAGGAGGTGAGGGCCGAAGAAAGGGGATGAAGGGTAATGGCAAATAAAGAAAATATACTCAGCAATTTGCTCTGTTTGTGTGCATTTGTATACATATTACTCTATAGGCTGATTAAGTTATTGAATAATATAAAACAAGGAAGCAGAAACAGGTTACCTTAATGCTCAGTCATTTAAGACTCCATATTTATGCATCGTGTCTATAAGAGTGGGAGTCGTGCGACCGCCTGATTAAATTAGATTTGATGAGACTCGACCCTCCACATACACTTAATAATGCAGTAATTTCTGCCCATTTGACATGGGGAGAGTGAGGGAGTGACACGCTTAGGGGGGAAAGGGTGAGGGCAAGACATTTGGAGAGTGGTTGAGTGAGGGGGGGGGGGGGGGAGAGAGGAATACGGTGCTTCTGGAGTGCGGAGAGAAGAGGTGAGAGGTTTGAAGTGAGAAGGAGGGGAGTTGGGGAGCTGTCCATTTGTACAAACCTAAGAATCTGTCATGTGTCGGGTCGCGTTTTCTTCGCCGCAGCGTTGAGGTGGTTTTGACAGCCAGGACTTTCTCTCCTTCATCCACGCTGCAAATGACATTACGGAAATTGTGTTTGTGGCGTTGCCTAGGCCAGGGGACTCCTGGGAAACTGAGAGGGTCACGGGGGTCGGGTAGAGAGAGGGAAACAGCGAGAGGGAAAGAGGAGTGAGAAACCAAGACAGAATAAACAACAAACTTAATTTATAAAGCCTCAGAAAACTTAATTGGAACATAATGATAATAATGAGCTGAATAATGCTAATTATTTAGATTCAAATTATATGTTGTGCCAGCATGGCTGTAATTTGTTTTAAAATCAACAAAGCTCACCTGAGCTGGGAAGTGCAGGGATTACTCCTTTTAGCTTATATACAGGGCTGTGTCTAATATTTGCTACTTCTAGTCTCTCAGGGCATCTTCACACTCCTAAATATTTCAGCAGTAGAAATGAACTGCTCTCTCAGGGGGGCAATCCTGCGCCTGATTGCCCTGGCCTGGCGTTTATAGCCTGGGTAGGTCCGGGTCAACCTGGGCCAGGCCATGGTCTCCACCATGCAGGTCTATACATCCCTAACCTTCACTAACAAGGACCAGGGGAGCAGCAGAACCAAAGCTCCTCCATAAAGCACAATTACAAACTAAAGGAAAGGATTTTGTGCTCTTATATGTGTGTGATTTCCCCCTTTACAGCTCACAATCAATCTTTAATGAGCCATTGAATATTAACTGGATTTGTAGGAGCTGAGTGTCAACTCCCATGAGTGTAAGCTGGAGTCCCGAGGTTTAGCAGACAGTGAAGACGGAGGGAAGAGGGGGAACAAGGAGCATTTGCGAGGTGGGGGGATGAGTGTTTTACATGGGGTTTATATGCAAAAAGTGGTTATAGTCAATTACAATTACAATCATTCACCATGGGAAGGACAACCAGGGTAATTGTAGTCTCAGTGCCCCCCTTGAAGCCACTACAGTAACTGCATTACAATGGAGCAAGAAGGATCTAACGGGATCTTAGAGATTTTAGAGTTCTGATAAATCTGTAAAATGACAACTCGGTGACAACAATTGTTGATCAATAACTTGGACCACAACAGAGCCCTTTGTCCGGTCCTCCATGCAGCCCTCCACAGGCCTGGAGCACAGCCCGGGCCCTGCAGCAGGACCCGGGGTAACTCCCCAGACTCTAACCCCCTGCCAGGCAATCTCTTTGTCACTGCGCTGCCTGCTAACTGATTAATGGACGTAGTCTTGTGATCAGAAGGCTCGGACGTGGCCGAGGTCCTGATCTCTCCGTGTCTGAGAGCTACAGATGGATCTAGCGGACTGAGACAGATTAGGCCTTGATGCTGACCCCTACGGAGAGACCTCTGGGGTGGAGGAGCAGGCCAGGGGGCCCGGGGATAATGGGACCCCTCTCACACCTTTTAAAAGAGAACATGTTTATGGCTACTTAGAGGAAATTGATTTGATTGTGCCAGAAACGCATGTGTGAACACCCCTGGCACTTTTATTGGCTATTTGTCTTTTAAGTCACAGCTGGAGAAATTTATGCCCACGTTGGGGTTTAGGAGAGTGGGTGCATGGCTGTGTGTGTTTGTGTGTTTAAGAGAGTAAATATTAATATGTGTGTGCGCGCATACAGGCGTGTGTCCATGTGTGTGCGGCGCACGAGAGCGGGTCATGATAAGCGATGCACTGAAGGTGCACTTTAACTGGGTGTCAATCATTAAGTATCAGCCCTAATGACTAAAAGCGCATAATGGAGGCCCTGGCGGAAATAAAACAACAAGATTTGTTGGGACACATTAATTCTCTGAATTGATGTCAACAGGCAGCTACTTTCCCCCCCGCTTGTGTTTTCCTGCTCATGCATCTTGACTCTATTAAATGACAAATGTTTGAACATGAATTTCAGCTCATGATTTCACCGGGCCATCGGAAGAAAACATTTCCTTTCTGCCTTCAGGGATGTTACAGAATCTTTAGTTTATAGTGTAAAAACTGTGAGGAAGGATGATGAATCTATGAAATGCTGATTGACAACATGGTCCAGCTCTAGAATAACATAGTTACTGGTCATTATAGACAAAGCATCAGTGAAGTATGTGGCTGTTTCCAAACCATACATATCAAAACCCCTTCTCTCATCTCACTCTATCTCTATTTTGTTCTCTCCTCAGTTGTTTTTCTTATTTCTTGTTTACAAGAGAGTTGTGTTCCCTTCTTGGATGGAGGCCAGAGGACATAAAGCTATCCATTATTCCACTATAACAACGCAAATATATGAGAAAAGCAAGAAATATCCCTCAGCTTTATCTTACATCCCTTTGGGAGGTCCCAGGTCCCTATTTGTTTATTGTAATTTTGATAATCTAGTATTTTAAATTGTTCAACTTTACTCCCACTGTAAATCAGTCTGGAAAGGAGCCAGCTGTTTCTCTCAACTTGTGAAATACTCAGTAATAACATGACTGTTGCCAATCTCTGTCCCCAGAGCACATCGTATTCTTTTGTAAGGAATGTCACATCAAAGTCGGGAGTGGGGGGCTTGTGTGTGGAGAGATGACGGACTGAATGAGTGAAGATGAAAGTGAAGAGCATGTTCTCTCTGTCTGAAACAGAAGGAACAAGAGGGAGGGGAGAGAGGCTTGCTGCTCAAAACAGTCTGATTTATGCAAATTGAAGAATCTTATCGATTGGTAATTGATTTACTTTCATTCACGGCTGCAGTGGTAATGCACTGATGTAGGGCCCCGCCACCTCGCAGTTCGCCTGCATTAAGACAAATCAAATTCGTCTGTCCATCCTCTCTCTCTCTGTGCTGCCATCCATCAGCCTCATCGCATCACTGCTGACAAAACCAACATGTGTGTGTGGGTGGCTGCAAAGCACGTGCAAATCTGACCTCATCATATGTAACCTATACTGTACCTATCCCTGCATAGGGCACAGATATCTAACAGCAGATCAACTCAAACATCAAAATAACGGAAAGACGAAGAGCGACCACAGATAACCTCAGACAGTGCAACAAACAAAAAGCACAGGTAGAACGGTTACTCACAAAGTCTTTGTGACATAATGTCTTTCAGCAACTTTATTATGGATCTATTTAGTTACCATTTATTTACATGCAGTATTGATTCTATTATCCTGCTGGTAAAAAGGGTCCATAGAAGCCCGTGTTCGTCTTAATGATGGAGCGTGTTTGTGTGTATGTCTGCGCACTGAAGCTCAAATCTATTTAAGCCACAGAGAGTGTATGTTAATGTGTGTGTGTGTGAGAGAGAGAGGGAGAGAGAGTTATTTGGCCATCCCCAGGGGGACAGGGCTTCTGCTCCTCTCTCTTAGGTAATGGAAGCAATGTGTCCATAATCCCAGTGAATGACTAATAAAAGAGAGTAGCGCCTTGGGCCTGTTCCCTCAGCAATATTATGGCTGGGTATTAAACTGAGTGCCTGTGTAATACTGTCAAGTCACTGTTTTCTCAAACACATTCCACATGCGCTTTATTTATTTATTCTTCTTGCATATCTCCGTATTCGCAAATGAAATCGAAAGAGCTCTTTATGAGGGGAGATTGTTCTCATCTGTGTGAGAGCTGTTTATAAAGTCCTGGATGCGTGAATCATCACATCGCTGGCATCGCTGGATCCATCGAGACACCTGAGGCGCTCGTGAACGCTGCCTTAATGGAAACCAAACGCTGCTTGAATACTAATAAGCCATGACACCATAACCCGCAGCCCTCCACCCGATACCCCTGTACTCTCTTTAAACGCTCTTTAATGGCCGTGTTAGTGTTATACAAGACTCTCATTAGACACTTTAATTGGTTTGGCCGATGTTGACAGCAGTGTGGATTGGCCGAGCCGGGCTACGGAGTTAGCGTTGGTGGTTTGTGGGGGTCAGCGGTAGGGTGCTGTCGGTGACTAATGTAGTCATAGTGGACCAAGTGTCCGGGCTGAGGAGCTGATTAGGACGGGCGGCGGGCGGGGGGTCTCCCTGTGGCAACATGAGGTCATACTGTCCTGCTCCTTACCTAGTGAGGTCTATGGAAATCAAGGCCAGGAGGGGCGGGTCAGTGTGCACTAATTAGAGGACAGCTGAGTTTTAAAATGATCGGCCTCCTGTTTTGTATTGATTACGCCAGTTTTGTGGGGATGATGTCACTTTGCCTGGATCTGTTGTCATGGCTGATATTGGTGATCGGAGAGATGTGGTATCGCTGCTCTCTGACATCAGTGCTACTGTTTCCCTTGTGGCTTATGGACCAAAGTTAAAGGGGAACTTCGCTGATTTTACACATCAAAGTCAGCTTACAGGTTTTGGGAAGTACTACTGCACATGTTAATAAAGTTGCATAAAGCCTTTTGTGGTTCCAGAGGGAGCTGCACAAAGTCTGATAAATTGGCAACGTCGGTTGGGGCCAGGGACGTATTGGGACATTTTTTTGCAGTAATTTCAACACTAATACAGTTTTTCTGGTATAAAGAGAATCTGATAATGCTGATGACCTTCAAGACACTTTAGGATGTCCATGGCCATGGTTACCAGACCTCTGCTCTGTAGCCCACTCCTCACCTCTGTTTGAGGCTAGCATAACGCACCCGATGCTGCGTTCCATTTCCCTCAGAAATCAGAGGTCGGAGCTGGGAATGATGTCACGCCCGAGTTGATCGCGTTCCAGTACAACAAGTCGGAAAACATAATAGAGTTTCCTCCCGTCAGGTTAGCCCTTAGTTAGCAATAACAGTTGATAACAACACATTACTCCAGAATTTTGTGCATACAAACACCATAGCAACATGTCCACAGATAGAAGTTGGACAGTGCTGTGTGTACGACTGATTAAATGAGACACAAATAAGACATTAGATAAGTGCTAATAAACAGAATATTACAACAGCTTTTTTACTGTTGATGCACGGAGCAGCCATCTTGGATTTTGAGGTCGGGGTTGGTGAGGTTCGTCCGACTTTCTGAGTCGGAAATCCGACTTCAGGTGGCTTAGTAGAGTTGCATTGTGGGTAATGTAGGCACCAGTTTTGACAAGGAAGAAGAATGCATGGAATACAAAAGACGATATCTCATAGCTTTTGATCCTGTCAGACAATGTTGTAGAAGTGTAATGCTAAATCTGTGAAGTTCTCTTTTAAAGGAACAGTCGGGTTTTTGTCATCCTGGGTGTTATTCTGGTATTTCTGTCCATAATGACTATTGATCATGCATTTTACTCACCATATTCTTCATAGAGATATGGGATACACATCAACTCCGTCAAGAATAATGTCCGTTGGGGCATGAGCCTCCTACAAAGTTAGAAAAAAAAGTTACATTTAAAAGAAATCATAAAAAGGTTATAAAGTTATGAAACAGCATTAAATAGAGCTACACGTAAAAATGTCTACTGTGAGAAAAAGGCCTATGCCCATCCTGAATACATGCAAGTGCAGAGTAGATGCTCTTCAGTTGGGCGTCTGACATGTAATTCTCTTTTTACTATTCATCTTTGATCAAACTATAAAAGGAGTGAATGGAGTCCCGTCAACCCTCTGTCCACTCACTGCACTGTCCCCGCCTGGCCCTCCTGTAATTATGATTGATTTGGGTCTGGGACATATATTGCTATGCGGGTCTATTCTGACTGTACTTCATCACCAGGCACGGCTAAATGCTTTAAAAGCATTGATTTGCCTGAATTACAACATGGCATCAGACCTCTCACCTGTCTGGTGTGTGTGTGTGTGTGTGTGTGTGTGTGAGTTAGTGAATGTGCGAGAGAGAGAGCGAGGGAGTAAAGACAGATCTCACCTCCACATATCATAACACTCGGCTCTCCTCTCCCTTTATCCCCGTCATCCCCCCATCATCTCCGCCCCATCGATTTGCCCCATAAAAGGTGTTTAATTCAATCAAGAGGAAAGCGAGTGCCTGTTTTTCTGGGTCTCTGTCGATAGCGGTATAATCAATTAGAGTGGGCCTGGACCTCCCTCTCTCTCTCTCACGCTCACTCTTAACACTGGCTCACTTTCTAAAAACTCATGTACGCTGTCTATTTCCGTTCTGCATGTCCTACACAATTTTCTCACCATCTCTACGCACACACCAACACGTGCCACAGGTAGATCCATGTAGGATAGAGAGCAGGATTTTCAAAAAACGAGGTGTCTCTGGACAGGTTTAACCCCCAAATAATGCATGCTGAGAGGTCTGCTAATATCTTGTTTCTTTAGAAACTTAATTTAATGAGTTGAGTCAACTCTCTGTCAGGTGAACTCATGTTTCTAAGTTCCAATCTCTGAACCCATCAGCTATCGGCCTGACGACAGATAAGTCTCTGGGGTCAGGGGGCTGTATTTCTGGGGTTCAGGTGTAACCAGCTGATATCCGGGCCAAGACTTCCTCTACCATGCGCTGCTCATTGTTTACAGTTCAATTAGCAACTTGAGATGCGAGACTGGAGTTGGAGTTTAGAGACAACATGTACGATCAGATTGTTTCACAAGTAGCCAGTTAACAAGCTAATTTAAAAAAAATAAAAAGTTAAATCATCATCAGATGATAGCCGGTGGGTTCAAAGATTGCATTTGGCCAATGCGTTCCGCCTCTTTTGCTCAATCAACTTTGCTCAATACATACTCGGACTACAAACGGAATCCAGAGCACTTCTGATTCCAAAATTCTGTCCTGTTGCTGACAGATCACTAAATTCTGAAGTGGGATGAGAGTTGAATTTGAAGATGAATTTACTTGAAATTAAAATACGTGTATATTTACATTCAGTCCATGACAAAACATTAGTTGATTCTTATGGCAGCGTATTGCTGCCACCATGACATTATAATGAGAAACTTTTTGTTTTAAAGGTACAGTGTGTAGTTTTTGGCGGCATCTAGTGGTGTGGTTGCAGATAGCAACCCACTGAGTACCCCTCCGCTCACTCCTCCCTCTCCAAGACTGCGGTAACGTGAGCCGCTGAGTGCAAAATCGTGGTAAGTACCACGGTTTTGCACTGCAAAAGATTTGTGCATAAAAACACGAAAGGCCCTCGCTAGAGCCAGTGTTTGGTTTGAGCAACATGGCGGACTCCATGAAGAGGACCCGCTCCCTATGTAGATATGAAGGCTCATTCTAAGCTAATGAAAACACAACGATTCTAAGTTTCAGGTGATTATACATTAATGAAAACAAATAGATCCCCTGATAGATTAAACACTGTTCCTTTAATGGGATACGTTGATTTTGTGAAATAATAATAATAAAATATAACAAGATAAAACGCTATGTTTTTAATACAAGAACAGTTTCTTGTAAAATCTGAATAATTTCGTATCTAGTAATGATGAAAAAATGTCATAATAATATAAAAAATATCCTGTTATCACATCACAAGGATCTTGTAAAAAAAAAATCTTGTTATAACAAGAACTAAACATCCTGTCGTATATTACGCTAAATTCCTGTACGACATTTTACAATGTTTTGTAATAAGCCCAGGTCCTTTGAGCAAGGCATCTCTTACAGTGCCTCTACACTACATGTATCTAATATTTCCACACATTAAACACACATTTCTATATCAGTGTGGGTGTAACACTGTATGTTGTAGTTCTATTCACATGGGTACCAGCGGAGCACTCAACACACTCGAGCGCACACAAACGCACGACACCTAACCACCAGACAATAAAGGGAATGAAGAAATAAAAGGTCCGATTCATCAAAATCACACAAGACTCTACCACCCAGTAAATTAAACAATATTTCATAATCACTCTGACAATGAGACAAGAGACAGCAATTTGGGCTGAGAGCTCCTTCTCAGCGGAGGAGCGCACACAAATACACACACACGAACACATATAATTATCAGAGTGGACATGCTCTAGAGACCCCAGACACTCCCCTCGTACCTGCCCAATCAACTGTCCAACAACAGACACCCACCCAGCCTTCATTTATCTTGTCTCCGAGTGTGTGTGTGTGTGTGTGTGTGTGTGTGTGTGTGTGTGTATCAAGCTAATTACCACCACGAACCATCCCACACACAGACCTAACCCAGACATTGTGGCGCTGTCCAGGGACATGGGAGGTGGGTAATTAGCCTTCCATTATTACACACACACATATATAACACACACAGACACATACACATCTCAGAGTCAGTGGAGGGGCAGTGGGACAGTTGGGAGGTTGTGTTTTGGGTCTAAGGACACTGTAGGAGGTCAAAGTTAACAATCTGTTTTTAATACTGGTTGCCATTTAACAAAGCATATGATCTGGTCATTCAGCAGACGACAGCTGAGCCAGCTGTGGGTCAATTTGGGACAGCTGAGATTTTTTACAGCTTCAACCTACCATACACTCTCTCTTCAAAGCAGCAATAATGGATCCTTTTAAGTAGCTAATGAATATTTACCAGTGTGCTTGTTTGCTTATTTGTATATTTATCAACTCTATTATATATTGTATAGAGTGCTGCAGGAATGAGTCCTAAAACCCAGAAATGAGTTAGCATTTTAGCACTTCCGGTTCCCACGTCTGGAAGGCAATGAGTTTTTAGTTAGATGCCTGAAATAAGGTCTGTGGTTAACACAAGCTTAAGAGATTTTAAAGTTTTGTTCTACGATATAAAATACGTCAGTAAATATCCCACTTGTGAATTTTGAAGCCTTTATGTGTCTTAAAAAGGCGGTTGCTAACAAGTGACTAAATGAGACTACTAAACATCATCACGCCGACTTGTCCTCCTTTACAGCCTCGTTGTGTAAACTTGGGTTCATGTGACCGTGGTGTAGTTTTTTTTATAGCTTAACGTTAGTTTTTTACTTCTGGCGATTGCATTCACACTTCAAAAATCATAAAAGTGGTGTTCATTTGTGGAGATTATCTTGCTGAACAAAATGTGTAAGTATCATAAACGTTTGTTTGCCACAGAGCTTGTTCTCTGCAATAATCCAAAACCCATTGGCTTTTTGTCGAGGGAACCCAGTACGATGCTATCTTCCTGGTTGGCCTATAAAAATATGTCATCCCTGCAGCACTCTATTATAATTGCCCAGAGTTTGATTTAAATTGCTGGGCAAAGTGTCACTGTCCACTTATTTAATTTACATGTGTAACAATGTGCTTATACCTCATTGTGGAATAAAAGAAAAGTCTAAAAGTAGTCATGACCACTACATTGAATCTAGAGACACCAATATTTATTTCATTGGGATGTTTCTCAGGTTAGATTTTAAATATCTTACACTATGAGGAACTGAAGCTCCGAAAGTCTCCCGAAATCTTGCATCACATTCAGTAGAAAAGTCAGTGCGGAATGGATGACTTATTATATCATTATATCAGTAGTGCACATACTCAATAATTTGTTAGCTCTGGCTTGGTTGCAGCAATAATTGTGTTTATTCTATAATTGTCATAATTGTGTCCATTACATGTTTATTTTTCATCTGTCTGAATGGATAGAAGAGCATGTAGAGAATGAGACATTAGTCATCTGTGATAAAACAGCCAATAAAAACAAAACTCTTCGCTCTCCAAGAAATCTCCATGTTGCCGGAGCAAACTCCACCTTGGGGCAATATGTAGCGCGCAGGGAAAAGGTGCAGGTGGGTTGAAGGTGTAAAAAATCTCATAACTCCAAGCTGGCCCAAAAAGTACTCCATCCCACCGCTGGCCCAGCTGTTGTCTGGGGGTGTGTAATTGTGTCAAAACCTTCTATTCCCCTCCAAGAGCTCCCCCCTAAAGCAGTTAGACGCCTCCCCCCACATGGTCCTGGGCATCATCATTTTCCTGCAACCATCCATCTTCGGCCCGCGATTAATTCTCTTCATTTCCGAGCACAGGCCATAAATCCTGGCACACTTAATTAATTTCACGGCCAACGCGGGGCTCCCGTAAAGCGGGGATTGTTCTCGCAAAAGCCCATATTAATTATGCTATTTTACAGCCATCTCATTGAAGGCTGTGTTTCATCTTTCATAATTACATTTTCAACAACAACGGGGGCAACAAAAGGAGTCTAATTATGGATTTGGCGGCACGCTCCCTTGTAATAAGTCAATGTTAGCATCGAGCCCACGACGTGGTGCTAAGGCGTTACGACACACAGCGCACAGAGTGGAATCAATGTGAGCTTCCATGTTTTATTATTGTTACTGTAACAATGATTTTAGCTGAGAGGACGATCATAACGCAGAACATATTGAAAGCATTTGGTGGCCTGCTGGCGTAAATTGTGTTGATGAAGTTAGAGGAGATTATTGTCACATTGAGGCTCTGGTGATCATTACTCTTGTGACGGAGCTCATTGGGTCTCTGTAGTGGAGCTCATCAGCTGCTCTCCTGATGTTCAGGCAGCAGCATCTCCCTCCTGTCAACGCCACGACCCATCATGCAACACACAAGTGTCTCTCATGTGTCCTAAATGTGCTTATACAACCACAGAGAGGCACCACAGATTGACCAGATAGAACAGAGCTAAAACACAATGGTAGCCCCATTAGTTTATAACATAGAGTTCACCTATTCAAACTATGTGAAACCTGACAAAGATCAAATTTTCATCCCCAGGCCTTGTGTCATGTTCCCCGCTGTTGCACTCTCCCGCCGGTCTGTGCCACAGGTCACCACCCAGTCATGATGGGTGACGGAGCCCGTGTTAACAGCCACCTACACACTTCGTCCGGCATCCAGCCGTCCACCCACACACTCCTGGAACTGAGCAGTAATAATATACCCTCACACACACGCTCATACAACGCAGAGCTGCCATAAGTACGCTGTGATGCATGGGCTGTCATGGCTGCCTGGTTGGTGGTGAAGTTGAGGCAGAAAGGCCTGCGCTTGTTAAGTCATGATGACGGGGCGTCACCTTTGACGGGAATCTATTGTTGATAATTGACTGATAATGGTGCTGAAATTATTAGTCAGTTAATCTTTAACTCGACTGACAGAAAACTACATTTTTCACAATCAATTAATCATTTATCCAGAAAAAAACATTCACATGTCCCAGCTTCTCTCATGTGAAGATTTACTGGTTTTCTCTGCTTTATATCATTGTGGATTCCGTTTTTTTTTAGTGTTGGTCGGACAAAACGAGCAATCTGAAGGAATCACCTTGAAGGATAGGTTCATCATTTTTCAAGTCTGTCTTAAAACAATAGTCAGCTGCCACAGCCCGTTCTCATTCCCAGGACATCAAATACAGGCGCCTTGTCACGCCCCTCGGAGTGTGATACCGACGCGCAGGGCACCCTTTAGTGTCTGTATGAGACGCACCGGGCTTTCAAGTAACTACAATGTAAACTCATCCGTGTCAGAGAAAGCGCTCCGGGAGTGTGGTGGTGTAGTTTAAAGAGCGAAAAAGCTGGGCAGGTGGGAGGGGAGGTGGTGGGTCCAACCAATACAAGGCTTTCATCCAGGATACCGCTGTTCGTGTCCCATGATTTAAGTTACATTTTCACTTTACAAACGTTGTAATTTTAAGCCAAACCATGCTGTTTTTTTCCTAAACCTAAGCAAGTGTTTTTGTTTGAATTCACAAGTTAAGCACGTATTTACTGCGATTGTAAAGTGGGTCCTTGACGTGAAACATTTTGGCAACCACTGGACTAAACAATTACAATACGCAGTGGAAACGGGTAGAAAAGAAACATGTACGGTGAATGTACACCAAAAATGACTAACAGACAAACATACCTTTGTAGTGTGGCTGAAATGTCGCTATGACACAATCACTCAGTGGAGCTGTGTTCAGTCACCTTCTCCTCTTCTAGAAAAGACAGAGGACACATCAAGCTATAGAGATCATTGGTTAGATATTGAGAACCAAACCATGTGTTGTACACGTTATCAGAAGGAAGACAATAACCCTAAAAGTGAATTTGTGATGGGGACGGTGGTAATAATGGCCGCCTGGCTGACCTGAGAGTGCAGCTATGTCACCTCTGATCAGTGGTGTTACAGTCCACTGCCGGATAGTCCTTTCACTTCCTATTAGGCTCCTCACACTGAGAGTCTGCGTGAGGTGGCAAGGGCCATAAGTCCTTTGACAGCGACCTTGAACATGTGTGTGTGTGTGTGTGTGTGTGTGTGTTCATCCATGTGCAACAACGACCAGCATCTCCTCCCGTGTGTTAGTGTGTGTGATATCTCTTCCTCTTCCCTCCACTCCTTCCTTGTCAAGGCCATCGGTGATCAGTGGAGGTTAAAAGTTACAAATCACCCCTCCTCCCCCCACTCTGCCCTCCAACCCACCTCCCCCCCCGATCTCCACCCCCCCCTCCCCTCCCCTCCCCACCTGTCCTCACGCTGGCCCAGGCGAGGGCCTCTAGGGGCCCGGGTCTCATTCGTATTTGGGACCACGGCTCCTGTTGAGGGTCTGCAGGGGATCAGAGGCAGCGGAGGGCAATTACTCCTCTGCTTTAATTGGCATTATCATTTTAGCAGGCTGACAGAGATGGATCACCCGGCAGGACCCCGCTACTGTCGGAGCAGGGAGGGGGGTGGAGGCAGGGGGAGAGAGGAGGGAGAAGGTGTTGGCCTGGTGGGCACGATGAGAGAGAGGATAAGGGGAGAAGAAAATGTAGGTGGAGGAGAGGAGCACAAAGTGAAGGGCAGAAGCGAGGAAATAAATCTGATACCAACATCAACTTGAACAAATAACCCCCATTATACAAGGAAGGTGCGTGCGGGAATTGTGTGGGCCAGTAGCTCTCTGGGTGTGTGAGGATGTGCTAGCCCTCATAAATGTGTGTATGGTTGTATGTGGGGGGAAAGGGCAGGGGAAGGGGAGGGAGGTATTAGTGTAACCCAGTGTGAAGCCTGGCGAGGGCCTAACGAGCAGCATGGCTGTGGCTCCATAACTCAGGTCCTGTAAAGCTGTCAGTGGAATTAAGAGGCACCCATTATAGGTGCCCATACGAGTGCCTCAATGCAAAACACCAGTCTTCTCCCTGGGGCTGGCAGCGGCAGATAATTTTAGCTACTTAGTGAATCATCTTCAAAGCCGGAGCCGAGCTTTTCCAGCTCTGCGCTTACAGCTTCTACAGTTAAGTACACATCCTTATATTCTGTTCATTTGTGCTTTTTGAGTTCAAGTTAGCTTTGTCTTCTTTGCATCAGACACCCAGGTCTCCCATCTAAGAATACCCCGAGATCTCCACAATCCCCAGAGGCTGAACCAAACATGCCAGAGAAAAACAGTGATGGATCGATGAAAAATTATTATGAAGCTGTCCAACCTGAATTATTGCGCTGTCTGTTGATAATCCCTTATTTGTCTCTTCCTGGCATCCAACAAAATCTGTCAGTCCGACTAAAAAAAGCGAGGGACGGTTGATGGAAGATGATGAAGTGAGTGGAAGGGGGGGATGTGGGGGCCCTCGCTTCCCGCCTCTTTTAGGGAAAGAACATACTTGGAGGGAATGCTGTGCGCTCTCTCTCTCTTTCTCCCTCTCCCTGGTATGAAAAATGAAAACTATAAGGGAGACAATAATAAAAATAGCAGAATGAGTGGACAGGCCGGAGCAGTCCATTACTCACAGCTGCTTTGGGCTGCGTGGTAAAAATGTGCTGCTTGCTGCAAAAGCATGCATCACCGCTGGCACAAAACAAATGGGCTGTCTCCAACGTATTTACCTCCAATTGTTCAAGCATTTGTGGGGAGAGCTACGGCCTGTCCAGACAACTCAGACCTGTCCATCTGAGGGACAAGAGAGTGGGCTACTGGGAGACGTGAGGAGAAGGATGCCGGATGCACTGGATGACAACAACACAGGATTGAGATGGAAGGAAAAATAGGAAGCAAAGACAGATCTGAATCTTTGAGAATCTAAAAAGTGTTAGGTTTAAACTGGAAACGAGGACGTAATCACGGTTAAATCGACTGAAATTTAATTGACAACAATTTTCCTGATTGTTTGTCATTTATCAAGCAATAGTGCCCAACATGTGCTGGTTCCAGCTTTTCAAATGTGATCATTTGCTGCTTTTTACTGTTAAAACGTTGTTTGACTATCTTGGACTGTTGGTCGGACAAAACAAGCAATTAGAAGACTCGGATGTACTAGGTAAGGGATAATGTACAGCAAGCCGGTCATTGTCGTGAAATAAACCCCGATAGGACGATGCGACACCTGATGCTGAAGGGGTTTATTTCACAACAATGACCCGCTCGTTGTACATTATCCTGCTTATTACACGGCTACTTACTTAAGAAATCAATAATTTGACACAAAAACGGTCCGCCAGAGTCCGACATCAGAACTGCGGCCATAGCAACAGTCTGTTATACATAGCAACAGTCTGCTATAAAGAAATAACAGACCGTAGAACAACCGTGATTGACCAATCAGAATCAAGTATTGAACAAAGCTGTGTAATAAAGGACAATAACACTGGAAAAAAGTATTCAGATGAGGGGAAATGCAGGAAGCAAGGAGATATAAGGAGGTGAACATAGTTGAGGCTTGAGCTTGAGCCTTAAATGCGACTTTAAAAGTCCCATTCAGGTTATAAAATTTGCCTTGCAAAATGTTTTATTGTGAAAGTGTTATTTAGATGTGACAAAACTGTAAATATATTTCTTTACAAGTGGGAATTAGGGAAAGGAGATGGCAGTAAATAAGCTTAAGATATTACTTTCTACATCAATTTGTCTAAACGGTGAGTTCACCGACCTGGAAAGACAAGCAAATCCTCCTTTAACTTATTTATGTGTGTGTGTGAATAAGCATGTGTTAGTCAGTGTTACAGAGGAGTATCATTCATGATTACACGTTTATTTGTTTTCTCTCTGAAGCCACTGATGATTTTGGAAAGGCAGACGAGTAGAAAAGGGAGTGTTGTGTATAAACAGAGCGGAGGAGACAGAAGGAGCGAGGGAGTGGGATTCACATAAACTACACATTCAACTCATCTCACCCCCCCTCACGCTATTGACTGAAGCTGGTGAGCGTCCCTGGGAGGCTGTTACTAGAGACCTTCAGTAGTGGGTAATAATTTAATTTGGCTGGATGTTTTAGGCACTTATCTTTCTATTCTTCATTTCGGATTTAAAGGGGCAATCAGAGCAACACTGAACCTCTGCGGAGCTCGAGGCTCGGGCCTGTGCCGGCTTCACGGTACACCATCTCCCATATCCTGGTGCGATACAGCTGTGCGTAATGACAGAGCCCCACTCTTAAACGGCCCTCCTGATTAAGATGGCTCTCCACATCGCCCCTGTTTATCTCCAGTGCGGTCGTTAGCCGGGATGGGCCCGCTAATGATGAGTAGTTTACAATATGGCACTCTGGCATAATCGGCCTCCTGTCATCATCGCGTGGCAGAGAGGAACCCGCCCAGCTCCAGCCTGTAGCTCTTTACCCGCCGTCCGTCTGAAAGACAGCAGATTTAGAGAGCATCACAGTGATAAACAGGAACGAGTAAACACATTCTCAGTTATGGTGATCCGTCCTTAAGTACGTCAAATGTCGTCTGACGATGAGCTCATCAAATAATACGCTGGAAGGCAAAGTAGTAATCTATGAAAAGCACCTTAATCGTCTCCATCACATTACAGGAAAAAATTGAGATGTATGTAACAACTGCAGTATTATTATTACTCCCACAACATCAACGCTGACTGCTGTAGGTTTCATGTGTGGGCGCGTGTGTGTGTCTGTTTGTGAGACGAGGTAACCGATATAAAATGTACAAAATGTAATAAAACGAATAAAGCTAAAAGGAGTAATGAAAAGGGAATTGGGGAGCATGGGAGGAGATGAGAGACAAAGTGAGAGGTAGAACAGAGGGGGAGAGAGAGAGAGCTGGTTATTTAATTTATGTGGGGAGTGGAAGAGAGTGGCAGTGATACATGGGTTTGTTAGTCAATTGATAAAGGAGAGGAAATTTCTAAAAAACATTCAGCACCGAGAGATATGGCCGCCATACATCACCTATTTGCAAACAACGAGGGCTAATATTTATCCCTGGAAGGGACAGAATGACCCTCACACACACACACACACACACACATGACCTAATTAAGCCAAGAGAATAGACCTTAATTGGAAAAAGAAAAACTGAATTATAAAGAAAACAACATCTCATCCCTTTATTGTAAAAGTGAACGCCTTCGTGCTGTTGTTGTGTGGTTATTTCTTTTTTTAAATACAGATACATTTTGCCCTACATGTGAGCGTTAAGTGCTTTTTAATGTAGTAATGGAAGTGTCTGGGAGAAGAGGCCCAGATAAGGAGAGTGAAGAAGAGTCTGGTGGACCTACATGGTTAGTTGAACGTACTTACTATAGCCTATATGTCAGGAAAAGACAGTAGAGAGTGTGTACGTGCACGCACAGTGCACCCCTACGTTAACACGCCCTGTAATGTATTAGATGTTGAATCCGTCTGATACATTGCCGCAGGCGGAATCTTTCATCTTCCCCTCTTTCCTCATTCAGTCGACTACGTGTGGGGAGACTTTTAAATTGTCAAGGCTGAAATTTAATTATTTAATCCCCCGTGATCGATCATTAGTTAAAACGCCCGATCCACAAACCCTGCACCCCCACCCCCCCTCACTCTTCATCACCACCCCTCCAAACCACCCATTAAGACACATACAGCATTTAAAGGAGAGGTGGTGGTGGGGGGGGATCATGTTTCATTCACAAAAACAAACAATAAATGCACTTTGCAATGCCCCCATGAGCAGTTTCCATTTAATTCAACAAACAAACAAACAAATAAATAAATGTGTAAATAAATATGGCTGCTGTGTGGGATGGTTGTTGGGTGTGTGCGTGTGTGCGTGTGTGTGTGTGTGTGTGTGTGTGGGTGTGTGTGGGTGTTGGGGATGTATTGGGGGCGTCTTTGTTGCGACTCATAGTCCAGATGGATGACTTGTACGGGGGAGTGTATTTATTTTGCGGCGAGGCGACATCAGGAGATTTGTTATTCCCTGGCGTTGCCGAGTTTTTCACATTGCTCCACATCCCTGGGACCATATTTCATCCCCGCACCCCCAATCCCCAAACAGATTTATTTACAGGCTCTCCTCCTGTACATATATACCCCCCTTCCAACACATGCATGCATACATACTGCTACAGACACACACGTATATACAGTATGCGCTATAAACAGCAGACATGTTTAAGCACTGAGGACCACAAACGCACCTTCTCTGAAATCAAATGTATGAACACACACGGCACACTTGGGTGCAAATACACACACATTTTTATCTGTGTGCTGCAGTGAGTTTCCAATAAGGATATTCAACAATATTGCTATTTTACCATTCTGTTTAGGTCCACAGTCTCTTCATGATGGGGCTATAATTGCTCTCATATATTCCACAAAGCAAGGACTCTTCCTCAACCTGGAAAGAGACAAAATATGGAACTAAATAAGGGTGCAACCGGGAGAGATTTGCAATAAATCCCAAATGATTATTATAAATATGCCAAGGAAACTGTGCCAGCTTAAACTGTATTGTTAAATTCTACATGCATAAATTCAGCTACTTCACAAGAGTTAATGTTTCATCTTCCCTAAACTGATCTGAGGTGAGCATGGTGAACCTGCCTGCTGTGCTTATTATTATTAATTATGCTTATTAGAGTGCATCTCCACCAGTACAGCCAGACTGAAGTATCAGAGTCTACTCCGTGTTCCTTGACTTTTCCAGGAACTCCCTAAATGTCCACCATCAGTGTGAATTATGTACATCAGTGTTGTGAACTTTTACTACAACTCTAGAGGCTTGTAGCCGGCAAGTTAGAGGTATTTTTTCATCCTTACCTTTGGTCTCGAGAAACAAGTAGCTGTCAGAGGGGTTGGGGGGGCGGACAGTTTCCCTGGAAAGAAAGAGAGAAAAGAGAGAACAAGACAGAGAGAGAGGGAGAAATAGATGGAAATGAAAGATTAAGAGAAATGACGAGAGAAGAGGCAAAGAGGAACAAAGAGTATAAGACCCAATCGAAAACCATCCCTCACTCCCCCTCTCCAAGAGGGAACCCGGAGCTTCAGTCTCTTAATAAAGGGGGGTGGATGTGGTGAAATGCCAGGCACTCTGCTTAGAAATGAATAACCTGGGGATATGTGTGTGTGTGCAGGGGTGTGTGTGTGTGCGTGCATATGTGTGTGTGTAGGAAGGAGGAGGATGTTAGGGGTTCCTCGGCCCTGGGTCTCTCCCTATCTTTGTGAGTAATGATTCAGGCTGCCAGTGTGGTGGTGTCGCCCCATCTATAACCATTTACACACAGGCGCACATACAAACAAACACACATACATGCACGCAGACACACACACACACACACACACACACACACACACACACACACACACACACAGAGAAGATTAATCAGACAGGAAACAGGGCAGGTGGATGGACATGGCAGCAGGCTGGGTTCATCCATTCAGTCCTAAAACAGACACGCTGTAAACACACAGGGAGAGTTTTAGGTGGAAGCAGCCGCTGACCGACCAGCAGCCTCACTGACAGCTTCACTAACACAACACAGGAGGAATAGTAGATTTTCACACATACACACACTTTCTTTCACTGCTGCCCCACACGCTTCACCATAGAAAAATATTCCAGAGATGAAACAGATCCTGTGAGCTTGTAACAGTAACATTAATGACAGAGTAGACTATCTACAGTAAATATCTACAGTACATATTTGAGTTTTAATACAAGGTTGAGGCCTTTTAAAGGTGTAAGTCAATCTCGAACAGTCTAGATTTTCATTATGTTAAAAGGAATAGCTTAAATGGCATCAGCAAATATCTCTTGTTCACGGTCTATCTCAAAACATTACTCACACGCTGATAAACAGTGAAATAGTCGCTGCGATCATTCTCCCTGTCCATACTGGCTGTGAAGACATCCCTTCCTAACGTGCCTCCAATTTAAGTGATGGGAGGCAAAATCCACAGCCCTCTTTTTGTGGCAAAAATATATTAAGTTCAGCTGAAGCTAAATTGAGGTGTTAATTAGTCGAATCAAGTGGGTATCTTCCAAAGATAAAGACCGAAGACTGTTTTTTCATAACAAAATCCCCTTTTTCTTTCCCCAGACAGTGTTTCTCCCACAGAGGGATCGTAAAACAAAGAGCTAGTTTTGCACTAAAATGAGTGGAACCTTGGGAGGTTTGCACTTGTTTAGCTTGAGGCCTCATATTATCTTCACCTGAACATTTTAGTGCAGTTTTGCACAGAATGAGGGCTGATGGGATCTCTTCATGGCCAGTGTGGACAAGCAGCCTGTTCTCATTCCCGGGGCGTCAAATACCGACGCTTTGTCACAACCGTCAGCAGATGCACCAGGCTTTCCATTAACTACAATGTAAACCCATGGTGGATGGGTCCAACAACACAGGGCTTTCACCCAGGAGACCGCCGTTCGTGTCCCGAGCATTACGTTTCACTTTCACTTTACCATCAGCTGATCGTTTGTGTCCGGTGTTCACAACTTCTAGTCACATTTTCACTGTGCAAACAGTAATTTTAAGCCAAACCATGTTGTTTTTTTCTAAACCTAACTAACTGATTTTGTTGCCTAACCCTAAACAAGTGTTTTTGTTTAATTCACAACATTAAGCACGTGTTTACTGAGACCAAAAAGTGACGCCGATTGGTCTTACAGATTGTCAGTATGTGACGAGTGAGGATGAGAACGTGTTGCGACAAGACAAGCAATTACAGCAACCACCCAAAAAGACAGACTAGAAAAAATGAGAACCTATCATTTAATGCGCAAGGCACAAAAAATGAGAGGAAAAGGATTTGCGAGAGGGGACAGAGGATGTGTATTTAAATATGAATCTTCTTAAATGGCAATCTCATTGACTTGACAAAATAATGTGTCTGGGTACACATTATTTAACCTTAAAGACCAAACAACTCCTCTTATAGTTTAAGAAAAGATGATAATTTCAGAATAAAGAAAAAGAAAAGTGTTTACAGACGTCAAATGGATAAAGGCGTCAGTGTGAGGCTGCGTTTCTGAAAAAGACTCAGCCAGTAAGTAAAACAACCATTACATTACGTGATGTAAGTGAACACGAGTCCTTCGTAAACAGTGCTTGTCCTGTGGGTTTAGAGTAGGCCGGGGTGTGGTCCAGTGGTCAGGGAAATGGCCGGATGACCTGAACTGTGCTGAGTCATGTCCCAGGTGAGGGATAGAGCTGCCTCCACTGGGCTCCGGGACGTGCACTTAACCTGCAGTAATTACTGGAAACAACACTGAGAACATGGCAACATGGAAGTCGTGGAAGTGGCTCGAAGATTTCAAATTACTCTGAGCCTCTAGAGGCAGACTGCGGGGAAGCCTGCCAGGATTGTAATGTGGATGCTCGAGTTTCTTAACATCCTCTGGGTTTGTCAGGCGAGAGCCCATCACTCTGAAACAAACAACTGAAATAACATATTTAGCAACTGCAATGTATATCCTCTGTGTCATAAACAATTATTAGTGGCATTCACACTGACCTTACAAAGTGAAGACACAAATGGTCAACATTGATTGGAGTAACAGTGAAAGGGAGGAGCAGAGGAGAAAAACCAGAGAGCGAGAAATCAGGAGGTAGAGTAGTAGAAGAAATAGGTTAAAGGGGAAAAAAAGGACAGAAAGAGTGGATAAAAGAGGAAAAGCAGCAAAGAGAAAGAAAGAGAGAAAGACCCTGCGAATGAGACCCAAATGGCTGCTAAAAATCATTAATCTTGTGGGGATCTGTGTCAGCGAACGGCGGCGACACAAAGAGCTCTCGGAGCAGCAAAGAGAGCAGCTCAGTGACCCGAACCCAATTGGCTGAGAAAGGCCCACCAGGCTTTAATAGACTTTTGCTGATCCGACACTTGTTTGCTAGGAGCCACAAAGAGGCGATTGCAGGGGCTGACAGGGGCCTGCAGGCCCAGGGGCTCCCCTCCTGGCCCATGATAAATGACCCAGGGTGGGCAGGGCCAGGGCCAGAGGAGAGGGGTGAGAGAGCCAAGAGGCAAGGAGGTCACCCAGCGAGGGAGGGTGGACGGAGGAGGAGAGAGGGAGAATAAAAAGGGGATACGGAGGACTGGAGAGTAGAGATGTTTGATAAAAGCGACGTCTTCTAAAAATCCACGGTGAATGACAACAGGTCCAGAGATTATGATGTGCAGGGACGGCGTTGGGTGGGAGCATCCCGATCATCTAGAGGGGAGAAGGAGAGAAAAAATGAGAGAAGGAGGGGTGATGAGTGAACAATCGAAGAGAGGAGAGGAGAAAAAAATGCCCGCTGCAGCACCCACCCACCTCCAGATCAATCATGCCCACACGCTCATACGCTGGCATAAAACTGACCTCGGGTCAGCTAGCTCGCTGGTGAACGTTTAGGGATCATGTCTTGAACAAACTCTTAATATAAAACATGAATACATTACATACTTGACAGGAAAATAAAAAGGCTTCTCAGATATTACACAGAGCCATTTGAGGCCTATTAAAACCCTTTCTTTACACTTCGCTTAATAACACGCTGCTATATATGACGTGTTTTTTCCAGAAGATTATATGAACTGGAAGTTTAATATAAGCCAGAGATACGGTCTGACAGCTCCATATGCAGACAATTAGAGAAGGCCGTGAACAACAAAGGATGCTCCTCAACACCGGCATGTTCAGAGAGTCCGCTGATTCTGTGCAAAGCAAAATAATACAATGAAGAAAAACACTATTTTATGGGCAACATGAGGCGTGTGTCAATTACTTTTACAAGAAACAGGTGCTCCTCGTGAGTAGAAATGATCCTAATTATGTATTCAATACATCATGAGAATTGAGTTACTTGCATGTTTCTTTAGAGTTACAGTAGCCGGTTGTTGGCTCAGAGAATACAGATGTAAATTGTGGTTATGACCAGAAAATATGGGCTTTAATTATGTTATGCCTGCACTCTGATATTTGGTTCTTGTGGCGTCGCCTTCGTCCTGTGGTTGCACGGCCCCAGTTTATGATAAGACCCAGTGTTGTGCATATAAGCCTCAGCAAAGAGCCAACTGGAAGCAAGCCAAACTATTGTACATAGCATTGCAATTTACATTAATGAAATGACCACAGCAAAAGGCAGATTTATTGTTCTTTTTCTTCTGGGATTAAGCCAGTACAGTGCGTACTGACATTTATTTGTTGTTATATTTACAACATGTCAATCAGAGACATCTAATCTCAGAAAAGGCCTACAATTATGCCTTGGCCTCAGCGTCATATTTTTATATCCTCTCTGCCATTTAAAACTACTGAAGTTCTGGAGTCGGAGCTGTCTGTATGAGGTTACTGCCAAAAAAAAAGAGGCAGCATGTCACTGGTGATACACATCAAACTATTAGCAATGAGTAAATGCGCCACCAGAGGCGCCCTGTCACAAGAAATAAGCTCTAATTTTCCCTGCAAACACAACTATAGCTCCTCACTGGGTAACTGGTGAGAGTGTGACTGCTGTGATAACATCGGTGAAGAATTATGAGTGTCAAAAGCAGGCCTATGCATTGAGTGATTTTTTTTTTTTAGATAAACAATTGATGTTCACTGTTAAATCCATACTTTTTCATATTAATGAGATTGCCAGATTTTGCACTTATCTCACCTCTTGTTTTCCTGACAGACTCCTTGGTTAATTGTCCCTGATGGGGATGTTAGCGTTCCTCAGTGGCTGGCCTCCGCCTGTTTACACACACCACGATGTTTTCACTGTTAATCGATCAGTCTGGAGTAAACAAGAATGCCAGAGTAACTGTAAACGGAAGATATTAAATTAGTGATGCAAAAGAAAAAGAATTACATTTTAGAAACACATCCTAAAACATGTCTCCTAAGTAATTTTCTTACTGGCATTATTATTATTTTGTGCCAATGCAATGAGTAGTTAATTAATGGAAACACCTGTTTACACTCTATGATTCGTGTTGGGGAAATGGATCATACAGCTGAAGTGATAAAATCAATTTTTAATAAGTCGTAGCTGTAGAATTTCAGTAGATAATTGAACATGAATCTGCGCAAGGACAATTTGCAATTATGGCAAATTGACAGCGGTTGTTTCTTTCTATATAACCATATAAATACCACATAAATCATATGGCAGCTGTGGAGAAAAGGCTGAAAGTTGAAATTTGCATTTGCATTCATTAGTTCTCCAAGTGAAAACTCACTTATATTACATTTTAAAAGCAGTGGTTGCTGCGTAATGAAAGCGGTTACGGGGGTAAAACTTTTTGGACGTTGAAGCCGAGGCTTTGCGCGTCTCTTTTCTTCCCTCCTGAGTCAAAAGCTGCTCATCAAAGCAGCACTTCGGAAAGCACCGTCTCTCCATCTCCATCTCCATCTCCATCCCTCACCCTCCCTGTCACGGGCCTTCCAACTCGGGCTACCTTCCGTTTTGTTCTGCAACATTTCCAGGAAGGGTCGGGGGGGAACCATTAGAGTTAATCATTACGCACCGCCAAACGGCCAAAAAAGACGAGCGAATAAAAACCAACTGTTTACAATCAGAGTGAGACACAGAGTCTGATTCTGACCGTAAAAAAAAGTATTCCTTATAGTCACTGCATCCTCCCATACAGACAAAGTTGGAGCTCACACAGATCCAAGCGCGTCTTGGCAACGCGTCCCGCGGCCTCCGGACGGACAGCAAGTGCACACGCATGGATAGGTCCTGGAGCAGAATACAGATCCATATTTGTGAAAGGGAGTCATGTCTCTTCCTATAGACAGTCAGCACCACGGGCCTCCTGTGTGAAGGCAGCGGGCCCTGTTGCAGGTGTGAGATGTGAGATGTGAGCTGTGTGGGGAGCTCCGCAGCCGCTGCATGCAGCCTCCATGCGTCAACTGTTAAATGTATCATTTTAAAAGGTGATTTTATTTCTGTTATTCATTCCTAAAATCCGTAGGATGGGACTCTCATTAGGGGGGGCGAATAAGCAAGCATCAACACTTTTTTTTCGCTGTCCATAAGCACACGGATCACTTAATAGATCATTAACCACCGATATGCTGCTGACATGGACGCTTTTTTTACATCTCGTCTCTCCATTACAGCCCGTTATTACCGAAGGGGGAGAGCCGCCGGCAGGCCTGCCTGGATCTATTAGACGGTGGACTCGGGCTATATTAGAGAGCATTACGACCTAATGGGGCTGCCGTCGGGTCGGCCCTCGCTGGGAAAGGGTTTTTTTAGAGCAGCTCGGCTCGGCACGGCACGACTCGCTCCGGGCGCTTCTGAAGTTGGAGAACTGAGAAGCTCGCCTGCAGTTAAGGGGGAATAAAAAAAAAAAAAAAGAGGATGGCTGTAACTTGAACGCTACCTGCACGTTTTTGACTGTGCACTAGGAAAAAAAAAGATTTTTTATATCTGAGTGCATCAGTATGGGGAGACATCCAGTGTCTAAATAGGCTTAAGATGTAGAAAGGATCCGGAAAAATCACCATCCTCTCTCTCGATAAAAACTATAAAACACACAAGGAATAAATGCAACAAAGAGTTGCTTTAAAGTGCACTTTATTTAGCCTTTAATCTAAATTATTATGATGTAATTTTGCTCCAAAATAATGATGTAGGCGCATCAAATCTTATATATAATAATAATAATAATAGACTTAAGATAATAATAATAACCATCATTATGATACTAACAATAATAGTAAACGATGACAAATAGGTAAGTGATAATCATTCGTTTCTGTTAAGTTTCTTATTAATGCTTCATGAAAATGTTGATATTCTCTTTAAAATGTGTAACGTTATTATTTCATTTTTTTTTTTACCTTAATAGCTGTGCATAACAATATAAATTAGACTTTTATCTAAGCTAAAATATCCTTAGATTACCCAAAACTTGTATTGCGTAACATTCTATCTAAAAAAAAATCTAAATGAAACCATATTAGGATATTATGAGTTAGTGAGTAGGCAATGTGTTCTGATTTATGAGTGGATTCAGAGTTCATCACTGCTGCACAACTCGGACTGATTAAGAATGTAAACCAAACAAATGAGCCCTTCATTATCGGCTCTCATCTCTGGCAGCCTCCTCTCACATCCGAGCCTGATCAATACGCTCTGGTCGCGGCTGTACTCAACCGTGGATATGAGGTGGAAACGAAATGATAATCCAATCGATCCCTCAAATTGACTCATTTACAAGCAGTTTCTTTTTGCAGGGAAGCGAGACATTTGCTCAAACTACTTCTTTTTTTTTTTTTTTTTTTGCAGGGCAATTAAAATACAGATCAAATCAATGACGCGCATCCTGGAGGATCTGATCCTATTTTGGCCAAAAACTACCTGTTAGACAGTGTCAGAGAGCTGGTTAAACACGTGACACTGAGTGTTTATGAGACTCAAATGACAGAGATTAATTGTTGTCAGTCATAATTGCAGGACGTGACCTTTAAAACGAGCAATTAGCGCGGAGATAATAAAAGAAGAAAAAAAAAATCCAAGCGCAAAATAAAAGGAAATCTGTGTAAGCAGCAGCTTCACCGGTTCACGTGTTGCCCACGCAGGGGCAGCCTTGAGCCTGTTTTCTGCTCGATCCCTTGTTGTGATGCTGCTGCTGCTGCACGGTGTAAAACAAACTGTCCGAGCCAAGAGGAGCCTGATGTGGGAATCCGGGAGTAATAACAGGCTCTGAACAAACTCAACTGTACTTTCACCAGAAACAAAATACCCCTTAACCCATAATGATTATGACGCAGGGTTATACAAATACACACAGGAGTGCTGTGGTCGTATCACAGCTTAAATGATTTAAAACATCCATGAAGTTCAGTCCAAGAAGGTCACTATATAGTCACTATTGACATTATATATGTCACATTGAATATTATTTTCTTATGATTCTCCATTGTGGGCTATAATATAGTCTAAAACTCAAAATCTAATGACTGTTCTGTGTTTGTGTTTGCAACATTAAAAGCGGAGTAACTTAATCAAGTTATGTGTCCTTGTTGGCCAGAAAGGTCAAGATTCAACTTTTCAACACTGTTAAAAATTGGTGACCTACAGTATCACCTCGACCTTTATCTGCTGGCAAATGCAGCTTCACTCGTGATTGGTTACTTTGTGAAATTTAGTGCAAAACTTATGAAAGCACTGCAACATATATCAGGTGCAGAAAGTCGTTTAATAAGTCAAATAAGGCTATTTAAAATCAAGTTGTTTAAAGCTCTCTCATCGCAAATACCACTGTTGCGAAATTAAGGGGATCTTTCTTTCTTTTAGATAGTTACATTTTTTTCTTGGAAAATATACAAGTAAAGGTGCATTTGGAAACAACTGGAACAACTGTTCCCATTTTATGTAAACTGAGGTTTTTCTTATTGGACACTGTTAAATTCGTAAGTTTTCTAATGGAGTTTTGTGCCATAAAAGTGCTATTAGAGAAATTTCCATTGTGCTTACAGCACTGTAGCCTGTAAATCACTCGCATCGCTCTCACTGAGATCTGAGACTGTCAGAAGAGAGGACGAGGAAGCGGTGCGTTACACCGGAGTCGTGTCCATGAAGTGAAGGCATTTCTCTCTCCTCCACTTTTTCCTCCCACCTTCATGCTTTTAGGGAAGTCGGTCAGCTGACTGTCTGTAGCTGTCAAGACCGTATCGTGCGCCCTCCTCTCCTCTGTTTTCCCTCCTCCTCCTCTTCCTCTATTTCAGCGCAGAGTCCCGCTCCCATTGGAGAGCTGCGCGCTCCGGATCCAGCCTTTCGGCTCGACGTCACGGTGCGCTATAAGGATAAAGCGCTGGCTGGCTCCGAGCGCAGTCTGCTGGATACCAGAGCCGGAGAGAGTGAGAGAGGCGAGCCTTGAAATCTCTGCGGTGCAGAGCTGGAAAAGCTGCTTCTCAGCGAAAATCAGACGTCCTATATACTCCGCTCATTCGCTCCTATTATTTTTCCTGGAGAAAAAAAAAAGGACTTACAACCAAGAAGTCGCGACGAGGACTGGTGCCCGTGTCAGCGATCAGACGTGGTATTTCCTTTATTATTATTATTATTTATCTTGTTTTTTTTTGTGTGTGTGTGTGTGAATACACTTCTACTGAAGGGACTGAGGTTTTACTTTTTGCACTGAGACGCATTGCTCTCTACCTCCCGCCTGGTCTCTCTGCCAGATTATCCCAGCAGAAGTAGGCTATATGACGCAAACCGTGTGCAGAGCATTAGTGTGAAAGTTTTTCTCCACTACTTTTTTTTTTTTTTTCATTTTCCCTTTTTTTTTTTTTTTTTTCACCGACCACACGGTGTTTCATGCTACAGCAAGTCTGTGCAGAGCCGTGGAGGAGCCGAAAAGAACTATTGCATGAAACAAGAAAGGAGAGAAATAAGAGACGCTGATTAATAAGTCCCGTTTTTTGCAACGCTCGCAAGCAACCTTTGCGTATCTGCAAAAGAAGTCGCGACGGCAGCATGAGTGCAGAGATGAGCATGGGCCCGGAGCTACCCAGCAGCCCTCTGGCTCTGGAATATGTCAACGACTTTGACCTGATGAAGTTTGACGTGAAGAAGGAAGGCCTGGCCGGGCTGGAGCGCAACGGGGTGCGCCAGTGTAACCGCCTCCAGCCCCAAGGCTCCGTGTCGTCCACCCCCATCAGCACACCCTGCAGCTCGGTGCCCTCCTCGCCCAGCTTCAGCCCCACGGAGCAGAAGAGCCACCTGGAGGAGCTCTACTGGATGCCGAACAGCGGGTACCACCAGCAGATAGACCCGCAGACGCTGAGCCTGACCCCGGAGGACGCGGTGGAGGCCCTGATCGGTGCCACGGCTCACGGCCACCCTCCGCCTCCGCACGTCCAGCAGCAGCTGCAGCAGCAGCAGCAGCAAGGCAGCTTCGAGGGCTACAGGGGCCCGCACCACCACCACAGCAGCCACCACGGCCAGCAGCACCATCACCCGTACCCGGGGGGCATCCCGCACCACGCCGACGAGCTGTCCGGGCACCCGGGCGGACACAGCCACCCACACAACAGCCAGCAGCATCACCACCACCACAGCCTGCAGGACCCCGACAGCCCGTCCCCGGTGTCCCCGGACTCCCACCAGTCGCTCCATCACCACCGCCACCACCACCACCACCATCCGCACGGCCACCTGGGCGGGTCGGCGGGGCACCACGGCTCCGGGAGCGGAATCAACGTGGAGGACCGCTTCTCCGACGACCAGCTGGTGTCCATGTCGGTGCGGGAGCTCAACAGGCACCTACGGGGCTTCACCAAGGACGAGGTCATCCGCCTCAAGCAGAAGCGGAGGACCCTGAAGAACCGGGGCTACGCGCAGTCGTGCCGGTACAAGCGGGTGCAGCAGAAGCACGTGTTGGAGAACGAGAAGACGCAGCTGATCAACCAGGTGGAGCAGCTGAAGGCGGAGATCAGCCGGCTGGCGCGGGAGAGGGACGCCTACAAACTCAAGTGCGAGAAACTGACGGGGTCAGGGGCCAGTAACGGGTTCCGCGAGGCTGGCTCCACCAGCGAAACCCCTTCATCACCAGAGTTTTTCATGTGAGTTGTCATCGCCTTTTCTCGTGAACCCCCCCCCCCTCACAACAAACTTTCCCCCTCCAACCCCCCACCTTTCCTTTCTCCACAAAAAGACTGATGAACAAACGATAATAATCCACACCTCCCATACTGTTTATGATTATACTAATAACGGTAACAATTATATTCATATTAGAAGAATAATCCATCGAATAGTATTCTCATATATAACCATCCTCTCCATCCACAACTGAGATACAAAGAGCAACGTAGAGAGAGTCAGCAGCATCTTTGTAGATTAGTTGCTTGTAGTGAAGAGACTTTTTTTTTTTTCTTCTTCTTCAACGAAGAGGATCGGCTGATGAACTTTTCTTTTCCTTCCTTTGAGGCTTTGAAATAATCTGTAAGTAGTGTGGGATGGCGTCGAGGCCGTTGTCTTTGTAATTCTGTTCTCCAAAAATGATGACATTGTTATGAAACAACAACAACAAAGCAGGCCTGGCCTCGCAGCCTGCAACACACGCGAGACTCCCATCCGACAAGTGGGCGCGTAATCTGAGAAAATCTCCAAGACTCCACTTTATGCAAATTTAACTTGTCTACTAACCCGTCAATGGGGAGGGGGGACATTTTATGCAACATCTCATTGATTTATTGCCTGCTTGGTTATATTCGAATATATATTGAAACAAAAAATCTGCATTAAATATTAATCCTGCATGCTGGACATGTACGGTAATAATTTCTATTTTGTACTTTCATCTTCTCGTGTATATTAAGAGCATGTTGTTGATCTGCGCTTCTCCATAGTTTTTTTGGGGGGGGTTAGAGAAATGCAGCGGGGACAGAACAGCAGGACTGCCGGTGCAGTATCATGTGGTGTGGGTTTCTTTTTGGGCTTGTAAATATTATGCAACCGCAAAACTGCACAACAAGATTGAGGAGGCTGGTTTGAACTTCTTTCTTTCTTTGTGTTGTGTTTTTATTTCATTTATTTTTATGATTTTTTTTGTTTTTTTTATCATGTGGGGTATTGATTGAGAGGAGGAGGAGGAGGAGTGCATTTTTTTCTGTTGCATTTTAATACAACAAACTTTGTGTGTCAAGTGCACTTTTTGGATGATGATTTTTTGCAAGTTTTCATTTTGAAGTTTGTGCACACCTCCCTCCAGGAAGACATACTATGATGCTATATATTGTGATATGATTCAGCTCAGGCCTGTACGTGCAGAGTTTCAGAGTGATATTTGGACACATGTTCTGCGAGGCTGAGGGGACAAACATGTGGCCACAATATTATTGGAGCCAGATTGCACCGAATAGGCGCATTAAGGCGAGGTTACACGTTTTCCACACGCACGATGTGGGTTAATGCTCTCTGTCGGTGTGATCCAACGTGGCTTTTGTGCCACTAATTCAGAAAAGTGCTGTTCTGCCTTTCTATTAACTCTTTAACGAACCACATCAAACCCAAACACAACCTCTCATTCCGATTGGCGGACACCTGTAGCATATTATCACTAATATTTCTATTTTTAACAATATTTAGAAAACAACATGTCAGGGGTTTTATGTGGAGTTAATATTTAGATAGCGGGAGCATTTTAATACAAAAGTCTTACTATTAATGTTCTATGTGTTCCTTCATTTTTTTCTGCCGGTCAGTAAAAAAGGGGATTCAGGTTGTGCAAATTCTCAAAATGAAAACAATGTTTATGTTATGTAATACGTTTATTTTGTGTCTGTTTTATTATTATTTGATGATTCTGGTTCTGCTGGCCAGATGCATAGTTAAAGTTTTTATTTTAATGATTTAAATTAACAAACTTGTCAGATCATATCGAATAAGCATGGTGCTTGCATTTTGAAACTATTGTTGGAAAGTCATGCATTTAACAATCTTTGGTTTATTACTGATTCAACTGTGTTGAAATCGAACTGAAAATGCAGCAGCGGGTTGTTGTTTAGTTTTCACCATATTCCATGTACTTTGCGATGATGGGGATCAATTTTCAATCCTGTTTATATAAATAATAGTTAAAACACTTAAATTTGAACTGTTCCATTCAGGCTGGTTTCTGTTTTGTCTTATTTTTGGTTGTTTTTGGAAGAAATTGTTTCCTATTTTGCTTATTAAAGTCATTGAAATGGCAATAATTTACCTCTCAGACTTTTTTTCTACCGCCATTTTTCCTCCGATCTGTGATATGATAACAAGAGTCACATGAGCATATTACCAGTGATTAATAATCCCACACACTGATATCACCAGAGCGCACTCACTATCTGCCAAAAAGAAAAAAAAGAGCCAGAGCTAAAGGACAAAATATTTTATCTTTTTAACAACTTATTTGCACCGACCTCTAAATTGCATGTGTGCCAATTTGTCCTTGGCCTTTTATTTTATTTTCAGACTTGAGAATGATGTGGAAACTTTTTGGACCAGAGCCCACTGGCCTACTGTGATTAGATCACCGGGTCTGGCCGTTTCTGTGGCGCTGCAGGGAGATTCCTATACATGCTGCTGGCCTCTGCTGGCATGCTGACTTCTGCAGAAACCCCGCCGTCACAGGAGCGCGCAGTAAAAGGAGATCTTTGACCTTGCATCATACCGGAGAAGAGATGAAAAACTCACATTTACATTAACTGGTAAAATGATTTTAGGTTTTCGGCGTGGTGCATGGCTTTGAATACACTTAAAGGTTAAATCCGACTGCTTGTTACACAATTTGAGTGTTTAAAAAAAGTCAGTCTCTGTGCGTAATGCGCGGAGCCCTCAGCTCCAAAACAATCCCCCAGTTTTCGCCTGCGGTTGGGATATCTCTTTACGCTTAATATAATTTATGATTGGCATGTGTCAACACGCTTTGCAGGAGTTTGTATTCCCTTTTAATCATTACTGCGTGCAAATATGAAAACAAAATACCAAGTTCATTTCTATTAGATTTGCTTTACAGTGCAGCTGTTTTCAAGAGTAAAAACACATTTCGATACACAAAAATATCAACAAACAGCCGTTTCTTCTATCTATATGTCCGGGATACAGTATGACAAAAGAAGTAGAAGAAGAAGCAGAAGGGAGTAAGTGTTGATCTGGTCCCGGTCTAGAGTTTCTGGTGTCAGAACATTATCTGCCCCGTGTCTGCACATTCTCAAGGACAAAACCGCTAGGCAGGGAATCAACCAATGAGACCCAAGGAAGGCGAGTCTAGTTTACATTCTCCCTCCCTCTCCCTCTCTCTCTCTCCCTCTCCCTCTCTCTCTCTGGACAGCCACTGCAGCCTAGGGGCATGAGTGCAGCTGGGGTGAACCAGGTCTATATTTACAGTTATGATAATAACCCAAAAATAACAAAAACAACTGTTTTTAGTTGCTATAGGGGATTCTTTTCACCTCCTTCTTCTTCAGATTTTATATAAAAGCTGCAGTGTGAGCGAGCGAGTCAAACACACAGAAGAGGACTTTGTGTATATTATGTGTACAGTATCACATGCTCTATCATGACTTCAGAGTTCAACACACATGTTGACACTCATAGAAGTCAAAGAGCAAGAGAGCCTGAAAGTGATCACCAAAACCAATCATTTCTTTTAAAATTATATTATACGCCTCCTTTATGATAAATCTCTCAAAACAATAAATCCATATCGAACCACTTGAAGAAAAAAAAAAAGGGAATCCTAATAATGTATTGACAATCTGATTTATAAATCAATACACACAAATTGATCCACTAAGGTGCATTTGTGTAATGTTTTGTTGCATTATCGCTGATTGCGTCATCGCTGACATTTATGAATTATATGTGCACGATTAAAACGTTGCAGAGATGCCAACTTTTTGCTTACCTGCAGGAAGCATTTTAAAATTTTGTTGAGAGCCAATGATGTGTAATGCTTCGTAGAGAAATGCATAGTGGGAAATTGTAAAGAGAAAGGGACGCATAAAGTATAGGGGAGAAAAAGGCAGAGGGGGGGAAAAATAGAGGAAAGCATCAGCCTCAGCTCAGCGGAAGAGCCAAGGACACAGTGACCAGGCGTACTGTAATGATTTTAGTCTCCGATCACACATTCACGCCCCCCCACAGAGATCCTATCTGCATTCAGCCTGCTCTGCCAGCCTCCACCTCCAGCTCCTTGCATCAGCAGCAGCAGCAGCAGCAGCAGCAGCAGCAGCAGCAGCAGCAGCAGCAGCAGTGAGGAGCCCGGGCACGGCGGCCCCAAACCTGGCCTGCTTCCGCTCATCGCACTGGACCCCACAACGTTTACAGCTACAGCAGGTCAACGGCTTACAGCCACTCTCCAAGTGTTAGTCTCAGCCCTGCTGCAGGTATTTCAGAGCCTCTGAAGTGTAAGTGCACATCTCTTGCATGCTCTATGCGTTCAGATCTGAAACACCATTTGCATCTTGCATAATTTCTAAAAGAGTGTGAGGGGATTTTTTTTCTGCATATACTACCGTATTTACTCCATTCACATTATTTTAATTAACCACCAGCTTCTATACGGCTTGAACTCCGTCTGTATTATCGTGTTGATTTAATTACATTTAGATAAAATTCCATTTAGGTATACTGTGCACACACACACACACACACACACACACACACACACACACACACACACACACTCATAGATGAGATACATGCACACACCCAAACAGTCCAGCCCACTGCCACACCAGCGGTCCATTGACTTTCATTGGAAGTGACTTCCCTGCTACTCTAAATCACAATGATTTCCCAGGGAATTAAAGCAGGCTTTCCCCAAGAGACACACACACACACACACTAGAGAACATTAACCAGCTACTGAGAAGGGTTTTTCCGTGTGTGTGTGTGTGTGTGTGTGTGTGTGTGTGTTAGTGTTCACCTAATGCAAACACAATGAGAATAGGGGATGAAAGAGCTCTAATTAGTCTTTGTCTATTTGTGTTTTACTTTGTACTGTTCAGTGTTGTCGGACGCTCCTTGGCGTTGAAAGCGTTTGCTAATGTTTTCCAACTATTCACCATATCTCAGAGGTGTGTGTGCATGTGTTTCAGGCTGGCTATTGGAATCTCACAGTTGTCAGCGCGCTGGACCCGAGTCAATGGCAATCAATCTTCACCATCTTCTCCTCCTCCTCCTCCTCGTCTCTCTCATCCCGCTCTCCATCCTTCCCTCCCGTCTTCTCTCCTTCAATCCTCAGCCGAGCCCAGCCCCGTCTGGAGTTCAGATCAAGACGACGTCACTGCGTCTGTTATTTATCTTCGGCCTGTTACGCCCTATACAAACACACAAACACACACACAGATGAACACTTAAATAATCACATCACTCCTTTGACTAACAACGCACAGATTGAAACAAACAAACAAACAAACAGGTGAACATAAATCTATTTTCTGACAGTATGTGGTCATTACATGCTGCTGTACACACGCATGTAAACAAAAACACACACTGACTGTACTTTAATTTAAAGTTTGTGGTTCATTATTTGGTTTCGCATACTACATTTTGTTGTGGGAAATCATACCATATCGTAAAATACGATTTTCCATATAATAAATGCTTTCCAGTAACTTTCTCTCACTGCACGTTCACGTCACGCTGTAATTACATCATCATTAATGGTAATATCTCTCAGGGCTCCATTTCCACACGGTTGCAGACGAGAAGTAGCCGCTGCTTTTCCGCTCACCTCGTCCACCGCAGCCCCTCTTTGTGATGAATTTGTACCTTCATGGTCACAACCAGTCAATGGTCTGTATGATGGATACCTATGGCCATGGCCGCAGCGAGTCGATGAAAGTGACCCATGTGTACATCTCTGCTTCCGGGACGTGAAACTCAATTCCGGGTGGGATTGATCCATGTCTGGCCGCTGCGGGGATAAGGCCAGGGGGAGAAGATAAGAGCAGACACCGAGCGGTCAATGATACGTTTGAACCATCAACCTCTACTGCAAACAGGACGTTATAATGTCCCCCCCACAACCCCACCCCCCAGACCTTTAAAGGTATACACACCATATTTCATCAGGACATGTGAAAGGCGCTCGCTGCCGTTTGAGCACTGCCGACTTTCACTGAAAATCAGTGGTGAAGGAAGTATTCAGATACTTTACTTAAGTAGAAGCAGCAATACTGCAATATTAACGTACTTAAAGTCACTTTAGTAAAAGTATACATGTATTATTAAGAACAGTATTACTTAAAGTAAAGTAAAAGTATATAAATAATGCAGAAAAATGTCCGTAAGTATATATTAAATTATTGGATTGTTATTACTGATGCATTAAGTAGCATTTTACTATTGTACTTGGTTGAGGAGGAGCTATTTTTAACTATTTTATACACTGTTGGATAGTTTAATCTACAACAGTGCATCATATTTTACAAGCTCATTATGTTATGTATGTAAAATCTTGATTTGTAGAGTAACATGTAACAATAGCTGTTAAATAAATGTAAAAAAAGTACAATATTTCCCACTGACATGTAGTGAAGAGAGAAGTAGAGTACAAGTACCTCAAATGTATACATAAGAACAGTGCTTCAGTAAATGTACTTAGTTACATTCCACCACTGCTGATATTACAGATGGGCTCAGAGGAACCAGTGAAATAATGCAGAATCATCTTGGGAGCGCAAAGCGTGAATATGATACAGTTAGTGCAGAAACAACGAGTCTGTTCACAGACAATTAATTGACAATAATTTAGAGAGTCATTTACGAACCAAAATGCGAAACATTGGCTTGTTCCAGCTCCACATAAAATAGGATTTTGGTACATTTCTCTGTTTTATATCATCGTAAATTGAATATCTTTCAGTTTTTGACTGTTGCAGAGGTCGCCTCCAATATTCTCTGACAACACTGTTTCTGACTAAACGATTAATCGAAAAAGTAATCCCTAGATCAAATGAACAAATCCTAAATCCAATTATCTTGGTAAAAACATCTATAAAGATTATTTCCATTCACCAATACACTAAAGATGTAAATCCTACCAGTCAATTAACTCTACCAAGTACCTGGTACCGTCTTGCTTGAGCGCTGCTGGTGTGCTGTATCATCTCCACCCTGTGTACTGCGCTCTGGCCTGTTGTCGCCCTAAGATGTGAAGTAAATAATTGAATGGATCCATTAATAAATAAAGTGCAGGGGGGGAGAGAGGAAGAGGAGGGAGGGAGAGGAGAGACGGGAGGGACAGGTCACTCATCTTTACAATCACCGCGCAGGGAGTGGCATGATTGCAAACACGCTGCCACTTCTCTCCCTCTCTCTCTCCGTAGGAGGTGTCTGGACATAATAAGCATTAGCTGTAGTGAACTCTGACTCGGAGCTCGGAGCAGGATGTGGCATTTCAACACATTTCCTCTCTGATCCACCGGGACAAGGCTACTTCCTGTAAAACAGGTGGAGGGAGGTAACACGGAGCTACCACCACAGAGGCTGGCCAAGTCTACCTTCGACCCAGCCAAACTGTTTTCCAGTAGGCTTTTGTAAATTCCAATTGGTGGGTGTTATTCCTATATGCTGCAGCCAGCCATTTAATATAAAAAACCTGCCAAGGGAGCCCTAACTGGAAAAGTGAATATGAAGTTGTGGTTTTGTACCATATAGAATTTAAAGAGGGTTCATTATCAGCTATTGAAAAGCTGCAGTTTGCTGGAAATGTATGTTTCCTGTTAGCGTAGGACCAGACGGTTGCATTTATTTCTGCCTATATTTGTCTGTTGTTTGGGAAACAAATCAGAGGATGCATCTCTGGAGTGAACCACCAAATAAAGAGTTTGTGTCCAACTTCTACCGACAAAACAAAAAAAAAGCTGCCCTCAAATCAAATCACTGCTCTTACATGCCCAGAAAGTATATATTTTTTTCCCTCTCTGCTAATTCTACACTAATGCTCACTGACTGCTTTCTCTCTCACCCATTCACCCCGTTCTCGCATTTGCTCTCTTGCTCTCCCCTTGTTTTCTCTTTCTCCGGGCCTTCTTTTTTATTTTACAGCCTGATCTCTATTTAGATTTCCTCGTTTGGAGTTGCCACAACGCTCCCCGCTGCCAACATCTGTAAGTGGTTTGGAGGCAAGAGACACTATGGAAAAACATCAAAAAATAAAAAGAGCAGAACGGCGCTCTACTACCAGGGCTAGATAGAACAGAGGCTGTGAAAGGGATACAAACTGGTCTGGGATCAGAGGCACACGCGGGCGGCAGGCCGCGCTCCGTCTGACTGAAAGGTTGGCGGAGGAAGGAGATAAGTGTCGGGGAAAGACATGCTGTACAGTACGAATATATTCTGTGCAACTCTGCACAGCTCAGAGCATAAATGCAATACCTGCACATATTGTACTGTAGCTCAGATGGGTGGGGGCGGTGCGTGGAGTTCTTGGGACCCCACAGTTTGAGATTTACTGAGGATTGACCTCAATCACGTGTCAGGTTTTAGGCAGATTGGATTTAAGCTGCAGCACTTTTAAAGAGATTATGTTATTGTAAGAGATTAGGAGGAGTAGATACATTGAAGGGAGCTAATGAGGGGTTTCTCCCCTCCCCAGCTGCCAGCCTAATTCAGTGCTCACCGTCCTGTTGATAATACACACTACAATAGTATTACTGTGGCATTAGAGGCTTTACGGTGTTGTGGCAATGAGAGCCCCTCTGTTGATAGTGCGGCGGAGGTTCGGGTGGTTGTGTGCGGCATTTACTATACCATTTAGTGTGAGCTGCTCTTTACACACATGTGTAAGAGGAGGGAGAGTTTGTGTGTACAGTAGGGTCTCATTAGGTAATGAGGATGATTACGCTGCATTAGGTGGTGGAGAAGAGCGGCAACAGCCACAGGGTGGGAGGGGAGAAGGGAACATGTGTCTGTGATTTGCGGCATAAGCACATACCATTTAATTGACACAAGCTCCCTCTGCCTCCTGATTGGTGCAGAGCTGTCCTCTGCATGTCTGCTTGGCCCTCTCCGTCCTTGACTCGGAGGGCAGAGAGACAGATGTGGTGTGAAAGGGGCGGAGTAGGGGAATACAGAGAGTGCGGAAAGGTACTGGACTGAAAGTCGGCTGCAGTTGGAGGCAGAGAGTGGAATATTGGACGGCGTGTGAGAGTGTTTTGTAGGTCAGCCCGTCGCAGAAAGCAGAAGAAGAAGATGGAAAGGGTTTGTCTGGGAGTCCTCATGACAGACGGTTAAGTAATGTTATACGACTCTTCTAAAGGAGCAGCGTTGCCCAACATAGAGGAGCAGTTGGCTGGATGTGTGAAGACAGGCTTCCCCTTGCATGGAGCTGCCCTCTCTATTCCCCTTCTATAAGTAGGCAGGTATTTTTACCCAGGATAAAGTGCTGACCCAGTCTCAGGTAATTACACCCCTGTTGGGCTTTGGCACAGACATGTCAGGGCGGTGCTGAGTGCACCTTACACCCTAGCTACGGGTAAACCACACTTATCTCACTATTTACAAGCGAGTATAGAGGCTCGCTCCACATGAGAGAGAGGGAGGAGGGCATACCTTGGCAAAGCCAGGAAACCTTCCTCCTGGCAGAGGCCCACTGACTTCCCATCCCCCATCAAAGAGCACAAAAAGGGCACAAAAGAAGTGAAACTATATTCCATATTTATGCAGAGGGTGTAATCAAAGTAAAGAAAAAAGGGCAAAACTGAAGGATTCTGGCAATGTTGTGCCTGTGTGTGGTACATTTTCTGGCATGAATTCAATCCAATAATCCCTAAGAGGGTTAGGCATGTTCTAATCACTTCTAACATAATAATGGTGACTGATCATGAATGATGCATGTCTTTCTCGCAAACAGTTCTCAAACAATGACTCTATTAACATGTCTGGATGTGTTGATGCTTCAAACTGACTTGAGGAGCACGACACTGACTTTGCTTTTACAAAGACTTGTTAATAACATAATAATTTAATACCGCCTATCTAAACATACAGTACATGAAGGTATTTACGGTCTGCAGCCTGGCCCAGGGCCAACAGAACCTGAGGGCAGCTCGGTTTCATTTTCAGGCTCAGATTCAAAATATAAATACTATTACTGAACACGCAATGTCACAATTAAATATACTGTAGGCTTTAATATCAAAACTACAATGATAGACTAGACACGCTATGAGTAATGGCAAATCAACAGGTTGCAACGTGCTCGCTTGCTACCAACGTGCTCGCTTGCTACTGTACCTTATGGAGAATAATAATAAATCAAATGGGTAAGGCAACGTTAGTCAGGGAAATCTGCATTTGAGAACACTTTCGAACTTTCTTTCTGTATCTGTGTTTTTGTCACGACAAGGCAAGTTGACCTTTCGGTTGATTTTTAATAGAGAAAAAGACTATTAAAAGACATGAAACTATTGTCTTCAGGCTTCAGACTGAAAGGCTCTGGCCCGAATTAGGCCGGGTCAAACTATGGCCAAATCTTCAAGCCAATCCAGTGTCTCCCATGAGCTCTTTTACTAGCTTCAGAAGGACGGAGGGACTTTGAATCATTCTGTTCAGCAATGATTACTCTTTGTGTAAAGACTGGACCAAAACCATATCAATAAAAACATACCCAACCACCACAAGGCAAAGTAATTACATTGGTGTTTCATTTATCATAACCATACCCTGTATTTAATGTCGCTGTCAGGATGATATTAGCCCCGTTTCAGCCTCCATGTCATGTACAGTCCTCCACTACACGCCTCCAAGAGAAAAGTCTGCACTAAAGCCACCGAACATGTGTTTTTCAGACTTTGTCTGTGAGCAGAGCAGGAAATCTTTAGACCCAGTTGTCTTTACAAGAGACTTTCTCCAGTATCTATATATCTTCTATCCCATTAAATGCATGTTCTATGGAAACTATGTACTGTGTGTTGCTAGGCAAAGCTAAGGGAAATGGCTGTGGTCAGACCGTAGTCCTTGAAAGAGAGGAGGAGGAGGAGGAGAGGAAAGTACGAAGAAGACAGAGGAGGAGAAAAGAAAAAAAAATAGAAAAGTAAAGCACTTTCTGAATTTGAATCATTTACCTACATGCATAAAGACACGCGCATGCACGAACACGCGCTAGGACTGTTCCAGCTGAGGTGCCGTGTGTTATAATGCGCTGGTGGGAATGTGCCACTGCACGTTAATTCTCCCTTCACGCTTGCGTTGAGGAACACAGAGCCTCTAATTGATGCTAAACAAACTGCTGACCCAGACTCAGGATGAAGGTCTGTCACTGATGCACACGCAGAAACACACACTGGTACACAAACCATAAAACTCAACTATTTGCCCCAAATTCGCAAAACGTGAAACTCCAGCTGAACAAATCCAAGGTTTTCTAAATTGTCACACACTTTTTTTTTGTGCTCTATAAGAGGCTTATAGGTGCAGAGCTTGAAAGTCATCCACATGCACAAGAATGAGACGCCTAGGTGGCAACGTCCTTGGCTTTTTGGAGGTACATTTGGGAATGTGTGTCTGCGTTTGGAGAACCTTCTGGAGGGTGGGGGGCCTGAGAAGGTAAACTCCTACTCATCCTTGTCACACACAAACACAGGCACACATACGCACATGCCAGCCCCCAAAGGAAGCTCCAGGGAGGCACAACGACGCCTTTGTGCGGGGCAGATTTCCCATGTCTCCCTGCTCCAGCACACAGATAGATCATCTCAGTAGGGCAGTATGAAGGGCAAGTGCATGCACGCCGTGCAGAGAGAGAGAGAAAAGAGGGAGGGAGAGAGTCAAAGAGTGGGAAAGGAGTTATAACCCAAACCACTTCTTTCCTTTCTCTTTTCACACTTTCCCCTTGTCTCCCATGTCTTTCCCTCTCTCTCTCTCTCTCTCTCCCTTCATACACTCCCCCTTTTTCTCTCCCCTCTCTCCGCAGAGGAATCCGGTCTCTCCGTTGGGATTGGAGCTCTTTGAAGGTGATCCAGAACTGTACTGCTCGCTGCCTCTGCTCTCCTCCCTCTCCTCCCTACCTCCTCTACCCTCCACCCTCCGCTCCCACCCCTTCAGCCCTCAGGGGGCCTGGATCCCGCTCAACCGAGAGCAGCCGTGCTCCAAATCCAGGCCCGGGCTTAACGCTCCTGCCGCAGGCCTCGCTGGTTGTCCCACTGCACCACAGAGAGGTGGGAGGCCTGGGAAGAGAAGAGCGAGGGGGGAAATGACAGAGGGAGAAACAAGGGTGGTGGGGGGTAAGATGTGTGTTTGGTCACATTCATATTTGGCATTTGGGAGATGCTGCAAACTTCCCTCTAAATCCAGCTCTCCCCTTCCTCACCGACCATCTCTCCCCTCTCTCCCTCACATAACTGTTTATTTTCCTCTTTCATTTCATCCTCACACTCCCTCCCTTTTTCCATCCCACTTCCCCTCTCTTCCCTTCCCCTCTTCCCTCCATCCCAAGGGCGAGCTCCTCGCAGACTCGTCGGACTGGTTTCTTTGGCACACCACGAACACACAAACACACGCTCGGATGCCAACATACACTCAGAGACACATACCCCTTCACTTTGAAAGAGGGTCCTTCACTCGATGCCTCGGAGTCGAGCAGGAAAAGACAGAGAATGACAAACAGACAGAGGAGGGAAAAAAAAGAGAAAGGCGCAGATAAAGGGAGGGAGCGAACTGGAGGGATGTGCATTCCTTTGGCTTGCCTGGCTCGGGAGCACAGGAGACGTGTTGCTGGCTGTTCGGTTTATTATCCCCAAGCCATATGGGTTGGCAAGCTTTCGGGGCGTGGTGGAATACATTTGTGTGTGTGTGTCAGCGTAAGGCAGAGAGTGTGATTATACTTACATTATGGCTTTTTATCACCTACAGTACGCATCTGTGTGTGTGTGTTCCAGGCCACAATAACCTGAGAAACCACACTTCCAGATTACTGCTTTCAATAAAAGATAAAGAGCTTCCAGTACCTCTTAGCCTACATACCGATTCATACCACACGTTCACACGCAAATTTACACAAGCTGGTAATTTCAGCTATTTGTGACATAAATGGTTTAATTGCAACTTAATCGTAATCACATGATGCAGTTGTCGTTTTGATACCGCTCCATTTGATATTCAAGGATAATTCAGGTTTATTGCAGCTTGAGTGTAATTTTCATAGCTGTGGTCATCATTTATATCGGTTATGATACGTACTCGCAAAAGTAATTGCTGAGTTGTGGGAACGCGGCGACATCGCTACAACAAAGTTCAACGGGGGAAAAAAAACACAAATGGTTAAACAATAAGACAGGAAGCAAACAGTTTAGCAAGGTTAACTAAACCACCTGTGGAGGTAAAACCCAAAGCGAGTGCACACGAAAAGTCAGTAATAATCCCTCTGTGAGCGTGCACAACTACAGGGTATAGTCTGTTTGACTAGTCCGAATCAGAGTGAAACTGATGCCTTTGGTTTGTTTTCTATATAGTCTGATTCAGTTTCACAGTGCAAAAACTTTAGTTTAGTAAAATTAGTTATAGAGACCAAAACCGTTTTTTTTGTACCAGGCTGTTAACATGTTTATTTCTGCTGTCAAGTCAGGCATTTTAACATGGGGGTCTACGGGGATCGACTCGCTTTTGGAGCCAGCCTCAAGAGGCCATTTGTAGAACTGCTGTTTCTGGCTTACTAGTTACTTCCGCGTTTCTCAGCCCTGGGGGTTGCCACTTGACGTTACCGCAGTCTTGTAAAGGGAGGAGTGAGCGAACGGGTACTCAGGTGGTTGCAATCTGCAACCACACCACTAGAGGCCGCCAAATCCTACACACTGTACCTTTAATTGGGAAAACAATTTAGCAATATGTCCAGTAAAATGATTTACTAGGAGACAGGATTGGTGTTCCCAGATCGCAGCTATTAACATGGTGACTACATTATTATTCCCAATAGGAAAAATGGCTGAAGCAATAAAAATAAGACTCAAGTTGTTTTTCTTTCAATTCTCAAAGCCAATCAGCAGCTCCATAAGCACTTTCTTTATTTTTCTGCATTCCTCAGTTATTTCCTCCGTCCATTGAAATTCTTCTGACTCTGTTACTTTCATCTTAAATCACCTCTCTCTGGCTTCTCCCTGTTCTGCCCCTTCAACGTCACAAGGGTCAGCGGCGGTGTGTACGCTGAGTGGGACCGCTGCCGAAGGTGTGTGCCTTTTGTGCGTATGTGTATGTACTGTATGTGTATGTGTGGAAGGAGCAAGCTATCTATAGCCTGTGTATCCCTGGGGATTTGAGTCTTAAACTCCATATTCATGACACATCACTGTGGGGATTAGAAGGGCATCATCAGATAGAGGGGCTTACGTCAGCGGGCGCACACACACACACACACACACACACACACACACACACACACACACACACACACACCCTCACACACAGAAAATAACGCAGATACACACTCTCAGCAGCAGTCTCACCCTGGAAAGCACAGCATACACACTTTCCAGGAAGTTCTGCACTTATTTCCGAAGGAAGTGCCTTTCTTCCATTCGCGCACATTAATAAAGCAATGAAAGGATTGACAGGACACTTCCCTATGACTGGTATGTTATGGCAGAGAGCAGCCAGGATGATTGCTCGCACTAACCGGAATAGTTCAGTGTTAATTTGAGCAATGATTATTTGTCCATTTGAAACTAACAGCCTCCAGCGTTCGTCTAGCACTGCCAATTCAAACACTTTGAGTTGGACCGGGGAGTGCAAATTGTTGAGATGAGAACAAACCAAAATGTGTGAGGTGTGAGGGGGTGTGTGTGTGTATGCAGGGGGGGTGATTAAGGCCAAAACCATGTGGAAGCTGATCTGCAGGGGAGGTGGAGAGGGAGGGGGTGTGAGTGCAGGCAGCGTGGATCTGTGTTGTGATTGTTTGTCCATGGCTGCGTGTGCATCCATGTGTGTGTGTATGTATGTGTGCGTGTGTGTGTGTGTGTGTGTGTGTGTGTTCTTATCTACACTGGCCCACAGCAGCAGGAGCATCAGAGGAAGCACGGCCTTTCCTTCCTGTGCCTTTCACACTGTCACAACACACACGAGCCATAAAACTGCGTGGCTCTGTCTAACGTATAGAGAGAGAGAAAAGAGAGAGAGAGAGAGAGAGAGAGAGAGAGAGAGAGAGAGAGAGAGAGAGAGAGAGAGAGAGAGAGAGAGAGAGAGAGAGAGAGAGAGAGAGAGAAAGCAGGAAGCGGGGGTTTGATTGTGAGTGCAGAACATGTGTGTGTGATTTGTGGCATACAGCACATACCATTTAATTGACACAATCTCCTTCTTCTGTTTGGCGCAGAGTTGTTTTCTACTGGGAGAGAAACGGGGGAGGGCGAGATGGAGAAACAGCTGAGGTGAGCGGGGAGGAAAAGTGGCCCAGCAGCAGTAGAGGGTACTGGGACAGTGGATGTTCAGTATGGGCTGGTGCCCTCCACGGGGGAGCTGAGGAAGGACACTTCTCTACCCTATATTCTGCACCTGGCGCCGGGCTCTGGCAGGCAGCCATTCCCCCCGCTTCCCCCGTTTCACCCTGTGCTATCCATCCACTGCTCAACAGCACCTCAGCCTCCCTCGGTCGTCCCTCTCTGTCAGTCCCAGAGTCGTCAGCAGCGCTATTATTCACAGACTGTTTCACACAGTCAAGCCGGAGAGGCAACCACTGAAAAATGGAATCATTTAGAAATGTTATTAGTGAGTAATTGTCAATTTCTGGTGTGAAATTCATAAAAAATGTATTTCTGTAAATGTTTGTTTTATGGAAATTGTCCTCAGTTTGATCCAGTTATATGCTGATTATCTCCGTCTGTGTGAATAACACAGCGTCATCAAGGAGAACTCGTGGGAGAAGACTGAGGCTGCCTTTCAATTACCAGCTGATAAAAGTTGACACAAAGAAGAAAGAGCAGAATACCTGTTTGCTTACTGTGAGAATGATGTTGATTTCAAATGCATTTGAACTGTCCAGTCTAAATAGTTGAGGATGTTTCCTGAAACATTTTGAAGCAGCATAAACACACTTTACTCACAGTTTCCTGCAGCGCAGTATAGCAGAGAGAGTCCACCCTGCTTTAAATAAAGAAAGAAATTATTACACTTTTATAAAAATACATTTACTCCTCAGGATAAAACAGTTGCATCATTTCTGCTTATGATCTCCGTCATTGGTAGAGGATGTTTACATTAGCTTCACTATTAGTGGAAAAATCACACGTACATGACTTATCAGTTCTCAGACTTCACATCTACTAATGCTTCATCTACATTTACAAATGCTGTACTAAAGAAGTGCACGTGCGACCATTCTTAGCTCCACTTTCATCAAATGGAGAGCATTAAAACCTTAAAAAGGGTGTTTTTCAGTGACAAACAGCTAGCTTGTGTCAGAATTAGCTTGCCAGATAAAGTAACTTTTCTTCAAAACAAACTTTCTACATTCAATTTTTACAATTATTGCTGCATAAATAAAAAATAAGCACATATCGAGCCTAGCTGACATATAGAAGCTTTGAAAATGTATTCAGTTAAAAAGCACTCTGCATTGGTCTTTCAGTATTGATAATTTGCTGTACCCTGAAAGATGAATTGATTGAAAAGTAAGGTTAACCTTGGTATTCTACGGCCTTTTAAGTATCAAATACTCACCTCCTGTAGGCTTGAGAGGTGGCTTTGAAAAGTTTGTAGCTTGCTCCTTTGTGGAGGACTGCACTACTGGGTAGTCAGCTTAGATTCACAGCAGTTACAATGGATTCCGAAGGCAAACCGCAGTCATGGCAACAAATTAATGAATGAATAGTGAAGTGTCCAAACTTCTGAAACTGCCTCCCAATGAATATTCCACTCGTTATCTGTACTGTATGTTCACTGTATTTCCAACTAGGGCTGCAACTAACGGTTATTTTCATTATGTCGATTAATCTGTCGATTATTTTCTCGATTAATCGATTAGTTTTTTGGCCTATAAAATGTCAGAAAATTGTGAAAAATGTCAATCAGTGTTTCCCAAAGCCCAAGATGACGTCCTCAAATGTCTCGTTTTGTCCACAACTCAAAGTTATTCAGTTCACTGTCATAGAGGAGTAAAGAAACCAGAAAATATTCACATTTCAAAAGCTGGAATCAGAGAATTTAGACTTTTTTTTTTCCGAAAAAAAATTACTCAAACCGATTATCAAAATAGTTGATTAATTCACAAGTTGACAACTAATCGAATAATTGTTGCAGCTCTATTTCCCACAATGCTTGCTTTGCTCATAAACTGTAAAATATGCTACTTCTGGCAGAGTTTTGCAGCAAGGAGGAGCAAGAATGTATGAACCGTGCTGGGCTGTGTGGCGATTTTGGTGTAGTGGCCACAGTCAGAAATGCAGGTTACATGATGCACATGGGCCCAAAACAACTTTTTCCCCATTCACAATCCTTAAAAAAAACATTTCCAAAGCTACATTACCACAAAAAAAAGAAGGTGCTTGATGCAAAAAAAAAAACCCTATGAAAATCAATGAAAAAATCCACTCCGTTATCTCAAATGCACCTAATATATTATCTAAGCTTTCGGTCACAAAGACCTACAAAAGAAACAGCGGTCAAACAATGAATACATTGAAGAGGCACATCAGTGTATTATTTTCGGGACATTCATGTGTGGACGGGTCAACCTGCTTACAACTTGTGTGACGCGAATGCTCTAATATGGAAATAACAGTACTGGATCCTATGAGAGGGATAGAAACACTGCCCTTATCAATATACTATAATGTGTGCGGTATATATAATTAATTGCTTTTACACAATACACTTGCATGACAAATCCAAAACTGTGGGAAATAAATGTGTACACAGGTGCTGTTGTGCTGCACACACGTGCACACACACTCTTTCCATAGAGTACCGAGGTGGGAACGGTGCCAAACCAACACTTCATTTCAATTTCAAATCCGAGGCCTGACTTTGACCTTTCAACACAAAACTAGTTATAGACTCTCTCTTTCTCTCTCTCTCTCTCTCCACACCTGTTATGCTGCTTGTCAGCACACACACACTCCTCGTCTTCATCTTGCCTTGCATTTCAATCTGTTTTTTTGTTTCTTTTTCATTTCTGCATTTGCGTAAAGCCTCTAACCTCATCTTCTGACGAATTCCTGAGCCTCCTCATGAGTAACCGTAAGTGAGTGACTTGTACAGCTCATCCTTGGTTACTTCCTGTTTCCTGTGGCCTTTGAGCAGCACGTCCTGTGTCTGCGAGTTCTGGGAATGTCACCTTTCATCATTACGGGACTTTAACACGTCTTTCGGCAAAAAAAGTGAGAGCATTTCTCTCTGCTGTTAAACTGTCAGCGTTGATTGTGTGAAAATAAGAAACAAATAGAGGTAGGAGGGAAAGTGAGAAAAGTGAGAAAAAAGGGTGTGAGAAGAGGAATGAGTCTGCAACCAGTAAGGACATGTTTCATCAATATTTGCATACTTGCATACTAGAGCTTTTCAAAATTAATAATGCCAAAGATCCCTGTAGGCATACCTTTAGGAAAACTATATTTTAGGGCTGTCAATAAATTTAAATATTTAATCGTGATTAATCAAATGATTGTCTATAGTTAATTGCAATTAGACGCAAATTAATCGCACATTTTTTATCTGTTCAAAATGTACCTTAAAGGGAGATCTGTCAAGTATTTAATACTCTTATCAACATGGGAGTGGAAAAATATGCTTGCTTTATGCAAATGTATGTATATATTTATTATTGGAAATCAATTAACAACACAAATCAATGACAAATATTGTCCAGAAACCCTCACAGGTACTGCATTTAGCATAAAAAATATGCTCAAATCATAACATGGCAAACTCAAGCCCAACAGGCAACAACAGCTGTCAGTGTGTCAGTGTGCTGACTTGACTATGACTTGCCCCAAACTGCATGTGATTATAATAAAGTGGGCATCACTGTAAAGGGGAGACTCGTGGGTACCCATGGAACCCATTTTCATTCACATATCCTGAGGTCAGAGGTCAAGGGACCCCTTTGAAAATGCCCATGCCAGTTTTTCCTTGGCAAAATTTTGTGCAAGTTTGGAGCGTTATTTAGCCTCCTTCACGACAAGCTAGTATGACATGGTTGGTACCAATGGATACCTTCGGTTTTCTAGTTTCATATGATGCCAGTATCTTCACTCTAGCTTTAAAACCCGCTTGCCCACTACAACCTAAAAACTGCGATTTCCGTTAATGCGTTAAAGAAATTAGTTAAAAACGAATATGCGTTATTATCGCATTAACTTTGACAACCCTACCTCATTTATTTCAGGATGTGGTAGTGACATAACCAGTGACGTAAAAGCTCCAGCAGTATCACAGAATGAAATTTCTCACTTCATCTTCCAAATCTAAAGTTTTCTGATCACCTAATGGAAGTTACACAACGCCAGTGACGGGGAGGGAGTGTGTTGCTCTAAGCCAGAGGAAGGGCGTGTGAGTGTAAAATAACACCAAAAACCTACACCAAAGGAAGAGAAGGAGATGGAGAGAAAAAGAGTGGGAGGAAAGTGGGAGATGGAGAGGGGGTACCCAGGCGGGTGTTCCAAAAACCTGTCAAGGTATTTCCTTCTGAAAACACAACATTTGTGGGACTGTGCAGAGAGAGGCGTGACGATACACACACACACATACACAAAATCCAACATATCATGCTGAAAACACACAGAATGGTCAAACGGTACAACTTTGATTTAACACATTCTTTGATTGGGTAGGTCTCAGGCCAACTCCCGTTTTCCTGTGTCTGCCGTCCACAGCTGTACGTAACACACACACACACACCAACTTAATGAGCCATCCAATACCCCCGCAAGCTCCAGACGTTGTTAGCTTCCTCGCCAGCGTCCAAGTCCCTCGGTATCTCATGCCTGTAACACCCCCCACTCCAGATACACTCACACACACACACTAATCCTTCATTTGGTCAACCTCTCCTCACTCCTAATTCTACCATGCATATGCCTCACATAAATATGTACACACCTACATGTACGCACACACAGACACACATTATGTCCCACTGCTCTCCTTCTACACCAGCTGTAGTCCAACCAATGTGTTTACATAGCCTGCTGAACCAAGACGAAGAGAGAGAGAGAGAGAGAGAGAGTATTGGATGGACGGACCAGGGCTGTTTGTCTGAAGGGGCTTTCCTGTTCTCAAAGGAAATGGTAAAAGAGGGGGAAACCAGGAACAGGAGCGGGGAAAGCGAGATGAAAATAAACCAGACGACAAACCGAATCGCAGGAGGACGGGAGCAAGTCCGGCATGAGGAGAAGAGGACAGCGGTGATGGCTCGAGCAAAGGAAAGGTCACTGATGCTCATGGAAACATCTCTCCTGCTGTTCAGATAAGCCACGAGACAGCGAGAGCAGGACTGGGAATCACAATCTCCTCTTTCACACACACTCCCCGCTGCAGGTTAGATCACAGATTAGACTGTGATGCAAACCTGCGGGGTATTATAACGGCGATGTAGCATTTCGCCCCCTGTGGTTGTTGACTCACAGTGCATTGCAGCCTCTTTGTGGTAAATGTCTCGACCTTTCCCACCATTTTTTTTTAAATCAAATCACCATACAGCTGCGAACGGATGTAAGAGATTTACCTACAGTATGTGTGTTGTGTTGTCACTGTGGTGAGTTTGGTTGGGTTTGCAGTGTGTAGTTTGTGCCCTCTGGTCATGAATGGGGTTAACACTGTGTCTGTCCTGGCTGGCTGTCTAGACCTGATGAGTAAACAATCATGAATCACTAAATATTGATTTAAAGCTTCTAATTACTCCTCCGTATCCTCAGGTAAAGGCAGCAAGAGTGAAAACCAGACGTTTTCATGCCCTCTTGTTCTCCCTCGTTCTTTGATTTTCCCATCAGTTTTCCATTCTTCCACCTTTCCCAGAGCGCAGCGTCTTTTTAGAGTATGCACTCTTATGTGTAGTTCTCACTGGATATTTGACAAAGATTCAAACATATTGTAGTGTGTATATGTAGTCTGTGGATTTACCCATGCTGTATAACACCCAGATGAAGGCCTGAACATGAAAACCTGTTCCAATATGTCAGGCTATTTTTCAACATTTTATTCTAGTGGCAAAATTACACTCTTTCCACTCTTACACCTGCACCAGAGTCCTGCTGCAGGTAAGAGTGCAGCTATCTGGTAAAATAATTTGTATATATTCTAATTCATGGGTAAAAATGACTCGGATGGGGGGGGGGGGGGGCAAGCTCAAGTCACAAATGATCACGTTAAACTGAGAGTGAGCGTATAGTAGTAGTATAGTAGTGTGTGTATTTGAATGTGGGTCACAGGTCCTACATTTAGAGTACAGGTTGGAACTAAGTGGGCCTCCTCTGTCTGTGTACCTCTACTCCCTGCTACGCGAGTCATTTCCTTAGTAGTGCTGTAGTGAGGGAGCCGGAAGAAAAGAACTGTCCACCTCTTACTGGAAGGCACACCTCCTCCTCCTCCTCCTCCTCCTCCTGTCATACAGCACGACGTCCTCCTTCCAACAGCCCCTGCTACATCTATAAAACTTCCATAATATTTTTTTCTATATAATATCCTGCTCTCTTTCCTTCTGCTCCTTTGTCCAACTCCCTCCCCTTTCTATTCTCTGTATGTATAGCAGAGTGAAGGGCCTCTCAGCAGCTTGTTTGACCTGTGATAAGGACTGGGGGGGGGGGACACAAATATTGTTGCTCAGTGGAGCCGGGCACACACTGTTCTGTTCTGATCCTTCTCAGAGCAAAAAGAGCAAATGCACAAGACACACGTGAAAGAATCAGGGAAAGTCTGAGAGAGAGTGAGAGGTGTCGAGAGAGAGAAAAAGAGAGAGAGAGGGATGCGACATATAATTGTGCTCTAATGAAACATAAACAGTGCAGTCTGAGGGAGTGTGTCTGGGCAGGGGCCCCGGCTGGCCTAAAGGCCTAAAGGCTCTGCTCTCCTAGGCTCTTAATTATGACTGAGGAGGTCAGTCACGCCTCCTCTAACCCGTCACCAAATACTCTAAGTGTTGTAAATATCGTGTGTGTGTTTGTGTGTTTGCGTACCTCTCTGTGTGTTTATGTGCGCCGTGTGCGTCAGAGAAAAATACAGATAATGTCGACTTTGCGGGAACCAACTGCTCCGAATGTTCTCCCGACCGGTTCCTTTCCCCAACAACAAGCCTAATGGAAGATGCCCACCTGTCTTGTTTTCCACTCAGTGGTGGTCACATTCAGTTGGAGCACTGTCTCTTTAATAACCTTGTACATTTCTTTCTCTTCAGTCCTGGCAGGAAAAGAGCAGCTGTCACATACCTCTTTTTCAGGGGTCGCACTCGTCTCAGGACTAGTCCATCGAGGAGTGGCTGTCCTTTTGTTTTCTGGCATGTATCCTGTGCTCCCTTGGGACCACGCACCGTATGACAAGACCTAAAGAAGTAAATAAAAATATGCAACAATTTAGAAATCAATGTTTCAGTTGGTTGCGTAAACTTGCTGCATGCATCGTTGTTTATCTGAAGCAGGTGTGTGTCCATACAGTACAGCGTGCATGTGTGGGAATGTGACTTGCGGCCGAGCGAGGTTTAACTAACAGAAGGGTATTCCCAGCCAAACAGTCTGGCCGCAAAACCCAGACTAACTAACCTCAGTGTCTGGGTGGCTGGTCTGAACCTCGCCGTCAAAGTCCTAATCAGCAAGCACATTACACACCATTATGGTTACAGTAAGGGAGGGAGAGAGGAGGAGGGAGAGAGCAAGAAAGAAAGAATTCAGTTGTTGTAATTGTTGCACAGTTGATAGTTTTATTCATTTTTGTCTTGGCATGTTGTATGTCATGTCATGTGAGACAGAGAGGGGAGAGGAAGACCACGATTTAACACCTGTTTAACTGTTGTGTCTTCACTTTCTCACACTCCTTTTCTCTCCTCTATTTCTGTTGTTTCCTTTCCCTGAGAACAGACAGGTGAGACACTACAAGCATTAGTTAGGAGGCCCTGACCCTTGACCTCTCATCTCTAACCTTGGATCATCAGCTGGGCTGCTCCGGGTGGCCAAATGAGTTGACCTGACCTCAACCCTAACAGTGACCCCGGGTCAATGCCAGTTGTTATTTGACGGCAACAGTACACAACAAGCCCGGGAAAGAGACAGAGGAGAGGAGTGGTGGAAGACGTACTCCAGTATAAGTTACTTAAGTAAAAGTACCAATAAATTAAAGTAAAAATACTCCATTACAAGTAAAAATATTGCGTGCAAAATCCAATTAAATAAGCCTATAATCGAAAAGTTATTTAAAAAAATATAAAATGTGAAATGGGTTGTTCATAGTGATGAACCTACAGAGAATTATCACCTGAATCTGCAGCTCCCCTCGGCTTTAAGGAGCTTTAACGTGAGTTTCAGCTCATCGTTAAGCTGTCTGGCCAACGTATTCTCATACAACGGTTCGTAGGATATCTTACGAAAAGTTATTCCTAATTTTTTCTGAAATGTGACAAGGGACCCGACTAGACAGTTGTTCGTAAAGAGTCGAAAGGTTAGGAGCCGTTGGTTTCACCTTGAACAATACATTGTATTTCATAAGCTATAAAATCTTATCCGATAAAGTTACTAGTAACTATAGCTGTCAAATAAATGTAATAAAAAGAAGGATATTTCCCACTGAAATGTGGAGTAGAAGTTTAAAGCATAAAATTTAAATATTAAATTCAAGTATAAGAACCTTGACAATGTACTACAGTACTTGAGTAAATGAACATGTTACTTTCCATCACTGGGGAGAGGAGAGATAAACAAGCTTCCACAACACACCAGCTGAAAAAAAAGTGTACAAAATGCCTCCTCTACATCTGTAATTGCATGTTTTCTCCCCACACACCTGTAATTACACTCTGCCTACCACTCATCTCCCTCTCTGAGGCAACGCTCGCGCTAACCATAATTAAGCACGGCTCTAATGATTTACAAATGCTTAGCATTAACACGTACAGTAAGAGCTACAGACATTACCAGTGACAGTGAAATTATATCTTTATCAAGCCAATTCAAATTATGTGAGATTAAGAAAAAAAACATATATTCAACGGACTGCAAGTTAGGCAAGACCTTTGTCTTCCACTTAAATGTTTATGGAGCTCAACATTTTTCAATATTTGAGGAGATCGACAGTGTTAGGCAACAGTGTTATGCCAGCACACGTATTACTGCAAAGGCCTCTTTGAGCTTTACATCAGACCGACAAATATGTAATGGAAAAGTGTTTGTCCTTTGATTTATTTACATTTGTCCTGACTGACTGACTGCATGCGCCTCCCAAGGACAGAACTTTCAGGAGAGGAAGTGTGCGTATGTGGACTCATTTGCATAAGTAGGCCATTGGATCCTAATGGAGGCGTTTTGTTCAGGCGTTAACAAGGTGTCTCGCTGGGGCTCTCGTTCATTCTCCCGTTCATCCGTTCCTTCCTGTCGTCCGCCGACTCTGACGTCCAGGCAATCAGCGCTGCATTTGGGCTCTCTCTTTGTGTGATTTACGACCTCCCAGATTCATTTAAAAGCCATTGTTCTCCTCTGACGGATACCACAGCCCCCTCTGCTTCCACACTCTCGCTTGCGGACTGCACACACACACACACACACACACATTTTTACACCGACGCCGCTTACTTTATCTCTCACTCACTCACCCACTTGCTCAATCACTCAACACATACACACAGAGTGCCCATCTATCACGGAGCGATGCAGGGGGAGATTGTTATCCCGGTAACCGTATTAACCCACAGATCCCCAACACACTGGCTGATCCAGCAGTGAATTAAGACACAGGACTCAGGGAGAGGAAGAAAAGGGGCATGATGGAGCGCAGAGGCCAGGAGAAAAATTAAGAAACAAAGTAAAAGAAAACCAATATGTGATACATTTGTTCTCATTCATATATTCATTCATATCTGTCATGCGCCGCCTTCGTCCACAACGTGAAGAAGATGAAAAGACGGCCAAACGTCTCCTGCCTCCTCTGCTCTCTTGTGTTGCTGTGGAAGATTGTCTGTCAGCGAGGCGTCTGTAAATGCATCAGGACACACCTGCGCTTGATTAAGTGTGTTTAGACTGCAGATGGAAGGAGGAGGAGGGGGGGGTGGGGGGCAATTTAGAGAGCAAGAGGTTTTATGAGAGTAATCATCTCCAATAAGGCCTGCTTGGGAATCACAAGCCCCCGCCCTGCACACACACACTGCGCCTAATGTACGCCACACACACACATAAACAAAAGCACAAACATTTGCACCTTCTAACCCTCTAACATACCGAGATCCTTTATGCCTCCGCGTTCATTCTGGGGTTTAATGAGAGCCAACTACATTTTAATCTCATTCCTCATAAGTGGACAACTTGTATTAATTCTCCGAGACGAGGACAAGTTGGCCTCCCACAAAGCAGGCTGTATTGAGTTACAGCCTCCGCTCGGCGTTTGTGTGGGTGATTAACTTCTTTCTCCGAGTTCATATTTTCATCTGGGCCTGACTGCGGCCAGAGGGAGGTTTGGTGAAGGAAAAAAAACAACAGAGAGGGGGAGGGGGCAGACTTGGAAAGGACATAATGTTGTTACATCATTTAATGACGTTAACTCAAGTGAATACACACAAAGAAAAGTAGAGATTATGAGTTCTTAGAGCCATTAGACTTTATGTGAAAAGTGAAGGATCAAACAGTTACGTGTTCCAAGCGCACACCTCCGTCCTCAGTAATAAAGCAGTGTAAAGATGAACAGATGGATGAGGGAAGAAGAGTGTGGAGTCCTACTGCTCTCTTTTACCTTTTCATTGGTATATTTACACCTACTCTGGAGCAAAGTTTAGTCTGAAAGTTAAGTATCTAACAGGGTGCTTCCACAGCAGGAACTTTCTCAGCAGACCAAGAACCTTTTGAGGAACTCCTGACCTCTACCTATGTTTTGACAGCAGGAAGTCCCTGCTCTGCGGGTAGTACTTTCTGATGGTTCTAAACACACACGCCACACACTACAACTTGTGTACTGCTTCATTCAAAAAACAAGGAAGTACTGGGCGCAACTAGTATCATGGCAAATGTACACAGGATCCATCACCGTCACGTAACGCTATGTCACAGCAACACATTCTCATCCCAACTCGACATAAACTGCTGCTTTGTCACGCCCCTTGGCGTCACTTTAGGTTTAGGCAATAAAACCACTTAGTAAGGTTTAGGAAAAAAATGATTTTTTTTTTTAAATTTCTACATTTGTGAGGTGAAAATGAAACTGAACGTTGTCAACACGGGACACGAACGAACAGCCGATTGTAACGTGAAAGTGAAACTTAACGCACGGGACAGCGTTCTCCTGGATGAAAGCCTTGTGTTGGACCCATCGACCTCCCCACCCGCCCTTAGTGTGTCTTTTCCTCTTTAAACTACGTCACCACACTCCCGACGCACTTTCTCTGAGCGTTTACGCGTTACGTTACACGGTTGGGTTTACATTGTAGTTAATGGAAAGCCCGGTGCATTTCATACAGACGCTAAAGGGTGCCGTGTGCAGCGGTATCACACGCCGACAGCCGTGACAAAGCCTCGGTATTTGACACCCTGGGATTGAGAACGGGCTGACGGCTACATCACTGCTACCAGAGACGATCTGCTGCCATTCTAGCCGGTGTGTCCAGGCGTGTCCGTAACACTTCAAGTGCGTCTCTTTTTCCCGCTCTGCTATCTTTACGTGCCTGGTCTTTTTTTTGCAATTCGATGCTGCGAATTTAACACGCAGCATCTCTGTGTGTTAAATTCACTAGTGAATGTATATAAATGCCTATAATTGTTGACTAAAATGAATCTTTAATGATGCATTTCATAAACACATACACAGCAAAACTGTTTTTTTGTGTTTGTAGTCTGTGTGAGAGAGAGATGTTTGGTGTTAATATTAGGACCAGGGGGATATTTCTTGAAGTTTCTTGATGTTAAAAACAATGCTATGTTGTTCACTTTTAACTACTTTAAAAAAAGAGCGAGCTAAAGAGAAACAGAGTGAGAGAGCTAATGCATGAAGACCTGAGGGGCGATTGGAGCAAATCGAGAGAATGAGAGAAATAAAACTTTACCTGTAAACGGATTCATTGCGCTTACAGTAAATACAAAGAACTGGATGGCTCTTTGTTTTTGTTTACTCGTACCTGATAATTGTGTTTCAGACCAGGCTGTTCTCATTCACTGTTTGTACTTATAATTATGAAAAGTAAAGAACTATAATTTGTATATAACACACGTAATCGTGATCCAGGACGTGCAAGGCTGCCTCTAAGGAAGTCAGGTGACATAGTAGAAGGAGCGATTAAGTTCGTGTAGGGAGGAGGTCGGGGTGGATGGATGGGTCAAACAAACACAGGGCTATCACCCAGGAGACCGCTGTTCGTGTTCTGCGTAAAACCAAAAGTCACCGTTGACTTATTTGAACTATTATTTGTTACGTAACTTACGTGCTTAACTTTTACCCCAAACCACGATCTTTTCCTAAACCTAACCAAGTAGTTTAGTTGCCTAAACGGGGTTTGCACTGCAGGGGCTTGCGCAGGCTTGGTTTCATGTTGCTGGACATTCGTAGGAAGCGCACAAAAAATTATTTTCCATAAGATATTATATGAACCGTTGGATGAGGATACGTTGTTTAGACAGAGCAGTCGTTTTTTAATCCATCATTGGTCTAATCTGCCAGATCTTCGCGGCTCTTCAGATGCAGTGGAAACTCAAACAGGAAAGTGCAAAAGGGACTTTTGGTTCCTAGTTTAGCTCCTCTGGGATCATAGTTCTGGGAACTATTCAAAAAGAGCTATTACAATTGATGTCTCCTTGCTATCTCCAGTATGAGAGGTAATTTCCGAACATCCTTCTCTCCAAGAATGCTTGGAAAATGATTCTGCTTACTCTGAACAGCACCAGCTCCACTGACCTAAATGAACTTTCACAAAAACAATGGTGCAAACGATTTTTACCCTCAGTTACAGTAAAGAGAGGCTGCGTGTGACTCCAGGAGCTATAACAGCGTGTGTCAGCGAAAGTGTGTCGGGAAGACTGCCGGCAAAGATCCCGTAAGCGCAGGCCATAGTCGTGCTGGTTTTAGGGTAAGTGGGATGTTGACAGCTTTTTGGACAGCTCGCATTCTGCTCTGACAGGCCAAGAGTTATTATCCAACCTGAGACAGCCCAGTGGCACTGCTCAAACCCTCAAACGTGCTCAGTTTCAAGTGTGTGTGTGTGTGTGTGTGTGTGTGTGTGTGTGTGTGTGTGTTTGAAGGCAGGCAGAGAAGGGCAGAGAGTCATCCAGTAGATTTACTGTGTCAGTAAGCAGCTGTGTTTGTCAGTGTTGGCCCGGGGCTTCTCAATGTTATCCAATCTGTGTGATTATACGCCATACGCTCCCCTCCTCCCATTTTCTGCTCTCCTCGTCCCCTTCTTCCTCAAAAGCTCACGGAAACCCAGTCGTCTTACTTGAAAGACACAGTATCTGTTACACAAAAACAACCACGCGCAACACATTATGTGCCCAGTCACACACACACACACACACACACAAACATCTACTCCAAGATCACTCCATGAGCAGCAGTTTGTTTTTGAATGCTCGGCCTCACAGAGATCCATAACACGTACGCACGCCAGAAGTGATGCTGAGATTTGTGATTCTTGAAAAGAGATCGTGTCTTGACCTGAGAAAACATATAAGCTGTGCTCCATTAGGAACGTCTGTGACGTACGAACCGCGTCGTCGGATGGTTGTGCAGCCAGAGCACTTGTCATAGTTCTCTCACTGCAGGTGTTCAGGCTTGGTTTGGTTTGAGAGGATTACAGGGTGGAGGAGCTCCGTTAAGTACAGTTTTCTCTTTGTGTCTGGCTCTCTCTTTCTGTATGTGTGTGTGTGGGTGTGGGTGAGAGAGAGAGATAGGTGTGTGTGTGTGTGTGTGTGTGTGTGTTGTAATACTGTGAATGCATGCATAGGTGTGTTTCTGTGTTGTGCTGAAACGATGGGATAAAATGGCGTTCCCACCCCATCCGTCACTCCCCACCTCATACTATCTTAAAGTGAAAACCGATCTCTCACTCCCACCTGAATCACATGGCTCCTGTCCCTACACTAACTTCTCTCTTAGCTCTCATTATTCGCAAGCACCAATAGCACTACGGAGTCCCACACCAGCATTCATTGTAATGTTTGGTACATCAGCTGTGGGAGTGATGTCGCCTTGACCCTTGAAATGTATTCTTTATCAGTCTGTTAATTCTTCATCACAAACACACACCTCCATAGGGCAGCTGCGTTGTGGGTAGCTGGTGATGCTGATAGCACCAAAACTTACTCTACTGCTGCACAAACTACTTTAAATGTCTATTATGCAACATAAATATGTACTGTATGTGTATGAGAAAATGTTTGTGCATTCAGTATTAACTGTTTTAAATCTCAATCATTCAGTCCGCTGCTGAGTATCAAAGCAGCTACACTCGATATTCTTAAAATAACAATGTATAAAACGACAATGTGAAAACCGAAGAATTAGCGCCTCGCAGTTGTATGCCTCCGCCAAACAGTCAAGTTCAGTTTACATACATGTCTGTCCAAAATGTCCTCACTTCATCATTTTATCCAATTAGATATTTGTGTGAAATTGTCATAATTAGGATATGATTTCTTGAGGATGGCCAAAAATGTGTTTTGTGAGGTCAGAGTGACCTTGACCTTTGACCTTTGACAACCAAAATCGAATCAGGCCATCCTTTTAAGTAATCAGAACTTATTGACATGTGTATGAAATACATGAAAAGCAAAACTGCACAGGACATAATTGGCATTAGCTCACCACCGTTTTTCTTCGGAAAAAATTGTCCGAATATGAAACTTTTTACGGTTAACATTTGTGTGTGTGTAAGTGTATGTGTGTGTACAATGTACTAAAAACCCTGCGTCCCCCCTCTGCTCACCCAGCTTGGCCTCCCCTCCCCCAGGCTAATAGTTAAATAAACAGCCTGGTGTCTGCCCTGCTGTGGGAACAGTCAGAGGGATCTGGGAGTGTGTGTGTGTTGCTCTGCACACCTCTGCACTAATGCTGGTCAGAGTGTCACGGCCTAGCAAGCTGCATGACTCCTTTGTGGGCTGACAGACGCAGACGGACAGGGAGAGACAGACAGTAAAGGAGAGGAGAGGGTGAGACAGATCATTCGCTCAACGTTGTGAAAGTCATTAACCGTTTCTCGCCCAGTTTCCCTTCTTCACAGCAGATTAGGGAGGAACGACGGTCTCATCAACTGACAGAATTTCTCATCTCTGCTTCTTCACGTTTGTCGTGACCATTTCGTCATTTCTAGAGTTGTTTAGTTTTATTCTTCTCACCTTTCTAAAAGTATGGGCATTTACATACGACTGAGACACCCGGATCTTTCTGTACTGTAGGCAACCGTTATCGGAGCCTGTGATGTGGGAACCACACAAGATGTTTTACATATGTCAGCATGGGAAAAAGGTGTTGCCCTCCTTGATGATGATGCGTTGATTTGAGTTTAACCAACTGCAATAAGCACCTGTTGCCTGCAGCGCTCCATCCAACCAGTTTGCTGGAGCTGCTTTTTCTTCAACATTTAAAACTTCTGTATAGACCCATTTTCAATAAAACAAGAAGTTAGCAACCCTGATAAGTCAATGATAAATATGGCTGCGCTTCCTGCTTCTGTAGCTGCTTGACAATAAAAGCCATTCAGTGGTTTGCCGTCGGAAAAGCTTTCAATTTGAAGCAGCACAAACAGGAAATTTTAAGCAATAACTTTAAAAAAAAAAAAGCAAGTACGGGAGAGGGTGGCAGATCATATCACAGTGTGGCTACCTATAAATTGAAAGTAAGAGCAAGAACTCCAAATCTAATAGGAGCTACAAACATACTGAAAGTTGAACACACTCAGACTTTAAATAATGGTGCTTTCTCTCTAGTCTCCTGACCACATCAGTTAAAGGCAACAACTCAGCCCAGTTGAGGGTGGAGACTGTCCATAAATCTGAACCATAATATTGCAGGTCAGCTGGGTTATCCCCTGCTGTGGGGGTGCAGTGGAAATGCATATGATTATAGCGTGGCCCGGTTAAAGTGTGCTATACTGGGCCACTGGGAGATGGCTATAATGGTCTAGGAATCTCCCAACGTTTAAATGTGACGAGTATCTGCACTAATAGCTTTGCAGGACAAGCGAGTCACGACATGATACGGCATGCAACTTCAAAATTGGAGAAAACATTTAAGCAAGGAGCACCTATGTTGAACACAGACCTGTTCATCAGTGGAAGAGGCTTGTTTTTGCTGTTTTTAGCAACGTTTGCCCAGTTACATGGGTCACAAAGACAACAAAATCAGATCAGGGACACTTCCTTTCAATCAAGGGTCATCCTGTGGTGAACTGTGGTAATATACATTTATGCTGCCTTAATGTACATTACAACAGGTTGATACTAGGGGTGGGAAAAATAATCGATTCACCTACTGTATGTATGGTGATTTTTTTTTTTTTACGACTTTGAAATTGTTTTTTTAATGCCAGAATCGATATATTTGCTTCATTTGAGTCTGTGAGGAGGTAGAAGGAAGTTATTGCTTTTATTGTTGTAGTCTGAGTAACGTGACGTCATATCCGTTCCGAATTCGTCAACCAAAACAAACCGCAGTCGGCAATAAATCGTAATATCGAATCGCAATACTTAAAAATCGCAATACATATCGAGTCGGCACCCAAGTAACGTGACAGTATCTAATCGGGAGATAGGTGTATCGTCCCGGCCCTAGTTGATACTACTGTGTAAAGTAAGTTTAGGTGGATTTAACCTGTTTTTGTTTGTGTAAGAGAGAGAGAGAGAGAGACAGACAGAGAGAGACAGACAGAGAGAGAGATAAGTAGGCCATGACTCTGAATGGTGGCAGTGTCATGTCTTTGATGTCAGTTTGTGTCCATATCCCACACGCCTGATTGGTCAGCTCCAAACAAACCGGCAGGAGCCCAGTTCAACACTCTGAGCACGCAAAGACAGAGGAAACCTCCCAGGCACAAGTTGGGGCTCTTCATAAATCACTGTAAATCAGCTGAACAGATCTCACTCATCCTGAAAATGTCTGAGTTGATCTCTACCATCACATTAGAAGATATAATGTCGATTTAAATGATTAGAAGTAACCAATAAAGACCGATTAAGTATGTTTCACTAAACATTCATATTGGCGGTCTCAGAGGAGCTTTAATGATGTTTCCTGCCGCATAAAATCCCATCTGATATAATCATTTCAAGATATTTGTTTACTTTCTAAACATTTAGCTCGAAGGCAGTCAAAGTACACACTATTTCTCCGTAATGCATGAACATACATTACTTGTATATGTTGTTAAAGAGGAAAAAAAAAAACGAGTGAAATAACCTCCTGAGATTTTTGTTCAAACGTGTACACACGCACACACACACACACACACACACATGATGCAGGCCTCTCCAGGCATGATGTTTACAAATTTAGCTCCCCAGTGACTGGGTCTGCTGGGGTAATAAGACATAAACACAACAGTAGTCTATAGGGATATTCCACATGTAACACACACATGCGTAGACCAACATGCATACATGGCATGATTTGCAGGCACGCCGCACAAACGCACTGTGTGTGTATGCTTCAAAAACACACACACAGCCACACACCACTCCAAAGGGACATTTTGCCATAATGCAGTTTAAACAAAACTCCAGCAGGGTGCACATTTGTAGTCTCTTGGGACGGCACATGAAGTTTTAACAAATTAGCTAAATTGGGAAATGGTGGAAGACACAAATGGAGGAATTAAAGGACAGATGGAGGAGAGGGTATACACCGAGAAGATGAGGGAACAAGTAGAAGACAGCAACCTGGATTTAAGCCTATTAATTACTCATTTTTATTCGCTCTTGAACAATGTTACGGCAGGCGCTTTGGTGTAAAGGCGTCGGTATGTGTCAGAATAAGTGCTGAACCCCCCCCCCCCCCCCTCACAGTATAATTGGAGGGGCTGCATCCAACAATTTCTGTAGCTTTCCAAAATCCACAATCCGACATCCACATCCACTTCACGCACTTCATTGGCTGTGTGGAGGTGAGAAAGTTGGTTTGAACTTAACTCCCTTAAGCTCTCCTTTTTCATTCTTTAAACAACTAATAGCTGTCGCTATTCCTGTGTACAAACGAGTGCACAAATATGAACGCCTTCCAGGAGAGACTGAGTCTGAAAACGTGCAGCGTTGTCGTCATATTTAAACGATCGCTGCGACTCCCCCCCCCCCTCTCTACGAGAGCCGGCTTTTCGCCAGGCCGTCGAGTGCGACCGTTCGGAACAGCCATAAACACTTTTGCCACGTTGTGCAAACTTGCGAGCGTACGCCGGCCTTAATGGGTATCAAGCATTTAACAAGGCTGGAAGTTCAGAAGTTTGTCGGCTTTGTTTTACAAACACACACTTTCAACAGCAACTCTCGGTCATGAACGAGGGTTGAATCGTTGGCTTGTAGCAAATCGTCCCAAAGAGACGGTCATGTCAGGCCGATGGAACACTAAACACATAGTTTAACACCTGGTCAAATATATTAACAATTTGGTTACTGGGAACTGGACCAAACAGACCATAAAAAACCACAAATGTGTTAATTTCTCCATCTCTGTCAGGTGACAATGGCTGTGCTAGTTGCATCACACGAACACACACACAGGGATACTCTCCCAAATCAATACTTAACGCACTCTTAATCACGTCTTTTTTGTGCTGAGGCCAGAAGACAGGATGTGTAAAAAGACAAAGTTACGTGTGTGTGTGTGTACGGTACATGCATGTGCTTTTACACGGATGCCCCTGTGTGCACGTATGTAATTGACACAAGCACACCCACAGGTACACGTGGGAGCAGCGTGCCGACTACATAAACGCTATTTAAGGAGATTGCTTAGGCAGCACAGCGCAGCACATTCTCCGTGTCAGTCGTCCTGGTGAAATAAGGTTTATGGAGGGGAGTGGTACAACAAGGTGAGGCTCCAGAACAATGATTGTTTGTTTGTTGTTTTTTTTATTGGCAGTGATAATTGCTCCCCCTCCCCTTATAAGGATGCCTCCAGATGCACGAGCAAGCATGCCGGCACACACATGCACACACTTACATACCCGCAGGAATGCATTCACACTACTGCAGGCATGCGCAACACACAAACACATGCATCCCGCATTAATGAAAATTTTCACGTGTGCAATTCTGGAGATTTGTGATTCCTTCCAGAACAAACTGTGACAGACACGTGAGGGGAGGACGTGGAGTTTAAAAAGATGTTTTCAGAATACGGAAGATGAAGATGCAGGACTGATGATGATGATGATGAGGACTGTGTGTACTGCACTGCCACGTTATATGAAGACTCCAACATGCCCATTTTCCTGGAAACTATGACAGCATAGGAAGAACTGTTTCTTTTTGTATTATGCCATACTGTATCCAATGACTAAATCAACATAAACTTTCTAAAATTTCATGCAGCCCTATAAGGCAAAAAAAAACATGTTTTTGTACTGAAACAAAACAATACGAGCCGCTGCAATCAAGGATCGTTTTGATTTGAGATGAAGCCCTAAATCACGTAAATTCTCCCGTCCTTAAAAACCGCATCGCAATCTCTTCGTTGCTCGCCTTCTCGGGCACACAAACACTGACACACATACACAGGGGCTAGGAGTGTTTTCCCTATGAGGCATAGGTAAAGACAGGCAGGCTCCAGAGCATAATTGAACATGTAGCTACACAACCACAGGGAGTTGGCAGCGCCTGGGGAGAAGACTTGGCTCCCCCAGAGAGGCCTGGAGCCTAACCAGGCCAAGCTGTGCCAGGCACTGAAACAGACACACAGCGCCCCCTTCTCTGCTATCCAACGCCCCCCCTGCTCCGTTTTCCTCTCCTTTCACACTGAACTTTTCAGATCTTGTTTTCCACTACAAGCCCTTTGACTGTTTTCAACTGCCTCTGAAAGTGGGGTCAACCGGTCGCCACACATGCACGTATAAAAATTATGTTAAGACGCGTTTTCAAAGTTCCCCAAAAAATTTCCTCTGGCCCTCGGCCAGATCCCAGTCAGTTAGTCAGGTGTGTGTGACTAAGTGCGAGAGCCGTGTTCCGTCTTGTCGGATCAGCAGTGCTGTCAAACCTCCTCTTTCACCGCCACATGACACCGTTTGCAGCTATAAAATGGTTGCAAGTCAAAAAAATTAAATAAAGACTCAAACAAAAACGTTTATTCAGCATCCAGCGATAAAGTTGACGCTTGTATAGAAATACACTCGTGCATGTTCACATATAAACCAGCATGGACGCGGGGCCAGATATGCAAACGTACATGCACACAAAGAGCACTGGCAGGCTTTTCCTGTCAAGCTGTGGTCAGTAGGGAGAAGAAAAAAAAAGGAGGGAAAGTCTAATTTGGGATACAGTGCCGAACCATAACAGCAAGTCAAACAACATCTACACCAGAACACTCTGGGTTTCTAGGAATTTAGCATGACTGGGATCACATCTTCGACCATTCAAAATGCCAGAGGTCTTTGTGTTTCTGTCTATGTGTTAAGATGTGCACGTATTTGTACCATTATATGCAACCCTTATGTAATTAATGTATGGTGCAAGCATGTGCTATGCCAACATCAGCCTGGTATTTACACTTCCCTTCCCTTGTATAGTGTGCTCTTTCACTGGCTCTCTTTGAAGAGTCTTACGTAAACAGGCTACTCTGGCACGGACCCAACCTCACCCAACCCTGACCGCACTGGAGGCCGTGGGTCGAAAGGGAAAGCGCACTGTATGTGTGAGTGACGGACGGACGGTGATAGTTTTTGGAGCTAAATATTTGAATGTGTGACGAGATGAGCATCAGCCAATGGTGTTACTCCTTTGTACTGGATACAAGGCGGTTAGAAAAAAAACCGAGAGAGGAGATGCCAGAGTTTGAACCCTGTGACATTGCCAGGACAGGACAGGACATGGCATGCACCCTGCTCCGCTGTGCCACCTGGACACTCCCCTCACAGACAAAGTTAAATCAACACCTGCAGTCTAAATGTTGTCCTTCCTTGCATCTCCGCTTTCCCTCTTTGTTTTGATTGGTCTAGTGTTTCTCCCTCTGTTCTGCGAGGCTGTGTAATGAGGCCCAGACTGTAATTGGGCCAGTCGTGTTATTTTAGGGTTGGAGCGCAAAGTAATTACCCACCCTCTGCTGTACTGTACTCTCAGAAAGACAGAGGGGGAAAGTGAGACAGGAAGAATGATTTATTGAAAAGGAGAGGAGGGTACAAACAGATCTTAATTCAATATTATTGAATTAAGATCTGTATTTTTTGACTCTTGAAACACTTTCCTCTCCAGCTGTCTTGCCCTCAGATGGGAAGTTGCCCAGCAGCTTCAACAATCTGACGGGGTTGTGAAACACCACTCCTTCTCCTTCTCCACTTCTGCATCGGCTGCATCCTGTTGATGAGCTTTCCTTAAAGCAACGTGACCATGACTTGTGCTCAGTTCAGCTCTAAATAACATAAAAAAGGGGAAAGCTGCAAACGCAACTCTTATCATTGGATTGATTCAGCACAACGAAAGCATTACACAGTGGAAAAGCTACTGTACACGTGCACTCACTCGGATCATGACTAAGCTAAAATCTGAGATGTTAAAATGCTGAAGCTCCTCATGACCGGAGGGCAAAAGGTTGTTTGCTGACCTGAAAATGTTATTTCAAGAAGACTATTACAGCATCTCAGACATTCTGCTATTTCTGTCAGATCTCTGTATAGAACATGCAACACAGTATTTAAGGTCATATTGCTTAAGATTTCAGTCCTAGTTGATTTGACACCCGGGGGTTACCGTGCTAACAGCCGGTGCGGTTTTATATTACACGACTCGTCCCAGTATTCTAGGGGCAGCTAACACTCTTTGAGACTCAAACTCACGTTGTTTTAATATAGAATAAAGTCAATAATTGGCCTTTTTCCATCACGAGTAGTGGTGGAAGAAGTATTCAGATATTTTACTTTCTACTAAGTAACATCACTGAAGTGTAAAAATACTAAAAGTCCTGCATTCAAAATCTCACTTTAGTAAAAGTACATAAGTAGTAGCGTCAAAATAAACTTAACGTACCACAAGTAAAAGAACTCAATAATGTGTACATCATTGGTAAAGGTGGGGCTAATTTTAATTGATTAGTTGATTTATATTGTGTATTAATAATCTACATCTGCAAAGTAACTAGTAACTACAGCTTTCAAATAAATGTAGTGGAGTAAAAAGTACAATATTTGCCTCAAAAATGTCGTGGAGTAGAAGGAGAAAGTAGCAAGAAATGGAAATACTCAAGTAAAGTACCTAAAAATTGTACTTAAGTACAGTACTCAGCAATCACAGTACGTAAATGTACTTAGTTACATTCCACCACTGATCACAAGCAACTGCAATCTGATTTAATACTGCACACAATCAGAGCGCCGGTGCTGCGTATGTTCTGGCTAAATTGGATCTAACTTCTAACAGAAGCTCCGTCCGACTTCTGGAGCTGCCGCATGCTCCACTCCCGGCGCAGCAGCCTCCCGGCGGCAGTGAGGACGAAGCGAGGGTGTGAGTCATTTTTTCATTTCTGCTACTATGAATCTAATCCAATAAACAAACTATAAAACGCACATGGCCCATGGATGTATTAAGAACAAGCCCTCGTTGCAGTTCTACTTCTTAGTTTTCTGGACTGAGGGCAGACTGGACGCTACAGTGACTCACCATCGCCTCTCGAGGAACAAGTGGTATTAGAGGAAAGTACGAGCCGGGGATAGCTGGTTAGCATGCTCATTCCAGTAGATATCTCTGCAAAATAATATATATCTTTGACATAACATCAACACTGTAACCTTGAAAATGTTACAAGGTCATTTATTGAATGTTTTAAACTACAATTCTGGCCATGTCTTACACATTACACCTTCACTATCACTGCAAACAACTTTCTAAAAACTACGTAAATAAAATTAAAAGGCATTAAAATGTGATTTGATTTCATGAATATCTTAAAGACTATAACTTCAATGTGAGGATTTTGCAATGAAAATTACATCACATATTTTAACGTGCCAAATTCCTGAAGGCTCCTGTATTCATATTTAATAAATGAATCAAAATATATAATTAAATGAACATTAAAAAAAACTCCTGTCTGAGATGTGGACACTCAGTCAGGCCCTCCTACAGCCCGAGTGTGCTGTGTGTGTAATCTTGGCAGTAGTAACTGATAAGAGAGCCAGTGAGGTAATGATTTACCACACCAAGATGTCCTGTCCCTCTGGCGCTGAGAGGTGATGTCATCACAGATCTCAGTGCAGTACGCATACCAACACTTTTACAAGTCTTTTACAAGTAGTTCTATGTGCTGTGCTACGTGTTAGCGGGTGTCAAGGAGACTAATCCTTCAACTGATAAGATTAAACGGTGCCAAGCATGTGGTCACGCAGATGTGAGCACACGGGACTGCACACGCACTTAAACACAGATTTAAATACATACACACACCTACTAAGAATTACCATTGAGGATTTGAAATTAATTACATCAGTCAGAGTCAGGCCGACAAAGACAAAAAACAATGACCACATATGAAGTGACACTGTGGATAATTCTATGTGTATCTACTCTTTTGACAAAAGTTGGTACAGAAAACCACGTCGAATAACAGTTTTTTGTGGGTATAACTTTTGGGTATTCTCCAAACCTTAGCCATTTGAGTTTCAAACTACACAAAACTGTTCTAAATATTTTTCCTTGTAAAAGTAAATGTAATATTTTAAGTTATGTTACATTCACGTTTCCTTATGATCGATTGTGTTGAGGTTTTTTTTTATGCAATCCGTTACGAATCAAAGGAACGGTTAACCTGCAACCCAAAGCTTGACACATTATACATTGACACATTGACACATTATAGTTGTCATTTATCGGAACTGAAAGGAGGGACGACCGTGTCTGCTGCCTCGGTTTCGTCTTCCTTTTCATCTCTCCTGCTAACCTCTCCTTCCTCTTTCTGACCCTGACTCACATCGAGACCGAGGGAGGGACAGTTGACGACTATTACAACACCGAAACTCGATGCCGGTGGCCCTCACATCATGGTTTCAGTGGAAAAATTTAGAGAAATTCACTCAGCACTTTTAGTTCCAGCCGGCTCTCGCAGGACAGGACAGGGCGAGCAGTCACGCTGTCAGATCCAGAACAGGAAAAGAAGCGTGTGAACTAATGGAAAGAGTGACCAAGCATTAATACTACGATGAGTGAAGCAGAGAAGAGGAAAAGAGAGCTGGAGGAGAGGTCAGTGGAGTGACCAGCTTATAAATAAACAGCGGGAAGAAGATGGCTTGGTGCAATCTGGCCCCAACCAGTTCTAAAGGACCTCAGATAACATCAGTGAAAATGAATGCACCCACAGTACCTGAAAAAGTCATCCGCTGTTTGTCGACATATGCAGTGTATAGTCTACGTAAATCATTACAGTGAGCTTTGCTGATGCAAACGTAGCGGTGTAAAAATAAACAAATGGGGACACATGCACATCAGCCACTTAGGCAACGACAAATGAGCAGAAATATTGCGTGCAGATACGACTACAGTGTTATTCCCTACAGCCTCATGTTGTCTTATCTGTGTTCCACCTACAGTACATCACAGCTATACAAATTAGGCCTGTGTGTGTGTGTGTGTGTGTGTGTGTGTGTGTGTGTTTTAACATTTCATTTATTTATCATTTAGTTAAGCGACAAACCCCCACTGAGATTAAAAAAAAGGTATTGTTCAAGGGTGTCTTGCAGCTAAGACAAAATATGTCACACAACCAGAATTAAACGAACTGCAATGTAAAATCTGAAATAAATTTGCCAATAAAAATAAAAAAAATAGAATTATAAGCAAACTAAAATGATACCTTACAAACAACCTAGACAACAACACAATGTAATCTTTTAAAATGCAGTTTTTGGCGAGAAACTTGAATAAATACAGTTGTTTGAAGGAGATGTTTTCACAGCAATATAAAATAGATAATATAGAGGGAATTAGGGAATTATGACCCGTTTAACTTCCTAACGCTAGCTCTAATCAGCTTATAATACATCAGTAGAACTACTAATGCTGAGGGGTTTTTTTTATCAAAAAAATACAATCTTTTATTTTCTGATTACTTGAATTGTGTTTTTATGCAAATAGCCACTATAGATGACTAAGTAAAAGGATAACATTTAAATTTAAAAACAACAAAAAAGATCCGTATCGGCCGATATGCCTCATCGACGATTGGCAATCTGTATCTGTGGCAAAAAAATGTGATCGGGGCATCTCTAAAAGTTACATTTGCTCCCTTTCTTTTCTGCTGATCCGATCCAACCCGTGACTTAAAACCGTGATACAATCTGAACCATGAGTTTTGTGATCTGTTGCACCCCTAACACCCCTAATCTAAACATACCAAACAATACATGAATGAGACACATCCAGATTGTTATATACTAATAACATCAGAGACTACAGAGCTGAATTAAATGCATACTCTATAAAAGAAGTCATATTCGTCAAACTGCTCAGATAATATGAGAGGATCTACCCCACTTATTTATACATGCACGGAAGGTTCCCTGCATTGCAAGAAAGAACAGCACAGTAGACGGAGGAAGCCTTCTTTCAGTTCCTTCAAATAAACACGGCCTTTAGAATATGTGCGTGCACATGTGGCTGCATGTATGTATGTGTGCGTGCACAAGTCAGTCTGTGAGGGGCTATTAGGGTGGGGCGGGTGATGACTGTGGTTTTTAAAGGAATTTCAGACCGTGCCTGGCCGCAAGTTAATGTGAATGTGCGTATGTGGATGTCTCTGAGAGGGGGAGAGACAGATAAAGTGAGACAGAGAGAGACCGACAGACAGACAGAGAGACAGACAGATGGAGATGTGCTGTGATTCACGGTTCCTCCTCCTAAACCGAAGCCTCAGCCGCAGTTGATGTTGCAAGCCCCTCGTCACCGCCGTGTGAGGATGACAGAGGATGGAAGTGGCAACCGGCTCCAGACTGAACCAGACAGACCTGGTTCCAGGCTGCCGACCTCATGACTGCACGCAAAAGTCATGTAAAGAAATGTAGACAAGTTGGTTTAGGGACTCCTGATCCTCTAAATGGCCCATAATGAGGGGGTCAAAATGTTTTACTAGCAGGCTCCAGGCACGTACGCCTCAGCGGCTCCACAACCTCGAGGGCCTCAGTTTACTCGGCTCCTCGCTTACTGTCATTCACTCAACTCCTCCCCTGTTGGCTTATAAATACATAAATTACATCGGGACGCGTGACGATCTGGCCTGCATGACCTCACAGCTGGAAAACATATAAACAGAGATGAACTGCTCCTGAAAAAGCGCGAAAAGGCTTTGAATTATAGTCACTGTTCTGATGAAGAAGGAGAAAAAAAAGTCTTACAATTTTGAAAAATCCATTTTAAACCTTAACTTTTATTTGTTGTGCATTATGTCAGCATGGGTTATATTTGAGGCTGTCAATCGATTAAAATATTGAATCGCGATTAATCGCGTGATTGTCTATAGTTAATGGGGATTAATCGCACATATTTATCTGTTCAAAATGTACCTTAAAGGGAGATTTGTCAAGTATTTAACACTCTTATCAACATGGGAGTGGGCAGATATGCTTGCTTTATACAAATGTATGTTTATATTTATTATTGGAAATCAATTAACAACACGAAACAATGACAAATATTGTCCAGAAACCCTCACAGGTACTGTATTTAGCATAAAAAAAAATATGCACAAACATAACATGGCAAACTCAAGCCAAACAGGCAACAACAGCTGTCAGTGTGCCAACTTGAATATGACTTGTCCCAAACTGCATGTGATTATCATAAAGTGGGCATGTCTGTAAAGGGGAGACTCGTGGGTACCCATAGAACCCAATTACATTCACATATCTTGGGGTCAGAGGTCAAGGGACCCCTTTGAAAATGGCCATGCCAGTTTTTCCTCGCCAAAATTTAGCGCAAGTTTAAAAAGTTATTTAGCCTCCTTCGCAAAGCTTCTCCTTCCTTCACAAGCAAGTATGACACGGTTTGTACCAATAGATTCCTTAGGTTTCATATGATGCCAGAGTCTTCACTCTAGCTTTAAAACTGAGCCCGCTACAAAAGATCGGCGACCCCTCAGATTTTCTAAGAGGTTAATTATAAATTGCAAGTTGCGTCAATGCCTTAAAGAAATTAGTGGCGTTAAAACCTATTTGCGCTAGCGTGTTATTATCACGTTATCTTTGACAGCCCTAGTAATAATACAACCAGTTCAGATGAGCATGAGTAATTATTAACAGAACAGGGCTAGAGACACGCAGATGTATGAAATATCAGTGCCGTTACTGTAAGAGTGTAGAGCAGACAGGGAGATGGGTGACAGGAGGAGAATGAGAAAGAGAGGAATTACGGCCAACGAACAGGAGGGATATTGTTAGAAAGAGAAAAGATTACTACTGAGCTAGAGCTCCCTCCCTCTCATTTCAACCAGAACCTCTCTTTGCTGTAAATCAAACAGTGCTCCCTTTCCTGTGAGCAAATAAAAAAAGCACATAAAAATAAAGGGAAAGTGACAATGGAGAGCAGAGGAATAGAAAGGCAGCATTTGATGGAGTGAGGTGGAGTGGGCACTTTTATGAAGGTGCTCTGCAGCCCTGCAGCTTTGTCTGTGTGTTTGTATGAGCATGTATAAAGGGAGAAAGGCTACGTCGAGTCTAGCAGTCTCTGCTTTAATCCCCGGGAGAGTGAAGTGGACGCGGAGTGGAGAGGTTCTTGTGCCGAGTTCCCAGTTCAATGGAGGACGGCAGAGTTTGAAGAGCGCAGGAAGCAGAGATGATGCAGGCAGGAAATACACACAGACAGTGGGTATGCAAAGTGTGTTTAGAGGAGACAGACCCCTGTGTGGCGATAACAAAGTCATGGGTCAGTGCCACGAATAATGAGAGGTCACACAGGATGTCTGTGATCAGGAGGAAAAATCCAAAAGCTCCTGAAAGGCTGATGCACACTGACACATATCTGTTCAGCAGCTAAATTCAGATTAAATGAATGTTTAATAAAGTGGATCCCCCCTACTCTAGGGCCAGCGGCTGGACATTGTTGAAGAGATATATGGCATGGTAAAACTCACACGTGCTCTGAGAATTCAACATTCAGAGTTTAATGAAAAATTGGGAAAGTGGGCCTCTTATACACGCCATCACAAAGACACAACCATCACGATTAATTGCATGAATGTCCATAGGTAATCGTGATTAATCGCAAATGAATCACGCATTTTTATCTGTTCAGAATGTACCTTAAAGGGAGAGTATTTAATACTCTTATCAACATGGGAGTGGGCAAATATGCTTGCTTTATGCAAATGTATGTATTAGCATAAAAAATATGCTCAAATCATAACATGGCAATCTCACACTACTCACACAACAGCTGTCAGTGTGTCAGTGTGTCAGTGTGCTGACTTGACTATGACTTGCCCAAAACTGCATGTGATTATCATAAAGTGGGCATGTCTGTAAAGGGGAGATTCGTGGGTACCAATAGAACCCATTTTCATTAACTTATCTTGAGGTCAGAGGTCAAGGGACCCCTTTGAAAATGGCCATGACAGTTTTTCCTCGCCAAAATTTAGCGCAAGTTTGGAGCGTTATTTAGCCTCCTTCGCGAGGCTTCTCCTTCCTTCACAAGCTAGTATGACATGGTTGGTACCAATGGATTAGATAAGTTTGGAGCTTTAAAACTGAGCCCGCTACAACCTCAAAATCGCAAGTTGCCTTAATGCGTTAAAGAAATTAGTGATGTTAAAACGAATTTGTGTTAACGCGTTATTATCACGTTAACTTTGACAGTCTTTTATATAATGGACTAAATAAAAACAACAACTAACAGATCAATCAATGGTGGAAATAATCATTAGTTGAAGCGCTAGTGGTAATGCCAGGTGGTTTGATTGGTTTTGAATGCTTTTTCAATATCGTAAACACCCCGGGACATTTCTTAAACATTCAGATTGAATCCGAACGATAACGCCAGGCCAGTGTGTCGTGAGATTAGCACATGCCGGAGGAGGCAGCGTGCATGTGTGGGGGAGTGTGTGTGGGTAAGCCTGGTCATCTCTGCACTGGCTGCCATTTAGTAGGACAGAATTAAGCGTGAGGACGTCTGTCCGGTACCAAAGCATGACATCAGCCAGTTGGCAGCGGAGGTGTCGGAGCAGGTGCTATATGGGAACGAGGGAGGGATGGAGACATGCGGGGAGGGGGTGGAATTGGGGAAGGACAGGGAGAGGATGGAGGTGTGGGACAGCAGAGCAGAGGGTGGTGCAGGAGGATGGGGCACGAGCCAAGATGAGTGTCCAAGTGAGGCTATTTATAGCTCTCCATCATGGGCCATTCTAGCAGGGCCTGATCACCACCAGTATTATCCCTCTATTTCCCCTCCGCTCATATCCAGAAACACATTTACCTCTAAATCATGTCACGGCAGTCTATTCTTGGGCAATGACATTAGACATTTTCCACTCTCTATGTCACAAAATATGACAGATAATACTTTTGCCATGTTGCCTCTTTCTTGAAGACGTCACACTTTCTGTATGACTGATTTTGTGATATCATCTGATCCACTCAGGCGATTACAGCCATAGAGACTCTTTCAGTCAACAGAGACATTTAAAAAGAAGTCAAACAGAGAGAGGGAACAGTCAAGTGAACCTACGGTAGCATTTACAGTACAGACAGTCTTTTGACCTGAGCCTGACCTGAGACGACCCGGCTACAAGAGGTCCATTACTGTCCATTGGTCCAGAGAGGTTGCCATGGGAACAGCACAAGAACCAGGTCCAGTGAGTCCAGCCATCTGGTGGACATCAGCTCTATACAAATAAACTCTAGCTACCGTTTAGCAAAAGGCTCAGAGTGAAGCCTGCCTGGTTACACACCAAATCAATTTCTCTCCCGAAGACAAAGAAAAGACAAATAGTTGATAGGACAGAAAAAAAGCAAGTAGTTTATCTGGATAGAGGAAGGCATTAGGGCTGCACGATTCTGAAAAAAACATCCAATAGCGATTATTTTGACTGATATTGCAATTGCGATATGTTTTGCGATATTAGAGGGAATTATAATTTTTTCATCATTATTGTCATTTTCATTGAAAAACATATTGAAATGATTTTGGTGTGATTTTTTAAGGTATCTGTATCAAACAAAGATGTTTTCTTAAGTCTGTAGAATACGATGTGTAGGCCAACACCACAATATTTAATTTAAATGGTATTTTGACACACATTTCGCCTTTAACAAATATTGCGCCACCTGCGAAATTTGTGTCTGGGGCTTTTATTGTGAAAGGTAAGAATGGAAGGAGCGGATTTGGCTGCCTTTGTCAAGGTTAAAAGGAGTAATAAAGTTTGCCGTCCTGGTTCGGACTACGGAGCCTCCGTGTTGTTTCATAAATATAGGCGCAACTGAACCGGTTCCGCACAACGTGATTGGTTGGTGTGAAAGCTCAGAAAATCGACCTTGTTCAAACAAACAATTAACAAACAACGACAAAAACAACAGTAAGAAAAGATATATTGAAGTGCGAATTAATCGCACGAAAAAAAAGACTGCCGGTGTGTAATGGTCTTATAACTCCACACCCCCATTTATTTTTCATTTACAAACTTGTAGCCTTTAGATGCAACCGATGTGACCTCAAATGACATCACTTGAGGCAATTTGTCAGATTTCACGGTGCTCTCTCTGGAGCCACAAAACACTATACATTTTTTTTTCCAACATACGCAGTCGTACTCCACAAGACCTGTAAACAGACCGTGATGTGTAAAATAGGTGGAGTTCCCCTTTAAACATGCTAGAGGGACCAAGGACAACGTTATTCACGGCCAGAATATCAGACTGTCTACATCACGTGTTGACAACAGCAGCCGAAACTCGGACTCCCAACCGGAGACATGCATCCACAACTCTAAAAACATCCCCATAAATCACAGGGTGTCAGTGACAGATAACCTGGAGTTAAACACAGTCGCTGCACATGCATGGTTCTGCAGCCAGACCTTATCCAGGCTCACGGCCACAGCAGCCTGCAGCAGAGTGGCATTGTGTTGAGTGGTTATGTCTCTGGGCCACGTGTTACAATATAATAGTGTCTTTGTCTTCCACTTATCTGGCTGCAGCTCAGGCTGCGGAGCAGAGTGTTTCAACAGCTAGTGTCTAACTATCAGACCTAAGGACACAATCTAGCTCTCTGTGTGAAGGCTCATTGTCAACCTCTCCGCACGGACAAAAGAGACAGATAAGTAGATTTTTACACGCCCACACAGATGCCTTTATAGGAAGCTGGAGCTGGCAGAGCTTCGCTGCTTTCCTTCCTCTGTTTGCATTAAAAGCACACTGTACCGCAAGCAGACGTGCAAACATAATTGCTGTAAACAAAACACACAGCCGCTATAGACCACACACACACATGACGATAGACATTATACTTTATGTGCACATGCAAAACACTTTTTTTTCCCCCCTTAAAACTAAAACACACAAATATCTTTGAGTAAATACACAAATACGGCACTTGCCAGGCGACCCAAACCCTGTACTGTATGGTGTGAGCTCCTATTTAGGAAATGTCCTTGGCTTTTTGGTTGTTTTCACGGTGAATCCCTGAGTCCACCCACACAGGCAAGCCCTGCAGAGACCTTCTGTTCCTCAACCCAGGACACACACACACAAACATGCACACACACACACACACACACACACACACACACACAAACACACACACACATACATACGGAGCGTAACAGTCACAGAGAGGGGGGAAAAAACAACAATGGAGAATCCAAAGCAGGTTTTATTGTGACTGGACTTCTCGTCGGATCTCACTAACACAAAGCATTTTTATTTGACATTTCACGGTTTGCTCAAAGTTTGACGTTTATAATGGACCGGTTTAATAAATAGTGTGCAGATGGTGACCTGTGTAAAGAGGAATGACAGAGCCGAACGATATAAAATATCAGGCATGACGGATTGGTTCAAAAACGAGTGAAAAATACAATTTATCACATATAGTAGGTGTTGTCATCTGCCAATTCTTTACGCAGCCCTTTTTCTGACTTTGGATGTTTGACTCGATGAAACGAGGACAAAAAGGAGTTAAATTCAATTCAATAGCACACATTGACACTAGCAATAACAGTTGGGCCTGTGTGTTTTATGGAGCCAGCCGAGAGTGGAGTACATATGGACGCCTCACATTATGGCACATAGCACTATAATGTGGTGTGGTAATGGCCGTGAAACCACATGTCACTGTGGATGGGGAGAGAGACTCCAGAACAGAAAGCGAGGCCCGGAGCCAGACCAGCGCTGCAGTTCACCTTCAACCGCTCTCTATCTCTCTCTTTAGTCTGTTTATGTCATCTCTCCCTTTTTCTTCTTCTTCTTATTCTTCTTATTTTTCTTATTCCTGTGTCTCTCATCGCCTCTCAAATATCTCATGTTTCTTACTTGTGCTCTTTCTCATTTTTCCAGACTTCTCTACTTTGACCCGGGAGGTTACTGCCTCCGAAAGAATGTCATGCACAGGCCAAGGCGATATTGTGGTAATTCTTTGAAAGAGTCTATTTCATGCCACTATAACATCAAATCAAGGTTAAACCAATGACGATCCCGGGAGCTAAACTTCTGCTTATATTTTTGATTTTTATTGTGCGTCGAATCAGTTTTGCTTCAGTGAAAACTCCCTTAAAGAGTCCTTAAAATGCTTTTTAATGGCCTTCTTCATATGTTGCGCCCTTATGTGAAGCAGCCTGTGAAAACACACTTCATCGACGGAGCAACTTGGCTCACGTTCAGTCAACATTAATGTGAATGGCTTCAGACGATAAAGGTGATCAGCTCTCACCATGTCCTACTCTCTCTTTTTTCTGCCTCACCCAAGGCAGGGGGGGTGAAGTGCACTTCACCCCCCCTGCAGCCACACAGATAGCACAAATGCCTCACCTTTGCCACTGTTCAGCGTGATACGGAGTGCTTGTTACACGAGGTGAGGGTGTTTCTCGTGACGATTTCACAGCGTGCGCAGGCAGGCTGGGCTCTCGTGTTTGTCTCCCGGTGCAAGCGGCCTGGCAAAGTCCAGGGAGGCTATTGACAGTGGACTTTGGAGGGTGGGGAAAGATGAAGGCATGCTGCGCCAACACACACACACAAAGACACACAAACTCACACTCGGATCGTGGGCTGGCACTGCCTCTGGCTATTGCAGGGTAATAAAGTGATCTGGAGGAAATGACAGGGATACAACCCATGTGTGTCTTACAGCTGCTGCTCTAATCAGATGTATGTTCTCACTGCATTTAGCTTGGGTCTTGTTTGGCTGAAATTCCTTTATTATAGCCATTGGAGAGGAGTTTAATGCACAGGCGCAGTTTGCGTTGGTTCAGGGGGGGGGGGGGTCACTGAACCCCCTAGAAATGCATCTTATATTTTTTATAACTAATAATTTATTGAAATGATGAATAATATCGACCTTGTTGTGTCTTCTTATTGACGGAATAAGAAACCGACATAGATAAGCAGATAGATTTGAGGTCTTTTTATTTACTTATAGCCTGATAACATCGGACACTCTGTCCAAACACCGTTAAATATGCACTTTCTGTTACGCCATGTAAACAAACCACGTACCTATCAGCTGTGCGGTCGAGATCGGTCTAGAGACCTTAGCCACTTAAAAGACGGGTGAGTAGAACTTGCTATCTTCTGACGTTTGTGTTTTTTTAAACAGAAAACACAGGTTTTATACTGCGATATTTAACTGAAAATGACATACAATACAGCCAACAGTAGCCCAAGTAAACTTTCAGGCTCCTGACAATAATCTCCCTCCAGCCTGCTGTCACCTTATTTAGCTGTTTGTAGTGAAATGAGGAGGTGTCGTATAGATATTAACTCCTCATTTCAACTTCATGAATCAGCCGTTCCTCGTCCGTTGCGGCCCTTTCAAAGCGAGCAACAGAAATAAATAGAAACAGGGCGTCTGACAAAAGCTCAGCTCAAAACGCTCGCGTCCCAATACATTAGACCTCTCTACGTTGTACGCGTTACATTACCTCCAGATTGTTTTTGTGAGCCACCAACTTTTAAGTTCAAACTGCGCCTATGTTTTAATATACACATGTGTCAGTAAATGGAACTGCAGCGGTTGGATGTATTTATCAGCAGTTTGTGACAAACAGGGCTGTTGTGGGTTATCGACCCCTGGGTGGGCTATTGCTGTTTCTCCACCTTCTGCCACTGTGGTTTACCTCTGTGGAAACTGCTGCTGGCACAAAATGGCTACCAGATGCAAGGCGCTGGCATAGGTGAAAGTTGGCCACGGAGAAACCTCCTACGAAAGGTTTCTTTAAGAAGCCAGTGATGTATTACTAATGATTAACCTCAATATGTACTCCGCTGATAATTCTTTTTATGTCTAGGGTACAGATATAAACAGAACTGATCAGATTGTGATGACATTAAGACGCAACATTTTTAAGGACACACGCTCGCTTGTATACATTCTTGTGGACGAAACCACGGTTTCATTAGGAAGTCTAGACGAGACCTCCAGTGTTTCTGCCACTGACTCCAATCTGTGCTCACCTCACGACACACCACCGCCACCTCAGTTATCCTTCAACGTACACAAACATACAGTACACTAAGATAAACAGAAGCATGCACACATGCACATTATCATGGGATATCACACACACACACATACACACACTACTTATCTAGAGATAATCTGCAGAGAGGGAGAGATATGTTATTATAGGTCCCTCCCAGACGTGATGTCACTCAGCTCATAAGAGGTGTCTTTAAACCTGACACACGCTGAGGCTCTTGACGTAGAACTTTTTCATTATCTAGATGGAGCCGTCCTCTATAAATTCATTCACTTTGTTGTGAATTAGATTCAACGTCCGTTGGTGTTAGACATCAGGGTGAGTGTGAGCCTATTTGTTTTTGTGTCTAGCAGTAAAATACATATTCTCCAGAAGTAGCTACAGCAAGAGACTCCTCGTGGAGAGGCAATGGAGCTGGATAATTATGGGGTGTGTGTGTGTGTGTGTGTGTGTGTGTGTGTGTGTGTATGTATGTGTGGTTTGGGGTAAAGGACTGAGGGGGGAAAAGAAAAAAAAATGTTGTAATTTTTACAGTGAATTCCAGCTTGATAACCAGAACCAGCTGGCTTTTGTCTCTTAAACACACACACACACACGCACGCGCGCGCACACACGCACACACACACAGAACTACCAGTCCTTAGCATAAACAGTCGTTTGTAATGATATGATATTGAGATATGAATAAACCTACTGACTATGTGGGTCATAATTAGAGGTCGACCGATTTATCGGTCGGCCGATTAATCGGGCCGATTATTTGACATTTTTTCATAATCGGCATCGGCCGATGCCTGAGCATATTAGGCCGATTATCAAGCAGGCACATCTGCGGGCAGCCCAGTGTTGTTGTTGCTGTGGAACACGTGTGACACCGCCCCTTGTGTGTCAATCAAATTGGCATTCTGCCGGGAGAAACCGGTAGGCTTAAATTCGTCTCTTTCAAAGCCCTATATATTTAATTGGTTAGATATGAAATGCTCCGACGTTATCAATTCTGTTTTTGGTAACGGAGAATTTCTGTCCGTCGGTAACGCAGCGCTGTGTGCGGGGCGGAGCAGCTCTCACAGACACGCTGCTGCAGCGCAGACACACAGAAGCTTCTGCTCTTAGTAACTATGGCGGAGAATCTAAACTTATAAAGCGTGATTACACTTTACTAGAGTTGATGCTGACAGTGCTTGTCATAAGTGCAAGTTTGCGTGTGAGGACATGAGCAATTTGTCGAAACATTTAGCAAAAAGTTCACTTCCTCATTAAACGTCTCTACGGTCTATGGGTCCTTCACAGCCTCTATGACGTCACTGGCCGGTGTAGTCCGCAGCAGATGTGAGAAGCAGGCTTTGTAATACGAGTGAACAAAGTTATTATTATGTTTTGATCACTTAGATTATGGCCATATAGATTGTAACAGTGTCTGTCAACAAACATAAATAAAAAACCTGCTTTAGGACAGTTTTGGAAAGGTGCTTAAAAGGTTTTGAGCCCTGTACTATCATGCACAAAATAAAATATGCACTGCAGTGCAGACACAAAGTGCAAATTGGAGAGACAGACCATAAGTGTTGTTCAATAAATGTTTACTTAAGTTAAGACATTTTGTGTATTATTTGTTATTATTAAGCTGTTATATTTTATCAGATGGAGGAAAAAAAGAACACCAGCCAAACATATCGGCAAAAAAAAAAATCGGCATCATATATCGGCCATCGGCTGTCCTGATTCTGTAAAAAATCGGCATCGGCATCGGCCATAAAAAACCCATATCGGTCGACCTCTAGTCATAATGGGTGCAAAATGGGTGCAAATGATACCATCATCAGTGTTGTATACTCCAGCTCGAGTACACAAAACACATCCACAAAAATAATACTAAATACAGACACATAACTAATAACATCCATTATTGCACAACCGTTTGCAATAATAATGACTGCATAATAATACATACTCTCATTTCGCATTTTTACAACTCAAACAAGTTCTATTACTTGGTGGAAAAGTACAAATTTGTTTCCTAATCACACATTAATATCCATTTTACTTTGTTAATTGAAACATGAATACAATCATTAATATTCCTACAATATCTGCTTGGTGGAAAATGTTACAGTGCTAAAGATGACTAACCACCAGTCACACTTTTTAGTTGTTATTGGCCATTTCAGAACTTGTTCCACTCCCTTGTGTGTGTTTATCTGAATCATCCTGGTCATCTCAAAGGAGCAAAGTTACCGGACAACACACACGCACACACACGCACACACACACACACACACAAACAGCGGCAGTTATCAGCAACATTAGATAAAACACACATGGGTGTGACTCATGTGTACACTCGATGTAAATGGAGGATAACCTACCGTAGTATCTCCCACATTGCTTTATCAATACTACAATAGGTTTCAGCCCTATGCACTTCAACCTCCAACGTGCACACAGACTGACATCTCTACTAAGCTGCCTCCCTGACCCCAGTTGCCCCAGGCAACCCCTTGTTGTTGCAGTGTTTAAAAAGATGTGAGGAGCACAGTCTCCCACCAGGATAACTCTGGGAGCGAACACAGATTAAAGTCTGCTCGTCTCACAATGGGAGCCCTTAAGGCTACACAGAGGAGTTCTACATGCGTGTGTGTGTGTGTGTGTGTGTGTGTGTGTGTGTGTCAACTACAAGCTCCCACTTTCTGTGATTTTTGTTTCTGTAAATACGCGTGTGTTCGCGTGCAGATGCTGCACCTCCATGTGTGTGCACGCCTACTCCTACCTTGCATCTCCAACGTGTATGGCCTTTAATTTTGAATGGAGACAAATGCTGTGCAGGCCCATATTGAGGCAATGAAAAGAACCATTTCTCTCTACCTACAGATCAATGGGTTCCCATTCAATTAGAAAGTCTGAAACCATTAGCACCCGGCTAATGACTCCATTCTGGGGAGCTGGGGAGCTTTGGCCTCGGGGTAGGAGGGTGGCGAGTGGGGGAGCCAGAAAAAGCATCCAGGCTGGGTGGGGGATTTCTTTAACTGCATTCATTATGAGTGCATTACACTTCTTTAGTGTCTTATCGGGCAACACTTTCAAGATAGCACATTGCAGCAGGGTGTTGAATGCTTAGTCCCTCTGGACTTGTTTCCGCAAATGCTAAAGCTACGCAACTTCTATTAATTTGTAACGGTTTCCTTTTTCAACTTGATTATTTATTTCTGTGCGTTTATTGTCACATCAATTGTTTCTAATAACCCTCATATAGCTCAGTTTGCCAGAACCACAAACCACTCATGTAGATTTAGGCAACAAAACCACTTAGTTAGGTTTAGGAAAAACGTCATGGTTAGCCTTAAAATAAGTACTCTAAACTAAGTAAAATATGTACAGAAACAACATATCATCAGTACGGAAAACACGTGGCAGACATCACTACCAAAACACGTCACTAACATAACTTACAAAACAAAACACCGGTCTTGAACACCGGCCCCCTGGTTGAAAGTCCTGTGTTTGTTGGACCCGTCCACCTCCGCTCCCAACCACCATGAGCAGACTTTCTCTGTTTTTTATTCTACGTCACTAACTTAGCATGCATGTTCACATGGATGCATTTACATCGTAGTCAGTACAGACTACATGGCATACACGCCTAAAACAAGAACGGTGTTCTTATTACACGCTTTTGCCTTGCGCATTATCATGTCATTCACACGCCTTTTCGTGCGACCGGGCTGCTCCACCCCCAGTTTTGCTCTCCCCTTTTTCTACGGTACATGGTCCTGCGGCAATCATTCATTTGCCTCAACTTGTCAAATATACAGTTAAAAATACTGATCAACCGGCCCCAGTAATGAAAATAGCAGGTGGCCTAAACAGACACGAACTAAGAGAGAAAGAAAGAACGGAAGAAAGGAAAAAGAAAGAAGCAGACAGCAGTAAGCAGAAAGAAGGCAAGCAGCCAAGCAGACAGAAAACCGGGTGTATATAAGAGGGTTTACAGGTAGGAACCATGTGGTTACAGGCAGAGGTAGGACGCCATGGTCAGAGTCCATATCCTGTGTCTTAATAATGCGTGCTGCGGCCTCGGGGGAATGGTAGCTTTAATGGGGAGGCAGTCTGCCACTGGTAAACACATGCTGGAGCTCAGTGAAAACACTGCTGGCAGGGAATTAGGTTTGTGATAAGCATGAGAGCAGCATTGCCTGAAATCATTTTTGGCTGTGTGTGTGTGTGTGTGTGTGTGTGTGTGTGTGTGTGTGTGTGTGTGTGTGCGTGTGTGTGTTATGTGGAAACTCTCCCCCATTAAACATTTGTTTAGCTTGACATTAGTTTACCTCAACAGTCTGTTAGCTTAGACAAGTCCAAATCAAATCCTTTTTCTGTTTATTACAGGGACACTGAGATCACTTCAGTTTCGGAACTAATTCATTATAAATAGCCTGTTACATTCAATAGAAGAGTAAAAAAAAAAAAAAAGTTTCCTACTAACACTAAGGCCCCCAGTTACTCATGCTGCAGATTTGGATCCTGAATCCAGCGTAAAGCTATCAGGGATATAATGATATTACATTTCACAGCGGCATTTGTACGCAGTGAATGAGCCATGACACCAGCCGCATGAGGTAAGGAGTTGGCCTGGTACAGAGGTAGCTGAGGTTAAACGGAAAAGCAGAGGATGCGTCATTACTCCGAAAAAACATTTGTCATGATTCTGGTCACTCTGTAGTGAAGATCAAGTGTTAACATAATCACTTCTCCAGATTTCAGAGAGACTTGTCATTATTAGAAATAGAGTGTTTGATGGACGGTACACAAGTCAAAGTTCATACAAGGGGGAGAGGAGAGGAAATCAGAGGAGAGGAGAGGAGAGGAGAGGAGAGGAGAGGAGAGGAGAGGAGAGGAGAGGAGAGGAGAGGAGAGGAAATCAGAGGAGAGGAGAGGAGAGGAGAGGAGAGGAGAGGAGAGGAGAGGAGAGGAGAGGAGAGGAGAGTGCGGCCCACAAATTGCTTCCCAGTTTGATTGCTCTGGTCTGGCTCATCTGGTACAGGAAGAGCCGCGGAAAGTGATCGGGCCCATCCGGACTCGACTAGCTGAGCCTGCTCTACTTTCCTCCTGGGACTGCCAATGTGGTGGTGTGGTATAGGAAGATGGGGGAGAGGCGTCGGAGGGGTTCACAAGGGGCAGTGGGAGGGAGGAGAGACTAGGTGTGGAAGGTTGCAACGGGGGGGACGGAGGGGAGGGCGCACCGTTCTCTCCCTAAGAAGTGCTAACTTGGACAGTGGGAGGAATTTTCTGTGGTTTATCCAACGAGAGCTGCTCCATCTGTATAAACTGGAGCCTGCCAAAATGTAGGCTCTCTCTCCACACACACACACACACAGACACACACACACAGACACACACAAAGACACACACATGCACACCACGCTGCCAGAATGTCGACTCCCTCTGTCCAAAGAGGAGCACAGAAACTTAACTCCCTCATTACTCGCTCAGATATCTAGCGCTCAGATGCTTAGATAAAAAGTTACAAGAAACACAGAGAAGAGCAGAGCTCACACACACATGCATGTACTTGCATGCACATGCACACACACACACACACACGCACACACACACACACACTCAGTCCATTGAGAAGGTGAGTCCAGAGGCTCTGCTGGCTGCAGAGTACTTAAAAGAATTGTTTTCGCCCGTTCCGCTGAGCTGCTCTAATGACAGTGGTGTGGAGACAGAGGTTATGTAAGTGTGAGCTGCAATCACACTCCACGCCATTTAGACGTGACTCAGCTGGCCCGACGCCTGTTTGCGTGAGTGTGTGTGTAAGAAGGAGAGAGAGAAAACGGCTGAGTGATTGTGCGTAAAAGAGAAAGACACTGGACAGACAGCTTGTAAGATAGAGGGAGAAAAGTCGGAGTGTGTACGTGTGTTTTTGTTTTTGTCTGTGCATGTTTGGGAGGGTTATAACACATCTGGTGGTGACCTTGCAGGATATGTCTTTTTATTGCTGCTAATACAGTAAGACAACAAACACACGTATGTCCCTTCCTGCTTTTTAAAACACATGGTTTTGCATGGCTGCTCAGGTTAAATCCACTAGAAGTGAGCGAATATTCAAGTGTGTGTGTGTGTGTGTTTAAGTGTGACACACAGTGGCCCCTTAGTTTCCCAGCAGGGCTTGTGGCAGAGGACTGACATCTTTCCACAGGATATGAGAACTGTGTGATCATCCATCTGAGCTTTGAGCTGAGAGGAAAAACATACACTCTACAGCGCCTCCTTTCGTGCCTCAATTTGTATTGCTCTCTCTCACACACTCGCACACTCTCTCGCTTCTAAGATTGTTCGTGTCTCTTTAAAACTTTGCTCTTCTTTTGCCAAGGAGGCAGGGTTGTACTCCGTGAGTCACTGGGCTGTCCCTGGCACAGACAAACACACACATGCACGCAAACACATACACACACACTTGAAGCTCTCCATGTCTGTGAGTGGAGCTGGCCCTATGCCCAGCCTTAGGGCTGCACGGCCCCAGCACTGTATCACTTAACCCTTCAGGAGCTCGTACTGCTCCAATTTAACCCCCAAAAAAGAAACATCAGCTCAGTGTGTCAAAGCTCCACTCTTCAGGTCATGCCCCTTGGAGTTTGTTATCCAAATGACTACAATTAAATGCCACAAACAATAATTCCCACAACTGCGTTTCAAGCGAGCTGTTCCTTTAAAGTTCAATACGCCGTTTAACTCTTTAGGAGGTCTACTTACTGCTACTGCTAAACTCAACAATAGAGAAACGGGTTTCTATGACAAGATTTATGTGACCACGATCACAATTTCGCTTCACACGACCCCTAAAGACGCTTCTTTCCTTTAGTGTCATGGGAGGACGTGCTCGGCTGGCCGCCTCGAAAGTTCATTCTTGATGCCCGCTGACACCAGCGACCTTTGAACCTTGGACTTTGCCAACTGTATTCAAGTCTTCTGCATTTTACTGATATATTAATACTTCTTTATCTTCACCGCCTCGTCTCTTTTTGTCCCACACGATCGTCCCTGGTGCAGATCTCCTCTTTGTGAGCATGCAGGATGGGAGACAGTCAATATTTGGTCTATGATGTCAGCGTGTGCGCCAGTAGCACACTTCTAGCCAGTTGAACAAATAGGAGAAGACAGAGTAGGTCTACACACACGGGCCATCGGCACGTAATGACCGTACAGTAGCTCTGGAACACGACACAGACGGCATAGACGGAGATGGGATGTAAGGCCATTGAGAGCTGGTGTAAAGTGTGCTAAGTATGATGGGTGCAGTGACAGATGGTTTGACCTTATGTGCAGCAGTTGTGGGATCTGACTGTGAATGACGCTGGAGCTCCTCTCCTCTCCGTTTCCTGTAAGATGGATCCCCAAGGTGCTATAGCTGCTCCAATAACCATGTCAGCTTGGAGGCAGGACTATTGCCCTCCCACCTTTACCAGAGGGTAACCTCTGGAGTAATCCCTCGAGGGTCCAGACTAATAATAGTATATGGATACGGACCTATGGAAATGATAGTCCAGCACAGAATTAAACGGCAGTCAAATGTATGTTAAACACTGGATGCTTAATAATGTGGTGTGACTATTTGTGGGGAGAGTGAAAGTTTTGGGGCTTCATGACAGCGTTTTAACTAGAACAGTCGGCAACACCTGAACATACAGTGGTCGAGTCAAAGAAACATACATATATATAGACAATAGAGGACATGTACACACACATAGTAAGTATGGTTGCTGAGGAGTGTTCTGTAATTCTAGTGTGTGTTAATGACTCTCCCAGGCGCACTGGAGAAGACGTTAAAAACTCTGGCTGTGATTTACTGTGCAGCGATGCAAGCTGGGACACGACCCAGAGATTCACACTGTGGCACGGATATAGTTTCACACACACACATAGATCCGAACACCGAGGTAGAATCTCACAATGAACCTAGGAAGTTGATGCCAAGATAAACCGCATAAATGAAACATGTTTGCATGCGAGCTGAATTTTATAAACCAGATAAATAATTCAACCAATTAAGTCTTCATTATCAGTGCGTGCATTTGCATGTTCAGTGCAGTTTTATGGCCAACTCTATGGTATTGTATTTGAATTAAACACTATAAAATATATTCCAGTTCTCCTTATACGGGCCATTGACTGGCATTACAGTCACACATCAATCATGGGCCGAGTCACTTAGCAGCCATTAAACTGTAACAATGTTTGTGTTTGTACAGCTTGGCTCGGACCGAAAACAGAAACATACGTCCTCATTTACCCACCGCAATCTCATCACGGCCGTACAAACAAGTCATTACTAATCCGCCAATTACGGATGAGAAAAAAAAAGGGGAAGAATCTGCAAGACGATCTATCACAAGCTTGTGGCCGGCGACGGCTGTGAAGTGCATCGCCACAATGGCGCATTGGATGACTTGCGGTCTTCCGAATGTCTTTTCGTGAACTGAAAGTAACACAAAGAGCGTGGAGCAGCTTTCTAACCACTGCAAAACAATAAGAGGATAGGTTTTGTTTCATAGGAAGACCTTGTGTGCTTTTGCTTTGCCCAGAGCCAGACACCTGCCCTGGGTTGGCTCTGTAAGCTCCGGCCAAGGACATACAGTGCACAGACCTCAAACCTAAGTCACCTGTATTTACCTTGGATTTACTGAACGTCTGCAGCCCGGCGGTGCGATTTGTATGATAGGATATACTGCGATGTGGATTGCAACACGAGTTGGGTAATACCACCTCTGGTCGGGTTAAGAAAAGATTGGTAAAAGGCTGATGAGGTTTGTTTTGGAGATTTCCACTCCCCTCCCTGTGAATGGTTTGTTAAGTCCTGTACCCAGAGAGTACAGCTCCGTGGCCTACTTCTGTCCTCCACCAAGAATAACATGTACCTGGACAACACCGACCATTTAGACAGCTGCAGGGTGGGTGAGAGGGGGGAAGGAGAAGGAGGGTGGGAGTGAAGGCTGACGTGCGAAAAAGAGAAAACGGACGATTGAAGGTAATAATGTGGCACGCAATGAAAGAAAGAAATAAGGAGGAAGAGGAATCGGGGATTGATGAAGAGAGAAAACGAGTGGGAGGAAACCATAAAGTTACAGTGAATGAAGGAGACAGGAGAGATATGCCCCTATCCTTTTAAAAAGTTAGTTGAATCTCTGGAGGTTTAATTGAATTTGAAATGAGTCGGGAGGCAGAAAGTTAGCAGAAGCTCTGGAAGGCTTAGCGCTAAAGATGAAGAGCCGGTGAATGACAGCAGAGAAGACAGAGGAGGAGAAGACTCCATAACAGTGGCATACAGAGGAGTCCTGTGTGAGGAAAAGGATTCGGCCACGCACAGGTAAATTGATCTCACGGGAGGGCTGAGTAATAGCGGAGTAAAAGCTACGAAAGGAAGGTATAGAACAAAGCGTGAAGACGAGGAGAAATGAGAGAAAAATAAGGAGTCGTACAGGCAGAGGGAAAGAGCGAAGTTGGAGAGAAGTGGACGGAGGCAGAGCTTCCGCAGAAATAGAGAAAGAGGTTTAGGGTGGGCCTGGGCTGAGGGTTGTGAGGTGCAGTGCTCTCTCTCCAGAGCAAATAGAGGCTAACAGAGGGGCTGTTGTCCGGGTCAGGGTGGGCCAGGGGAGGGGACAGCAACACCGGGATGTGAAATGTGACAGATCTATTTTAGGGCTCCAGCACAGGAGCCCTTCCCTGCTCTGAACCAGGTGTCAGGGTCAGGGGTCAAGGGCAGGACAGCAGAATCTGAAGCACCATCTGAAGTGGATTAGTTTGACTGGAGGAGGCCCTGTAATTTAATTTTTATGTGCCGTTCCAGGTCCAATTCCAGAAGACGAGTCAAGCGAGGAGAAAGAGCTTCGTGATTTCCTGCAAATTGCTGCTCACAGCCTAAATGGAAAATGTCATGATCTATGAACATTATGAGCATGTCAACTCAAACGGTGTTGCATTTCTCAAAAGATCAAGAGTTTTCTCTAGGTAATTACTGACGGAGCAGTGTAGAGCTGCAACGATTAGTCGATTAGTTGTCAACCATTAAATTAGTCGCCAACTATTTTGATTATCAATTAACTGGTTTAAGTAATTTTTTAAGAAAAAATGACAAAATTCTCTGATTCCAGCTTCTTAAATGTGAATATTTTCTGGTTTCTTTACTCCTCTATGACATTAAACTGAATATCTTTGAGTTGTGGACTTGGGCTTTGGGAAACACTGATCGACATTTTTCACCATTTTCCTGAAATTTTATAGACCAAGCAACTAATCACTTAATCGGGAAAATAATTGACAGATTAATCGACAACGAAAATAATCTTCAGTTGCAGCCCTAGAGCAGTGTATGAAATTCAAATGTACATATCTTCTTCTTTCTGTTGCTCTTGTGTTGAATTTTCACTTGAACTTCCACTTTGTTCTCCCCAAACGCACTACAAAATCGGTTAGTCAGTCTCAATAATATCATGATCTTCGTCATCCTTTCCTTGTTTCTCAATATTCCAGTATGTCAATATGTTTTCAGTTGCTTTTCTACAGAAAAACCAAAAGTACAAACGTACTTCCTCTTCCTCTCATCAGGCGTGTGTGTTACTCTCGAAATGATCTAAATGTTTGGGAAGTTGATACCAAGAGTGTGAGAATGTGTAAACTACTGGTGGTTCATTTCTCTCGTAAGTCATTTCTCAGCTTTGATTCTGACGTTGTGGTTCACACACGACCACAACTTAGCATTATGCTTACTTCCGACTTCCTGTCCTCGCCACTCTTCCTTTCCCATACATCCCTCATTGTCCCCCACCTACACATCCACCACCACTTTCAATTCTCACGTGCATCTTTGAAACAAACCTAGTCTCCAATTGTAAAGCCCCCCCCACCTGCACTCTGGTCTGGGCCTATCAGGATCCAGGCAGAGGGGGCTGATTATGCAGGCAGCTGTCAGCCCTCTAAGGTGAGGCCCCCCAGGCGACAGTTCAACTGCTTCAGACTCAGGCTGTGCCACCGAGCCTGACAGTAGCAGGAACAACACAGAGAGAAGAATGCTAATGGATCAAATCAGATGAGAGCCGAGATGAGAGGAGGGAGCGCGGAGCCGAAGAGGGGGGGCGCTGGCAGGCACTCCTGATCAGCTGTCATTCAGACGAGGCCCTGAGTGCGTGTACGTGTGTTTGCTGTGCATGTTTGAGTGAGAAGCACTGGCCGCCCAGGATTACGCCCCCCAGTCACTGGCATGTTTTCCCTCCACAGCGCCTTGAAGTTTTGAGAGATGAAGGAAGGGTGTGAACGGAGGGAGGGAGGGGCTGGCAAAGGATAGATGGATGGATGTGGGAGGCTATGTACAGTACACTGCTCTGTTCCTTTATTCTCCCATCTAACATGCCTTTCCCATCGTCTATCTACCCGGCGTAACTCCACCTCTCTCTTTGACTATCTGTCTGCCTCGGGGGCCATACCTCGCTGCGGAAAAGGCAACATATCAAAACTTAACGGCATTTCCTTTTCTGAATAATGCTGAGTTCAATATTATTCTGTTTTGAACTTCACTCCCGCGCTTGCCTCTTCTCTCCTCCAGGGCAACCCCTTCATGAGGGGGAGACGAGATGCTTTAGCACCATCACTTACGGGCAGTCAAACAGCCTCCTGTGTGGTGGGGAGCTCCTGATTGAAACATAGCATGCTGAAGACTTCAGTTCCCCCTCTTTCCCGATCTCTAAATGTCTGATTCCATTCGCCTCCGCAGGACTACAGACAGAAAGTTAAAGCCTACACGTGCGTGTGTTCATGCCACGAATGAATAATGTATTCCGACAGCAGAGACAGATGGATATATGATCACCAGCTAAAGAGGATTGCTGTGACACTGAACCAGGAAGTGCTTGTCAAGTCATGTTACAACTCCCAGCCGCGAACTCGCTGTGGATCTCGCCTCGATCGTCACCCATAATCAGGCAGCAGGAAAGTTTTAAGTTTCGCACAAAATTACCTGAAATAGCAAACTGCCATTTTTTTCCCCCCCAAACATCAACTGGAATGCCTTCGAACACAAACAGCTTGACGTGCCCCTACCCCAGCGCTCCCTCTCCCCCCTTTACCCCCACACTCACCCCATCCCTGGCAGATGGCTTTAATTAATATAGACATGATAACGAGATTCCCCGCGATTAATACACACAGCAGTTATGGATTTAAGTGCTAGGGATTCCAGATAATATGATTAACAGCAGTTGAAGTGGGGGCATCTGGCGGATGATTCGAAAATGGAGGAGGGCTGGAGCGATTGCGAAAGAAACGTGTGTGAATTGTGCATGCACATTTTGTGTGTGTTTATTTGTGCTCCTGTCTGTCAGAGAGACGGATGGTATAAGAATGCCGGGGGCCTTACGTCATGCAATCTTTATCCACTTGATATTGTGTAGCCAGCTGTCTTTTGTGCCATAACATACAGTAGACTATATGTTGGGGCACACGCTGCTGCATGGTATTCCACCATATGTTTACATCTGTGTTTATATAATGATCACTGTGGAAGACTTCTATCCTGTAATATTTATCAGGGAACTCACTGCAAATCGGACTCGATCTGCAGAAACAATTTGCTTAATCGTTGAAAAAAATATTACTTTGCGCAGCTTTCTTTAAAAAACATCAGGTCAGGTATTAAACGTGAAGACTGTTAAATATTTGCATAGAAAATGTATAACGGCCTGACACCTGTTTCTGGAGTCATATAGCTGTGGACAAATCATAACATATGACACACAAACAAGTGCCTCTGGAACAACTGCTTGGTCCTGTTTCTATAGTCACCGCTTGAACTTTATTTTAAAGGGTTCTGTTATGTTTTGTTTTTTTCAAATGGAAACTTCCACTCAGCCGTTGCAAAAAGCAGTGATGTAAGTTTCCCAAGTAAGCTAATCAATAAGGTTATGAATAATGTGAATGCTAGCACTACAGCTGAGACAAAGTTTGCTGTGGTAAGTTTAGAAATACCTGAAAGGGTTGGTTCAGATTCTTTTGAAGTGGGGTTTTATGTCTACTCCCACGTCCTGTGAGGTAAAATGACTGTTTTGTGAACTGAGTCTGGTCTGGTCTTGAAGACCGCGATATAACGGCTTCAGTTACTGTCGGAACTTGCTGACAGCGAGGTAAAGCAACTGTGGGCGGGAAAAGCAGAAAAATGTATTTTAGCCACCTAAAAAAAGGCCCACCTAAAAAAAATCAATATCAGTTTAAGTGTACGCTATATTTCTAATATTTTCGCCGCTTTTCCTTGCCATCAGACAGCCCTTACGGACGGGGAACTGAAGCCATTATATCGCAATCTTCAAGACCAGACCAGACTCCATTCACGAAACCAGTCATTTTATCTTGAGGAACACAGGAGTTGTTGGTCTACCGCTGCATCGATCGGTTAGTTTGTTTGTGTTATTGTGTGACTTTCGGATCTGAACTAACGTGGCATCCACACAGCAGTACATTGCTTAGCTTCCGTGCCGGTGCTCCTGTCTGCTTCTCAAAACTGGGAGCATGCCGACCGCCATCTGAGTTACTGTATGTAATGTTAAAGCACTGACTATAAGGCTGTATATGTATATACTGTACATGTAGCAGCATCATCATGCAGAAACCTACGTCAGGTCACGTGCAAAAAAGTTTTTAGAAGGGCTTGAGAAAATAGCATTTTGACACTAAAACATACGTACTTTGACAAAAATTTGAATGTTCGGATTTGAACACATAAGGAACGCCACTGGTAAGCTACAGAATGATCTAAAAACCTAAAAAAAAAAAAAATAATAATGGACCCGCCCTTTAATTTGAATCAGCTGTTGACCAATTCCTGTGGACACGACTCAAAATACAAAGAAAAAAGTACAAGTTATTGTGGATGATGAAGAGGATTTGGGGAAGTTGAGAATCTATTTTGACGGTTCCTCTTTGGAGAAAGTCCCTCTTTCTTCTAAATGTACAGTTCATTTTGTTTTGTCTATGTTCAGCTGTTTAATTCCTGTAGTTCGAATGTGAATTAATTCTTTTCACACGTGTTGCCTGTACGAAGACACTAAGCTGGACAAACTAAAGCCATATGGTGCACAGTGAAGTCCTCCACCCTAACCTTCTGTCTCTTGTTTACGCCGATGGCTACGTGGCTGAAACGTGTATTTGCTGGCATTTAGAAATGTGTCATCGTGAGGGAGTCTAGCTCAAACAAACACAACAGAGTACACAACTGCTCCTCTCGGGGGTTAACGGTGAGGGGTTATCATGTCAATCTCTGGCTTGTTTCAACTGTATGGAGTGTGTCTCCACACATCAGTCACACTCCAGAGGATCTGTCCAGTCCGCACACACATGCACCGTGAGGCAAAATAAGATGCAACCTGCAGATAAACTCAACAGGACGTCAAGGGGACGACTGTGTTTGGAAGACTGTTTGTGCCCATTCGTGTGTATTGTTTTTAACTATTTCATTACAAAACATCTAAAAAAAAAATAGTAATGGTGGTCAAAACACCACTCTAGCTTTGATCATTTCTCCGTAGTTTAAATTTAGGTTACTGACTGTGCTCTTCTGTACAGTGGAATTGTGAAGTGAAACCAAGATCCCTATTTTAAGATGGTTTTAGATTTTTTTGTATTGTTTTTCAATTAAGTTAGATTTTTTTTATTTCTTTTTATAATAACTTGCCACCTCAACCTGTCTCATCTTCTCCTTAGTGGTGTCCTAAATCTTCTGGAATAATCTTCAATAAACCTCCAGAGAATATGCCTGCATTTCAGCTGTGGGTTTGACAGTTGTGGGTGAAGAGAGCAACTTTAACAGCCAAAGAGGCAGCACAGTAATAGCAAGAAAATGTGCATTGCTGGAGAGTTCAGCAGATTATGCAGAATGCAATTCTCTTAGCTGGAGCGTAATCATCTCAGAGCTGCGACGATTAGTCGATTAATCGATTAGTTGATCGCCAGAAAATTAAATCATCAGCTATTTCTTAATCAATCGAATCGGTTTTTAGGCATTTTGCTTTTTTAAGCAAAAATGCCAAACACTTGCTGGTTCCAGATGTGAGGATTAGATGCTTTTCTTTGTTGTACATGATAATAAACTGAATGTCTTTGGGTTCTGGACAACAAGACATTTGAAGATCAATCTTGGGCTGTGAGAAATTCACTACTATCTGTCATTTTATAAACAAAATGATGAAGTGATAAAATAATCAGATGCAGCCCTACTTCATACCGGAAAAGTGTTAATAATGAAACTCACAGAGAAGTGAAAGTTTCAGGCGTAACGTGCCCTTATTTATAAGCGTGCTTAGCATGATTAAGGAGGCACTAGCCACTTGTATGAAATGGGATCACACCAGCTGCGTCGCCAAATCGGGGCAGGGGCATAAAGTGGGGGGACCATGGACCCTTCCCCACTCCCTACCCCCCTTACTTCCAGCGCCCTTGCTCGGACCACACCCACCTTCGAACTCAACCTTAATTTTCATCTCAGCTACACACCTGTAAAGTTTCGTGACTGCATCTTGTACGGTTGCGGCACTATCACGGTGACAAAATCTGTCCACAGACAGACAGACAGACATATAAACACTTGGCAAAGTACTCAAAACTGCCTCTGTGGTAGTTCCCGCTACAGTAGGTGTCTCCAGGACCACATTTTGCCATGATGACACACAAACAGACTCACAAGGTGAGACAATACCACATAGCCACGAGCCACACGCTGTTGGTTGGCTGGCTGGTAATTATTGGTTAATGTTTCCTACCCACTCTGATAATGGTTCTGTGTGAATAAATGAAGGTTTATTTGTTGAGGGAGATGTTTGAGCTGAAGCCCAGTTTTATAACCATAAATCAATTTAGCAAAATGCTCTGTGATGAAATGAGCAGAACAAATATATTACTGGAACTTGACTCCAAATTCCAACCATCTCTGGCAAACATGAACGTGAATTTGGGAAAACATGCAAACTTTTGTTCTGTGCTTATTCTTCAGAGACACGGTGTTCAGCAGGAGAAGAGCAGGTGCTCCAGCCTAATGTGAAATCACAACTCAACAACATTTATTGTTTTATGTTTAGTTGCAGAAAGCCACACAACCTCGCAGTCAGTGAAAATTTTGCCACTTAGCTGCTAGTCAACATGATGGGTTTTTCCCCCCTTGCTTTCCTCTCCACAGCCTCTCCTTTGCAGTCGAGCAGACACAGTAAAGAGAGTGAGGGAGAGTAATTTGACAAAGAAAGGGTAGAAGTTGGCACTGAAAGTGAATCAAGGGAGCAAAAGCAAACAGAGGAAGGAAGGAGTGGGAAGGAGGGGAGGGAGAAAGTGGAGGAGGGAAGTTGGCGGGGGAGGGAAATGGGAGAAGGGATGAGGGGGTGAAGCTGTGAGCAGAGCGCGGACGGACTCCAATGAAAACAGAGTGTCAGATGTAACACGTTTGTGCAGAGCGGGGACTGCTTATAATGACCCACTTCCACTTCTTGACCACGAGTGACTGGACACGCTGGTTCGCAACCCCAGTCCCAGTTGTAGAAAGGTAGAAGGAGATCATAGAAGAGAACCAGAAAAGGATAAACTGCCATTGAAATATCACTAACATTGCGTTTTCAAAGAACACACCAAGAGGGATGACCTACTGTGTCACGCATGTCCCCGCACACACTCGCACACATCACACAAGTACATCAATGCACATCCAGGGTCACGTTAACTGCGGCCGCTGGGACAGAAGTGCAAGACAACCATCTCTGCTTCCTGTTTTTCTGGAAATGAAACTATGTCAAAGGCGATAATGCTGGCAGTACGAAACACTGGCAGTTAGAATCTGATGCCTAAAGCTCGTACCAAATCCAAAATCCGTGCGCACACATCGAGACGCGCACACGATGCAAACTCACACACCGTTTTTAAAAAACGGGGGCAGGACTCAACAGGGGTTCTGCTAACAGTGCTTCAGCGTCCTGCATCCAATCAGAGATTTGATCACTGGCAGTGAATACAAACAGGACATGCAAATAGTGATTTTATCCACGAATCCTCCCCTTTCCAAATCTGCTACCGATCACTACTGGAACACTAAGCGACAGCTTGCCATCACTCCCTTTAGCCTCCAAGGCAGCAGTGAGGCTGTAACAGTTTGTGAACACAGCACTCCAGGGCCCCGAAATAAAACATGTAGCCGAGGATAAATGCTGCACCTCTGAAGAGAAACAATGGAGGAAAGACAGGGTATGATAGAGCTTTAGAAAAGTGTCAAAGCAAAATGAGTAATATAGAAGAATATCAGAATATATTCTGCAAAAAAAACAACCATACATGTTGGAGCAATTAGTCAACTACTTGCATAGTTGATAAACAGAAAATGAACTGCACCTATTTTGACAATAAATTAATTGTTTAAAGGTGCAGTGTGTAGGATTTGGCGGCATCTAGTGGTGTGGTTGCAGATTGCAACGAACTGAGTACCCCTGCGCTCACTCCTCCCTTTCCAAAGACTGCGGTAACGTGAGCCACCGAGTACAAAACCATAGTAACGCGTTCGCCTCGCTCAGAGGCCATGCTTACCATAATAACAACACTTTAGGAGCAACGGAAGTCAGACGGCGGCTGGCGGTACCACGGTTTTGCACTCTGCGGCTCACGTTACCGCAGTTTCACAAGGGTGTCGGAGAACTACAGTGGCCTTCAGGTAACGTAAAATCGCGAAAGGCTCTCTCTAGAGCCAGTGTTTGGTTTGTCCGTTCTGGGCTACTGTAGAAACATGGTGGGGCAACATGACTCTGTGAAGAGGACCCGCTCCCTATGTAGATCAAGCCCCGAGGAAGAGAGCCGGGCTTTGAAGCAAATTTTCGTATTGGCCAAAATGCGGTATTACAACTTCTGTGTCCGTAATGTGATGCCATTGGGCCCAAAAAGACTTTTTCCCATAGACTTACATTGGGAAAGAGACGTCTGTAACTCAGCGGATAATTTCTTATGTGGTAAATCAACTTCCCAGTATGAACACGCGATTAGCCCTTATTTAAATCATTAAGTCCTAAAAGTTGTCAAATGCACTAATAACTAAATCCAGAGTTATTCTCCTTCCTCCGTTCATGTAAATGAGCTCTGCTCGGCTCCAACGCTGTATCCAGTTCTCTTTATACATCAATGAAGGTCTCATTCTAAGCTAATGAAAACACACCGATTCTTAGTTTCAGGTATGAACTGATGAAAACATAGCTATACATATCATATTCCATTTCTGCTAATAGATCCCCCAAAATGTTACCCACTGCTTCTTTAAGTCATTTCTTAAGCAAAAACACAGAGAGTTCACTGCTTACAGCCTTTGATTTGTGAATATTTGCTGGTTTTCTTCGTTTTCTATGACAGTAAACTGAATATCTTTAGGATTTTCTCACCATTTTGTGACACTTTATAGACCAAATGATTTATGATCAGTATTAATTGAGAAAATAATAATTGTAATACATAAACAGATGAGATATTAAACTTTATGTGCCGTTTCATCCTGGAGAAAAAGTGGAAAGGCCCTTTTGCATGGCTGCAGGTAGTAAAGGTAGTGAGAGGAGTTTTGCGTTTGTGGATGTGTGTGTGTGTGTGTGTGTGTGTGTGTGTGTGTGTGTGTGTGTGTGTGTGTGTGTGTGTGTGTGTGTGTGTGTGTGTGTGTGTGTGTGTGTGTGTGTGTGTGTGTGTGTGTGTGTGTGTGTGTGTGTGTGTGTGTGTGTGTGTGTGTGTGTGTGTGTGTGTGTGTGTGTGTGTGTGTGTGTGTGTGTGTGTGTGTGTGTGAGGAGAGCAGGGTTTTAAAGTGGTTGCTGACCTCTAACCTTAAACCTTACTCACTACTCAGCAGAAGATGTGTTGCTATGGACATCTGTTTGTTTTTATACACACACACACACACACACACAAAGTCACAACCATTCCAACACGTAAACCCTCTGACCCATCCACAATAACCACCACCGACATACACAAGCACATAAACACTTACATGCAGAGTCAAAGCTGCTCTTGTAAGAATTTCAGCTAACATACGCAGAACCTGACATGTAGCTAATTACAACTGTTGCTGCTGTTCTGCCCTTTATGTGCTGCTGTATGCACTGTACACGTCTGGTAGAAATATAAAGTTACATGTTATTTCTAGTGATGTTTCCCATAAGCCCTCACATGAACATCACCGGCCACCATTCAATTCTAAGACCCCCGTGGGGCTCACTCTGTTTTGGCCCCCAGTAGCCCTTAGCTCATTGACCCCTACACGTATCCCTTGGCCCCTATAGGCGGTGAGGGATTGTACAGGAGACAGGGTCTGAGTGGGGAGAGAGAGAGAGACAGGGAGGGAGGGAGGGTCAGCAGCAATAGAGAGGAGCACTTCTTCAGGAAAAGCATTAAAGAGGCAGGTATTGATTTGGGATTTTAAATGTTTTTCGCAGTGATATATCCAATTAGCCTCTGAACCCTCTATGGGTGTAGAGCGGGCTCCCCTGAGGCCGAGGAGAGGGCCACTATAACACTTTTCCTCCGGCTCCCTCAAATGATAAGGAATAGATAATACCTGTTAGAGTCTAGACTCATAACGGCAAAGGCGCTGGGGGGCTTTGTGAAAGAATTAAATCTACACTTACATTAATTCAGAGGGATACTGCTGCAAAACTAAACCCTTTTCCCATGCAGGTCTATAGAGGCTCTTTTTTTGACTCGCATCTGTTTTTATCATGCTCTCCTCTCTCTGCTGTGGGTGACATGGTGACTTGTTCAGGCAGTGCGGACAGCTCCTGGATATTGGTAAGCTTTAATTCTCTCTACACATCCATGTCTCCCTCCGCCTCCGCCTCCTCCTCCTCCTCCTCCTCCTCCTCCTCCTTCCCCCGCTCAATCGATGGTAAGTTATTTAGCAGATAAAAGAGTTGGATCAATCCAGCAGCACATATCAGAGTGCCAGCAACTTGTGTATATTATCTGGCGTGTGTGTGTGTGTGTGTGTGTGTGTGACAGAGAGAGAGAGTGAGGTTGTGTGTGTCTGTGTCGATGGCCTGAGCATATGTGTCTGTACCTGGATATCTGTGTGCATGTGTGTGCGTATTTGTAGTTATACCGTAGCCTAAAAAGCAGTGTGTGTGTGTGTGTGTGTGTGTGTGTGTGTGTGTGCATGTTCAAGTGTGTATACCCGCATGTCAGAGCCACTATGTCAAACCCATAGTGAAAGAGACACTGAGAGGAAAAGGAGAGTGTGTCCTTGGCTGTTGAACGACAGTCACCTTTTTTTCTCTCTGTAGCTACAGACGACTTGCCGGGGCGTTCGGCCTATTGTAAATATATAATTTGATTCCATTCGTCATTAAGACGTCTGAATTGAGGCAATTGAATTGAATAAGTGAATATGGCTCAAAACCTGTGAGGGAATAGGCCTCCCACTTACAGTACAGACAGACAAAGTGCTGCTTATAATAGAGAAGGAATGTGAAAGGGAGAGAGATAGAGAGAGAGAGAGAGAGAAAGCAGGAGTTTGTGTTAGAAAAGTGGAGAGCGCACAAATGCACGCCAAAGTGGGACAGAAAGATGGAATGATCCTGAAGAGGGGAGCGAGGGACAAGATGTTAATTTGAATGTTACGAAAGCGAGGAAGAAAATGTTGTTTTATGCCAGAGCAGAAATTGCTTTGAGTACTGCGATAACTCAAAGCAAATGTGGTGATCTACATTCAGACGGAGGAGGAGCGGAGGCGCTGTGCTGAATACAAACGGGGGGGGGAAAAGTCTTTTAGGTCTGGCGAGAGCGAGACAACGATAATAAGGTCAAAGGGGAACAACTGTAAATGTCAAAGGTCACGACCAGACACGTACAGACCCGCACAGCATCACCATACACACAGATATACTGGAGCACACGAAAGGCCTATTATAAGACTGTGATTATTTATTTCAGATGGTTAGCTTGTTTCCAGGCCTAACAAAGCATTTATGAAAAATGAGACTTGTTTAAAAGTGGCTGCGTGTTTGTATGTGTGTCCTAATTGCCTAAAACAAAGCGTCCCGAAAATTAGAATACATCAAACACACACACACAGAGGCATATCCACACTAGTAACATGTATACACACAGCACACACACACACACAAGCATACTCCGAATCCCAGCGCACACTCGCACAGACACGCACACCACACACAGACAAACACACACTTGAGACTATGTGAGTCATTGCGTTGCCCAGCAGGGCCTGGGGAGCTGGGGATTTCCACACTGGGAAAAACAGGTGACATCTGCCCAGCTGCCATACAAATATCTACCGGTATGTACAGTACAGCTACGTACAGCTGCTCTGTGTGCAGTAAAAACTACAAATGTAGGACAGGTAAAAAGAACCTCTTCTATTATGTGTATGAGAGAGAGAGAAAGAGAGAGGGAAAACACAGAGAAAATGGGGTGGAAGTAGTCAAGAGGTCATTAAAGTAGTCAAAGGGCACTTGCCACAGATCACTAAATCACCTCAACAGCTGAGACACACCTGCTAATGTGATCAGACACACGCACACACAGTGCCACAGCCCCCGCCCCCGCCCCCGCAGATTGAGCCTTGTGCTTACCCATATACACAGTCGAGAATAGCCACGCATGGCCTGTTTTCACCTCAAATAAAGTTCACAGAGACCGTACACAAATCAATAAACAACGTCCCGGCTTAGCACCAAACATAGCTCGGCCCCCTCTTCCTGTATCGCTGCTTGGGTTTCAAACACACCGTGCTCCTTCCTTCCTTTCAAGTGACATGCAGAGCTTTTAGACTGCCCCGCTGTCTTACCTGTCTCTCAGTTCGTCTGCTCTCGGGTGATTTAGGAGTGAGACACACTGGGTGATTATCCGGCCGAGTAACACCATATTTGGCCGTTCTGACAAGCAGTGGGAAATCCCCCATCTAAGGCTTGGCTCTAAGGCTCAGGTCGTATGGTAAGATTCCATTGTTGTTTAGTGAGGAGTTTGGAAATTAACTCGCCTGAACTAAAGCTGCACCGGTTCTATCAAACGTGATCACAAAGCTGAGTTTATGGTGAGATCAAGTGACAATAAAACGTTATATCAAAGTAGAGGTTCTCAACCCGTGTGGGGTTACTTAAAGGACCAGTGTGTAACAATTAGGCGGATCTATTGGCAGAAATGGACTATAATATCTATCTATAATATCCCCTCTCCGCCTCTCCGGAGTCCACCATGTTGCAACGCCATGTTTCTATAGCAGCCCACATTCTTAGTTTCAGGGGATTATACACTTATGAAAACATAGTTGTGAATATTTTATTCCATTTCTGCAAATAGATCCCCCGAAATGTTACACACTGTTCTTTTGAGTAACAGCAGGACAACATTGTGTGTTGTCACCCTGTTCAAAACATTTTCTAAATGTGTGAGAAATGTTTCCTATGTCCTTAACAGCTGCATGCCTATACACCGTCTATTTAGTGGCACAACTACTCATCCGACCGTTTGCACCTGTTTGTCTCTCAAGTCCGTCTGTGGGAGACAGCAGAGACACAGAGGCTGGGCATCGATTCGCGTGTCTGTGGTGGGCAGAGAGATGTGCAGTGTGGGAATGGCTATCGGGGAGTGTTTGACACAGACCGATATTATTCATCCCGGACAATATCCTAAAATGGCTAATTATACAGACCAATTAGTGGGCTAATTAGACAATTATCTAAGCAGACAATCTATTGGCTGGGGGAGATCGATACTGGGAAGAGATAGCAGCAGAGATTAGGATTTACTTTTTATTACCTCACCTGCTCGCCTGCGCTGCACATGAAGCTAAGAGATGCTCTGAAGGTTACACACTCTACCTCACAGTATCGTTAAGCCCATGAGCCCAAAATGAAAACTTTAATCGTTTAGCTTTTAAATTGGCACATTTCCCTCTCCAACAAGTTCCTCTTTATTTTGTCGAATAGTAATTTGAGTGTTTCCTCTGGGCATGTGTGTGTGTGTAGCAGGCAGGAGAGAGGTGACAGCCGATTTGTAGGAAAGAGTCGGAGCTGCTGTTCCCACAGGACAGACCGAGTGAGTCGGGTCCCACTGCAGATCTTATCTGATCATCGTGTCAACACTATAGACCTTCCCTCCTTCTACTGCCCTACTCCTCTCTCTGTTTACTCTCGCTGCCTCTCTCTACGGCACAATCACACAAAGGATTCATCTTTCTTCTTGTCCCTGACACAAACGCACACACACACACACACACACACACACACACACACACACACACACACAAAGCTCCTCTTCCATGTGCACAACATTGGCATCCAGTCAAAGTGGCGCTAAATTGTATTAAAATAGTGCAGTGCTCGTCGCAAATTTACATGCGAATTAGGGAGAGTAGAAGTAATTACTCCGGGCCAGTGCCGCTAATTGAATAAGGGTGCAGCCTTTTCTCTCCTCTCTCTTCTTTCATTCTATATAAACAGGGCTCTGTGCTTCTCTTCAATGTCATTATGCCACTGCTTTGCCCTCTTCAAGGGCCCACATCATAAGCAAAAGAAAGCAATGGAGGCTGCTTTGCATGTGTGTGTGTGTGTGTGTGTGTGTGTGTGTGTGTGTGTGTGTGTGTGTGTGTGCATTTCTAGGTATTTGTTTTGCCAAGTTGTCTCAGTGCTGTGTGAAGGAAGCGATGATGTGAACATGATGGCCTATTGTACTCTATGTGGGATCACCAGTGTGTATTTGTATTCCTGAGCCATATGGGAAATTAGATGGATAAAATCTATGCACATTAAGATGTAGATGTGCCTGTTTGGTGGGTACCGACGTTCTCTTCGGGTCCTGTGGGAGACGAATCAGAAGCTGAGTGAAAAATGCAAGCCGATAGGAATACATGACCAGAGCACACGCAGACAGCCCGAGGCTGTGTTTGAAGTAGGCCTCGGAGAGAACACGTTGCCTTTGAGGTGTGGCGGGTATGAGAGTAACTGTCACACTGACACACACAGACTTTTCCCATTGGAGCATTTGCATGGCAAAGTGTCCGCTGGCTGATTCCCAGGTCTGCTTAATTCTGTAATGGCATTGAGTGTTACAATAAAAAAAAAAGAAAAGCTGCTAATGCATGAACAGATCCCTGCAAATGGCTCAACGTTGGTTTGTGCATGCCTGTGGGAAACATATCAAAAAGCTTTTTTTTATATTTCAAAACATTCTACAGACAGGGAGACATAAATCTTATTTCTTTCTGTAGGTCTGTGTGTCAGTCATGCGGTGTGAAGGGGAGAGGCTGGCTGCTCTCAGGAATATCAACCTGTGGCTGTCAGCCTTATCAGATCTAACCCACTCAGGGAGAACTAAACACACTCTCCCTCTCAGCCAATCTCTCTTTCTCACACACACACACACACACACTCAGAAAAGCACACACGAAAGCACACACTCACACATGTGCATCCTTATAACCAAACACTTTCACAAGACCAGAATGCATGCATGAGAGAAAAGTCATAACAGACATGGCCAAGAAACAGTTCAGCGCATTACCGCTTGTTGTTTTTAAAGTTCTGTTTCAGCACAGATTAACCAAACGAGATATTACATGTTAATTGGTGAGCTTTAGAGGTGCTGGTAGGCAGGATTTGTTAACAGACAGAGCCAGGCAAACGGTTTCCCACCATTTCCTCGCTAAGCTTATAGTCTGCTGGCTGTAGCTTCATATTTAGCGTACACACAGGGAGTCAATCTTCTCATCTAACTATCGGGAAGGAGGCAAATTTCCCAAAATGACTGTCACATTAGACTTTTATTAATAATATGCCAATAAATTTATAAAATGGCACTAACAGGCCAAGATTTAACACAATCAAACACAAAACGCATTTTAATCTACTCAGATTTTTCAAACATGACTAAACATGTTAAGGCTGCAACTAACGATTATTTTCTCTATTAACCGATTAGTTGTTTGGTCTATAAAATGTCAGAAAATTGTGAAAAATGTCGATCAGTGTTTCCCAAAGCCCAAGATGACGTCTTCAAATGTCTTATTTTGTCCACAACACAAAGATATTCAGTTTACGGTCACAGAGGAGTAAAGAAACCAGAAAATATTCACATTTAAGAAGCTGGAATAAGAGCATTTGGAGTTTTTTTCTTAAAAAACTTACTCGAATCGATTAATCGATTATCAAAATAGTTGGCGATTAATTTAATAGTTGACAACGAATCGATTGTTGGTTGCAGCTCTAAAACATATAATAACAAATCGGACCAAATTTGAGCCCCAGGGATTTAAGAGAAATTAGAATCTACTATCAGGCCAAGTCGTTCGTTCGTTTCGAGTTTAAATTGATTTAGAAAAAAACTGAATTCACCGTTTCTCTCTCAGCTATTTCCTAAAGTGCTAGGTCATGTTCATCTGTGTATGTCAGTGTGTGGGTGTGTGTCTTCCCTGTCGGCGATATTATGAGTGAAAATACCTGCTGACGCACAACAGCCAGACGCAGAGGTCAAACACTTCAGAGCTTGCTTTCATTGATTCATAGCCTCAGGTAGGGAGGCACACGTTGAGTCCAAGTGTGTGTGTGTGTGTGAGCGATAGAGACGGAGATACAGACAGAAAGTCAGACAGAAAGCATGCATGTGTGTGTATGTGTGTGTGTGTCTACATCCTAATGCATCTGTGTGTGTTAGCGTGTCTGTCTGCACCCGTTGCTATTGCCCCAAACAGAGCTTCAGGCCAGCCTGTGTTTCCTGGCTAGGGGCACGGTGAGTGCGGTTAGGGTGTTAACAGGAGGGAAACAGAACGAAAGAACAAAAGATGTGCCCGGAGCAAACACTGAAATGCCTGTGAAAAATAGGGGAAGATCTCTATGGGGGTAAGGAGGGATGAGGGAGTGTGAGAAAGCAACGGGAGTAACACGGGGGACATACAGTAGGGTGAGACACTTTTAAAAACAAGGAGGGGTTTGTCTCTCTGCTTTCTCTCCCACACACACATCAGAAAAGGGGAAGATGTGTCACGAATGTGCTTTACAGTAAACAGAGTCCCCTATCTAGCTAATCCTCTCAGCTCCTGTCAAACAAACAGAGGAGAGAGAGAGAGAGGGAGAGAGACAGAGAGAGAGTTAGAGATAAAGACATGAAAGGAGAAAGAAATCACAGAGGTGAACAACAGAGGGAGCAGTTAAGGATCCAGAAGTGATGAATTGTGTTTGGACCGTGTTTTGGCTTTCATGATTACGGCAACTGGTCGCGAGTCACTGACATGGGTCTGGGGGATTTGTGGGACACGTGCACGTTTATGTTTGCGGTGTTATAGCTTCAAAACCTCTTTGTTTTGCAAGCACATCCTCTGTCCGCATCGTTAATCCATCCAGATAATCCAGGTAGTTGACAAAAGAGCTATTCTGGAGTGCATATACATTGTTGCAGCAAAACACAAAAAAGGGCCGGCAAACAGAGCAGTGTGTTCATCATCACATCTTATTCTCTGTTGTGGCGTTTCTACATGTTGCAGGATTTTTGACCACTCAAACTCACAGCCAGTGTCCAAACATCCTAAAAAACTGACATTTGCATACATCATCACGGCCTTGAATAGCAAACCGCAAACAAAAATATTAGTCTGGTACTTAATATTTACATTCCTTCCTTCCTTTTCAGGGGCATATGAGATTCCGCCTTTGTTCATATGCCATCTATCTGTTTAGAATGAAGCTAGATATTTTTTCGCTGAAATGTAAAAGTAAACACTGCTGTGGAAGTCCCTCCATTTCCTGCTGACTTCCTGTCATGGGGATTTATGCACACACAAACACACACACACACACACACACACACACACACACGCACACACACACACACACACACACACACACACACACACACACACACACACACACACACTGTACAGGGAGGGTTGTGCTCTTTCTCCATTTCCCAGCAAAGCTATGCCTGTCAGCACTAGTTTTTCTACACTGACCTGTCATAACCACAACACAAACAGGTGGATCAGGGGTGAAGTGGAAGTCAAAGTCAAGTCAGAAAGAAGTCGAAATATTTAACCCCGAAACGACTGCAGCTGGCAAACCAAAAAAAGCCACGAGGACTCAATTCAAATAAATGCAGTCAAGATTGCTTTTCGCAATAATGCTAAACACGCTTAAAGTTTCATTTAGCTTCTCATTTCCCATCAGTGCTGTCGGGCCAAGCCTCGAGAGAACGGCAACATCTTTTACTCATTAGAGAAATCCCCTCAAACTTTTGCCAGCTTTTAGATTAATCACAGCTCCTCGCATTATTTGTAGAAGTTATTATGCTGTGTAGTCTTACCAGAAATCGACACAATTCATAAAGATGATGAAAACAACTCAAAAGCCAAATCTGAAACTAGTTAATTATTGCACTGCTGCTGTAGCGCGGGGCTGTGACAGCTGAATACATAATGTGACATTTTATACTGTGAAGCTAGCAACCAGACAAGCATATGACAAAAACTGTTACTGGAAGTATGTTACTGTTAAAAACCTGAAAATCAACTTATAGCAGTGGTTCATTTTTGTGAATACTTCCTAATTCACAATCAGGGTCCGAAATTAACACCCGCCAAGCGCCAAATGCAGGTAGATTTTCCGTTTTGCGAGTAAATCTCGGAAGGCTATTTTCATTTTAGTGGTAAATCGCTCCTCCGAGTTATGCTCAGCTTTTCTATTTCATTTTTTTTTTTAAATACCGCAATATACTTTATAGTACCGTATAGCCTATACATGGTGAGATGTCAGGAAGGTATGAAGGCATAGATACTACCCAAGTCTTGTATTCAGGATTGAATTGATTAACCGTATTTAAATTCTTTTGCTTCAAATTTTGCTCTGACCTCTTCTCTAAGTTTGTATCCAACATAATACCTTATTATCTCAATGAAATGGACTGAAACAAATGTATATGTGACACAAAAAGGTAATTTATTATTTTGGCCGGTAAAAAATATGCTTGGCCGGTGGATTTTTTTCATCTACCAGTCCCCTTTGCCGGTGAGTCAAAAAGTTAATTTCGGACACTATTCACAGTAATAAGTATCACTAAGTAATAACCTTGTTCACCTTTTTCCTGTTTCTCTCCTCTGATTTGTACATCTAAATACCGAGTACGTAGCACTGGAAAAAAAAACTATTGGACGATGATAAACAAAAGTATTTCTCACAACAACACGAGAGTTAGCTGCTTTGAATTATGATCGGATCAGAGTGGATATGAAATATTCATCTGTGGTCTCCTGCAGGGACGGCATGCCGTTAAAAAGGCATTGATTTGACAAGCCAAACAAACGCTGATGAGGCCTGATAATCAATGGCAGCATTGATGACAGCGTGCGGTGGCCCTGGGCTCCGAGCGATTGGATGGGCTCACTGTGAATAATGAATGAGGAGATTCCTGATTGATCAGTGAGGTTGTTTCTCTTTCAGACACTCCGCTGGCATTTCAATGGGGCCTCCAGCGCCGGAGACAACACGCCGACGACACCGACCGTCCCTGCAGGACGGGTCGCATCGCTGCTTCCCAACTAGATTAAGGACGAGATGTGAGCCGATGCAGTCCGTTCACAACAAGAAAAAAAAGCACTTTTTGAGAATATGAATGAGAACGCGGTACAAAATATTATATAAATGCCGTCAGTAAATGTAGGAGAAGAGAGAAACATGGGCTACGACTACGACTGGGACAGGTGAGACGACCTTAAGGGTCTTCAGCGCAGTTTGTCCTTGACTAGAAAATGTCTGGACTGTTTGTCTGGTACCCAAGGGTGTACAAACACACACACATGCCCAAACTCAAGCATAAAAACACACACACACACACAGGTGACAGCAGTGGTAGGATGCGTTGCGTTTTGCCACACCAGTGCTGAATGTCAACTCTCTTTTCTCTTTTGTACTTGGAGGAGGTGGGGGGGGGAATGATGAGGGGGAACAAAAACACCAAACAACAAAAAAGGTCCCCAACAATGCCGCTATCTTCGCCGCATCTACTGCTGCTGTCTCCTTCTCTTCACCCTCCTCTTCCTCTCTCTCTTTCTCCCTTTGTGCCCCCCCACTCCCCCTCCCTCCCTCCCTCCCTCCACATTCACACTCCCTCGTAGAATATCACTTAGCTGTGCCCTTGAATCCTCCTCCGTAAGTGCACACACACTGAGGTGCACTGTGAAAAGACTTGAAGAAAGAGAGCGTGTGGGATGTCGCCGCAGTAATGACGCAGACCGTAGCTTATTGTTGTCTCAAGGTAACGGCAGCAAGTTTCATGTCATGAATATTGCGCGCTTTTGTGTCGCAGGTGATGGGTGGTAATGAAGATACACTAACACGGGTACACACTTGACACTTTCCATCGCTAACTTGTCCCTTCATTATTTGCTTTGCATAATTGTCAACTACGCCAGCGTTCCATCTCTCTCTTTCTCTCTCTCTCTCTCTCTCTCTCTCTCTCTCTGAACTCTGAGTTTCTCTCCCAGTGTGAGTATTTATTTCGATGATGAGGACGATTATGCAAATGAAAGAAATGTGCATCGATCGGTCTGGCCAATAAGAAACCCCTCCATGATTTGGCCTCAACTAATTAGCCAATTCGTCATCGTTATTTTTTTTTCAACCCATCATCCGCTATTATTTCTCTTTCCTCTTGCTTTCTATCCCGTTTTTTAAATATGTCCGTACCTCTCACATCCTTCCTCTCTCTCTCTCTCTCTCTCATGTTTATTTCTTTGTGTCTCAGTCTTTTTCATCAAAATATTCTTCATATACTCCTCACCTGCTCATCCTCTCCCCTCGACTCTTCTCCACAGCATCACTGCATATAAATGCAGGTATAGAGAGTTATTGATCCACAAAGGAGAAAGCAACGAGGAGAATGACTGAAACTCTGCTCTAAACCCACAGTAATGCCTAGTTCACACTACACGATTTTGGCCCTGATTCTTCGCTCCTCGACAGTTTTTGGAGCTCCCCGATAAAAAAGCCCCAGATCAGAGGCAAACCGGCGTTGGCTCGCCACTCGCACATCATCTGTGAACTGCTCAAACATGCGGGCCGAGAGACTCGCCGATGCCTCGCAGACACATTCCAGATATCTAGCATGTTAAATATCTGGACCTGTCGGGACTCCGGCCACGAGCTACAGCCAATGAGAACGCAAGACACGGGTTGAGGGGAAACCTGGGGGAGGAGGGGTCGCCTGTAACAACAGGAACTTACTGTATGTTCTGCATTCGCAACACGGAGCAAAGTTGTTGTTGCACCTAGAGGAATAAATAGTAAAAAAGAGTGTGGAAACCGGTGAAAACTGGCTATTTTGTGAACACATGTGCCAACAACAACAACAACAGCAATGTGTCTCACGTGTGTTTTCATTACAAAACATAGTTTGGGGACCTCATCTGGGATTCCTCCCGGTGAAGGATCTTGTAATGTGTGACATCCTGACGCTGGTCAGTCATGTAGCGTGAAAAGACTCATGACTACAAGACAGCAAGTTGTGTAGTGTGAACTTGGCTTAACCGGGACCACGGGACTGTTGTCCGCATCTACAGAGTTGCATTTACTATTAATGCAAATTCCTGTAAAGTTTAAGATATCAACAAGTGCTGAAGTTTCCTTCCAACTCTAAAAATGAACTGGTTACAAGCCAAGTCCATCTTCAAGTCTCATTTCCCAGCAAATCCCAGCTTCCTTGGGTGGACTCTCTCCCTCATCTCCGTCTCCGTCTGTACTCTAAAGGTTAATCTGCTCCTTTGCCTCCATATCCGTCTCAAAGAGTTAACATTGCTCTGGACGGACGCCAAACCACAGCTCGCCATATGGGGTTCTCATCGCAGACCTCGAGCCTCGAGATAAACCCATAGTCATTGTATACAGGTCAGCATCGCCATAGCTGTGTCACTGCGAGACAATGTGGGACAGTGTGTTGCCCCAGTCCATCATATGCCCAGCAGTTAACAGCCTTTGGCAAAATCCCAGTTTCCCCCCTCTCTGCTCCCAGGAAGCAGCCTCGTCCCTGGACTCCGGCCAACCAAACTCTCCCTCCGTGAACTCCTGAAAAACTAAGCAGTCTACGCTGGAAGAAAGAGGACGAGAGAGCGATGCGGGGTGAGAATAGCTAATACCAATGTTTGTTCCTCTCAATTACAGTTTTAAATGGAAATCAATGTAGCAGAGGGAATGAGCAGAGCCCTTAACGTTGGGGTGATAATCACATTAAGACAGGGCTTAAATCAACACCAGACCTTGGCCTCTGGAGAGGGAAGAACAACACAGAAAGAGCCGAGACTATTCAATTCTCTCTCTCTCTCTCTCTGGTAATCTATCTATCACTCTCATACAACAGTCGTCTCCAGCTCCCAAACCGCTGTCTGGTTGCCGGGATACCACCCATAAGTTTCACCATGGTAACATCTGGAATAAAGGTGGGTGGGCATGGTGCCAGGACAGGCCTGGAGTTTCACTGTGGCCATAAAACTAACATAAATAAATCTTTGTTCAACTGCTCTTCCCAGCACGATGCAACACTCCACACACACACGCGCGCACACACACACACACACACACACACACACACACACACACACACACACACACACACACACACACACACACACACACACACACACACACACACATCTCAGCCAATTTAACCAAAGTTAACTGTTTCTCAGCTCCAACAAGAGACAGACAGTGAGGCTGTTATTGTAGCTTAAACAGAGAAGTGAACACTGAGCTAAATTGGTATTTTTGGATGCACATTCTGTATGACAGCTGAAGTTACAACAGCGGGCTCTATCCTTGTGTGGGCTCCAGCAAAGTGGAGCGTTGAAGTTTTTTTTCCCCCTCGCCTGCGCCTGGTATTTTGGTGACTCGCCAGACACCAAAGTGGGAGGAGAGGCGCAGAAAGGGGGAGTGTCTCTGGCACTCCAGTGAAGCATCACAACTCCGGTGTCATGATTCGCTCAAGAGTCTTGCCAGTTCAGAGCAGGTCAAAAGCATCTCGCGAGTCTTTGTCTGTTACAATTTCATTACACGTTTCCGACCTGTAGAGACGTCTGAATTGCAGTTTTATTTTGATTAGGGCAATAATTCCAACAAGGCAGAGTATTATCAGCATCCCTCATCCACAACAACTTGCAAGTATGAACGCCTTCTCTGTCAATAAATGAACTCCCTGTATAGCCATCTGAAGGTGGCAGCTACTGTATGGGTTCAATCAGCACTCTCATCTGAGTTATTGTCACACTATGATTACCCAATTAAGATGCACTGGTTACTTTGATTAAATCTTACACAACTAGCACAAGCACTGTTGCGAAATCACCACACAAGCTTCTGTGTTCTTGTGTACATCAAACTGGTTGGATACATACGAAAAGAAATTAGAAATAGATACTAAAGTGTATCAATATTTTCTTACACCCCTAGTGTCTACATGATTAAAACAAGAGTTGGCTTGTTATATCTCAGTATTCTACACAGAAGTGTCGGAGACAGTTGTATTATTACACACAAATATGATACCACATAAACTTATTTGGAGGGTAAAGACACAAACAACCACTCCTTTGTACTGATAACCTCCTTATGAGCTGCTCCTCTCCCACCCATTTACAGCCACACTATTACAAGGCATGGGATGAAAAATACACGAAAAAACACACAACTGTGCCCACCAAGTTAATGCACTTAATTTGTTCCATAATGCAGCGGCATAAAAAAGTCACATTTTCATGTCACAGCGCTTTGATTGATTTTACACTGGTAATTTAGGAAAACGTTTCTCCCACTAATTTTCATGTTAACCTTGTATAAAGGAATGAAAAGTGACTTTGACCACAAACATTTACAGCCATTTCTACATGAAAAGCCTTCAGAAAATTTACAAGATACTGCCTTTAACATATCAGAGACAAACAAGTAACAACGAACAAGCGCTGAGCCACTACGGTCAGCTGACCCATGATATTCCCTTTTCTACCTGCTTTAACACTGACATGTAATCTCTCCCTCCTTCCCTCTCTGTCTTTAATTTATGTCGTCACAATCCCAACCTCTCTGTGCCCATCTAATGTAGTAGAATACAATACCCTGATGCTGGAAGGTAGAAAACACACACACACACACACACACACACACACAGGTCCCCCTCCTGTGCACATCCTCTATGCTTGGAGGGTGAAGATATGCAAAGCGTCACTATCATCAAAACAAAAACTGCAGGGGAATATAGGGCAATTGAGTGAATTAAAATGCATCCCTGGAGACACGTCTTTCTTTCTCTTCTCCGTGCTCTCTTCCCCTCATTCCCCCACTGTTCTTGCTGGAGGAATAGGCTTCTCTTTGCAATTTAGTTCAAATTATACATCCTTGTTCTGGCCAGATGCTGGTCCAAGTCATAGTAACATGGACAAGCATCTGCGATTATTTAGAATTAGAAAATTGAAAACAGTGAAGGTTTAATGTTTTAGTCAAACAGCTGGCACACTTCTTCACAGAGTCGCTGACAAACACTTTGGCAGGATGTTGGTGCAACTGAGGACACACTATGTACAAACCGTAGTTTGAATTAAAATGTGTTCAGGGACAAGACCACGATTCAGTCTTACCACAGTTAAGCCACATTTGTGTGGTAGAACTGAGCCATTTGAAAAAAATAAATAAATAAATAAACACATAATAATTATGTAAAAAAATAAGATGTAACCAGTGGGCAACATCCGGGGTCTGAAAAGTGAAGCCAATGCGGAAGTGCTTTAAACTTGCATTCTTTCTAATAGCCAGCAGGGGGCGACTCCTCTGGTTGCAAAAAGAAGTCTGATTGTATAGAAGTCTATGAGAAAATGACCCTACTTCTCACTTGATTTATTACCTCAGTAAACGTTGTAAACATGAGTTTATGGTCTCAATCGCTAGTTTCAAGTCTTCTTCAATACAGCATGATGTTCATTTAGTAAATTATGGTCCCATTTAGAGTCAAATAGACCATAAAGCAGGGGATGCTTTAGGACGTGGCTAACTTGTGATTGACAGGTCGCTACCACGGCGTTGTCCAGTCTGGGAGTTGTCTGTGTTTTCGTCTTACAACTTTAACCCTTTCACAGTGTGTTTGCAGTTCATGAAAGTTAATTGTAACATTTTTGTCACCTAAAAATATTCAGCGTTCGGTTGTACTTAGCTCCACCCTCTCGTGTCACTTCTGGTTGCAAAAAAACAAGATGGCGACGGCCAAAAACCAAGATGGCGATGACTAAAATGCCGAACTTGAGGCTTCAAAATCGCAGTCCACAGACCAATGGGTGACGTCACGGTGACTACGTCCACTTCTTATATACAGTCTATGGATGCAACCTGCACTTGCATCTTCAAAAACTTGAAACAAACAATGACCTTTGTTGTAACAGTTTAAAATGTTACCAGTTTACTGTACTGTTCATGCTGGTCATACAGGCACTAAAGGATGGTGCGCACTACTGGTCACTACTAGCTTCCTTTCTGTGCATAAACATAAATAAATGAATACATAAATATATTTCAAATCCATTTAAATAATCACAATGTTGACAAAAATGTCGTCTTTTGTATCTCTAAGAAAACTTATGAATACGGTGTAGACATTATCGATATTGCCCAGCCTTAGGTGGCATCCCATACTTACAGCAGAGTGATTTTGTGAATGAAGGCAGGGGCATCTGTACAATATCCAGTATGAGCTAGATATTAGTATGTTGCAGATACACTCAGTTGCCAGTTTATTAGGCACACCTAGCTAAAACTAGGTCTATTATTTTGCCCCCCCCCGTTTATATGACCATCAACAGCCTCCTCCTACATCTTTACCTTGGATGGACAAACGATTGTGAGCCCAGACAGCCACATTAGTGGGCAGAGTGATGGACCTAACGTGGAGTGGATGGAGGAGAAAAGAGTAGAGGAAGTGCAGGAGGTTGGTGGTGGTGGTAGGGGGAGAGGTGTGTGTCCAGCCAATGTCCAGACAGACGCTGGTCAATAAATCAATGAAGAGGTCATACAAGCAGGTGGTTAGAGAGTAGCTATTGAGAGCTGCTCTTCATCTGATCGGCTAGATTATCACCAGGATGAAAGAAAACTACACTCCACGCTTTCTGTCACCGTGTCTTCCTTTCTGTTCCCGTCACCTAACCACTAAACCAACTACAGCGTGTCTTTTACACGATGCTGTGAGTGAAATTGAGGTAATGTTATGGAATGAATGCTCTGAAATACTCTACAGAGGTTTCAGATGTGTTGGGTGTGAATGGTGATATAGGATTCCCCAGGACACCAGAGTTGTTTTGAAGTAAATCGCTACAGTTAATGTTTTTGTTTGAGATATAATAGCGTCTTGATTCATCTTCACTCGGGAGAAAGCACAGCCAACCACCCGCATGTTCTGCTTTAATCCATACAGTACTTCTTAATCTTTGTGGGAAAAAAGGCTCCGCTTATCGTGTCTCCCGCACCTAAGTCTGTTTTTATCTTCTCCTCTCTCCCAGAAATGCACTTATGAAAACACTCACACACATACGAACATACACAACGCACACAAAGACACACGGCGTGTGTAAAGCAGGCGCATGTAATTACCTCAGTATAACGGCGCTACAAAACGCCAGACAGTGTTTGCATCAGCGTGTATGTGTTTAGAGTTTTGTAATTAGCAGAATACATTTAAATACATTTGGCTGAAACACTCCTGGGAGAGTTTCCTGTTTGCTGTGTCTGCCTCAATCTCTCGCTCCCTTTATTCTCCCCTGCTTGCATCTCACACTGCCTGCAGTACTCCCTTTTCTTTCAAATTTACCAATCAAACTCTTCCCTTCATGCACTGGTGTTTTGTTCTCTCCTTTATGTTCTACTTCACCAGAAAACGGCCCGATCAATGTGCCTATTGACCCTGCTGTGTAGTTTGCATAATTGTAGACCACTATGGCTGAAGATCAGCCACCACGTCTGGGCCTTCTCCCAGCCTACCACCACAGCATAACTTCCCCGAGTACGACATAATAAAATTTCTGGACTCTTCGTTGTGCCTCAACGAGGTCTGAAACACCATTTTTTTGCCTAAATTGTGAAGTCCATCTACACTCTTCCATCTTGTTTTGAAAGCCAATCAATAATCACACAAGCATATTTACTCATGTCCAAGTAGCACATTTTATATCACTAGACACGCTCATCTAGTGCGGACTTCCACCCGACCTCCCCGCCGTGCCCCTCCCTGCTCATCAAACCAGTCTTAATTATTCAGCAGGCAGCCTGGTGTCTTTCATCTCTCTGTTAATTGCTGCGGTCGACTTCTCACTGGGACCACTGTGCCCAATGAAAGCCTCCACTCGCACTGTATTGTACCACCGGAGGATGCATGTGGAGCGGTTTTGTGTGTGTGTGTGTGTGTGTGTGTGTGTGTGTGTGTGTGCGTGTGTGTGTGTGTGTGCGTGTGTGTGTGTGTGTGCACATGTGTATTGGGGAGAGATTGAGGTGTAGGGATGGAGGTTAAATTCAAAACACGAGTGATTAAACATCACTGCTTACATGCTTACAGCTATAATCAGGGTTAAAGAGTAGTCAAACATGCAGTCCATTGCAGCCTTGGGGTTTTTGTGGGTCAAAAGTGAAAGGCTGTGTCCAAAAAGACTCCTTCATTCTTATCCTTAATCCTTATTCACCATTCCCTACATAATAAACAAAAGTGTACTCTATAGCAGTGTTTCCCAAATTTTTTTTCTGGGGACCCACTTTTTAAAAATGACAAGCCATCGGGACACAATTCACAATAGAGAGTTCCTGACCGTTTTTACTGCCATTTCCGCATCACCTCATATTATCTTGAATAGGTAAACCTGTCATTTCAAAGAGATATACGTTTGATAAATCACAACTTTGTTTTATGCATGTGGAATTGAAAACATACACAAGTTAAATACTTTATAAATGAGACCAAATAAATGCATTTAGGTGGAGTAAACAGACTTTTTTCCTCTCATCAGTAAAACAGACAGAATGTACTCTAGCCTTTCATATTAGATTTAATGTTATAAGTAGGCTACAATTATCAGAACAATATGAACATTCAGGCTCCTTCATGTGTGAGGTGTACTGCAGATATAAATTTGTATATATATTTGTCTTGCTTTCCTCACTTCCGTGTCTCTTCTCGTGCACTGATTCTTTTAAGCTGAACAGCCAATCAGAGTGATTTCTCTCCCCGACAGGTTCCGCCAACAATTCAACATGCTGAATCGGCCAAAAAACTCAGACAAGGGTGGAGATACGCTCACCTATTGGCCCGAAACCGGCCAACGGTCGGCCTTTAGAAACACTGTCTCCATTACATATTTTGTTCACCAGAGAGCACTTACTATAAAATGTCCCACTCAGTATTTATCTTGGTCACAATTTTGTGTACAAAAAATGTACTATTGACAAATACTGTATATTGTTATCAGAGGTTACAGTCGGGCTATATTGTATGTTATCTTATGTGCACGAATACTTCTGTCAGTTTCTGCTCAAGAGAGCAGCAGCCTAAAGTACCTCGGAAGGAAGGAAGGCAGAGGGTTTTAGGCTTGTCAGTCGAGAAAATATGCACCAGCATCAGTTGAAATGAAAATGATCTTTGGCCTGGTCCTGCATTATTGCTTCATACTGTGGTCTCGTCTAAGTTATATTTTGATGACTGCAGACCAACAATCACCTGCGACAGTAAAGTAAATAGGACGACAAACAACTTTTGAACATTAATTTAGAGTCCTTGACTACAAGCCACAGCTAATATCTGTCAGATCTGAACAAGAGATTCAACAAATAAGCAGAAGAGTGGGGAAAAGACAGTTAACTTCCAGGAGAGAAAAACATAGCTGGTATTGTAGTTAGCAGATAAATTGCAGTTAGCCAGACACTACGCTCCATAATCAGTAGACAGACATACTGGCGCGCGAGCACACAGAGCAGGAGTGGGAGTGATGGGGTGAAAAGTGATGGATAAAGAGGGAGAAATGGCGGGGAGCCTTGGCCACAAGAGCAGAGATGAATGGGTTATACGTTTGGTCTAAGATATACAGTTTGAAGGAAGACAGATATATGAAACATGACTGCCTTGGAGGACTGCCTGGGAGGGAGACATGCATAGAGGAAAACGGACGGATGAAACCAGCTCAACTATGTGGTTGATTTGAGAAAGACAGAGAGACGTCAAGAGGAAGCAGAGAGGGGGAAAAAAAATAAAGAAAGCAAGAGAAAAAGAAATGAAGAAAGTTACCACAGTGAAAGAACCATGACGAGAATCTATCATGTTTTCCCAGACAGCCACTTTAGCCCTGAGACAGTACATTCTGACTGGACCTCTGCAGCATCATACACTTGCACGTGTGCACACAAACACACACACACACACACACACACAAACCTACTAGAACATACATCAGTGGGCTGGAAACAGCACATGATAAATTCTGAACACAATGCATTTTGTCCAAAAGATTTAACATCTAATTCAGGTCTGACAGCTCCCTCCATCTCAAAGCCAGAACAGTTACATTGATCTCCACGCCACGCACAGGCAGCCTTGGACTTCTCAGATAGTCACAGACACACACACACACACACACACACTCACAGAGAAAAGAGTCTACACAAACCAAGCAGGTTCAGACCGCCTCACAGGTCCACACAGTGCTTTTAAAAGGGATAGTTTGAGTGTTTTGAAGTGGAGTTGCATGAAGGTACTTATCCATAGTCAGTGTATTACTTACAGTAGATGGCGGTCGGCACACCCCCGGCTTGGAGAAGCAGACAGGAGTTACTGCACGGTACCAAAGCAATGTACTGCTGTGGACGGGGCCGGCAGCAAAACGTATTTTAGCCACCTAAAAGACAAAAAGAAATCAATATCAGTTTAAGTGTACGGTATATTTAGAATAGGGATGCACCGATCCAACTTTTTCAGACTCGATACCGATAGCGATACCTAGGCTTTGGGTATCAGCCGATACCGAGTACCGATCCGATACCGGTGCTTAATTAATAAGCTGTGACCAATAAATACATAGATATAAATGTATTTATTTTTTCTTTATTATTAAATTAATAAATCGTACACCAGCAACTTGGTAATAAATCTTCAATATTAAGAGGAATTATAATTCAAGTGTAAACCTTTTTAATGCAGCAACAAATTGGTCAAAACTTAAACAGGAATTAGAATTCCAGTATATAATGTATATAGGATATAAACATAAAATTTAATTGAGTAGATCGGCCTATTGTCATGATACCCGATCCAGTTATTTGAGTCAGTATCGGCCCGATAAGCGATCCGGTATCGATATCTGTGCATCCCTAACTTAGAAAATTTTCACGTTTTACCTCTCCGTCACACTGCCCTTTCTGAAGGGGAACTGAAGCCGTTGTATCCGTCTATGCTCTCGCCAAAGCCACCAGACTCCATTGAAAAAAACTGTCATTTTACCTCGCAGTACCTGGTCTACCGCTGCCTTGATGAGTTAGTTTGTATGTGCTTGTGTGACGTCCGAAACAATGAAAGTCACACAATAACTCCCGTGTTCTGCGAGGTAAAATTACGGTTTTTTTCAATGGAGTCTGGTTGCTTTGGCGAGAGCGTAGATAACGGGGTCAGTTCCTCATCGGAATCATAGACTGTATAGCTCTCTGACGGCAAGGTAAACCGGCAAAAATATTCTAAATATAGCGTACACTTCAACGAATATTTTTTTTTTTTTCCAGCCTTTCTTTTAAGGGGCTAAAATACGTTTTGCTGCCGTCCCCGTCCACAGCAGTACATTACTTCTGTGCGGTAACTCCTGTCTGCTTCTCCAAACTGGGGGCGCGCCAGCCGTCATCTACTGTAGGTAATACACTGACTAAGGATAAGTACCTCATACAACCCCACTTCAAAACACCCAAACTATCCCTTTAAGTACAGAGTAAGAAATGAGTAAGAAGAAGCATTTTAGGTGTAAATTAAGATACAAGTGTGGTGTGTCTCAAATTACTTAATCACATTTCAGACTATTAGATTCCCCATTTGCATCGAGGGCTTAATAACCCCCATTCTGTTTCCTTTCTTAACTTCTTCAATTCTTCCTTTTGCTCCCTGGGGAGTCTTCAGGTCTCCTCTTCTGGGTCGACCATTTGGAAGAGATGCTACAAGTAATCAATGTAATGTGTGTGTGTTTGTATTGACATCTGTTGTGCTTAAAAGTGTTTGCAGCGTCGTTGACAGGTCAATAAGGAAGCTTGCATGTGCAATGACTGACAACGGGGAAAAAAAAAAAATACACACAGGTACATGGAACTAGAGCAAACACACACACACACACACGCAGAGTGACAGTTAATGTAAAGCAGCTGTGTATGGCTGCCAGAGATGTGTGTTTACTGTAGTGGTTCAGAGTCCTTGGTGTGATGAGCCAAAAACATGAACTTTGACCGCTGATTCCGATAGAGAGACAGACTGAGAGCAGCAGCAGCGGAGATAAGGGGAATGGGGTCCATACACGCACACAGAATCGGTCGTCACTGTGATTTTTCAAGCTAATGGATTGCAATGCCTTAGATTATGAGTTGGCTGGATGCCCTGTAGCCGGTTCAGCTACAGCCTCGGGAGGTTTTACAGGGAGGACATTGGAGTCTCGGCTCCCTGGACTCCCCGCTCTGGGACTACAGCCCAGCGGTGCAGAGGCCAGGGCAAACACTGACAACATTAACTTATCACTGAGTAGCACAGGAGAGACTGTCAGCATGTGCGTGTGGATGCATGTTTGCTGGGAAAAAAAATCTAGCACATAGGGCCTACTGGGAAAAAAATGTGTATTTACAGTAAGAATGGAGCGGGTATAGCTTGTATTGAACCAGCACTTTTTTTCAAACTGAAATACCAAAAGTGTCAAGTACAAAATCTTGGCTTCTTATGTTTGTTTTTTCTTGCTTCTTCTTATTTGATCAGAAAGTTTAAATATCAGACTATACACTGCTTGTGTTTGGACAAAATTGTACATTCAAGATCTTTGGCACAAAACATTTAGCAGAAAAACATGTTAATATTCCTCAAAATAAGGTATGAAAAGAGTCCACTTGGTTCTTAATATCCAAGACCCGACGCAGGACCCAAGTCGTAGTCTTCGTAACTATCACAGGTCGCGGGTGTGTGTGTGTGTGTGTGTGTGTGTGTGTGTGTGTGTGTGTGTGTGTGTGTGTGTGTGTGTGTGTGTGTGTGTGTGTGTGTGTGTGTGTGTCTAATGACTGAAAAGAAAAAGTAGGGGAATTCAGAGGGTGAGGAATCACGTATCAGGAATCATTATCAGCACTAGTATACAAACATTTCAAACCATACCAGGCCCTAGTGAGAGGTGTACAATCACTGCAAGCATGTGTGTGCATGTAGACATACAGAAACACAAACACAAACACACACACACACACACACACACACACACACACACGCTCCTCCCCAGGTCTTTGGGGACCATGTCAGAACATATTAGCGACAGCACCCCACACTCAACTCAAGCAAGGTAACACCAGCCCAATTTGTTTCCCTAATAGCTAGTATATTATTCACTCAGTCACTCATTCACCCGCACACACACACACACATACGCACTAGCCTTATCATTATACAAGTATACCCTTGAGCGGGCCTCAAGTTCATCTGTTGGGGGTGCAGAGAGAGCCTGGTTGATATTAGGAGAGAGGTCACATTGTACTGTAAACACGCTTTGTCTGCTTATTCATTTATTTACTACGCTCTCCCATCACACCACTCAGCTTGTCAGCAGGTAGGGGGCTGGAGGTGGTGTGGTCCGGGTGTGGGCGATGTTTGTGTGTCGGCAGTTTGGAAACACTTTGGGTGATGGATAACTCGAGACCGACTTCATTTCTCAGGGAAAAATATTCATTATGAGAGTCAATTACTTTGTTTGAATAGCAGTTTGAATTTTCAGATATCTGGATATCCTGGCAAAAATAAAAAAAAAATCTCTCTCTATGCACCCACCCATGCACAAACCCACCATAGCGTGTCCCTGTGTTGACTGTAGCAGCCCTGTCCCGGTATCGACCCCCTGCTCTTTAATATTCATAAAGTCTATTTCAGCAGCTTCAGTCGCCGTAGCGCTGCGACGCTCCCGCCCTCTCGCTAAATCCATTCTCATTGATCACCATTGGCTTTCCGAAACGCACATCGATCCCGTTCAAACTCACGCTCAAGGTCCCCTCAAAACGCACTCGCCTCACAATTCACTTACAAATGAAGTCCTTCCCCCCCTCCGGCGTTTCATCAAAGAGATTATTTTTGATCTTTTTACCATTGTGCAATTACTGTTCTCGCTGAAACCAATAAAAGCTGATGTTTTGCTATCGAGTCCGGCCGTTATATGAGATGTGTCACTCTGTGATATTAGTTTTACCATCAGAAGTCAGAGATTGAAGTCGTTTGGGATAGTAAGAAGGAATATCTTTTGTTTGCTTCATCTTATTTTATCATACTTGTATTTATCTGTTGGAGTCTACATTTCAGAGGTTAAAAGAAAACAAACAGCATCTGCATTACTTAGCTCTATTACACCGTGTGTATTGTGGTAGTAGTGCATGTGGGTGCATAAGTGAGACAGCATTGGCTTGTGTGCACTGGAGGTTATGACACTGAGCCGTCTCCAGGCGGGAGTAAATTGATTTAAAGCAGTGCTTTAAAATAAACTGAAGACTGTAGAGAGATCCAGTCTAAGTACAGTAGCAGACGGTAGAAACAGAGAGAAATCTCTGCTATTCTTTTTTTTTTTTCATTTTCATCTCTTCATTCCCCCCTCTGTCTCTTTAGGGAGCCTGTGGCCGCTCGTCTGCATGGCTAATCATACCATTGTGTTAATTATCGCTTCACAGCTAGCCCCGAGCAAAGACATACACAACATCACATGCACACAGACACACACTGTCTTTCTCTCGTAGATGCACACATTTATACTCACTGTATCCTCCTTGGCTGTCAACCAACCTCAGATTTATTTTGTCTGGGGGAGAAAGGATCCCATTGCTAAACTCGAACACACACTTGTGTCTCACCTCTCTGAGCGAGCTGGATACACCTGAACCCAGCATTATGAAAATACAAACGCACACGCACAGTCACACACACACACACAGGACACCGGCTGCATTATTCATTCCCCCAAATTGGGAACACCGGTTGTGTGCTCACACACAATAAACAGAGATGAATTCATCAGAAATCTCCCAAGTGCAGAAAATATGAAAAATTTAATCATTCCACAGAATAAAAATTCATAAGGAAATGTACAAAATCAATATTTTATGCTACTTACTGTACCTATTCTTTATTACAAACCTATTCAGGAACATGCATTAAAAATTAAAGCCGGCAGAAAAGGCGGGAGGGAGGAGAAAGGACGGGTGGAGAGGGGGGGGGAGGGAGGAGGGTACTGCAAGGGACCTGAGAGTTCAAAAGCAATACTGTTTCATTCATGTTTAAAGGCACTTTTTTGTTTCTCTAAGAGCCACTGAAGCAGTTTTGAAACGGGCAGAAAACGCTTTGATAGATTGAGCGTTCTGAGCAGCCAAGGCGCTGTCAACATAAATAGCGATAAAGAAGTGGGGGAAATCTTTTTTCAACTGGAGTTTTCAAGGTTATGGCCCATGGCGATGATTTGAAGGCACCACTTGCTCTGCTGCGCTACTGGTTATGCATGGACAGTTGCGTGTCTGCCCACAACACGTTAATGAAAACAGTCGAGTGTGCGTATTCGTGCAGCAGTACTGTATGTTTTGCAGAAAGCTTTGTTTCATGCATTAGCACTTAAGGTGAATTGTGCAGGCACGCTCAGACCAACATGTGCTGTGGATGTTATTGCTGGCTAATCTATTCTGGACTTTTTCTGCTTCATATCATTTATATTTGCCTTCTTTAACAGCACTTTACTCTCCGGCCTTCACTTTTTCACTGCATTCAACTCCTGCTCTTAACCGTTTCATATGTCACATTTATGTCACTGTAATGAAATTATTTCTCCTTTATCTTCATTATCCACAGCTCAATTAAATATCTCGTCATCTTATTTGGCCAAAACACTTGACGTTGAATAACGGTGTAGGAAGCAGGTAATTTACAGTAAAAAACCCTCGAGCAATGGAAGAAAGTCTGATGAGTGACTGTAACCCGTCTATCAACATCTATATGGGTTTTTGTTTGGATAAACCCAAGGAAACTGCTTTCAGCCACAATAGCCGAGGCCACATAAGTGGTGGATCTGCAGCAGTATGGGTAGCCATGTTGTTGGACTCGCAAAGTGTCACTCTGCCCCGCCATGCTCAGATTATGAAAAATAATTGATGACTTGGGGATTCTACATATTTAAAGAGCATTTTTACCTCACAAAAATAAAACAGCATAAACAGTGATTATATATATATAGATATATATATCTATATATATATAGATATATATATAAAAAATTAATAAATAAAATAAAATAAAATAAAAAAAAAAATAAAAAATGTATTATTTATTTATTTATTTTTTGCTAGAAACATATGGCAGGCCAAATCAAACCTTATGGCGGACCAACTTTGGCCTGTACTCTGTCTGGCTTTTGCCATTCTGACATCATCTTGCTTCTTTAATTTGATATTTTACCTGTCGAGGCATTAGGTGAGGACATAATCCAAACAAGAACCGTAAAAAAATTGTCAAATATACTGAAAGCACACATGAGGGTATGAAAGATTTTCTATTTTTGGTGACTAAGCCTGATTTATTGATTGTGACTAAGCTTGGTTTGATTGTTTATTTGTGCTACTCTTCCAAGACACAGTGAGGTCCAAACACACGTTTGAATGATTTTCAGGAATGCATCAATGACGAGTGCAAGCAAAACATAAATCCCCCACAATACTTTGTTATACCTGTTTTTTATGATTTGAGTGGGAGTCGTGCTTTGTAGCAGATAACTTTAGAAAACCCTGTACAAGCAGAAACGAGTGTGCAGTTCTTTTTGTGGTTGTTGGGTGCCCAGTGCTGGTGTTTCCTTGTGGTACATTTAGTGTTTTACATGAATGTTCACTGTGGGTTACATGGGCGACAACAACTTCAACAATACACACACACTCACAGTCACACACAGACAGGTTTTTTTGTAAAAACAGAGACAGTGAGGCAGAGATGAATCCTGTCTCTCAGCGTACTCTAATGGAAGAAAGATGTTGTGCTCCACAGAGATCATCTCCAGACTGTTAACTCATAACCGTGACTCGATCCAACTCTGTGTTTCTGTATAATCTCTCCCCCTGGATAGCCATCAGTCTGGATTCATGATAGATATCAATTATCCATTAATGATGGTTCTCCGGGAAAAAAAAGAAGTTATTTGGTGGTCAGCTTCTCTGTTTCTGTGTCTTGTTGACAGACGTGTACTTCAACACTTGGCTTGAGGACAATCTGAGGAGGAAATTTGTCCCTTTTCCACTCTCAAATATATATTCCGCCAAGTCCTCCAGTCCCTCATGGCAAAGACACAGACATTCAGATCTGTGCCCCTCCTCTTGTCCCTGTGGTAGCCTCCTATCTGCCTCCTCTCCTCCCTTCTCTCCTCCCCTTCTTTGTCTCCCTCTCTCCCAGTGGAAGTGTAGTGCAGGGCCCAGGGCCCCTGCCTCTAATTGCTGGTGAATGGAGTGTTTTCATGGGGTGTTAGGCAGGGCCCTCCCCTGGATTAGCATGCTTACATACACACGCACACACGCACACACAACATGTACTCAGATACACAAATGGATTAGTGTGTTCACTCATGGGGAGAGGAGGTTGATTTGAGCCGACAGCAGCAGCCCTTTGGAGAAAGCCCGGGCAAGCCTGGTGGATTTTCAAGCACACGCACACACATGCACACACACACGCGCATAAAAATAAAGAGAGAGAGAGAATAAGAGACAAGACACATCAAAGTTGCACTCACTCATGTGAACACACACACATACGCATACGCACAATCTCAGCTCCCAAGTGGAGGCTTTGTGCAGAAAACATATGGGGTGAATCATGTGTTAACAGGGAGTACTGATTAACACATCTGGAGGGAGCCGGTGGAGGGGTGAGGGGCAAGGGAGGGTGAAATAGGAGGGGGGGGGGCAGATGAAGTACGAAGGAGCAGGAGGGGCAGAAGAGGACGGAAGTAGGTGTAATCCTGATTCATTGAGGATAATCAACTCTAATAGAAAAGACAGACTGAACAAGAAAACAAAACAACAAACCCGGAGACTATAAACACACCGTGAGGAATGAGGGACTCTCCACTCATCTCCCCCAGGCCCCGTCCTATGTGTCATGTCAGAGGCAGTCAGCTGTGTCACAGCACCGTGCTCACCATATGCACATCAGTCAGACAGTCTGCCCCAAAACACAAAGCACACGTGAACAAAACACTTTCAACACACACAGTTGTTTCCACGTAGTGTGCGCAGCAGTTTGATGGATTTCGTGCATCCGCCGTCTGACTTAGGCCTGGATCGAACCAAACACAAGTTTGTAATTAACTAGTTAAATGACAAAAATGAATAATAGCAATTTCCTATCTGCCATTCTTAATAGGTTTTGTTTTAAAATGAAGTATTGACTATTGGATACATACTCTTGTTTGACTAATCGCACACATTTAAAAACTAAACAGTGGTGCTTTTGGACAGATAGCACAGCAGGGAAAATGAAGCCCATGGGTGCCAAACAGATGTTGTATTGCATAAACCTGTTTTATTGCATTATCTATTCTATATTAGCGTTGTCACGATGCCAAAATTATGACTTCGATACAACCCTGCCTAAATATCTCGATACCGATACTGAAACGATACCACGGCAAAAACCTAAAACATCAAGAAAAGTAACGAAATAATAGATGACAGAACATGGAACTTAAAATTATGTTTTCTATTAATTAAAAATGTAAAAGAATATTAATTAAAAATTGTACATATCATGGAGTACGCCGATGTTCCCTATACTTGAGTTTATGTGATTTCTTTGATGGTAAACTTTGTATTTGCAACCAGATATCACTTATTAAACAGCCTTTTTTTGTAAAACAGTACCCCCGCCAGCAAAACAGTAATAGTTCAGGCGGAGAGTTGTACTGCAGCACGGGAGGCAGCGAGAGGGTGCAAAACAAAACCCACAAAATGATAATAAATTCAGATGAAGTTCATTCTTAAAGTACTGGTACTAATAAAACAGGCTGGTCGCATATACTGTTCGTAGCTATACCTACGAAAAGTAATGCACTGTAATTCATATATATCCCACAAAATGAATTTGTGTGTAATTAATGTAATCGTGAACCAGGAAATATAAATAGCGGCCAACGCCGCATAGGGAGGAGGTTGGGGTGGATGGGTGTGTCAAAAAATACCGGAATTTCACCCAGGAAACCGGTGTTTGTGTCCCGTGTGAGACCAGAAGTCAACGTTGATTTATTTGTCACATAAGTTATCACATTATTTGTCGCTTAAGTAACGCCACTTTCGGAGTGGTGATGTTTTCCTAAGCTTAACTGAGTAGTTTTGTTGCCTAATTCTAACCAAGTCGATCTTTTTCTAAGCCTAACTAAGTAGCTTTCTTGCCTAAACCTAAGGAAGTTTTTTCCTGTGAAGACGGGAGTTTATTTTGAAAAGACTGCATGTAACGAGCGGAAATTGTCGCATGTTGCTGGACATTCATAAAAAAACGAAAGAAAAAGGAGGAAAAACTTTTTCGTAAGATACCACATGAACCGTTGTATGAGAATAAGTTGAATAAAATGGGCGTATCATACCAATTTAAAGGCAGGGTATTACGATACCTTTCTACTCGGTATAGCGTGCAACACTACTGTATATGTGAGAAATATGAACTGGATATTTTCCCCAAAAGGTCATGATATTTTCCTTTTTTTTTTTAAACATACAGCTACCAAAACTAATTATGTAAGAAATTCCATCAGCCTTAAGTGAATTCATTGGAGCCTCTCAGGTTCTATTATGCTTTTAAAAAAACGGAAGGTACAATATTTAATTCTCGCCACTGACCTCACTCTATCTCCGCCGTGAGACCTATTGAGTCGAGGGCGTTGTCACGCTCTCTACGGCTGGGTCGGACGGTTATGTGCTGCTCAGTGCTGATTCCTATCTCTTCATTTTCCATAGCCAAAACTTCTTGGAAAACACACGCCTTTTACGCAGAGAGACCGCCACGAACCAGGGACCCACATGGAATTCTGTTGCCTTTCTGTGTGACTGCAAGAGAGCAAATCATGGTCTTTTATCTCAGCTTGTATCTGTATCCATCTGTGGTCTCACTACCATCAAAACAGCATAGTTGTGTTTAAACCACTGTGACGCAACATAAACAGTGACATATCTGCGGTCACGGTCACTTTAGAGCAGAATCAAGCAATCACACCGGCACTGAGCCAAGCGCCCACATACAAATTTAGCACTGCCAACTTGCATAAAAACACATGCACAATATGTTGTGAAACACCTGTTCATGTTTGCATCGTTGTGGCTGCTACTGTTGTTGTTTTACACATAGCTAATTGAAAAGTTACAGAAGGCAGGGTTAAGCGAAAGGGTTTGCAGAAACATAATTTCTCCTCAACTGAGAGGTAGAGTTGTTATGACATACAGTATATAGATTTAATTAGGAATCTTTAACAGCTGTAATCCCCCTGTATTTGTACAGGTTTTATATAAATATTGTACGTGCCTGCCTGTAATTCTTTTACACGGGCAAACACACAAAATGGACGGGCTCCTACATAAACAGTGATTCACATTTTTTCCATTAAATCTGTCAACAAGTAACTCGTGTACGATCTTCATGCCACGGCTCAAAATGAGCCTTTAGGAAGAAACCATTGTGCTGTCATATAATAACACACCATTGCTTGACAGCCATGAAGTGGCACAAATGTAATGTGGGTAGCACATAAATAGGCTTGCAATATACCGTGGTATTAGCTCACTGTGGTATTTGCTGACAGCCTGGTAGGTTGGAAAGACTGTTGACTTGTTAATTGATTGTTTGTAGATGCAAAGCACCTACTTAACCCTGCGCAGTGAAGTGCAGCGACTTTCGCCCGCATGACTTTGCTGTGCAGTGCTGATGATGCAGCTTGACAGGTCACCAAAACCGTCCAATTAATGAGTTACCTATTTGTCAGCAAGACGCCTTGTTTACAGCTCTTGGTTCATTTGTAAGAAAGCCAGTGTGAGCACTAAAAAGACCTTAAATGTAATATAGGACCAGGGGAACCAAACTACAGGTGTAACCACAACCTACTCAGACGGACTACATTCTCCCAGTACCCTTCCAGTCAAGGGCACTGAACTACTTACTAGTTTCAGACTTGTGTCACAGATTCTGTGTATGAAATCATTTTCACGGTGGCAACTAGCCAAAACAAAATCTGGATTATTTCCAACTGTTTTTGATCCAAGATCTTAGAAACACAGAGTTTAATGTGTTGCAACAAAAAGTATTCTATCCTTTCTAGTGTACTACGTGCTGCTTCTACAGTATGACAAATATCCACTGGTGAACATCAGCCTCCCGCCTGCCGCAGCGCTGATTTAGACGCAGCCATCATCCCTCCCTCCCTCCCTCCCTCCCTCCCACCCAACCAGGCCAGTCAATACCTCTACATTATTCAAACTCCTCCCCACTTAATTAGATATTTAATTGACTACCTGTAGACGGATGACTGACCAGCCTGCTGGCATAAATTCATGCAAATGACATCCCACACGGCCTCCCGCGAGGTAGATTTAATGGTACAGTCTGGCAGGGACAGAGTTCAACAAGAGGCTGCGGGGGTCACGCCTAGTCGCTGATCACTGGTTTGTGACCAGTGGATCAGCTCTGAATACTGCACTGCTGTACTCATCTTGAAGCAGGGATATACACACTCAGTTGCCAGTTTATTAGGTACACCTCTAAAGTCTGGCCCAATGTACGGACTACAACCGGAGTACCCAAAGTGCATCAAAAACATTGTAACTTCATTCAACAGGTGCTGCTGAACCTGGGTAGAAGTGAGCCGACACCCGAAATTCAAAATCTAAAGAATCAGCTTTGAACATTTTTTTTATTAAAATATTGTTAACGATGGAAATGGTACATCAAATGTTTTGTGTGTATATTATATAGTTTTATCTAGGGCTGTCCTCAACCAAAGAAATTATTAGCCAACTAACACTCACAATTCGATTTTGTCGACTATGATTGATTTAATCGACAGATCTGTAAAACTGAGTTTCTCCACAAAGAATCACACAAAAGCACCACTTTAAATCTTGTGTTTACCAGAGATGTGCTCATTAGTTTCTTAGAAATAAGTCATTCAGCATGAAAAAAAGCATGAAATGGGCGACTGTGGCTCAGAGGAAGAGCGGAGTCTCCCACCGATCGGAAGGTCGATCCCCGGCTCCTCCAGTCCACATGTCAAAGTGTCTTTGAGCAAAATACTTAACCCTGAATTGCTCCCGAAGGCCAACAACGTGTGAATGAGTATTTAGATTAACTCCTGATGGGCAGGTTGACACCTTGTATGGCAGCCTCTACCATCAGTGTATAAATGTGTGTGTGAATGCCGACATGTAGTGTCAGGCGCTTTGAGTGGTCGTAAGACTAGAAAGGCGCTGTATAAATACAAGTCCAAGTCCATAAAATAACGACTTTATTTTAAAAAATGTTCTTAGTGTGTCAAAATTGTCACATCCAATCTATTAGCATTCAAGTAAAAAAAAATGTGCTTCTCCGTTATGATTATTTAAAACAGTTTTTTACAGCAATCGGCTGCCTTAAATTCAATCTTCAAAATAAAGTCAACTTGTCCAGGTTAAATGATTTAGTCAGGTTAAGGTAGTGTAGTAAACTGGAGTTTAAGTTAAAGCCCAAAAAGGGATCTATCTTTTATGAGTTAGGGTTACTTGGTTACTGCCTGCAAACACACAATTAGCCTTTATGTGTCTGTATTAGAGTTTATTGAATAGGAGCAGCAAGCGAGCAGGAAAAGGAAAGCCACTGGTTGATTCTGCGCCTCGAATCTCGTGACTCCCAGTTCTGCTCCCCACGAAGAAAGCAATAAGACACCAGAAATCCCATCGCAGGTGTCTGGGCCCACTGTATGCTAATGGGAAGGATCAGACGCTCTTCTCACATAATGGGGTTTGACAAAGTGAAAATTAACACAACCCCACTCCTGCTGTTACTGTTAGAGGGGGTGGTTGATATGGCTTTGTCTCAGACTATGCTGCACACACACACACACACACACACACACACACACACACACACACACACACACACACACACACACCTTCCGACAGATACCACACCAGCCGTCGTTCTCATTCTCACCCAGACATTTACGTTGTACGCCCCCCCACCCCCCCTTCCTCTCACTCCCCCCCTCCCTCCCCCCGCACCGCTTCCCCTATCTAGGTGTTTGTGTCCTCGGCATAAACATCCCTCCATCCCTCCTCCTTCCCTCTTTTCTCTTCTTCTCCAGCGACTCTGTTTGCTTCAATGGACTTTCATGACAACTCATTCCGTAAGGGTCCTTTTTTCTCTCCGTCTCCCTCTCTTTCTCCTTCACTCTCCCCAGGTGAAATATTGATGGATTTTTTATGAATAGCTATGAAAAATTCATTCAAATTCCAAAATGAAAAAGCGTAAACATTCCGCATCTGCCTATGCCTCCCGCATTCATTATCCTTCACAACATCCTCACTCCCTCCCTCTCCCCCTTTTTCCCACTCTTACCCCCTCCTCCTCCTCCTCCACCTCCTCCTCCTCTCCCCCTGTCTACCTGAAAAAGACATGCCGCTCTGTCTCTTTTTCCGCCACTTGGCCTAATTGCTTAATTTGACCTGCTCTCTCATCAATTAAAAGTCTGTCAGCGGTAGACAGATGGAGGATGGATCAGAGGGCCAGTCGATGGACAGATCAATGACAGAACAGCTCAATAAGTAAATGGAGATGGCCAGTGATGGAAAAAGGAAATGAGGGAGAGGAAGAAGTAGAAGAAGAAGAAGAGAACAAATTGAAGAGGCTGTCGTGACAAAAAGGTGCAGCGCCAACGCGCCTCAATCGGATGCTCTGGCTCTCTTCTCTCCCTTTCTCTCTCTGATGCTCTGACTCTCCCTCCTACTTTCTGGATTTCTTTGAATCTTTGACTCCCTCCAACAATCCCAACATCCCCAACCGTCCTTTTTTTTTCTTCTTTTCCGTAATATGAACGCGTTAATGTAAAGCTGAATCAACAGCACAGAGCATCTGCGCATATCAAGTAACAAATATTAGAGAAAAAAATAAATGTGGGGCACAGAACTCTTAAAACACGACTAAAGCTATTTTAACTTTAAATAACAGCAACCACATCAAAGTAAATAAGAGTCATATGAGCAGAGAGAAAACTAAGAACAGACAGGAATGAGGTGAGAGGGAGAGAGGGAAGGGTTGAGAGCTAAAACACTGAAGATTTACCTCACGTGTCGCTGGATAAAGCGTAGGAAATTAACTTTTTCAGTGCTTGCCACTCTGGCAGGCGAGTGCTTTTTTTGTCTGCCACTCAGACATTTTATACCACTTTTGAAAGCTATCTCCTTCAAACAGCTGTATTTATTCAAGTTTCTCGCCATAAAACACATTTTACAAGATTACATTTTGTAAACACCCATCATGATAACGTCATAATTTACCTTCGCCCAATATTCATTTTTGAGTATCGCGTCATAATATAACTCAATGGGACCTCCGTTAACGTTAGCTTGTAGCTCTGTTATTTAGCCAAGTAGGACTCTGCTGCCCACTGGCTGCTAACAGCTAATGTTAATAGCTCTTTGACCGATTTCGCCGATTTCAACAGGGATTTGTTGTTCACAATGTAGCATTATCAGGGGGTGTGTCCCCTTAGGTTTATAAGCGCTACGCTGCTAAGCTTTTTTTTTTTTTTCTCTCTGCCACAGCGCTGGTCCCAAACATACTGAGCCATGATACAGCGTGTGTGTGCCATTACATTTTTTTGCATGCGTAACTGTCGGAAAACATCAAAAAGAGGGCATGCAATTACAAGGAATCGTACAACTAGAAACCGACTCTCAACGCAATTCTCGATTCCCATCCCAAGTGTGTCTCCTGTACGCCAAAGTGGCGGACAGCCAGACGATTTTACCCATCACTGCGAACAATTTACCCGCATTTGGCGGGCGGCGGGTGCTAATTTCAGACCCTGGCTGGATACACTCTTATCTCACACATTAAAGGCCATAAAAGGCAGATTCCAATCAATGTGTCCTACTGTACAGCTGCAGTAAATCTGCTAATATCACAACTCGCTCACTCACCCGTATATACATGCATACATTCACATGCATGTACTGTATTACATATGGAAATGCATCGCACACAAACAAATACAACACAGTATAAATGAAAAAATCTTAACATGTAAGGCTCAAAAAGATGCAATAGCACTTTTGCTTATAAACACATGATGATTCACTCGCAAGCGAACCGCAAGTCATGTTTTTGTAAACAAACAGGACTTCAGTGAAACACGGTCTCGCATGAATATACACAGATATAGGCATGAGTGCACACACACACACACACACATCACTATACACGCACACAACCACAATTATTTTGTTATTTTCCCCTTCAACACCTTGTTTTAATTAGCTTTCTCATGAGACTGCGACTCAGACCAATTAGGGAAGATTATCAAAGAAGGGTCTGGAGTAGGGTGCATGCCCGCTATGACTCCTGTCCCCAGGGACAGGCCAGGATGAAAGAGACCTCAGCACTACACACACACACACACACACACACACACACAGACACACACAAACACAAACACACACAAGCAGGCAATACTCTGTAAAGCAAAAATATGAGCCCCGTGTAGGATCTTGCAAGATAGAGTCTTATTGTGCCGTATAATACATAAACAAGCAGTCCTGCACAGCACAGCAGCGTGTATATAAACAGCACATTCATGGTCAATCATTCTGTATTGACCAGTCGCAGATGGATCACTGAGGAGATACAGAATGGGGTCTTTCGACTCTGTCCCTCAAGGGGAACTAAAACCACTCCATTGATGCAATCACTAATGGGGACACTTCAGAACATTGAGAGAGATTACCGACTCAGAATTAGGCTATAAAAGCACACATTAGGTGTTTAGGATGAACACGGGAACGAAGGAAATTATATCGGCGACGCCGACACTTGTGTTCTCCTGCTCTTATCTTATGACAAATCAATGAAAGCTCTTGTGGAGTTATGTTCTGCTGAGAAATCCTGATGTATGATCAAGGGGGTTACCCCCAAGGAAAGTGTACCTGTATAATTACTAAGGTGTCATCATTTATCTCTCTCGCCCTCTGCCTTTGTTTCTCCTCTAATACAGGAGAAATATCTACTTAACTGCGGCCTTAATAGCGTGTTTATATTTATCTCAGTGTGATATGTCGGTACAATACGGTGTGTGTGTTGTCCCAAGCTGGTCCATAACCTGATGGTAAGTTAATAGCACTCAGTGGTATTATGTGCAACAGTGATTAGATTGGGAGAGGCTGATGGCGCATATTGGTTTGGTCCCCGAGGGCCAGCTAGAAGAGTCAGAGATCAGAGGTCAATCGCCACGGGATCAATGTCACTCAAAAGAGCTGTGTTACATTCAAAGACACACTACATGGCTTACATTAAGTTGATCTAATGCATATGAGAACTTGTATAGGTTGATGTTTTACAGTAAGAAGCTCAAAAGAGAGTCTTTGCCTGCTGACTTCCTCTCCCAGCAGAATGTGCTCGGCCGAGAGAGCGGAGGTGTGGAGCGGAGATGCATCTAGAGGGAGAGTGACTTCCCCGGGACTTCATTAAGCTAATCTGGCCACCGATACTAACAGAGTTTAGAAAGAGGAGGTGAGGAGAAAGCTCAGAAATGAGATGAACACTTATTAGATCAGACCGAGCAATTGTCTTTCGCCGCTCGTGGCAGAATTCACACTCAAACACACACACACCACACACACACTCAGACAAAGACAGACACACAGCGCGGGATTGACAAAAAAGAATCACATGTACAAATTCATGATCGCGCCCATACACGCAACACAAAAATAAACATGTCTAAACAGTGAATGATTAAATAAAGCAAAATGGAAATCAAGGCATACTTGAAGAAGATGAATAGAAACTGTGTGTGTAAAAGATAACAAGTGATATAACAAATCTGCAAGCCAAATAGTTGCATTAATAGGACTGTGGCTAAAAAATGGCAATTATCTTCATTATCCCATTAATCTGCCTATCATTATTATTATTATCTACATATAATCTATTTTTCTCAATTAATCGCTTTGTCTATAAAATGTAAGAAAATTGTAAAAAAAAAAAAAATTCCCATTATAATTTCCCAGTCCTCAATGTGGCATATTCAAATTGCATCTTTCATTCAACCAACTGTCCAAAACCTAAATCATTTTAGTTTACTATCATATGTGGAATAGAAAAGCAGCAATTGCTCGTATTTGGGATACTAGAACCAGTGATTTTTTTGGGGGGTGTACAAAATGACTAAAAGAATCCAACGACTGGCCAAAAAGTTGCCAATTAATTTACAGTTCACCTGTTGTTAATTTGTTTCAGCACTAAATAGGACTGGCATGTGATGGGGAGAGCAACAACTCAGCCAAAGAAGTTCCTTTTGGAAGTTCGGAGCAGCCCCATTATCTATAAGCCAGAACATCAGGCCTGACAGTCCGTGCCCACTGACCTGGGAGTCAGTTCCTGCTCATCACTGAAGAGAGTGAGTCAGGATACTGTTATCACCCACAATATATCCCACACACCAGTGCCTAAGGTCAATAGAGGGGGGGGGGGGGAGCATGACACAGTCGTCTTACCTTAGGATCTCAGCCACCGGTAAGGCTCCAACAGGTGGTAGTTCCCCTCTTCCTCCGTCTGACCGCTAGGCCTTTGGAGAAGGGGACAACAAGTGAGAGGTTAACATGTTTGATTCTGAAATATTTTCACACTGGTAACATTTTTAGAAAGAGGATGTGAAGGAGAGGTACCACTGCCAGTAGGGCATAGCTAGGGCTGCTAAAAAGGTAGTCATATCCTGTGTCAGTCTTTCCCAGAGGGAGTCACACTGCCAGGCTGGGAGTCAGAGAACAAGCAGCCGTGTTATTTGAATAGGCCAGCGGCCACTGTGTTGTCCAAACTCCCCCTCAAGTCAGGGGAGGTGAGGACTGCTTGTACATTGCTACCATCAAACTCTCCAAGGGGCAGATTGAACAAGAGAGACAAAATTATTAAGGGCCTATCAGCAAATTGTCTCCAACATGTCTACATGCTACTAAAAGCAAATCTGAAGGAAATAGGAGAAAGCAGCACTTCTGAGTTTGTTATTATGAGACACAGATTATGAGCTGCATACAGAATGGAGCCGTTCCTTGGTACCCCCTGCTCCCTGGCTGTACCCATATCCAGCCTCCCACTTACTGGCAAACTAAGCTGAAAGTCAGGTTGCCATCACTGGTAACTCTGTTCCAGTGTACAACTCCGGGTCTGAAAAGTGAAGCCAATGGGGAAGTTCCTTAAACTAGCATTCTATCTAATATCCAACAGGGGGCGACTCCTCTGGTTGCAAAAAGAAGTCTGATTGTATAGAAGTCTATGAGAAAATGAGCCTACTTCTCACTTGATTTATTACCTCAGTCAACATTGTAAACATGAGTTTATGGTCTCAATCGCTAGTTTCAAGTCTTCTTCAATACAGCATGATGTTCATTTAGTAAATTATGGTCCCATTTAGAGTCAAATAGACCATAAAGCAGGGTATGCTTTAGGGCATGGCTACCTTGTGATTGACAGGTCGCTGAGCATGTTTCCTATTCTGGCCACAAGGGTGGCACACAATTCCAAAACACCAGAGACAATCTTTGCTTCTCTACAACACAGAATTGTTTTCATCCTGCAGAGGGATAAGTATGAGTGGTGGGCATAGCGCACACTCCTCCTTACTATCATCACAGTGAGGTGAGGAGATTTGAGGAGATTGCTGGCTGGTAAAAGGCTTACTGCTGCTGACAAGCACTGCGACTGGTTGTGGATTCTGGCCATTTAATCCCAAATACACTGCAAGTGTGGGTCAATTGTGACAACCACACCAGGGCGAGAAGAGCAGAAACTTGTGCCGTCTTCTGACGAAGCAATCTGTGGCTATGAGCAATATAAGCCTGCTGTTGCTGAAGCAAGGTGGATGTGATGTCGTGGTGGCACTGCCCTTTTATAGAGGCAACATGAAGTGGGCTCATCCTGATTGGCTGGATGGACATGCAAGTTTTTGTCAGGGAGACGCACGAAAAATGAGTAAAGATGAGTTGTAGAGGGCAAAGTCTGTATGAAACACAACAGTGTACTCAAAGAGTACAAGAGCAAAGAGGAATGAAGGAGGGAGAACAGGGTAGACGGAGAGGAACAGAGGGTAGACGGAGAAGGGGGGGGGGGGGGAGTGCCACGTCGTTCTTAATCTAGTTTGTCTGTCATAATCGTGTCAATGTCACTCTCAATCAGGCAGCCACAACTAGGGCTATACAACTTCAGTTTGATTGGCCCAAACCTTGTCTTTAAAATGACCTCTACAGGGAAGGTGTGTGGAGATGGAGAGAGGGGGGGGATGAGATGAGATGAAGGGGAGCAGAGTCTTCCAGAGACAATATGAGAAAGAAGGAGAGAGGGAGCACAAATTAACTTTAAACCTGTTTCTCCCCCACCTGTCTGTCAATTTCACTTTGGTCTCTTTCTTTGTTCCGATTTTTCAGTGTGACAGTATCGATTGCCCTCTCTTATTACACAAGAGGATACAGAGATGTCTGCGCGAGTGGGTGGCGTACAGGTGCTTGTGTAAACTTCAGTCATATTCCTGCCTGCTGGCATTTAAAACATTTAAGCCGTGCTGGCGTTCATGGGTTTGAAACAAAGACTTTAATCCGAAATGTTTATCTAGTGTTGAGTTTGACCAATAGCAGCGCATGGGGGAACACAGGGACGTAGATAAATAAGCAGCTGTTTACGTTTGCATGCACGTATGTGTGTGTGTTGTTGCTTTAAGTTAGCATGTAAGATAGTCTATAGTTACATTCAAAGGAGAAACCACAACACTGTGGTTTAACATAAACAGGGTGGATTTTGACAAATCTGCAAGTGTCAGCAGATCCACTTCCCTAAAAACGTTTATGAGCAACCGAACATCTGTATCACCAATAACAGTCATACTAACATTACATATAATTTGTTCGGTCTTTAAAAAATATAGCTATGTAATAGGTTTTACAGTTTTATTTTGATCACACACAATATTATTGTACTTATCACTGCAGGGATTTTGTAGGAGATTATTCTTTTTGATGCTCTCGCTCTCTCTCTCTCTGAAACCTCTTTTTCCACCATGACTTGAGAGATCGGTCTTTCACCACAGAATATTTACTGAGACCCACTAATACCACTGTGGCGTCAAGTTTGTTTTATTGTATTTGTCTCTGTGTTTGAGCATGCAGCCTTTGGCCACAGGCAAATTAGCGAGAAAATGTTTGTACACTGTTGGTATTTGCTTTTTGTGTCCTCTGTGCACACTTGAGTGTTTTAGTCGCCACTCAGCGCTGGTTTTGATTATGTAAATTCTGTTGGGCTGAAATCAGTATTTGTCTCTTAAATTGATTCTGTCAGTTTTTGGTACATGGCAGTACATAAAATCTAAATCTGAGTTTTAGAAGTATTTGTGAAAATTAAGTGGTGGGGTTCTGCTTTTTATTGTCTGCAACCACTGTGGGGAAACTGGGTTGCAATTTGAGCTTCAGCGTGAGTGGAAAGTTTCAGGATTAGTGGCTCTCTCTCCCCTATCATCCGTCTTACCCTTTGAGAATCTATGAACACATGCTGTAATTGATGCATTCAAAATAAATCCCAGATACTGGGTTAGGAGAAATTGTTAGCTTGATATCCAAACCCATTTCATGATACTGGCCTGCGTGGTTTGGGTCTGGTGTCTCGTGCTGTCATTAAAGCAGAAGGGCTCCAGTACAACAGCAAGGTTCATTGTACAAGATTTGGGACAAAGGGATTATGCTCTATGCTCAACAAAATTTGCTCAAAGTACTTTCTTAATTACAGCAACATAAAAGTGGAATGCTAACCCTACAAGTATAAGAGTGTATTAGCTTTAGTCAGTTTAAAACTAATGTTAAAAAGAATTTCATTTTTATATTGTTATGTGTTCATTTTTTACATGCCCAGGGACAACAGACAGACACTGTCCCTGCCTTAAATAAACCACCACCAAAAACTGTTATTGTGTACCATCTGCAGAGATACAGCAGTTGAGTCCCATTACAGCAACTTAACAGAGAAAACATGGAATAGTAAAAATATTCAAATGAATCAGTGACTGACAACAGTAGCTGTGTGTCAGAAGAATAACTCAGCCACATAGTGGTGTGAGAATGACATGACCATATTGTTGTACTAATGTTCAGAATTTACTATGCGAGACATTGTAGTACAAGAAAAACCATAGGTGAAATCTAGTTGATGACTTTCTGCCAGTTCATCTGTCCATTAATTGGACGTGTTTAAGAGTCGTCAGCTACCTGCTTTACCAACGTACACAATAAGTGTCACCAGCTGTTGTTGTGTGCTTCAAGTGTGCGATGCTGGAAGGTGTAATTATTGGCAATAATGTTCAAGCTGTGCATGTTTCACTCAAAATAACCTCGTAACAGGATGGCCTCTATTCAACATCTCAGCCCAGGGAGACTGTTGCTTCCGCAGCAAAGCAGCCAAAAGTCTTTTGCAACAGCATCGGCTGACTAAAGGGTAGATGTGTTTATTCAATGTTAAACAGTGATTTTAAGACTTTTCTGTCGAGTGGGAATGACAAACTCTTCATGCACGATGGTGCTCGTCACCAACTTTCACTGCTAGAGTAGATAGTTTCTTGGAGGAAGCATCACCAGGAGGGAATAACACACAGAGGTTCATGCCACAATAAAACAGTGGCCCCACAAGACGACCACTGTGTCACTTGGCAACACAAAATGACAAAGTTGTTGCCAATATAAGTGCACAATAAGCTGGCATCTCAGCTGATTACTGAGGTCGCCCGAAAAATCCTTGATCGGATTGTGCTATACATTTTTTTTAAAAGTGTATTTCCAAAATATTATGTATAGTGCATGTTACAAATATACATTTGACATCATATTTTGGAAGTGCAATCACAGTTAGTAGTAGAGCATGATGGTGCAGTCATTGCCAATGCTCCATTCTTCAAGGAAAGCTCTGGTTTGGTCAAACCATAACAGAGCACTGAGTTGGCCAATAACAGAGACGAACACAGTACTAAGAGAAAGACACAGGCTTAAAGCCAGTGAGACGCAGAAAGGCATAAACTTTTTTTTTTTCCAGGCACTGGATCAATTTGGCGACTAACTAACCAGGCAACTGGTCCAAACGAACCTCCAGCTGGCCTTCGGCCATTGGGCAATCCTTATTGTTGAACTCCATAACATTGCTGTCTGTTGTGGCCTACTGCTGCATAACATATGGTCCTAGGCTTTTCATCTCTCCAGGGATGAAACACCCACACAAACACATGCACACACTTATTCACACACATGCACACACACACACACACACACACACACACACACACACACACACACACACACACACACACACAAGTATCAATGCAGAGAGAAACAGAGAGAGAGCAAGCGAGAGGAGGAACTGCACAGACAGACACGCCAAAATAGGAACTAAGCACACGCACATGCCGGTCTTCAGACGAAAACAAAAACCAAAACAAGCCACCCCGAGTGACAGGCTGGATGAATAAAACATGCTTCCAGGGCGACCCCTCTCTGGCGAGCCCCGCTCCTCAGAAATATTGTACACCAGGAAATATTCCCAGGAGGCACCAGCAACAGTCCCCATGTGAATGATGACCAGCTCCGGTAGACTTGAGCTTTGTTTCGTAAGTGAAGCTGTTTGAAAGAGGTTTGTCCTGACTGTTCAGGGTCGAAGAAGGAAGAACAGGACATGTTCTTCTCTTTCAATTCAATTCAAATTATAGTTCAACCTCATGCAGGGTTATCTATCTAATGAAGTACACATTTAGTATACATAATATACCCATGAAAATATTGTACAAACCCTTTTCACTGTTGGGGAGTCCCATTCTCGTGCCCAGCCTGGAGTACTAAAGGTGTCCATTCTTTTGCCAACATTTATAATGAGAACAGGCTCCATCAACTTTAGTGATTTGAGACTGCATCTCCAACTGTGATCATCCATGAAAGCATATGGAGTGCCATGGGACACTCCATTCACCACACATCCCATGCACTCCATTTTGGACAAAAAAGGTCGAAAAAGAGGTTTGGTTTCTCAACTATATTCACTCTTCTAGATTACTTCCTAAAAAGCTCTCTCCATTATACATGTATGGGCTATTGTTGTTTGTTTGTTTATATCTGAAGCAAAGAAAAAGTTGCGCAAATGTATAGAGGCAAACCTGTAAACGACATATATGAATGGCACGAATACATGAACAAACGCAAAAAAATCAGACAATCTCAGAGACACACACACACACACACACACACACACACACACACACACACACAGTCCACTCCACACTCAATTCCCCTCTGCTCTAAATCAAGGCTCAGCCCGGCTAATGCATGGATCCATACTGCTCTGGGTGAATTAACGTTAGTAATAAGATATCATGGCTCTGATTGATCCTCTATTTCCATGTCCACGCCATAAAATGACCCAAGCCCAGCCACAGCACACCATCACTCTAATGCTGCATTGATTCCACTCTGGACTGCTGTGGATTTAAGTTTAAGCTACAGATGAGGGTAGGGATGGAAGTGGGCATGGGACAGGAGCTACTGATACATGACTGTACATGACTGAGCTGGAGCTATGCTGTAATGCTACAACTACGGTAGGGTGGTGTAACTACTACAATACTGGCCTCAAGCCACAAGAGAAAAATTTCCGACAAAGATCAATAAATAATACATTTATTTTTTATTGTTTTTATAACTATGTAGAAATGTCGTTTATTTGTTCGTTGGGTAGTCAAAGGACACATCAATGCCTCCATCCCAGACACATTGGACCCACACCAATATGCCTACCAGGAGAAATGGTCCACAGATGATGCCATTGCATGTGCCACCCATCTGTTTCTGTCCCATCTGGAGGACAGGAACACATACGCACGGATGCTGTTGCTTGATTTCAGCTTCGCCTTCAACACCATCATTCCCCTGACCCTGACAAATAAACTGCACTCCCTCGGACTGAGCAGCTCAATGTACAATTGGATTCTTTCTGAGCAACAGAACCCAGACGGACAAAGTCCACACCCGGACATCTCTCACTGCCACTGTGAACACTGTGGAGCACCCCAGGGCTGTGTACTAAGCCCACTGCCGTTTACCCCGCTGACCCACGACTGCGTCGCCAACCATGAGGGCATTCACATCATCAAATATGCTCACGACACCACAGTCGTGGGGCTCATCACAACAATGACGAATTGGCATAATGGGATGACTTAAGACAGCTTAAAGTCTGGTGCAGGGACAACAATCTCTCTATTAATGCCAACAAGACAAAGGACATGACTGTCGACTTCAGGAGAGCCAGAACAACTCACCCCACCTTTACGTCAGTGGTATGGCAGTGGAAGCAGTGCACAGTTTCAAGTTTCTGGGAGGATGCACATCACTGACAACCTCTCATGAAGCCAGAACATCACCTCCTTAGTGAAGAAGGGTCAACAACGCCTGTACTTCCAAGCCCAACAAATCAACGGAACCAGCTTTCCCACTATCTCGTACCTCTACACCGAAAGATGAATCAAGAAAGCTGGCTGCATCATAAAAGACTCCACGCAGCCCTCACACAGACTGTTCGACCCTCTACCTTCTGGCAGAAGGCTGCACATCATCCGAGCCAACACCACCAGGCTCTAAAACAGCTTCTTCCCCTACAGTACGTCCGGATGCTAAACAGCCAGACTCAGCGGACTAGAGAACTAGTCATGCTACAGACCAATGACCTACTTCATAAGTGCGCACGCACACACACACACACACACACACACACACACACACACACTTAGGCCAAAATTTTACATTCCCACTATTGTCTTTTACTACTTTGTAAGATATAAAACTGCTGCTATTTGTTTTAACATATATGTACAGTATGTCTATTGCACTACGACCTCTATTTTGTTCCTTTATTTACATGCCTGTAATGACTATGAAAATAAAAGCACTCTAACTTATCTACATGAGGTTTCTTAGGAAACAAGTCAGAGAGTGATTATTATGAGTCTGGGCTAAAAGACAAGATACAGCAGTAACATAGTAAGGCTGAGGTTGAGACTACGGGCTGGTACTGGTGCCCGATGTTGGCGCTGGGTTCGAGCAAAATCTTCAGCGAGGATCTATCCATCAACCACTAATGAGCCTCTTAAACTGCCAGCTTATACCAAATACATCAACATGGAGCCAAAAAGAAAGACCAAGAAGACCGAATGACCCATTTTATATTGTCCAAGCAGCCTCGGGCGGACGGATTCACCCGGTATCATCACACGCCAACTTGCCTGATGACAGAGCAGAAGTCATTGAAACCATGTGAGGTTGTTTAAGTGGAAGAGATTGTTCCAGGAAACTGGTAGTCACTGTCAGAGTTTTGGTCTGAGTTTGAGGACCTGAGATTGATTTTCAAACCACCAGAGGGCCAGTCTCACAATCGCGGCAGTCCCCACTGGACAAGGACGAGGACCGGCTGGATGCAGACCAACTGCCAAACACACCTACACACATACATACTGTACGTGAGCACACACTGACACACAGAATCGTCCAAACAAATTCCTGCCTGTCTGAATTACATGCTGGACAATATCCCACGGTCATTAAAACCAGATTGCTTTGAAGACACAGACACCACGCAAACACACACACATGATCTCACACACACACACAGAGACACATGTGCACACGTATCTACGGATTCAAGGCAAATTGTTTGTTTCCACTGTATAGTCTGTCTGTCTGTTCACATGGTACACAGACTTATCAGACGTCTCACTGCTGTTAGTATACAGGAAACACAAACCGATTGGCAGACGAGACAGACAGACAGACAGACAGACACAAACACAGACAGACACGTTCACATGGCAGCAGACGCGAAGTGAGTAATACAATATAATATCAAACAGGTGAAAGAGCGAATCACAACTGGTGGGAACAGTGCTGTATAAGCAACTCAATAGGCCAGACTAAAGCAATAATACAAAGCATGCACAGATACAAATACATTAAAACAGCGGCACCTTTGAGACTAAGCCAGGTGTGATCTCTCTCCCATCTCTCTCTCTCTCACACACACACACACACACACACACACACACACACACACACACACAAATCCTGCCTATAGTTACAGACAATAGGACGCAGAACAAAAGGCATCACCATGTTCACATTAGTGAGCCAACAGGACTATTTTTATATTTTACTGAGTCACAAAGAGTCTTCTCCCAGCAGCATGTCACTATTCTCATATCAAAGCTGCGTTTATAGCAGACAAAGCTTTGAAAGTGGGCCATGGCTCATAAAATGCCTTTATGTCCCTCGCCGGTACACTAAAAAAATCCCCGAAACAATGCATTTTAAGTCTGCAATTGGACTAGTGCGTGTGTGACTGTGCTTATTACGTGTGTGTGTGTAAAGAGCGTGTGCATGCCTGCATGTGTGTTTGTGCACTGCATATCTGTGCGTGCAGTGTGTCTATGTGTTCACGCACATGCATCTGTGCATATGCGAGTGTGCGGGTGTACCCCACTTCCCCCCCACAGCTGTGTGTTTAGATGTGTGTAGGTGTTGTTGATTTAATTCCCTCCACTGACATTGTTCTTTTCCGATCTTTTTTTTTTTTTTTTCCGGCTGACAGAATGTGCAGCCTTAACACTCAGCTAACAACCCTGGCTTCCTGAATCGCATGTAACCTAATCACTAACACCATCTGTTAATTATGTTAATACAAAAATGCCTTGGCTGCTATTCACATCCATTCTCTGAATTAGCACCCCACTTCCCCGCCGAGCACCCTCTCCCCGTGCTTGCTCCTCTTTCTCTTGTCCAATCCTTTCCATCATCTCGGGCTCCCAGTTTCCTTTCTTTTCCAAATCTTGTCTTTCTTATCCTTTCTAATTCTATCTCCTCACTTCCGCTCTGTGTTTTTTTTTTTTATCATCCTTGCTAATCCTTTACATCCTTGCTATTCTCCACCATCCATTCCTTTATTCATGCCATCAGCCTCCCTCCAAATGCCTTCGTAGTCCTCCCTTTTTCCAACTCTTCCATGTACTATACTGTCAAAAATCTCAAACTCTTAATTCCTCCTCCTCACAATCCCATCCCTTACACCTCTCAGCCTGCTATCCCCATGGGTAGCTGTTGTTGCTCCCAGCAGTGAGTCAGAGGCTAAGCTGGCTGGAAATCCCCAGAGAGGCTTTGTCTCTGAAGCCAACTTATTTTGGTGAGTGATATCGATCCACTTTTCCTCTTGATTGTTATTCACTATGCTAATCTGTATTTATAAATCTAAGTTTCTATCGATCTGCAGGAGACATAATAAACTTTGCCTCGCACCCATGCACAGAATAAGCGTTATTGTAATGCAGGGAAAACATCATTTAATAGTCGTATACAGTGCTGGTCATTATATTAACACGATCGAACGGCGGACCTAGCAACGCATAATCAGAGGTATAAGTAGGCCTGATGGCATTGCGACTGTCCCCAGGGAGCACCCCGTTCAAGCATGAGGATGAAGCGGGCAGTTTGCCCAGGAGAAGCAATGCGTACCGAGGCACAAAGCCCAGAGTTAACCATCTGCTTGACTCAAGAAATAAACAACAAAATAAAGTGGTCAAGGAAAGTTCATACCATACCTACGTATGTGTGACTAGGCGCTAATGATTAAAGTTGATAGGAGAATGTGGAGTGCAGTATTTTTCATGTGCTATAATCATGGATGTATAAAGAGAACTGGATACAGCGTTGGAGGCTGGGACCCGTTCATTCCTATGAAAGTTGCTCAGTGGCGCATGACGCCAAAATGGCTCAACTTCCGTCTGGAAAAGTACCCGGATCTTCCGGCGATCTTCCGCATCCATTCGGCCCATAGGACATGCGCAGTAGCGTCCGCTCGGTCACATGGCTCGGTCATGAGGTTGCCAACGTCACGCTGCCGTCACGGTCTGGGTCTCATTCACATGAACGGAGGAAGGGAAATAACTCTGGATTCAGCTATTAGTGCGTTTTACAACTTTTAGGACCTGATGATTTAAATAAGGGCTATTAGAGTGATCGTACTAGAGAGTTGATTTACCTCAAAAAATATTATCCGCTGAGTTACAGACGTGTCTTTCCCAATGTAAGTCTATGGGAAAAAGTCTTTTTGGGCCCAATGGCATCACGTGACGGACACGGAAGTTGTAGTACCACCGTTTGGCCACTACAGAAATTGGGATCAACGACTGGGGGGCTTGATATAATAGGACTAAGAGGAGTCTACAGCCATGCTAGCAGCAGTGAGGCGATAATGCTCATTGTAAGAAAAAAAAAAAAATTTTAGATAAAAGTTGAGGTACAAAATGTGTTTTTGATCATCAGCATTAGAGGTGAGCAAGTAAGTGTAATATTGTCTAAGGGTTCATCATCTTGTGAGCACAAGGGTTGTAAGAACGGCCGACATGCGACTAGCGTAGCTTAAACATACACTAGAAAATGAAAAGTCAAATGTTTTTCAGGAAACCTGTACCCGGTAACAGCGAGTGCTATTGTAAATGTACTGGTAAGAGTCGGGGGATTTCACGCCACCACCTTCACCATAATAAAACACACAAATATCACTGGGGTCATTCAGCCTCTTCAGTTCCCAGTCCCCAATCCAGCCACACGGTAACATATACATGAAGAAACAAGCATTTCCATTGCTTTCACACACCCACACATACAAGCAGCCACCCCTCAAACACACTAGCAACCACACATGCAAACACTCGCCACCCCACACCCCGATGCCCTGGCCTCCCACAGCTGGTTGAGCGAGGCCACAGTTTGGGTGAAGCCCAGAGTTTCTTACACTTGGCTGTGAATGTTATTTATTCTGTGAGTACTGCGCGGTGAGAGGTGCATGGTGGGAGGTCGGAGCGGCTGGTGCAGGATCACTGAGCAGATCTACCGTATTGACATGGCGGAAAAACGGGCCTATAGTTATGTCCGCCGCTTTAGGCTCATATGCATTGGCAGATACTGTGTGTTCATGCACACACACACACGCACACACAACTTACATACAAGCTCTCACAGGCAAGCCGTCTTTTGTCCTCCGTGCCCTTTACTATAGGCACTGCAGTGTTTCTACTGTGCAGCAGGAGCTCGTCCTTCACTGCGTCACTGTTTAATGTAGCGTTAGTGAAGGCACTGAAGACAAGTTCAAGACGGGGGTGTGATCCCGTTGCCCCTCCCTCAGGTGTAAGGTGAGGAAAAGCAGGGTGAAGGAGGGGACGGCTCCCAAAAAACAGCTGCCAGCCTGTAGGATGCCGCGGTGCCCCTCTGGGCGTGGTGAAGCGGGTAGGAGATTGGCAGAGAGGGGGCCAAGGTTGTGCCCACATGAGGAGACTCTCGAGGAGGCAGTGTCGCCTTCACCACTGGGCCTCCATCTGTCTGCCCCCCTCGATCCTCCTCCTTCACCTTTTTTTCATTCAGGGAAATCACTAATAACTTTCCTCGTTTATACTTACAAACTGATACGTAACGCAGGTAATAGTATAAATACTGTATGCTCTAATCATCACATCTGCTGTGACGCAGAGCATCTGTCGCCATTCAGTGTAAAAGGAGCACCTGATTATACTGCAGTCTGTGCCTTCTGATAGCTGCAAAAACAAACACTTACTCAATAATAGAATGAGCAACAGAAAATGAATTGACAACAAATATGATAACCAATTAATCATACGGCTGCCACTTACGATTATTTTCATTGTCGATTAATCTGTCCATTATTTTAGCTATAAATCCATTAGTAGTTTTGTCTATAAAATGTCAGAAAATGGTGAAAAATGACGATCAGTGTCTCCCAAAGCCCAAGACGACGTCCTCAAATGTCCAAATTGTTTTATCCATAACTCAAAGATATTCAGTTTACTGTCATAGATGGGTAAAGAAACCAGAAAATATTCACATTTAAGAAGCTGGAATCAGAAAATTTTTACTTTTTTCTACGGCTGTCAATGTTAAAGCGATAATAACGCATTAACACAAATTGGTTTTAAGGCCACTGATTTCTTTAACGCAGTAACGCAACATGCAATTTTTTAAGGTGTAGCGGGCTCAGTTTTAAAGCTAGAGGGAAAATATATCATATGAAGCTAGAAACCCTAAAGAATCCAGTAAAGGGGGGTTAAACAACGCTCCAAACTTACCTCTAAAAAAACTGTTATGGCCATAATCAAAGGGGTCCTTTGACCTCTGACCTCAAGATATGTGGATGAAAATGGGTTCTATGGGTACCCACGAGTCAGCACACTGACAGCTGTTGTTGCCTGTTGGGCTTGAATTTGCCATGTTGTGATTTGAGCATATTTTTTATGCTAAATGCAGTACCTGTGAGGGTTTCTGGACAATATTTGTCATTGTTTTGTGTTGTTAATTGATTTCCAATAATAAATATATACATACATTTGCATAAAGCAAGCATATTTGTCCACTCCCATGTTGATAAGAGTATTAAATACTTGACAAATCTCCCTTTAAGGTACATTTTGAACGGATAAAAAATGTACGATTAATCAGCGATTAATTGTAATTAACTATGGACAGACAATCATGCGATTAATAGCAACTAAATATTTTAATCGATTGACAGCCCTACTTTTTTCTCAAAAAAAAAAAATTACTCAAACCGATTAATCAATAATCAAAATAGCTGGCGATTAATTGAATAGTTGACAACTAATCTATTAATCGTTACAGCTCTAATCAATCATTTAAAAGAGTGATTTAACATTGCACACCTATAACATTGTCTTACTCACGATGCACAATTTTTAAAAACGGTTCAAAATCAATGATCGATCGATTGTCTTTTTTATTCCAAATCAATTCCAAATTATTACAGCTACTCCTGGAGGCACAACAATGGTTAATAGGCCGGAGCCAAACTTTACTGCAATGCGTGCAGTAAAAATGTGGGTTTTCTCTGAGTCTCAGAAATACTAGCAACAATATGGAGATGGAATTTTCTGTACGTTTCTCCGCAACAGAGGGATATATGATACTTTGTGGCCCATGCAGTCTTGGAAACTGTAGTTACCCTCGTTAGAAGTGAGCATATGTTACAGGTGGTGTGGAAAGCAGTAGAGAGTTGGCAGCGAAGACTGTGTGGAATCTGCTGCCAGGGTGAGAGCATTGGTGCCAAGGTGAAACCTGAGCGGGCCATACAGCTGAGCGCTTCAGCTCGACACACACACACACAGTATGACTGACGGCGCACATGTGCACACACAGCCCAGTGGAAAAAATTAGAATATATGAATGAGAAACAAACAATGCGGAGAAGATTTTGGCAAGCAGGAATAATCTGAGTCACTCACAATTACAGTATAACCAGAACAACAACAACAAACTGAGGCAGATTCACACACACTTTTACTGTAATTCTCCATCTCGTGAGAAAAAAAAAAAAAATCTATTAGTCTATAAATATCCTCCAGTCTGTGTTCATAGAGTGGGATAATGTGGACCATACTTTTGTGTGTGATGTGGTTATACGGCAGCTGTATTCGCTGGTGTGTGTGTGTGAATGTTTGCATGTGTGTGTGTAGGTTTTCGTGCCTGTATGATAAATGGCAGCCAGACATTGGGTTAAGAGGCAGGGCGGCCCAGATGGACTACTGTTTGTGCCCAATTTTTTTTGCCAACATAACACATGACCCTGCACATACAACACACACACATGAACAGGCAACACATACACCACACCTCTCAGTCCCTCTTTCACTCGTTCTGCACTATGACGTGTTTTTGGTAAACGCAAACTAAACGCTACCTATCATTTTTGGCTTTTTTTCTATGCAACCCCCCCTCTCCCCACTCCCCGACTACTTTTCTCCCTTCATTTTCATCCTGTTTCCCCTCATCTGTTGTCCTCACTGAGTACCTCTTACTGGAAGAGTCATTTTCCCACTCTCTTTACCTCTTAAGGCTGACTGTGGGGTGAGGTAGTGTGTGGGTGTGGGTGGTAGGGGGTGATGGGGCTTTTTTAAAAAGGGTGAGCTGAGGGGTGTCTTCTGTCTACCACATCCTCCTTCCTGATCCAGGAAAACATACACGATTCCAGGACTCCAGCCCCCCCAGTCTGCCAGCCCCATCCTCAGCCAGGGACTTTCCACAACTGCCCTGCCCAGCTAAGGAGAGCGCTAGTCAGCCACGGTCAGGCTGCTGCACCCTGTGTGGGGCTCGAAGCACTATAATGTGAAATAGCGGGATACGTAGTCATGTAGGCGTGGAATCAAGCAATTTTAGCCTTTAATCATGACTATCAAAGAAAGTTAGAATAAAAGCACACTTAGGGAGAATAGAAGTAATAAAAAAGTAGTTAATAATAACATGATGCACACCTCCACAAACTATTATCTAGATCAAAAGTTTTGGGTTACTTTCTCAACCGGTTCTCTAATAAAACTCCTCCAGAGACTGGTGTGATTCAGCACTACAGGTGTGATCACAGATCTAAACCGCTGTATATCAAACACATGGACCCCTTTTCGTGATAAACTCCCGTCATAAACAATACTGTAAAACCCAGATTACACATCTGACCTTCTCCCTCCTTTACAACTCCTGGGTGATCTCACATTCACTCACACAGCTGAAAATCAAATCACGTTTATGGGTGGTAAAGTTGAGCCGTAGTTCTGAACACTGTCAATTTGACCATGTGATTCAATCAGCAGGCTACATCAACAGATGTGTTTAGGAGTTTTCCACTAAAATAGAACCGTTTGATCAATTTCTGCTGATTAAATTCAAGATTTGCTAACGCTCAGATGTCTTTTCAGACGAATTTGAATCTGATTTGAAATGAGCTTCATGCCTGAAAAAGCAGTGTAAGTTAGAATATAAAACAAACAAACACGGTATCCCAGGAGAGCTTTCTGAAGAGAAACATTACACACTACAAAAGCAGCAGTTTTAAGACAACAATGATGATCAAGCAAGGTTTTACCACCTTTCGGACCGGAATTGACTTTGATTATCCAAAACGCAAGACCTTTTAAAGACTTACCACACTATACACCACCCTGTGATATATTACCTGATGCCAGAAACAGCTACATGGGGAAAGTACCTATTTCTTAAGAGAGTTGTGACTAAAATGAAGCTGGCCACAATGTAAACACATGTCAGAACGATGACTGACCGTTTCCCATTATAACTCTCTGTCCACTCATCCTGGTAGTGCTAATTCTTGTCCTCACTGCTCCCAGAAAGTAAGCGAGATTAGCTTGTCTGAATATAGCACACGGAGCCCAAACAAAAGCCTCAGACCATGGGCTTCCCGCTCAGGAGCAGGTGAAGGGGGCGGTTTGCGTTTCCCAGCCCGGGAGAGGGGGCCTGAATCCGGGGAAGATACGGAGTCAGCCTCCCTTTGACTGCCCTGACCGAACGTGACACAGGGAGGGTTTGTTTGGAGAAACATACGAGAACATTCAGCCCACAGGCAGCACTGACACATCACTCTTATCTAAGATAGTTAGCACAACACTGACAAAAACACCTGACGAACAACTCATAATGTAATACCTGCACACAATGTACTAACTGCTCATAATGTAGTCATTCAAATGTAATGAATGAAATAATCAGCACATAATGTAAGAAAACCATGAGCACATAACGTAATAACAGTTTTGTGCATTATTATGAGAACATTATTATAAACTTAGCAAAAAATTGCTGAATAATGTGATAGATTCAGTACATAGTGTAATAATTTTTTTTTTTAAAAGTGTGCTTTTCTTGTCTTCTTAAAGCATAGGAACCCTTCTAGTTTTACATAACACAAGCGGAGTCCTTAGTTTAACCCATTTGTGCAACTTTTATTTCCTTTGGTGGAAGTGTTCTCTGGGCCTAAGCACAAATGTGAAGACATTTTCAAAATCGGTCAAACCGTTTGGCTGAAAAGTGAGTTTTTCTTATCATAATATGGATATGTGACAAAATTCAGCACTACAAGATATCAGGTCACCTGGACAAATGATAACCTTTACAGCAGAAAAACCTTTATGATGATGAATTTCATATACCAGGTCATTCTTAGCATGGGAAATAATTGTTCTGGAATAATTATGTATGGAATAATTATTTCACATTTCATCTCTATAAAGGTTCTCATGTCCCTTTTGCTTAATAATTTATAATAATTCTCTCATAATGTAATAACTTATAACATCATGCACAAAACTGTTATTATCTTAATGCGCTCGTGGTTTTCTTACATTATGTGGTGATAATCACTTTTATGAGCTTTTATTACATTTAAATTACTACATTATGCACAGTTATTACATTATGAGTTGCTACGCACAGACTACACACACACGCCCAGAACGTATTAGAACACAGAGTAACTGTTATAGCAGGGAGTGATTTGACCACTTTGATATGACGTTTAGTACGTGGCGTTGTACATGGTGTTAGGAGGGCCTATGGGGAGTGGATGGCCATGTAGAGGAGGATTGTGCTGCACATATCATTACAGCACTTCCAGTAGTGTGTGACAGGACAGAGAGGAGGTCAGCATGATAGCAGCATCCTGGAAGGACCAAACCAAAATACCACAACGAAGGACATGATCTGTAAACAATACGCACCCACGCTGGCATATACGCTTTCAGTGGGCGACTAACTGTCAGTGACGCGCCACGCACACACTTTCTCTCAAGCATTTCCACCCCCCCCCCTCACTCCTTTCACACTGTGTCACACACATACACACACACACACACACAACACATTATACAATTGACTATGAAAGGACATCGGGCTCATAACTCTGTTCCCCTGGGGCAGAAGAGACCCAGTCACTGTCAGGCGAAAAACAAAACAAAGAGATGGAAAAATAGAGCAAAATAAAGGCAGGAGAGGAGACAGCCGCGGTGTGATTAGAATAAACGGGGGAGAGATGAAGGGAAGCTGGGACAGAGGCTACTACCTCTCCTTTAATATAGCTGGGAAATCTTCCCCCTTTCTTCCATGACTGAGGGGACGACAGGTTTGGATGATTTTCTAATAACCGGCGGCCTGAGGTTATTGTGCCGTGTGTGTATGCGCTTATATGTGCTTTATGTGCCTCTGTGTGTCGTCTGGACAGAAAGAGTACAGTCCCAGGTAATGGCTAGAGATATTGTGAGAGGGAGTTAGAAAGAGAGAAGGATAGGGAGGCACTGATCTGCATTGAGATGATGGAGAGAGAAGAGTGACAGAATAAGAAGACCTGTAGTTTTAGATCTACTTTGTCTGGACCTTTAGTTAATTATGTAACAAGTATTATATTAAACATGTAACTTTACACATTAGAACGGTTATTTTTTCGCGTTTCCATTAGAAAAAGTTGTGGATGGTACCAAGAGAACCACTCCATTCTTGGTACCACCTTGGCGAGCTGAGCCGATACTAGAGGGTGGAGTTAAAACACTGAAGATCATTGATTGGTCAGAGAGAATCGTCAGACTGGGCAAGTAGCGCGACACGGTACATCCTGCACAAAACCGGCGTTTTTTAATAGCCAAGCTACCATCAATAGCTACCGCAATGTTTAATTCACTCGACTCCCGATTTTAAAAAATACACCGTACACTATGCTAGACACGCTACATACACTACGGCGTACAATTGACGAGGTGCAGACGTCGTCATGGCGCGCCGTCACAGAGGCGATCAGCTGAGAATCCCGAATACACTGAGGGGGTACTGTCTGCAGTGGAAACACTCGAGCAACAGTCGAGCAAGGCCGTAACATGTAGTGGAAACACAACATAATTATTGTGGTGTTCAGAGCCATTTGCCTTGGCATGATGGGAAAACAATGAAAGTTGAATTAATCAAAACTGATGGCCATAATACAAGCCGATGCTATTCTTAAATTATCCACGACAATCCCGTGTGTCTATGTTGAGGAGCACTGAGCATATCACTTAAAGAAAGATGGGAATTTACAGTGGTTAAAAATACTCCCAGAGCCAGCAGCCCGTCCCACTTTGTAGAGTCCCAAGCTCTATTACACATTTAAATGTCCGTCTTCATCCACAATATTCCGACATGGCTTTGACACAAACTAAAATGTCCCAAGTGTATTCATCTGGAGGCAGCAGGTCAAACCACAGCTCCTGTGTGTATGTGTGTGTGTGAGTGTGTGTGTTCAGGTTTCTGACCAGAGGGAATGGGCGGCAGCTGAAAAACCTCACATTGTGAGGTGAAGCCCACTTAGCACAGCTGTAAACACACACACACACACACACACACACACAGCATATGTGTGTATTATGAACATGCACCAGCAGGCGAATACAAAGACCACAACAAAACGAACAAAAGGTCTGTGATCTCCCGGAATGAAGTACGGAGAGTGTGTGTGATTCAGTGATTGAAGTGTGTATGAGAGTGTGTCTGTGTGCCCTTAATGCACTCTTGTGGATCTGTTCACACAGCGCGCACAAACACACACACACACAAATAGTGCGCAGCCATATGGTCAGATCATGAGCATAATGAGAAACACTTCTGGAGGTACTAATAGTGTACGGGGGAGAGGGAGGGAGGAAGAGTGGGAGGAGAGACAGACGGGGAGAGGAAGAAGAAAGAACAAATTGCTTAGTTCGACTGGAAAGCAAAGATGTGAACGAGTGAGGGAGAGAGTGAAGTTCTTACTCAGACGGTAAATGAGTGCAAACTGAACAAGTAAACTGCGACCCCCAGAGAGAGATCAGGTTTCTCACACTTAGTCCTCTGTCTCAACCTCACATGTGAAAAACATTTACGCCGCACTTGTTGTCGACCTAAGATTCATCTCAACAGCTCAGAATCAGGTTCAGCACGTTAGAAAATATTATGATAAATGTTCATGTAGTAAAATGACATCAGATTTTACTGAACTGAACCAGATGTTACAGTTGAATCATCTTTCGCTCTGAATCAGCTTTTTGTGTCACTGTGTCATCCGAGGCTCATAGGCTCATGAGGATTTATTTCCATATGAATTCAGATGACATAATATGCATGTGAAATGACTCTTAATCAATGCTGTTACTACTTATATGATACTTATACGACCTTATATGATTTTACCTTCTATTGCTCATCTAAAATTATGATCACTCAAACAAGTTTTCCCATTAGTTAAGCACATAAAATACTTCATGAAGGCATTAAAATATCATCATGTTATGAAATACACCGAATAAATATAATGATATTGAATTATTGGCCACGTGTCTTCAACATGGTCGGCTTATATGTGGAATGTTCTCCCAACTGTGGTGGATGTTTTGTCTGGGCGATGAAAAATAAAGTTTGTTTATGGAAAGTGCCACAGCAGAGGGGAAATTTCGAGTGGTGTAACATGTTTTTGTCCACATTCAGTGGTAAGTCAAAAGACCCCCGTCAATACACACATGCACGCTCCCCTCCCTTTCGCTCCACCTTTCTTTACTGTTACACACACACACACACACACACACACACACACACACACACACACACACACACACACACACACACACACACACACACACACACACACACACACACACACACACACACACACTATCTGCAGTGTTTATGACACTGAGAATTACAACATAGCTACCACAGCTCTTACACTCGTTTACTGGAATGTGGACTTGGAAAGACCCCAGAGAGAGAATAACAAACACGCTTGCAACTTTCATCTGCAGCTCCGTCGCTAACTTGAAATAAGTTAAACGCCACGAGGATTTAAAAATAACAGCTATGTCCGTTTTACACGCTGAAAGTCAAATCAAGATGTGCTGCTGACACAGGCCAGGCTAAGTGAAACGCAGATGTGATGGCTTTAGCCGCGGTCACATGGCGCTGCTTCCCAGCCCTGCCATGAACGGAGAACGCCGACTCAGCTGGACGCTGCAGCACCTACCTGTTGACTCACGCTGATGACATCATCGTGACTATTCTGGTTACATCAAACCAGACACCAGAGCTCGGAGAGCGAGAAAGAGAGAGAGAGAGGGTGGGAGGCTGAGGGACGGAGAAACACAGAGAAAAGTGAGAAAGGAGGAGGAGAACGCTGTTGGCGGTGGCGGTTGGGGGGGGGGGGGGATCAGATGACCATTAGGTCATTGCCTGCAGCTCCACCGGGACGGGGCGGGCAGCCGGGTCAGCAGATCCCACACCTGCGTGAGTGAGATCTACTTGCTGAGTAGGAGGACTGATGACTCCATCATGGTGCCTGAGAATTAACTTGACTGGCACGGAGAACTGTGAGCAACATCAAAGACAAGAGAGCGAGGGAAAGAGAGAGAGGGCTGCTGAGTGTGTGTGTCTGTGGTGTGTATTCTGCAGCAGTATACACACACACTGAGCCTGCATGTTGAGTGTGCATCTGCGTATGAGTAAGCTGGTACAGTACACTATGTGTGCATGCGTGTGTTTTGTGAAGATCATAACCAGAACTAAGTGCTGCTGAGTCAGTTTCTATCTGTTCATTTCCTCAGTAAGAACTGGAAGTACCACTGATGTGGTCACAACAGACCGGTACAGACCAAACCATACCAAACCAGACCAGGAAAAACAACACACGGCTCGCCAGCTGCCTCCCGCCAACTCAGGCCAGCATGCATGAGTCCGTCAAAGCTCCCACTTAGGGGAAGACAGCGGCTTTCCAGGCAGAGCCACAACCCAGTCCAGGAAGCAGCTCTCTGCACCTGGATTAAGACACCGGGGTTAACGGACATGTACGGTTACACAGAGGGCTGGAGCCAGACAGACACACGAGCAGGCAGACTGAACCGAATCGACACACTCCCTCGTGTCAAATCCAATTTTCTGTTTTAAATTTGACTTTGCATAACAATGGATGAGTCTGAGGCTGACAATGTAAACACACCATGAGTAAAAGATGAGTGGTCCCAACAGTACATATGACTACTCCCAGTGAATCACCCTCTAGTGCTACATCCTTTCAAACTGGTGATCCAAATGGATTTTCAGATGAAGAGTGAGCCGCCCACATTAGCGCTCAGGAGCAAAGATGCATTCATATGTTTCTAATTTGGGGGCTTGATGAGTTTCACCCTGTTGGTCTCTTTAAACTACACCCACACATGCTCATCTTGTCCAAATAATTAACCCCCGCACTCACACACACACACACACACACACAGACGTACACTCAAACGAGTACACATAGGCGAAAAGATTATCTGCCTGATCTAACGTACTATGCTCTATGTTTACATTTGCGGTGTTTTTATCGGTTTTGGGAATCAGCTGTTTGTCTGGCTCGTGCATATATCAGCACATACTCCCACACCTCGAGTGTCTGCAGACAGCTGCAGCCTCCTTTGAGTTGGCATAATTTTGCCCCTGGTCAAAAAGCCCCAACCCAACATCAAATTTACTCCTCCACCTGCCAGTTTCCCCCGGCAACTGCCAGAGCACCACAGCAACCAAACACAACAGAGGGCAAAGGGATGAAAGGAAGCGGGCACTAGTTTGTGTTCGTCTCCCAGTTTCTGTCTGCACATGTCTACCTATGCATACGTATACATATAAACACACTTCGCAGAGATATGCAAACGTAACAAAAAGAGGAGGATGGGGGATGCACTTCCTCTTAGACAGTTCTGACCCTAATATAAAAAAATATTCATAGTTTTATATTATACTAACATACACAGGTACACAGAGCACCAAACATTTTTTGTATCAGATATATACCTTAACTTAAAAGCACTTCTCATATCCAATACTAAGCAGCAAAGAAAAAGAGCGGACATTACACCAGTTCTGCATGCAGCATTCTGCACTGCTAAAACAGACCGCTTAGAGCTCATGGTGAGTGTTAAAACAATTAGTCCATTAATTGATTAGTTTAATTTATGATGGTTATCCATTAATTGCCTAAGTAAGTATCAAGCAAAAATGTCAAACATTTGAGAAGCTGGTTCTAGCTTCTCAAATGTGAGGATTTGCTGGTTTTCTTTTGTTTTATATAATAGATTGAATGATTAATTGATTAGTTAAAAACAATCAGACATTGTATTAGCTAAACATGCAATCACTTAATCGAAAGAAAACCCCAACAGATTAGATAATGAAAACAATCTACTTCATGCAGAACTCCACAGAGCTCCACTTTGCATTTAAAGTACTAGTGCAGTGCCCGTTCAGACAAAGACGCTCTATAACAAAGATGACACATTACAAGCTCCGCCAATGGTTTGAATGGTATACACTTCCTGTCTCCTAAGTGGGCGTGATCATGGCGTGTTCGCATCTCCCCCCCCCCCCCATCCCCCCACCTCATTTGGAAGTTTTGTTAACATCATGTGGATGGATGAAAGCAGATTGGATTATATTTGCATAATGAATTTACGGTTTCTTATGCTAACATTAGATATTTACACAGCTAACAGCCATATTTAGCATTACGGAAATTAGTTAGCCAACCTAAGTTGCCAGATCTCGCGAATGTGTTGCTGAGACAGAAAAAGGTCTCGAACAAAGTAAATTTTCTCCTGATTTGTCCGTCTGAAAAATGTCATTTTTTGTCAGAATGTTCTGAAGAGATGTAGCTTGTGAAAAATGGGTCCAATATTTACTTTGGTGACTATGGGGCAAAAGAATCAGTCATAATCTGTGTTCACATTCACTTCTCCCATTAGTCCATTAGTCTCCTATAGGGGCGTGGCAGTGGCGAAACCCATCTGACACAGATACAGAACACTCATGGTACGTGTCCACAGCCTCCGTCCTTTCCACATTGCATAGCGGTGCAATGCATTCTGGTAGCGTGGCGGCGCGTTTCGAGAGACGGGGCGTCACGTTGGTCGCTCCTCATTTGCATAAAGTTGAAGTCTAGGCTACTTAATGCAATTCACGGGCGTCCGACGTCTCCTTTCTGAACTGTCTCTGGTTCGGAGCACATGGCCGTTCAGAACGTGTGCCAGTTCGGAGCGGGCCTTTTGCTTGCCCCCCCCGAAGAGCTGCTTGCAGCGTTCTTGGGAACCGGCCATCGCTTGTTGACTCAAGGGAATTGAAGAAGAGTTTGGTTGTAACGTTACTATATCTAGCATCCAGCAGCAAAAGTGAACAGCAGTCCCATCCCCGAAGCCCCGCCCCCGCTGCTGCACAGAGCACTACTGCTTGTTTATTCAAAGTTTATCAATATTGAACGTGTCAGGTGTCCAAATTACACCAACTTTGACACTGCACGTCCTTGGGTCCCCAGCAATACACCCGCCAAGTGTGAAGTAGATCAGATGGACGGTTTTCGGGATATGCAAAGGACACACAGACAGACAGCGATTCCTTGCTTTATAGTTAGAGTTACTGTATCTCTGGCCACTTTTAAGAGAAATGCAGTATCCAGAAAGAATAATGCAACTATTTGTATGAATAATTCGGCCAAGTTGACGAAATGGGAGATAAAGACAGACGGATCCACAGACGAGAGGGGAGGAAAGAGAGAAAGTGGGGGAGAGAGGGATCCTGAGATGACACACAGAGTTTAAAGAGCTTTTTGTGTAAATGAGGCATTTTCCTTTCGTATACTTGCTGCCACACAGCCTGCATGGAGAATGAGACGCACGCAAGAATAGATACAGTAAGAAGGGAAGGAGTAAGGGAGGGAGAAAGATGGGGGGGGAAAGTCTTTGATGTTGGTGCGTCTTTGTCCACGTCTTCCTCCAGTGCAACCTGTCACATGCTCTCTCTTTACCCATCCCCTTGTTCGTGGTTAGGGAGTAAATCCCTGCATCTCACATCCCGGTTGTCCCAGCCTTCTTCCCCTTTCTTCCTCCCCCCTTTGCCTCTAACTCTCTCTAATTGCCTCTTTTACCCTCTAGCCTGCCCCAGTCCCACTGAAGGCTGGTTACAGCAGCTCTCTGTAGACTGCTGGGAATCCACGTGGACAGGATAAGAAAGCTCATCCTGTATCCCCAATGCATTAAGGCCAGTGTGCCACGGTTCCTCGATGACAGAATCTCCCTGGGACATGAGACACTTCCTGCTGGACTGGACTGAATAGATTAATCCTGGAGGAACTGGGAAGCTGAACAGAGATGCTCACTTAGGAATTACAGTTAGTGCAGAACTGTATAGCGACCAGTGTCATTTACACTGCAATACATTTCATGCTCATGAAAGTTCACGTAGCCTATTTGGGACAGAGGTAGAGGTAGAAACGAGGCAAGAAATCAAAGAATGTGTTTACATGCAGTTTCTCTCCAATCATATTTTTTTTAAACTATTTTTTTAGTGATATATACAGTATCTGAAGCTGCAGCTTTTATCAGCGTTTTGTCAGATCATGTGGACTGACAGCACAGAGAGATGACAGGCTTTGTAGTGCAAGAACAAGCACTTTATCTTTGAGCTGCCAGTATACTTTGCCAAAAACCACTTATCAGATGGTCGAATAGCTTCAGAAAACCCCTTCACCGCAGCTTTCCGATGCCCAATAGGAGGCGGTTGTGTTCGGCCATTTCTGTAACTTTCCGAAATCAACAATCTGATATTCTAGCCCGTTCTCATTCCCATTCCCATTAAGCACGTGTTTACTGGGACCGAAAAGTGACGCCGAGGGGTCTGACGAAGCATCAGTATGTTACGAGTTGGAATGAGAACGTGTGGGATATTCACACCCACTTCACTTCGTGATTAGCCAGCTGTGCGGGAAAAGGTGGGAAAGATAGCGGTGTTTGAACTTCTCTCTCTCTTTCATTTGTTACAGAACTATTTGTGGCACTTTGTGCGAACAACCGTACCCAACGCTGTGAACGCTGTCTGAAAATGTTTGCTGTTATCCAAATATTTTAACGATATTACATCTCTCGCTCAGAACAACTTTAACAACATGTCTTACAAACTAGTTCGGTTCGAGCATAAGTCGACCACTGATGTGCGAAAATTTATAAATTTTTACGAACAGATTCAGATTTAAAGGTTGACTCGTGCTAACGGTACCAGACACACTGTACAAATGGTCAGTCACAGACGCTCCACAGCACAGCCAGCTGTCTGTGTTGGTGTGTGAGCTCCCCGAGAAGTTCGGTTACTGCGGAAAACAGATAATAACTCGGCTACTTAAGTGCTTGTAAACGCACAAACTGTGAATAAAGACTGGTTAAATAAAGGAGGCTGAGAGCATCCGTGCTGTACACTGTATGCTGTAACAGGTGCAGATAGAATGAGAGAGCAGTTATGGCGGGTGTGATCTGCACGTCAGGCAAAAACAGACCTGCTGTTTGCCCTCCCCTCAGGCCTCTTTCTGTGTCTCTCACCCTCTCCCTCTTTCTTTTCATCACCCTCCCTCCTCGTCTCAGCAGCAGTGGCAACAGCCGTGTGGTGTCTCTGTACATTTCTGTTTGTTTGTGTGTTTGTTTGTTTGTCTGTTTACTTCACAACAGCTGGATATGGTTTGTACTCTTAAACCTGGCTATAATGGGACTCATCATCGCTGTGAAGACACACAGAGATAGAAGTGTTGTCACTGGTGCACTTTGCAGTTATGAGACATACAGCACATAAGGCTGAGCGTGAACTCACATATGTTGGTGATATCTTTTACATGATGCTGTTATTGTTTCTCTTTGCCACCAGAAGTGGTGCACATCTGGATATCTCCCAGAAAACAGCGAGATATAATAACCAAGGGTATATGGTGTGGCCGACTGCATGCATGAAAATTAATACGAGTGTAGAGAGAGAGAGCACACCACGCTGTGATCCTTAATAAGTGCACTCAGTGTACGATACAAATTCCTACAAGGTGGAGATAAATACACAGCCGTCCCCGGCCCCCCTCCACATCCCTCGCTCTTTCTTTCTCCTGTCCTCCTACACATCCTGGCCCTTTCATGTGCAAAGCAGATGGAGTCAATTGACATGCTAATGAGACAAGGGCTGCTTCACAGCAGTCCCGGAGCCACTTCACCACACACGCACGCACACCTGCATATACAGTGACTGGATATCGGCATGCACATTCAAGTCGGTCCCCCCCACACACACACAACCAAACTACCCATCCACTTACCCACACACAAACAACAACACATATGTATCATTTCACTCAAACTGTAAATTACTTTTTAATAAACGATGAAACAACAGTATTTGTTGGTGGATTTGTGATCTCACCTTAGGTGATACAAGGATCTGTGTGTGTGCGGTCTGTGTGTGGTCAGGTATACATAAGACAACTTCAAGAACAAAAAAGGTAATGAATTATGATGCTGATTGATAGGCTACCAGTCATTTATTATGGCCAAAGTTTGTCCTTTAGAAATATGCATCTAACTGTAATATCAGTCTGTAACGTTTAGAGGGGAATACATATATTTTTTCCATTTCTAAAGCCAATATTGAACTTAGAAAAATGTCTCAGGATTAATCTTGGTAGATCCTATTTGCAGCTTAATAAAAATCACCTGAAAGTATCACATTAAGATTTACATTACAGGATCACTGAGTGCATCGCCTTTTTTATATAAATCCATAAAACATGAAAAGTTACCAAAAGGTTATCAGAAAATTTACTATCAAATGCGATAATGAACTGTTCAAGTTTCAACAAGACAGGAATCTGGCAACACACAGCTTCTGCCTCGGTTAGAGACTCCCACGTGTTGAATTTGCGAGGTCGACACGGCCGTAGCAGCATTTCTTTTGGTTTGCCTGGCATGTTTTCAGGTCAGAGTTCACATGTGAATTCCACACCAGCATAAAGGGATAAAAACTGGTTTGCAACAGGATTTTTCCCCCCTATTTTTCGCTTCATGTGGTTTTCAGTGGATTTTTAGGGATTTCAGTGCAAAGTTGAAGGAGGTGAGAGACAAAGCAAATATTTGTGTTTTTGGTGCATAATGCCTTACTTGGCAATATCTAGGGCTGTCCTCGACCAAAGAAATTCTTAGACAAATCTGTAAAGTTTCTCCACAAAGAATCACACAAAAGCACCACTTTAAATGTTGTATTTACCAGAGATGTACTCTGTATGTATAGGTTTCTTGGAAATAAGTCATTCAGCATGAAAAAAGCATAAAAAAATTTGGCTAAAGAAATCTAGTCGACTAAGACCAAAACAACTGATAAGTCGACTAATCGACTAAGAAGGGGCAGCCCTATCAGTATCACTCACCAACTGGGTTAGTGCTCTGTTTTTTGACTGTGCAAGTGCAATTTCAGGCCCTCAAACAAGCGTATGTCATTCATTGCTACCAGCTATACTAGCTTTTTACTGACTCCATATTGGCCATCAATACAATGTGCCCAAAACCTCAAACACCACTTAAAGACTTTTTTAAGGTTATAGTTTAATTTAAAAGAAACAAAAGGTCAATAATGAGCAATAATGTGTAAGTGCATAATATTGTGTAGGTGTGCCTCTAACTGCCCGGGTGTGTGTGTACACGTGAGTGAGTGTATTCATGTGGACTATTAAGTAGGGGCGTAAATATTAACCGATTCATATCGGAAAACTAATACAAGAGTCAGAGATTCGGCTATATCGATATACTGTAGAACCACAAACCCAACCCAAATTCTGTATGAAATTCGGAAAAAAAATATATATTTATGCGTCAAAGAGCAATCTTTTAATGTAACTCTCTCTGTGGGCCGGTAACATAAAACATGCCACAAGAACCATACCCTTGGAGTGAAAAGACGGCCGTCATAGAGAGGAGCGAGATGAGGTAATAATCGTTTCAATATGCACGATCGCAGCGTGAAGTGGGTGTGAATGTCAGACTGTTGGTTTCGGAAAGTTGAAGCAAACATACTGGCTGCTTAACGCTAGCTTTAGTAGCTAATGCTTCTACCAACTAGCCCCTAGCTTCTCCTGGTGGAACTGTTACTGAAGCCATGTGCTGTTTTATTCTCGCTGACATGTGGCCACACAGGTGAAGATACCAGAAGGGTGACACTGACCTGGGAACTCAGCTAAAAACTCCCTAGGGCCTGGCTAAAAAGTTATTGGCGAGTTATAGGCCGAGGAAATACGTTTTAGGGTTTTTCTGATTCAGTATTTGAAATTTAAAAAAATGGAAATAACAGATTTATTTTAGCTACACTTATACTATTAAAAAAAAATATCACATACAAATGCAAATTGTTTTTGTTTTGGATCCTGGACTGCATATCTATTAAGCGCACGTCCGCCAGAAAGAGCTAAAAAGCAAACAAGATGCTAACTGGGATGTCAATGACAGCCTGGCTGTTTGACCTATGACCTTGACTGTAGAAGCTTGAACGTTGTTTAGTTGAAAGTGTGTTTCTCTGTGCTTAAATGCTTATACTGTGTATATCTACAGTACTTTATTGCACAGTATGAGTGTGTGTGTGTATGTACAGTATGTGTCTTTCGCTAACACGTTTTCTCTCATTCAGTTGAACCTCTCGATGCCTCCGAGCATCTCTCTCGAAAGCTCAGGTAGTTGATGGGTGAGTGCACTGAGCAGCACTTGAGGCCAGATTAACAGGTGACATTTACGAGGGTGTGAGTGTGTGTGAGCGTGTGTGTGCGAGACTGGCAGGGCCGAGGACTGAGTGATATAAGGCTCCCTATCAGCAGACAGGAGTCAACTACTCCCACTACTCCCCACCCTAAAGGGCAGGCTTTATAGCCACATCCTGATATATGCCCTTCCGCGCAGCAACTTTTATTTAGGAGCCCCCTGTTGAACCCCCGTCTCCTCTGGCTCACTATTTATGAACTTATTAAAAGACTGGTTTGGTGTTATTCACTGGTTAGTTACATTTTATTGGAAATGTAATGAACTAACTAAATTTGGCCTGTTCCCACATTTCTCTTGCTTTGTAGCCTTTTTTCTTCGACTCTAAGCCTTGATGCTCTTATTTTGTTTTCACTGGTAATTTAAAATGAGATAAATATGAATCTTATTTGAGCTGTGTTGTCTGGTTAGTTTTGTTTATCTTATCATGTACAAGACAACAGGTCATTTACAGGGCTGCAACTCATGATTATTTTCATCATTAATTAATCTAACAATTATTAATCGTTTTTTTTATAAGTGAAAAATACCCATTACAATTTCCAAGAGCCAAGCAGATGTTTTTAAATTGCTCCTTTTGTCCGAAACCAAAAGATATCCAGTTTACAATGATGTCAAACAAAGAAAAGCAGGAAATTCTCACGTTTAAGAAGCTAGTACCAGCAAAAACTGTCAGCTCTAGTCAATATAATCGTGTCATGATAATATGAACATGTTTGAATTTTATTTAACTCCTTATGTGCGAAGAGCTTTGTCTCATGTAATGTATAACAGTGGAAAACATTTCATTGCATTGAACATCAGTTTGATTATTTGTGTGTATTTTTGCATACAGTACATTTTCTGTATAGTTATCAGTGGGCAACCTCTGGTTCTGTAAAGTGAAGCCAATGGGGAAGTGCTGTAAACTTGCATTCTTTCTAATAGCCAGCAGGGGGCGACTCCTCTGGTTGCAAAAAGAAGTCTAACTGTATAGAAGTCTATGAGAAAATGACCCTACTTCTTACTTGATTTATTACCTCAGTAAACATTGTAAACATGAGTTTTGTGGTCTCAATCACTAGTTTCAAGTCTTCTTCAATACAGCATGATGTTCATTTAGTAAATGATGGTCCTATTTAGAGTCAAATAGACCATAAAGCAGGGTATGCTTTAGGGCGTGGCTACCTTGTGATTTACAGGTCGCTACGACGGCGTTGTGCGCTCTGGGAGTTGTCCGTGTTTTCGTATTTCAACTTTAACCCTTTCACGGTGTGTTTTCAGTTCATCAAAGTAATCATAACCTTTTTGGTCACCTGAATATGTCTTATTCAGTGTTAGTTTGTGCTTAGCTCCACCCTCTCGTGTCACTTCTGGTTGCAAAAAAACAAGATGGCAACGGACAAAAACCAAGATGGCAATGGTCAAAATGCCGAGCTCGAGGCTTCAAAACGGCAGTCTACAAACCAATGGGTGACATCACGGTGACTACGTCCACTTCTTATGTACAGTCTGTGATATAGTAATATATATAAATTTAATCATTTATATTGTGATTTCAACCTAGTAGTAAACACAAACATACCTATCAAATACGGGCTCATAACATGCCCTGATTTACCAATGCCTTTCTTATTATCGCTCTGACGCAGTAATCAGGAGGTCTCTTTAAATATTCATTGTGAGTACTGGTGGCGCTGTGCAGTGATCTCTTTCCAGGAACAGGTGGGGTAGGAGGACCACGCTCCTCCTCTCCTCTGACCCAGGAGACAGTGAACCGAGCCTGGGCAGGGCCTTTACACACTGCCCCCGGCCCACCACATGGTCGGGACTAGGCGTTTGCTATTAGGGAAAGATCAATGCTGTTTTATTTATTCATCTCAGCAGCCTTCAGTGCCGTCCCGCAGGCTCCGGTCCACTCTGAAGGCATTATTTTAAACTTTCTCTTTCATTCTCAAGTTTTTTACTTCACTCCTTTGGTCATATTCTACCCGCTACTCATAGCTGTAGTAACTGCCAGCATCATCAACTTCTCCATTACCAACATCACACCTGTTTCCAATTGCATACACTCATAGGTCTCTCTTTGAACTACCTTATTACATACACTTTCCCTGCTGAGTCAAAAGATCATAGTATAACTGAAGCTGAATGAGTCATAGCTCAGGTCAGGCACGAGTGTAGTGTGTGTGTGTGTGTGTGTGTGTGTGTGCGTGTGTGCGTGTGTGCGTGTGTGTGTGTGCGTGTGTGTGTGTCTGTGTGTGTGTGTGTGTTGTGAAGCCTTGTGATTGGATGGGCTAGATGAGAATACAGTCAGGCGTAGGTGGAGAGCAGAGGGGTGTTAATTTATGACTAACACTTAGACACAGGATCAATTGCCAGTAAATGTCTATAGGCTCAGAGTGGTGAACACTTTAAAGTAGGGAACGCTTTAGACATAAACGTCTACTAGAGATACTTGGAACAACCCCGTTCTCTGCCATCATGCACAATGCATTTTTATTTTGATTTCCATTTCATGTTACTGCAGCTCAGTTTTACAGTTTTATAGTTTATGACGTGTCCCAAAACAATTATGCTGCTTCTTTCTGGAAAAAGGTATGAAAAATGACTGAAAATTCTAAATTATTTTGGAGAAATGTAAGCAAAAACATACAAAATACGTTGTTTGCTATCCACCTGCCTCGTGGCCTTCCCATTGCTGATCTTAATTAAAACACTTGAAGGTGAATGCCAGTTTTATGACCTCAGGCGGTTGCTTGGTTATCCGTCACTAGGTGGACAGTCTTACTCGTCTCGTTGTGATGAAACATGCTTTAGTGTGCAGATTGTTGACTCTCAATGAAACCTTTGGGAATCTGGGTTGGAAACATTATCCAGCACAGAAGCCGACAACGAGCGCATCATCGAGACTTTCTATCAGCCTTCATTAGCTTCATCGTCAATTCAATCCATGCCTCGTTGTACAGTAGCCTTTGTCACCACAATGTTTGTGATTAAGTTACTCCAGAATCAGAGTTATTTTCCAGGCACATTATTTTGTCTACCCCTTGTAGATGACTATAATGAGTAGTTAACAGAGAGAGACCTGTGATATACTGTATAATAATAATAATAATGATAATGACATGCGGACATCTAATCGCAGCAGTGTTGAAGGAATACATGTTTACCTGTTTAAAACGCAGGTTAAAATTAAGGTTCAGCTGGTTGAATCTCGCTTTTGTGATTTGCTCAGCAGCTCGTTTGAAGGCTTGAAAAATTTTGTGGGACAATAAAGAGCTGTTGGCAAGCACGATGTTTCCTTCTGTACTTGTGTGCCTTTGAATGGGCTAAATAAAGTTTTGTACTGTATATCACAGTGTGGCAGCTAGAGTCTTTGCTGCACACATAGAAGAAGACATGTACCGCTGGTAAACGTATCAGTGAAGGTCACAGGAAAAATACCTGTTAACTGAAGGTATTTGTCATATTTTGCAACACAAGTGGACTTTTACTGGAACTCGTGTGACGGCCACCTGTGGAATAACAGTGTTTCTCTCTTCCCAGACCGCAGTGGCACTACTCCTCTCAGTCTGCAGAATTTCCCTGAGCTGAATAAGCTCAGCATTTGCCTGGGAAAGTCTGTTTTTTTTCTCCCCTGGGCTCTGTGAGAACTCAGGGCAATTCCAAACCATACAAACTGGAGATTGTGAGTGTATGCAAGCATGTGTGTGTGTGAGAGTGTGTGTGTGTGAGTATGCATGTATGTCTGAGTGTTAATATGCCTCCCAGAGGGGCGGAGGTCTGTGTTTTGACAGTATCAGGTGTACAGGCTTTAATCTCCCTCTTCAACTCTCTGTCCAAGTCATGCATCGTTCAAATGAAAACGGAGCAGAGAGACAAAAAGAGAGAAAACTATTTCTGAATAATAAAGGACAACCTGTCTGTTTCCAAAACTTAAGGACCCTTCCCTTTATATAAATAATCTGTCTCAGGTATCTGTGGCTCATATCTGACTAATGCATGCTATTGTAAACAATCACACAGAGAGCCACGATAGGCTCAGGAAACTGTTGGGCAGAGGGAGCAAGAGAGATTGAGAAAATGTGTGTCCGAGTAGAAAAAGGAAAGAAAGAGAGAGGGTGCTCTGAACAGGGTCAGTGTTGTATGTTGGGTGGTTGTGGGAGGATGGGGGTTGAAAAACAGTCAGCCTTGCCCTCCAGGCCACCTCTGACCTGGGCCCTTTAGGGGTCAGGAGTCTTAGTAGATACTTAAACCTTTCTGCAGGATTTTGACCTGTCCTTCCCTTCTGGCCCGCCATTCCCCACCCCCGCCTCACCCTCCCCATCCCGCTATGCAGCCCACCAATAATCCTCAGCCGATCAATAGTAACTGTTCTCTCGATAATTCATAACATTAACATACACTCAATGGCCCAGCGGATGGATGGGGAAGACATAGGAGGGCCATCATTCCAGTATCGATCCCCCTTAGAGGGAGTCGATAGGCGGGGAGGTGATGGAGTTATAGCCTCCTGCCTCCTGGAGGTAGAGCCACAGCAGAGCCTCAAATAAACACACACACACACATCGCTATCTTCTCATGCCCACAGACATATGGACAGATACCGACACAAGCTTTCAGTGTGGGGGATGTACACATGTACGTGTGTCCTTTGTACATGGGATGCCGTGCCAGAGTGTCACTAACAGAGATAAGACGAAACCCTTTTAATTACCCCCCTGAGCAGGGACCTGCTTTTCTATCACCTCTCCGTCTCTGCTATCGCATTTATCTGACTCCCTCCTTCCGCTGTCTCCACATCGTTCCATCTCTTTTTTTTCCCGTTGCTCCTCTCTGCCACTCCACAGGGCCCCCTGTCCCCTAAGATTTAACTACCACTTTTGCCTTTTGATTCCATGTCCCCATCGCGCCATACCTCCCCAGCTCCCATATACGGCATATCCCCCCGTGCCTGTTTTTACCTCTCTATCTCTCAGAGAATCAGCCAGCAGCAAATCCTCAAATCACTTTGCCTTAGATGTTGCAAAGTAGTCTAAAAGTACCTGAAAGTGTTCAGAATACAGGGATAAAAAATTTGAGTGATCTCTTGGAATATGCTACTGACTAGTGCTGGGCCATCTTTCCCAACGTATACAAAATAACATAAATATATACTGTATATTACACGATTAATCGCATGATTGTCCATAGTTGATCGCAAATTAATCGCTAATTAATCACACATTTTTTATCTGTTCAAAATGTACCTGAAAGGGAGATTTGTCAAGAATTTAATACATTTATCAACATGCTTGCTTCATGCAAATGTATGTATATATTTATTATTGGAAATCAATTAACGACAATGACAAATATTGTCCAGAAACCCTCACAGGTACTGCATTTAGCATAAAAAATATGCTCAAATCATAACATGGCAAACTCAAGCCCAACAGGCAACAACAGCTGTCAGTGTGTCAGTGTGCTGACTTGACTATGACTTGCCCCAAACTGTATGTGATTATCATAAAGTGGGCATGTAAAGGGGAGACTCGTGGGTACCCATAGGACCCATTTTCAATCACATATCTTGAGGTCAGAGGTCAAGGGGCCCCTTTGAAAATGGCCAAGCCAGTTTTTCCTCACCAAATTTTTAGCGTTATTTTTGGGCGTTATTTAGCCTCCTTCCCTACAAGCTAGTGTGACATGGCTGGTACAAATGGATTCGTTAGGTTTTCTTATTTTTTATTTTTTTTTAACTGAGCCCCACAAATTTGCTTTTTTTTTTTAAATCAATTTATTAAATAATTGATGTTCAATGGAATTAATTATTCTCACTGTTGTGTATTACATCAGAAACATTTTCACAGATTGAACAAAAATCTGAACAAATGTTACTACAATTTGCTCGCAAACATTAAATTTGACACCAGATTTTTGTAGAACGATAACATGATAAATAATAATATTCAATAATGATCCTGTACATTCATTAAAAGTAGATAACACAGTAGATATGTCATAAATCTGCAGATACACCACAACTGTGTCAGCCCCAGCTTTGCCTTACTTTAGCCCACAATCCTCCCTCTATCGCTGAGCGTTTGACCCAAAGTGCCTGTGCAAGCTCTTTCATTCCAGTCAGACAAATAGTGCAGCCAGCAGACTCTCCCCTCCTCTGTTCCCTTCTCCCTTGCGACACATAAAGCACCCTTCACCCATTTCCTCCAGCTTCTCATCCTCACTTCCACGTCTCTCCCAAAGCCCCACAAGGGCCCTACACGCAGCACCCTGAAATATAGACTGGCGTAATGGCCCACTAAATTAACTCCTTGTAAGCGTGGTTTAGGAATGGCTGTAATTAGCATATAATAGGTGTGGGAGAGGAGGTAAAGGGCCAGGCCTGCCCTGGGGGCCCCGAGGCTGGGGCTGTGGCCCTCTCTCGTCTCCAGCTCTAATAGCGCCGCAAAGTTCAGCCTTATAAACATGTCAGCGAGACGCGTGATTAAACGGCACGGTCATTAGATAATGGATCCTGTACCTGTGGGCTGCCCATCACTCCCCCGTCAGGCCAGCTCAGCGCTACCTTGGCTAAGTCTGCTAACACACACACACACAGAGGCACACATATGACTTCACTGTATCTTCTTTTATCCTGCTAACTCACCAGCAAATAATCCACATGCAGGAGAGAATAAGTACGAGTGAGAAGAGAGAGAGAGAGAGAGACAGCGAGAGGGAAAGAGAGAGCAACCCCAGCGCAGAGCAGCACCCTGACTGATGTAGTTCCAATAATTGCAAGGCCCTGCTTCCTCATCCAAGTGCCTTTTACTTATTTAAACTGTTTGCTTTAAGCGCCACTGAAGCCAATTAGGGGAGGCATAATTCAATGGGGCAGGGAATGAAGGGGCTAGGAGGGCTGCGGGAAGGAGGAGGGGAGAGAGAAGAAGAGAGGACGCTGCTTTTCAGCAGGCCCTTCATCATTTTCCTGCTCTGCCCTCTTTCTTGCACTTTCACTCCGACAACCAGATTTACAGCACTAAGTCTTTTACACCTCGATTCAGATCATTCTGTGCCTGGAGTAGTGTTGTCGAAAAGAACGGCGTATCGATACATATCAGTGTTAATTTCATTAACGAAAACTATGACTTTTTCCATGACTAAGACGAGACAATGATGAGACGACACTGATGTCATTAATGGTGACGAAATCAAACATGCAGTATCGTTGACGAAAAAGGACGAGACTAAAATATAGTTTAAAACCATAAAAACTTCACCAAAATCTGTCTTTATTTTTGTCACCTTCCACCTTCTCTTCCTCTCTCTCTGTCACTCTCTCTCTGTGTCTCAAACACACACAACGCGTTGCGGCGGCGCTCAGTCCGTCTCTGTCCTCCAATCCTGACAATTTTGCTACTATAATGCATAAAGTTGGCGATTTACGGGTCGGTTTGAGGGACATTTTATGCCCTCAATGTTGTGTCAATTTTTCCCTGTGGTATCGAAAATGGTATCGGACACCAATATTTTTCAAGGTATCGTATTGAAGTTAGAAATTTCAGCATTGTAACAACACTTGCCTGGAGTAGTTTAATCTATGTAAGGAGATAAAATAATAACCAATAAAAAAGTAATGCTTAAAGGTGCAGTGTGTAGGATCTGGCGACATCTAGCGGTGAGGTTGCAGATTGCAACCAACTGAAACTGAAACGTATACCAAGCGTGTAGGAGAACTACAGTGGCCAACGCGAAAACGTGAAAACTCGAATGGCCCTATCTAGAGCCAGTGTTTGGTTTGTCCGTTCTGGGCTACTGTAGAAACATGGCGGCTGGCTCCATGAAGAGGACCCGCTCCGTATGTAGATATAAACAGCTCATTCTGAGGTAACGAAAACAATTCTTATTTTCAAGTGAATATACACTAAGAAAACATTACTATTATATTCCATTTCTGCCAACAGATCCTCCTAAATGTTACACACTGTTCTTTTAACTAAAAACAGATTATGGGGGAAGAGAGTGTAAGGAGTTACGGTTTTGAAAAACTGAACTTGAACTTGATGTTCAATGAACTGCAAAATCACTATAACCTAGTAATTCTTTTGATAAGACACTGAACTGCATTCACCTCAGTTTCTAGTACCCTTTTAATTGAATCTGGCCTTCCAGTCTGGTCTCCCTCTCGCTTTTCATTTTTGGATGGATACTTGGCCAGTGAACCTAGCCGTTGTTTTTCTATCAAGGCACTTCCCCAAGAAGACCTGCTGGACTTGCACAAACAACAAATGCCATAAAAGATAATGGTATTGCTCATGTTAACAAGCCATCAGTTATACATTCACACACAAATGCACACACCAACCCACACAAGCTTATATCCTAATAAAGTGAACCTTTGTTACAGCTCAGTCCAAACTGTCCAAAGTCAGTCTTTTTCTCGTCTTGATGTTCCGATAAAATCAAACAAGTTCAATATTATCGTAAGTTCAATGACGCGAACATTGTCAACAACCAATAGGTGAGCTCTCTCCAGAACCAAACAGGAAGCAGCAAACAGGGTAGAATGTAAACAGAGAAACTGGTGATGTTGTGGAGGGAACAAAAGCGCCTCTTTGACGTATCCTCCCATTTGTACCACGATAGAGTGGAGAAGCTGCAACTCTTGAAATCCCCGGCGAGTATGCTATATGCTATAGCTAGCTAGCTAACCACTGTCCCAAACGGGGCTATTTGCAAGCTAACGTTAGCTACTGGGATGTTTGCCATTAGCCTATGAGCTAACCATACGTGTCAGCTGAAGACTGCTGGTTTAAATATAAATCTGACTGCAGTACTCGCGCTCTCTCTTTCTCTCATATATAAATGTGTGTGTGTGTCGATTTATATGACTGAAGCTAGCAATCTTTAGATGTGAGAGGATGTCAGACTTCATTCTTTTAAAAGTCTTTTCAAAGTCTCCTAGTGTATGCTAGGCATTAAAGGAGAAGAAGTAACTGCAGAGGCAGAAAGACAATTCACACAGAGAGAGGATACCGTTAACAAAAGCACTTCACTTTGTGTGCTGGGAACCAGTGGATGAACTACGATGCAGCACTCAAGATGTAGGTGGGACAGAAAGTACCGTAAGAAACCATCACACACTTCTTCATATCTATCTGCTTCAGACATTATCCATTCTTTCAGATTAATAAGAGCTGAAGCTGGTGGAGCAACGTGGGCCGGCCCAGACCTTCACTCATTCTAACAGCCGTTTAATAAATGTGATTGCAAATGGAACTTGTCACTTGCACTGGGGAGAGCTGGCCAGTCAATACCTCAGCTGGCAGGTGCCTGGGGTCACATATAAGTCAGCAAGTGATGGATATGTATCCAATAATTGATGTAGGGCAGCAGTTATTGTCAGTTTGGCTCCTGCCTCTATTGCTTATTAAAAGCTGTTGGCCTTAAGTACCAGCCAGCCAATTACTGAGGAAGCGAGGTGACTGTTTAGGAGCCCAGACCCTTAGGCTCTCTGTTGAGAAAAGAAATGAACTAGTCTATTGTTTTAGCGGGTGCAAGCCTCTCTGTGCGTGTGCGTGCATGTGTGTATCTGAAATCCTGAGCGTTTATTTTTTCAGTGAACTTCCTCTATTTTTTTTGTGAGGCTCTGTTTCATTGTTCTACCAAAGTGGTTTCCTCAAATGTACATTTACTGTAATACAGTGCACATTAATCTGAAGTGTGAACTCCTGCCTCTCATCAGGTCAAAATAGAACCATTCTCCCTCTCTATTGTTGTCGTTGACCTTGCGGGTTATGTCAGAGCCTGAGAACAGTAGAACGTAGCAAACAGCGCTGCTCCGCGTTGACCTGCTGACCTCGCCGTGAGTTGCTTAGTTATTAATGAACTGGCAGGTTTCTTCCAGTTCCTCTATCTTGGTTCAAGGTTAACTCATCCGGAGATGAACTTGCTTGTGCTGCTGTCCATATCTCAGAGCAGAGTGGGAATCTCCGCAATTAGACACTTCCAAGTACAGGTCACCGTGTGCGCCCTGAGTGGGCGACAGTTGGTGTGACACCCTGGTCAAACGAGCACACTCCAGCACTAAATACAGTAGCACCCAGTGGGTAACTCCGGGGTCTAAAAAGTGAAGCCAATGAGGAAGTGCCTTAAACTTGCATTCTTTCCAACAGCCAGCAGGGGGCGACTCCTCTGGTTGCAAAAAGAAGTCTGATTGTATGGAAGTCTATGAGAAAATGACCCTACTTATCAATTGATTTATTACCTCAGTAAACGTTGTAAACATGAGTTTATGGTCTCAATCGCTAGTTTCAAGTCTTCTGCAATACAGCATGATGTTCATTTAGTAAATTATGGTCCCATTTAGAGTCAAATAGACCATAAAACAGGGTAAGCTTTAGGGCGTGGCTACCTTGTGATTGACAGGTCTCTACTACGCTTGTCCGGTCTGGGAGTTGTTTGTGTTTTTGTCTTATAACTTTAAACCTTTCACAGTGTGTTTTCAGTTCATGAAAGTTTATTATAACCTTTTCGGTCGCCTAAAAATGTCTTATTTAGCGACGGCCAAAATGCAGAACTCGAGACTTCAAAACAGCAGTCCACAAACCAATGGGTGACGTCATGGTGACTATGTCCACTTCTTATGTACAGTCTATGGTAGCACCATCGCCGTTGCGGCCAGCTTACCACAGCAGCGTATCTCACTAACACAATCTCCCCGCTCTATGCTCAGCAGGGAGAAAGCAGAACGAGCCGTGATAACGCTCATCGCCGCGGGCCCTAACCCTAAGACTGTGGGGAGAGAGGGAGGGGAAACTTTGGATGTGACCGTGGCGTGTAGTAATTGTAAAACTCAGAAAGAGCTGCTGAAGCAGAATTCTGACATGTAGCGCTGCTTTTCAGTTCTGATCAAAGGGTCCACCAGAGCAGCAGCTGATAACCCAATCAATTCACTCCTTTTGTTTTTCGCTGAATGATGCACGTTTAGCGCTAACCTCCAGGCAAAGAATGAAGGAAAGAAAAGGAGGTAAGGGGGGAGGGAGGGAGTGGGAAAAAAAAAAGAGTGGCGGGGTAGGAAGGTAAGAAGGGGGAAGGCAAAGAGGAGATTGAGGTAAGAGGAAGACGATGTTAAAGCTGCATTTGAATTCCGGAAAAAGTACGAAAAAAAGGGAAAAAATTAAATAAACTTGGCGGATTGTTGGTGAGTTTGATGGATCTATAGAAAGGTATTAAGGGGTGCTGCAGGGGATGTGACGCGCACAGCGGCCGATTAGAATATGAAATGTTTTAGCAGAGAATGGAGTAAAAAGGCAGAGAGATGGAGTGGAGATTAAAAAATTACCTGTCTACTGCTCTCGTCCTTCAGGAGCCAGGCAGACTGAGAGCCCCCTGCCTATAGCAGACAATCAGTAACAGACCAGGAGGAGGGAGAAAGTGTGCGCTTGTGTGGATGAGAAAGAGATAGAAGAAGACAAGGGGGAGACAGACAGATGCTTCTGTAAAGGTAGGAGGTCATAAAGACGGAATGAGAGCGAGAGAGGAGCTAATCATTACAGTTTGCAATGAAAAAAGAGGCTTCTTAGACACCAATCAATCAATTGGTCGCACGATCAATCAGTCTGTATTTAGTAGGCATCATGTCCTCTAGACAGGCTGGCAGAGGGAGGGGAGAGACACATGAAGAGGTAAAAGACAGACACCCAGCTACTGGGAAACAGACGTGTTGGGTATTGGTAGGGAATAAAGCACACGGTATAACAAAGACGCGTCCCAGAATATCTGATGGTGTGTGAACTAATTCAAGACTGTGAACTGGCGCCACATTTTATCCCTCACAACAACTGCACACCAGCCTTACACTAGATTAGTCCAGCCCACTCTGGCCATGCTGCCTGTAAGGTGAAGACTCGCCAAGACTATGACAATGATCACAGGCAACAGTCACTGAAAGCTGAGCTGAAGAGGAAAGCAAACCACAAACAAATGGAAGTAATCTTTAAAGCTGCATTGAGCATTTATATTAATAATAATATATTATATATTAATAATTATAATAATCTGTTGATTATTTTCCCGATTAATCAATTATTGGTCTATAAAATTAGAGAAAATGGTGAAAAATGTGTATTTTTCCCTATTTTTTTTGTATCACCCTTCACATTTGACAATTTTTCCATAAGAAATCGCTATCTTTGGTGTAGTTGGTGAATTATTTCAGTCACATATTCTTCTGAAAATGTGCATGAAGTTAAATTAATCTGCAATTGAGTATCGAGTCGTTTTTTTAAAGAAGAAAAAGTCAAATGATTCCAGCTTCTTAAATGTGAATATTTTCTGGTTTCTTTACTCCTCTATGACAGTAAACTGAATATCTTTGAGTTGTGGACAAAATATGACATTTGAGGACGTAATCTCGCGCTTTGTGAAACACTGATTGACATTTTTCACCATATTATAGACCAAACAACAAATAGAATATAAAATGTATCTAGAAATATAGAAAATAATTGACAGATTAATCGACAATGAAAATAATCGTTAGTTGCAGCCCTGACTGCAATATCTCAGTTCAAGTTCAGCTGGGGACCTTTGTAGCATCTCACTCCCCCTCATTTCCTGTCTCCCTCCACCGTCTGTGATAAAGGCACAAAAACTCCCCCAAAAACATTTTATTAAAAAAATAAAAAAGTTTGTAATAAAATTCAGAGTAATGAAAGACAATATGAGTGTGCTGGTTTTTTCACGTGAGAACCAGAGCTCTGGTGCTGCTTTGTGATCTGAACGAGGTCCGTGTGTGTTATGATCGTTGACTGTTATAAATGTAGTTGGAAGTGATGATGTAATGAGGGTAAAAGGAATCACACAAGGAGTAACCTGTGTGCATCCACATGTCTCAACTCTCCAGAAAGTCTCCTCTGTGTATTCCAGCACCCTCGTGCGTGGCGCTGGCCTGCCCTGACGGATGGGGATTAAAAGACGCTAATGTGCACGCGGGGGCTGCTGACCTTCCACAGAGATTGACTTTACACCAGTGGAAATGGAAGCCAGTAAATCAGCAGGCTGCTGTGGCGCTCGTCCCAACGCATCCCTCCCTCTGACACTGTCAGCCCAGACAGGAGCACATTAATCACAAACATAGGCCCCAACACTGTGCTGTAGGTACAGCGGTGTCCCATCCATTTACCCATTTAGCACTGACTTTAACACACACACACAACGTATACACAAATGATGAGATGGACATGCATCCATGGATGCCCAAAAGCACAGACAATCTCACACATGCAGGTGAAACAATTATTACATACCTCATTAACAACAAGACTACATTGTTAAAATGTTCTAGGTTGTACAAGGACTTAACTTTCAATGCATTTACTACCTTTTTAGTACTCTGATTTTAATCTAAATGTCTTACTAATGGTGCGTTATCTTTGCAAACAGAGGCCTGCAATCTGTTAGTTTCTGCTTTTTGGTTTTTATCTGTGTGCGGGGAAGAGTCTTTTGTTTGTAGTCTCTGGCAGCCAGGCCTGGTTAGGGAAGAGGAACATCTGTGATAAATTTCATATCGAACCAAATGAGCTCTGGCACAGCAGAGGGCCCATGACAAACTTCCTGCATGTGCTAATACGAGGATGGATTTGGAGCCAGTCAACCGCAAGCTGGCACACACACACACACACACACACACATACCCATTTAAACACCTAAAACACGCATGCGTACATGCTCACGGCCAAACACCCGAGTGCATGCACTTATCGTTATCTAGAGAGACATATAACTCCTGCGATAGGCACGTTTCAAAGGAATAAAGGAAGCAAACATGAGCTTAATTTAAGTGTAAATGGACATAGAGAAGAGGGACATGAAAGCAGCATTTATCTTTGAAATAAAACTATCCACACCACCGGCCACAGAAAAATAAAGTATATTCAGTGCATTGCTCTCCAGGCGGTGTTTGGAGTATTATCAGCGGTGGAGTAGTTTCACAGTGGTAGTTGATAGAACTCATTCAGTCTTATTGACCAGTAAAGGGCCCCACTGAGACTGGAGTCCCTTTATGGACTGACCCTCAGCATTTCACCATACACAGGCCAGAGGCTAGTGAGGGCCAAGGGGGCATTAACCCTCCCACAGGTCAGGGCCCCGACCCACTACAGCCGGCCAGAGCCCGCTCCCAAGCCCAAGTGTGGCCCGCTCCACTCAATACCCTTTTAATTGCATCGGGATGGTTTGCGACCTATCGATTAATACGTGTATTTATGTCATCCCGGGCCCGGAGGCTACATTGTATTTCTGTGTGGCATATTCATTTATTTACCTATCTGTCCCGCCCCTCATGCATCATCCATATATCTATCCATCTCTCCTCCGAGAGCACTTCAATTCAAGGGCTCCCATAATTACTGCAGCCCTATAATTGAGTGCTTTGATTTAGGATTTTTCTGTTCCCTCTCCCCTGCCACTGCCATCACTCGCTCCACGCCTCTCCCAGTGAAAGACAGAGGGATGAGATATGGAAATAGAAAAATGGGAGATGGAGAGTAGAAGATACCCCCCACCCTTACATATGCAGACACACACACACACACACACACACACACACACTCACACTCTCTCTCTTATCACAATCTACTGTTTCTGTCATCCAAGAGGGGAGGGGTAAGTTGATAATTACTGAGGGAGATTCATGCAAATCGATGCCAAATTAAAGCATTATAAAGGCTTTTATCAGCTTTTCTTTTCCAAATTGAAGACGATAAAAACCCATTTGAGAGGCGGGAGAAATGGCCCCCGTCCCTTCATTTAAAAAAAGAGAGAGAATTGTAATTATGTTAACACCAATAGAATCCAAAACCCCCTTTTCTTAACTCACTTACTCATTCATAATTAATTAATTTCTCGCAAAACTGGGCAGGGAGAACAATGCCGTCCAGCGTCTCCTCCCCTCTCCCCTCTCTCTCTATTTTCAGGAGAATAAGGGGGAGTGCAGGAAGATATTGTTGAGTATTGTGACAGAGGGCTCATTTCCATACCTAGCCTAACATTGGGATCCTCTGTTTCCTTAGCTTAGCTCTATCTGCCTCGGGGCAGCAATAAAAGTGGCTCTGTTTTAGAAACAAAAGGTGGGTGGACAAGGACGGGATGGTGCATCTGGAGCTGCGCGAGGCCTACAGAGACTCGGAGAGCGAGACGGAGACAGACAAAATTAGAAGAGATGTCCTTGACCACAGATATTTCCTTAACACCAATGGAACAAGTCTGTTATTTTTCCGTCCACGCTGCCAATAGACGTTGACGCGGGGTCCGTTACCAAAACATGGAGTTCCCTGCGCGAACGTCACGGCCAGTTAGTCCATATACCAGCTCTGAAGTTCAAGGCTGCGAGTTTAAGGAGAAACAGCTCTACTGAGTAAGAGAAACAGATAGCTACAACACGCAGACACAACAAAGATAAGGCCTCCAAGTGAGAGCGATTGAGAGAACGACCGCCTGACAGACAGTCACCTCAGGGCTGTCTCGTCTGATCTATTAGACATTCAACACTTCAGTTATAGCACGCTCAACGGCAACGCTCCTGCTCACCTCCCCCCACCTGAACGCTGTGACGGGACAGACCAAACACACACATGTGGAGGTGTAGACTGGGTGTGGGGGGGGCGGGAGTGCAGAGAGATAACCTGTCACTCCACAGGGTCTTTACACGTAACACATGGTCGGCACATGTACATACATCAACCTTTGCACCGCAGCCAGCCTGATGTGTGTGTGATGTGTGAATGTCTGAGATCTTAACTATCGCACACCGTGTCACTCGCACACCAAACACACACAATTTTCAGACTAACTAATAAAATACTCATTCCTCAGAAAAAGAAACCGTATGTTTGGTATGTTTTTCTACCTATTATTAGGTGGGAACACTGTCATTCACACTGATACACACACACACTCACACACAGCTGCAGGGTTTGGCTGAGCTGCAGCATTTTCTGCCGTTTATGACCTTATTTGGCCTGTGTTCGGAGGGGTCAACAGCGCCAGCCAGAAGTCGCTATGCTGCTAATCCAGGCTAATGTGCTGTTGACAACAGCCCAATTACACAGGACTCCTGCTGAGAGAGGAGAGAAGGAGCAGGAGGAGGGGCTGAGGACGGAGGGTGGGAGGCGATGAGGAGAGAAGAAGAAGAGAAGGGGCTCGGAGAGTTAAAAAAAAGAAGAAGGAAGATGCCAAGAGAGCACGTAAGAGAAAAGGCAGGAAAAAGAAATACAATAAACATTAAAAAAAAAAGAGAGGCAAGGGGAGATTGTACATGTGTGCATGTATGTTTGTGCACGTGCGGTTTAGTGGCGAGGCGTGGTGCTGTGCAAACACAAGCCTGCTGGGCAGAGAGACAGAGGGAGACTTGGTGAGGCAGTGTGGAGCTGCAGGGAGCCTCATTACACCCAGCAGGAGCCTCACTCTGCCTCATCACTTCTGGCTGTATTGGGAACAACCACTGCTTACGACTGTACGTACACACACACACACACACACACACACACACACCACAGCACCGGATAGTATAAGCACAGGCAAGCTGTCCATCTCACAGCTGAGCATCAGTTATCTAAGCTGCTTCTGTGGCGGACAATGACGCGTTCATAACTTATAACTCACATTCTGGGTGGATCATCATCATTCATTACCTTCAAAGTATGAAATGTGCAAGAAAACGCATTCCAAGTCTTTTTTGCACCATACTGAGCTAGAGATGGGTGACAAATTAAAGAATAAAAATGAATATATTAGTGGAGAAACAAAACTAATGCAGAAGCACCCATACGGGGCATGAGGGGTCACTCAAAGGAATACTTTGTCATTTTGTGAAATACACATGTTCGCTTTCTTGGCGAGAGTGAGAAGAGAAGATCAATCCTGGGAAAACTGCAACTTGCTGTTTTTACACGCGAGTTTTCGTATGGATGAAACAAACAAGTTATAGCGTGTTAATTAGTGAGTTGGAGGTGCTGGTGGATTTTATCCCCTGTGGACAGAGCCGGGCTAGCTGTTTCCTATTGTTTACAGTTTTTTTGCTAAGCTAAGCTACAGAGTGGCATTGATGAAAAATGTCAAACTATTCCTTAAATGTTTAGATGAGTATGAATATTGAATAATACGCCTTCACAGTCAACAGACGCCAACCCAACTGAACAACTTTGGAAGATGCTTGACAACTTTCTCCACCAACCGCCATCAAAAGAACAAATGAAGGATTATCTTTTGGAGCTATCGATTATTTTAGTAATCGAGTATTCTACTGATTATTCCATCGATTAATCAAGTAATCGGATAAGAAATACTTTTGCTTTATTAAGGATCAATAGTAAATATACATAAGAGAAAATAAGACGGGGTCTCTAAAAATGAACAACCAATTGGTTTCCTTTTTAGAAAAATCTAAGTTTAATTGCTTAAACTGCATACAATAATATTATCTGTCAAAACTAAACCCATTTACTGAATTTAAGTGCCATATTACATTCTTGGTTATAAATAAAACATTATGAAATGCAAAAAATAAATAAATGCCACGCTGCTGCAGACTGGGGATGCACAATGCATCCAAACTGATCAAAACATGTGGGCACAAAATACAGGAGCTACTGTATATCCACTATTAAGAATAAAAGGATGTCTTTCATCTACAATCTTTTGACAGAAATGAGCGCGTTCCATAGACTGAAAAAATTAACTGCATTTAAACAAAGCCTTGATGCAAATTCGATGATTTTTAGTAATCGAGTTACTCGAGGAATCACTTCAACCCTAATCTTTTGAAAGAATGATTATCAACCCTCTAGTAGAGAATTAGATAATCCATGTCAAGGCACACTGAAGCTCGTAGGGGACAGACACCTTACTAATATAAGGTATAATAAAGCACACATCTGTATCTGCTCAGGTAGTGGAAGAGATTTTTTTGTAATGGTACACGCTGTGGTAAGATACGATACGTTGACCAAGTGTAAGATACTGTGAAGCGACACTCAGAGCTATGAATGGGCAAATGACATCCGCTTGAATTAATAATGTTTTCTAATCAAATGGATGCTGTACAACACATCACCACTCAAGAAAGGGGGAGCTGACAAAAGAACAAGAGGCTGGGGGAGATAACTTAATGAATTGAGAGCTACAACCAATGGCTGAAATACATGACACATAAATGCATTTTAACAAACTCACGCATATGAGTGTGCGCACGCAGACACACACACACGGACACACACACACACACACACACACACAGTCAAAACAAAGCTCATCAGCCCACCAACAACAGCCCTCCTCAGGGCCACAAATCCAGGAACATAAATCAGGCCTGGCAGGAAAATGAGGCTTGAGGAAATGGAGAGAATGAAAGGCGGACGAGTGAGAATGGGAAAGAGGGGAGGACAGCGTAAAAAAAAAAGAGAGAGAGAGTGGATAAAACAGGCAGGACATACAGAGAGGAAGTAGGATAAGCACCAGGAAGGAAAGAAGAGGTGAAAGAATGGAGTGGTGAAACTGAGGTAAGGGCACGGAGGAGCAAGTGAGCATCTGAGAGAGAGAAAGAATTAAATAAAAATGCAATAAAGCAGCCGGTGTGAAATCAATCTGCTTAGAGTTTTGTTTAATAAAAATTCATGAAGGGCTGGTGGCCGAGAGCTCATGAGAAATATTGGTGGCAATGTGGGGGACGCCAGACATGGAGGGGAGGATGGAAGAGAGGGGGGGGAGGGGGGGGTGGCTCATGTCTCTGTTGATCGTGTGTGTGTGTGTGTGTTTGCTTTTGGCTGTTTATCTGTGTGTTTGTTTTGACACCAGTGTGAGTTACAGGGCTGCAGTGAGTCCGTGAGAGAGCGGACAAAGAAGAAAAGGATTGAAGGTCTTCATAATAACAGCCTTCCTACAGTGGAGAGAAGGAAAGGAACTGGGCTGTAAGTCATGGTGTCTACATGTCTGTGTGTGTGTGTGTGTGTTTGTGTGTCAGCGGTGGCGCACATCTTTGTCTCTGTCTCGCTCTCGCTCTTCCTCTCCTACTTTCTTGTCAAGGCCTCAGAGTGTGAGGCATGGCAGGGTTATACCAACGTGGTGTAAATCTCTGTCTTGCACGGCAGACAAGTCCAGGTCGGTCAGTTGTTTATGTGCTGAAGACAGATGTCTACACGCCACCAGCACGCATGGTCATTTCAATTCATTGATTAATCGTTCTGTCTATAAAATGTCAGAAAATAGTGAAAGGTGCCTGCCATAATTACCCAAAGCCCAGGATAATGTATTCAAATCGCTTGTTTAAGTCGACCAGCGGATTTAACCAGCAAATGTTTGGAACTTTTTCTTGAAAAGTGACAAAAATTATTAATCGATTATCAAAATAGTTGCTGAATAAACTTTCCGTCGATCAACTTATCAATGATTCCACTAATAGTTTTAGCTCTGATAGAGCCAGGCTAGCCGTTTCCCCCTGTTTCCAGTGTTTATGCTAAGCTACGCTAACAGGCCACTGGCTGTAGCCATATATTTACCATAAAGAGTGGTATTGATCCAAATCTCTGCAAGACAGCAAATGAGTGTATTTCCCAAAATATTAAACTATTCCTTTGAGAATCGAACTGTACAACTGTAATTACTTTCTGATACAACTAATACCCTAAAAATCCCATAATGCTCAAGATGAGGGATACTGTCATGGCTTCTCAGAAGGAAACATAAATTATCAAAACATCAAATCTCAGTAATAGATGCTTTTAAAAATCTTGAGCAACGTTATGCTACGATGGCAATTAAAGGGGCTATATGTAAGAATCAGAAATTGCTTGTTCACAGCGACACCTGTGGCCGCAATGTCAACGAAAGTCAGCGTCCTGTTGCTCGCGCTCGCGCTTGTGCTCGCGCTACATTGACATGAACGAGCACCGGTCTAAACAGTGAGGTGACACACGTCAGCTAACACACAATATCACTCTATATTTCACCTGCTTGGCAGTAATGTTAGCTGACCAGACTAAGGTCTCTCCATGGATCAATGCTGATTCTAGTGCTGGCTTTTCCTCCCGACCCAGAGGGAACGGAGGGAACGGGGGGGGAGACGGGGGGGGGGGGAGAGGAGACACCGACACCCGGTCGGGACGATAACGTAACTCGCTGCGGAGCCCCGTCACTTCACAAGACACGGGAAACCTCTGTTGGTCTGGAGGAGCGGCAGCATTTATTTCTGCAAAAACGTCCACTGCACATTCACTAGATATTCTCAGAGCTAAACTAACTCTCTGTAGTGTGTAGTGTGCGCGCGTTCACGTGGAGTACGAGCGAGCCGAGCGGGCGAGAACGAGCGGGGTGTGCAGGCAGCAGGCAGCAGGAGCAGAGCTGCTGCGCGCTCGCGTACCCACACGCGAGCGCGCATGGGATTCCGACCCGTTAGGATTTATGCACGTGAAAAGTTACAAATAGTCCCTTTAAGCAAATGGACTGAATATTTATTGTAATCTATTGTTTTTGTTTTTTTCAATCTTGTTTTGCACAGAATTCCTGAACAAATGCATTATGAAATAACTTGATAACACAACAAAATGTGCCAAAGGTCATGTGGGGAGAGAATACTTCTGCAAAGCACTGTAGACAGGATCCAGCTGCAGGGAAGCTCTTGATGCCCCCATCCTCTAAAGGTCTTTCACAACGAAATAAACACACACACTAGCACACAGAGTTATGCATTATTTCGTCATCCCTTGCACCACTTCATTATCCAGCTGCCAGTACAGGCAACGACACATAACCGTTGACTTTTACTGTCAACATGTATTGTATTGTAAATTGCTTTGAGTAAGAATACGGTCTGAATCCCTGCAGTCTAATCTAATGTAACACATTCTGCAGAATATCGGCTGCCAGGCAGGTCTGAGGGTCAGATAGCAGAGGTCAGAGGTCAGGATACAGTAGTGATTTAGTATTTACAGTCATGATACGTAAGGGTCAGGGCCAAGACAATTTAGATAAGAACTCTTTATCTGTGTCCCCTTCCTTCCTTCCTTTATTTCCTCCTGTCTTTTCCTTTTCAAGCACAGAAGGTGAAGTCAGAGGTTAGAAAGTGAAAGCCATTTCTTGAACTTCCTGTTGTTAACCACTGCTTTTGGGCAAGGCACGTCTTGTTTTTACCTCAGAAGTTCTTTCAAACATTATGTTAAATTGTATTTTTCCTTTTTGTTCTTTAAACAGCAAACTGGAGTCCCTGTTGTCTCTTCAACTCCCCCCTTTAGTTTAAAGGCACAAGCAGCTCGTCCTCCTCAAAGCCGGACTGTGCTGTCGACACGCTTACTTTGCACCACGAGCCTTGTTACGGTAAGACGTGATGGATATCAGACACTAGAGCCTGAATCCAACTGCCTCTAAAAAGAAAGTAAAAGCTTTGTCGCGCTTAATGAAATCAAGCTAAAGGTCCCACCGTTGATCTGGAGGAAAGCTTAAGGTCAAACCAGGAGCTGACAACTGAGATTTGAATTCTGGAAACTTTATCTCAGCTCTCTAGTCTTAGTCCAAGAGATGAACGAAGACACCATATTACCAAATAAAACAGTCTCAAAAACTTTGGGGAAATGTTTATGAACACTAAAATACAGATTGTGTACCCTGATTATGCAAGATGTCAGATTATGTCGAATTATTTTCTCCATAAAGCAAAAGATTTGTTTGTCACATAGAAGGGTTCTGTTTAAGGTTAAAGATTTATTACACGCAGACTTAGAAACTGAAAAAAACTTGTTTAAGCTTGAGCAATGTTGGTAAAAACAAAATAAAAGCTCCTTGCATAAGTTGGGAGCTGATCCAAGGTCACAGGAGTCAAATGCTTCCATCCAGCTCCCCACTTCCATGTCACTATTTTCCACTGCACAATTTCAATGTTAAACTACTGCCTGTGTCTGCTTCTAGTCATACCTCTGCACGATTCTTTCAAGGTGGGAAACTGTCCCCCCACTGTCCCCCACATGTCTCCCATGTAACTCTGTCCTGTCTTTTGTTACCGCCTGCACACTCCTTCCTTCCTGTCCTATTGTCAGAGAAGGCTGGGGGAATCCCTGCACTCGGATATGAAGCCCTTTGAAACCTCACGATCTCCGATGTCCTCACCCTGTGTGATATTCATACGGATAAGGGGCCTGCAGGTGAGGGACAGGACACGCTTTCCTGCCCCTGTCAGACACAAAATTCCGTGGTTTGCACACACACACAGAGACACCGAATGGAGGCAAATCTGTCAGTGTAGGAGAAAGAAAAAAAACAAGGAAAAAAATAAATATAGAGGAAAAAAGAGAGAGACTTAGGGCGCTCTCTCAAGCCAACATTTTGTCTGCTTTAATCAAACTCTGGTGCAGTTTGTTTGGGCAGTTGTGAACGCAGTAATCGTACCCTGGTGGTGCGGACCAAAACAACCAGTCCGAGACTACTTGCGAGATGTGGTCCCGGACCGTTTCCAAGTGAACCAAAACGCAGGCTGCCTGTGTGGGCATTTGTTGAGAAGGACACAGGTAAACGACAGGTTAAAATGAGTGGGAGAGGACGGACCTGGACTGTTGCAGAAGTCCGATGTTTGCTTGACATTTGGGCTGAAAATAACATACAGAATACGCTAAATAAAGTCCACAAAAACAGTGACGTTCATTAAGTCATAAACTGGAGGAGAAGGGATTCGTCGGTCAGTGCCGAGTCAAAGCGGAGCATCAAAGTCCGCGATTCCCTGTATAGAAGTAGTAGCTCTTGAAATGAAAACGATAAATTTATTATAAATGTATTTTTTTATTTGGTCCGCTTTGATTTGTGCACTGTGAAACCAAACCAGACTAAAATAGAAATTGCACCAGAAGTATCAATGCAACTCTGATTCGGACTAGCCTAACGGACTATGGCTTGTGAAAGCGCTCTTAGAGGGAAAAAGAGCAAGGAAAAGGTGAGACGTGCAAGCAAATAGTATCAGGACCACGTTAGGAAAAAAAAATCATTTTTTTGTTTTAAACCCAAATGCACTTTAAATCTCAAAAAGGAAAAGAGATAAAGAGGTGTGTGGAGAGAGAGATAAATGTGGAGAGTAGACAAGGCCTAATGAAAGCAGGAGGTTGCTCCTTGACAGCTGTAATGAATAACACTCAATACTATTAATTGGTACAATCGCTGTTCATTTAGCGAAATCACTAGCAGGGCTACGTGAGAGTGGAGCTGAGCATCACGGTCACACTTAACTGAGCACCTTACTCCCCCTTCCCTTCATCTTTTTTTTTTTTACCCTTTCCTCCATTGCGTCCCTCATTCTACAGAGGACATCCTGTACCTGTCAGTGTGCTGTTGTTTTTTTACTCTCTTCCTCCTGTTTCAACCCCCAAACAACCCAAAACTCTCACTTTCCCTGTCATTAACCAACTCACTGTCCCATCTCCATCTCAATTTCTCTGTCTCCACCAGCTGTTCGGGACAGTGTGTAGGCCATTGGTACAGCGATGTACTAATAGCAGGAGGGTAATTGTCTCAGACCGTAATGTGTGGTGGTTTAACATCAAACAGGACTGCTCAGCTTCCCCCGCTGCTTCCCGACTCCACCTGAGACAGCTGTCTAGCTCTGCACATATTTTTACTATTATATTCAAGTACGGGAAGGAATAGAGGAAAGAGAGTGCAAATAGATTCAAGTTTGTGTCATCACCGAGATCATTTTAATAGTTTTTCGAACACCCACACACACAGCTTTGCCTGAAACTCATTTTGGCAGGGATAACTTTAAGAGCATAAGGAGAAGGAAAAATACCCCCTCCTTCCACCTGGGCAATTAAAGTGGGAGCCAATTAAAATGAGTGTAATAGTCCCTGCCGGGTGAGTTGTTAAACAAGATGGGGGTTATTGTCCTTGGAGGAAATGGCCCAGAACTCAAGACATCTTTGCTCTTCTGTTTGATACACCTGCCCCTCCTGCTCCGTGCTCCTCCTGTCCAAACTTTGCTGCTCCACAAAGATGAGGCTCTTTTTAAAAAAACACTTTTTAGGCACATACTCTGGCATCTTCTAAAAAGATTTTGTGACTCTTCTAGAAGGTGATACGGAAAGAAGAAACTACTTTAAGAGGCTACCACATTTGCCAAGTTCAGGCAATAGAGAGGCGAAGTCCCGCCCCTTCCAGTGGTTCACCATGGGACATTACTTCGGAAAAAGTATGAACGGTAGTCAACGGAGAGAGACAATTATTTTTTTTATCCCGTTTGAATTGCGCCATGAATCACACATAATATGATGTTTGTCAATTTAAAACATAATTTTGCAAATCAAGAAAGTCGCAGTTTGTTGTGAAATTGTTGAAGTATAAGACTGTGAAAATACGTAATTAGAAAGACTACGCACCCAAAAGTCCCATAAGTGACCCTGTGTGTTTTGTACTTGGATGTACTCACACCAGCAACGGGTCTGACTCTTTCTTTTGCTTCCCGGCTGATAAAAAGACCAGGAGCCGCTGGATAAAACACATCAGGTAAGATAAAGTCACATTTTTGCGTAGAACATAGCTAAGTTAGCTAGCTAGCTAGTGTTGGTGACGTATGTTGTGTGAGACGAGAGATGTGGTTCACCGAGCTGTTTCTCACAAAACTAAATGATACTACGACAAACTGTGACTTTCTTGACTTGCAAAATTATGTTTTAAATTGACAAACATCATATGTGTGATTCATGGAACAATTCAAACGGGATCAAAAAAAATATTTGTCTCTCGTCGTTGAATACCGTACATATTTTTTCCGAAATAAGGAAATAAGGGATGAATTTCCACCTCCAACACAGGCCCAATTTCACCCATGTGTGTATGTGAGTGTGCGTAGAGATTACAGGAAGGCCCATCCCTAGCTTCCTCTGCTGCCCAGCGCTCCAACCAGCTTCTACTTAATGACCCTTATGTAAGCAGGAACTGTGGGAAACACATCTGCACTATAAGACCTGGTTTACTGCAGAGGTCAAAAGGTGACTCAGAATAGAAAGATTATATAACAATAATGAGCAATAAAAAAACAACTACTTTGATAATACACAGCGAGTGTGTTATGGCTGTTTTGCAACAAACATGGCACCGCCGTGGCAGATGATTTTTCTCTGGCTAGGTGTGATGCTGTGTGAGCATGTGCGAATACATCACTCCCATGCTTTAATGTTTCAATCTCAGGAGATTAAGGGCCTAATCAAGCCAGCGTCTGCCCTAATGGGGGGAAATTGAAAGATAGATATGGTACTTTACACAGCTGATTAACCAGCAGACTGTGTTGGTGTGTGTGTGTTTGTGTGTTTGTGTGTGTGTGTGTGTGTGTGTGTGTGTGTGTGTGTGTGTGTGTGTGTGTGTGTGTGTGTGTGTGTGTAAGATTGTAAGAATCTTTCACTAGAAGCTCATTAAACTAATCATGTTTGTATTTGTGTCATGCACACAACAAAATAATAACTGATCACATTATTTGCCTGTGGACATGAATACGTAGATCTGCACATATTGTCGGCCTGTGTTAACTGCCGAATGCATATGTAGATTTGTAGTGTGGCACTCTCACTTCAACACGGCTTGTTTTGCTGCTTCCGCACGGCTGCTTCTGGAGCCCGACCAAAAAACTGTCCAGCCAATATTATCGGCCCCTCTTAGCTCTTCACACATTTATTGGTATCGCCGAATATGTCGGTCGATATGTAACAAATTACAGCACAGAAATGTCAAAGTTACGATTGCCGTAATGTAGAAAACAATGGCGCCATTTGTCCACCAGAGATTGTAAAGTAAAAACAGTAAAAGTCACAATCAGGACTAGATATCTTGGTCACAATTATGAAATAACCAAATTTAAGGGATCCTTATCAGAAATATTTGTTAATATTAATGTTAAAAACAAATATCAGCCAATATGTCATCATCACTTTTTTTAACCCTTATATATAGTCTGACCGATTTTTGATAGTTTCAAAAAAATCTGATATATATCTGATATATCGGCCAAAAAAAAAAGTAGATAAACACAGAACATAAACAAGCCATCTAGGGAGTTCTTAGATTAATTGTTATTAGAGCGGCAATGATGAATCGATTATTCGATTATTTGCACAACATTAATCGCCAACTATTTTGATTATCGATTAATCAATCGAGTAAATTTTTAAGAAAAAACAAGTCAAAATTCTCTGATTCCAGCTTCTTAAATGTGAATATTTTCTGGTTTCTTTACTACTCTATGACAGTAAACTGAATATCTTTGAGTTGTGGACAAAACAAGACATTTGAAGACGTCATATTGAGCTTCGGGAAACACCGATCGACATTTCTAAAAATTTTCTGACATTTTATAGACCAATAAACGATTAATCGAGAGAATAATCGACAGATTAATCGACAATGAAAATAATCGTTAGTTGCAGCCCTAACTGAGAAATTTCATCGTTGAAAAATCAACTTGTCAGTGCTCTCTAGTGGTCAAACTATGTAATGGAGGCACTGTTTCTAAATGACCTAACGGCTTGTTTGTGATTTCTGTACCGCAATTTCATGTTACTTATCGGCTGGCAATATACACCAATACTGATTGGTTTTTTTACTGTTCTGGTATTACTCTCAAATATTAATATTGGTATCAACTTAAAAAAAAAAAAAACGTATTGGTTTGGCTCTGCTTGCTTCATTCCCTCAGGGTGTTACAAGGTCACTCTTGTAGGCTAAATTAAATTCAACAATGCCATTTAAAAGTTTCCCAATCCCACTAAAAAAACATCTTAACATAAATCCACATAAAAGTTTCACATTTCTTGCGGAAAATGAGATTTCACGGTGTGCGTGTCAGTAAAATCTATACTTTGGTTAATTTATCTAGAGAGAATCTGAATCTGAGAGAACATTATTTGCCAATTATACTAAATTATACTTTTTTTTAAGTCCAATTAGCCGTTAAATAACTTCCCTCGAAACACGTTGTAAACAATCAGACCTAAGGGCTCTCTGGTAATATCTGAATTATGCATTGAATGTTTGATTGATGGGAGCGTGCTTCAAAATTGTATCTTGATTGAGCGATAACTGCTGTGTCAATAACAAGTGTTTGATAGATTGCTAATAAGCGCTACTGAGCCTGTAACAAGTGAGCAGTGGCTGTGTGTGTGTGTGTGTGTGTGTGTTTCTCCGCGGGGACCTGTCAACCCATCAGCCTTATCAGCTGGGTGAGAGGTCTGCACGGCGTCGCTGAATATCTCTTCACCTCCCGCGCAAACACAGTGGTGTCACAGCGCGTCTCCTCCCCAGGAGAGCGCGGAGGGGCTAAAGAGGGGGCTTCGCATTTTATGAGGCGAAATAAAGTAACATATGGAAAGAGGGCAGGCGAGGAAATTGCGCGCGCGTGTGTGTGTGTGTACGCATGTGAGGGTGGGAGTGTGGAAGGGCGAGTGCGAAAGTAGCAGAATGTGCATAGAGGTGCGAGGGGGTGCAAAAAGAAAGTGTTTTGTGTCAATAGGTGCCGAAAACGGGGCGAACGGAGTGGGATAGCGAAGGGTACGTGTGACAGAAAAGAAAGCTGGTGTGTGTGCACGGTCGTGTTTGTGTCTACGCGGCTGTGTGGAGGAGACACACAGAGAGCAGCGGCCTATGCAGTGTGGTGGAACTTCTCTCATCTCAGCGCATTTGGTTTGCTCCCATTCTTCATTAACTCCATTAACAGATGAGCCGCGGCGATTAGCGAAGCTTCCCGCTGATTCAGCTCTCACACCCCCCCCCCCCCCCACCCTCCGCCCCCTCTCCCTCTTCTCTACCCCTCTGTCGCTACCTCGTTCCAACACTCCTCCTCCTCCTCCTCCTCCTCACGTCTGGGGGGCTGTAAGACCATTCAGCCCAAAGTCACAAGGAGAAATGTACTGTACATACATGCACGCACAAAACTGTGCACACGTGAAGGAAGCATCATGCAAAAAATAATGGACACCTTCTAGGATTTTAATCACAAGGCATTTCATAGTTTGCCACTTAAGCCACAATAAGTTAAACACCCGGGTGTGCGCAGAGGGCCATAAAGCCGCTCTATCCCTCCCTGCAGTGCCTCTTTATTCAGCTAACAATTTTTACTGCTCTGTGCCATCTTAAAGCCCTCTGCTCCTCCAGCGGGCAGTGCCAAGGGGGCAGTCTGCCTGCCGTACACTGTGCCATTAGCCACGGCTGGCTCTTTAGCCAAGAGGAAAAGGGAAAACAGGCACTGATTGCCAAAAGGTACTTTAGAAGAGGGAGAGGGGAAAGTAGAAATAAACAAAGAGACAGACAGGCGAAGGAGGTTTTCCTTTTATTCCCCAGCATCTGTTCTATAATAGCCCCAATTAACAGATTAATTGGACTCACATTCCTCTGTTATCCCTCCTCCCCTCCCTCGTCGTGCCTAAACCTCACAAGGAGCTAAAAATTAGGGAGTATCATGTTGCCATTGACTGACTCTTCAGGCCCAGCAGTGATTTAGATCCTCTTAACGGCTGTTTCAGATTTGACACGCGCACACACACGTGTCACAGTTCAGATGACAAACCTCCCTGACAGAAAAATGACAGCATTTGTCCACCCGGGAGTCACAGAAGACCGAGGCCTCAGTTCTGACTTTTGATCGGTAATAAATCATACAACAAAGAAGCTGCCGCTCAGAAATCTCTTCTTCCTCTTCCGTCTGAGATCTGAAAGGTCGTCGCAACGGTTTTCGGCGCTTTGGAAACAACAACAATAACAACCACAACAACAAAAAGACTTTAAAATGCATAAACATGGGTTTCTTAAGGGGCGCTCGGTGGATGCTTCATGGATGGATCAGGACACACACGGTTACACACCGCGCTTTTTTTTTTTTTTTTCTCTCTCCATCTTCATCTCCAGTGCTCTGGTTTTGCATCATGAAATTAATGACCTGCCAGTTGACTGAAGTGAGGCTGTGCATGTTTGTGACTGTGTACAGCTGTGCACACGGGTAAGTATCTGTGAATGTGTGTGCATGTGCAAATGCTCATTTACATATGCCTTTGGTTGTCTATGTCTGCGTGTGTGTGTGTGTGTGCGTGTGTGTGTGTGTGCGTGTGTGTGTGTGTGTGTGCATTTCTGTGTTAACGAGAGCCTGTGCTCCGAGCATCGCGGTGGCCTGAGGATCCCAGGGTGGAGCTCTTTTTGCCCTTTCTGACACGAGGCACTTGCTATAAATTATTGACACCCCCCTCACCTATCATCTCATTTCCCTCCTATCCATCTCTCTCTGCCCCCCGCACTCAAACCCTCCACCTCCTCAACACACAAAACACTTAAAAGGGGAAACCAACCTATGTTTCCTTCCACGGAGCCATGTGCGAGGCAGAGAAACAGGCCTGCTGATTGAAGCCTTACACGTTGCTCCCGTCTTGTTACTCCCCCTGCACATCACAGCGCTGACTCCAAGCACCTAACACAGGAGGCTCACAACATACATACTCCCGACAAATTAATTTTACCTCTCTGCGAGCCTACGTCTCCATCAACCTCTCCCCCGATTCAACCCTTTTCTCTCTCTCTCTCTCTCTCTCCATCACTCTTCGCGCTGAAGACGAGAGAGAAGCTGTGCCATCTGGCTGCGTGTCAAAATAATATCATTTAATTTGTTACGTGATTAAATGGCTTCTTTTCACTGGGAAGCTCCGACTCCTAAAAAGTACTTACCGGGCTCTGTGTATCGTCTGCTCGACTCTGCCTCGCGCTCTCGCTGTGTTTTCTACACCACACTACGAGTTTTCTTTTGTCCCGCCGTACACGACAAAAGCGATCGCTCTTTGTCTAACTCGTCTTTGTCTTGTTCTGACTGTCTTGTCTCAGGCCATTTTCAGACACCGGCAGTCTAACCTTCTCCTTTCACACAGGCTCACATTATTAGGATCCTAAATACAACAAAAGGCCCACACAATAGGGAGAGAGAGAGAGGCGCATTGGACAGTGTAAGAAAATGGAGCAGGCTTCCATTCTTCCAGTGACTCTTGCCTGTCTCCTACATGAATAAGAGGCATGGCTAAACGTGCTGCATAATTTGTACTTTTAATGGCAGAGCCTTCCATTCCTGTGACATGACTTAATCAATAACCAGGCCTGTCGCAGTCTCAGCCCAGACTCGGCTGGCGTTTTATTAATTTTGAACAGGCACACTAACTAGGCGTCTGCTAGCGAGAGGCATTTCACACAGGATAATAGGCACCCTGGATTGATAGGTTCATTCCATGTATGCTCAAACCCTCATCCCTCTCTTTTCCCCCTATCTATCTCTCTACCCCCTTTATCTCTCTCTCTTTCTCCCCTTTCTTTCCCTCTTTCTGTCAAAGAGTGATTTAGGGAGGACTACGGGACGTCTGCGTGTGCGTCAGCTGAGGGAGAGATGGATAAATAAGAAGGGAAGAAGGGATAAATAAAGAAGCGGAAAGAAAAAGTGAGACCGAGGTTGTGACGGAGAGTCTTTGTCTAGATAATAGAGAGCCGTGACCGACGAGTGTCCACCACAGTATCGCTATCTCTCGGGTGGACCACACACACTCATACCTGCACCCTCAGGGGTCAAGCCTTTTCGGTAACACACACACACACGAGCATCCACAGTTAAAAAAGAGGATGGAATAAAATGCAAAGCACATCCAGAATAGACACACACAGGCTCACATGCAGATGAAATATGCACAGAGAATACATTAGCCAGCCAGTCACCCTGATCTGTCACCCTTTGACACCGATCAGTTCAACAGTGTGCACGCCACGAATGACATCACTTGAGAAGAGCAAAGCACAAACAGGAAGACACACCGAACTGCCAAATATCTCATTATGGGGAATTTGTAAACAAAATAGGAAAGCAAACTTTAAATACAAGAAAAAATAAAGTACGAGTAGATACATGTATGTCTGGTTGAATACTTTGGTCATGTGAAATGTAGCCTTAAGTTCTGTGATCCAATCAGATGGTCTCGGTGTGTGTGTGTGTGTGTGCTGGAGATAGATCAGAGGCACAAAGACTCAACACTCAGCCATTTGAAGAAACTGATAATGATGAATGTACACAAGAAGTAAAACCGAACCAGTCCTCCAGCGAGTCTTTTCATTCGGATTCACCCACAAGGCAGAATTTCTTCGTGGGATGACGACATGTCTTGTTGACATCGTGAGCTACTCTGCGCTGTTCCAAGTATCTCAAAATTAGTCATGATGGGGAAGGCGTGCTGATGTGTTACTACTTACTACTACTTATCATTATTCATCTTAAACCTGCAATAACTGATTTTCACTCACGTGGCGGCAGCAGAAACAAGTTATGAACACAAACGTACGCATCATCACCTTTTAAATTAATATGGCAAACCAGTTAGCAAACAGTTGCCAATATTCACTCTCTTTTTAGCTCCGTTTTTGGTCTCTACCAACTCCTGACGGAAATATCTGTCTCTTTAGCTGCTAAATGCTCTACTATGTTCACCAGCTAGTTGCTAACTGTGTCTGTCTGCTGTTTGGTGCTGAGCAGGTAGTGTACAGGGAGTTTTTGATAGCTTTTTCGCTGTAAACGGTAAGAATGGAAATCGAGAACCGATTCCAGTTGCCTCTGAGGTTATCAGTTCCTTTTATCGATGCCGGCATGTTTGTCTGACAGTTGCTCGTTGCAAAAACTCAAGCGTCATGACGTCAAACTCTGCGCCTACACTGCTTTAAACTTGCAACAAGAAGGAGTCATGGTGGAGAGGAAGAAACAGTCCAAAGTACCAGTTTTATATTTGGTTCAAACTTGTTCCCTTTTGAAATGTAGTCTTGTAATTTATTCTAATGTTACTCAGCATACATGCCTATTTTTTTTAAAGAAGAATTGTTTATTTTATTAGTCAGTTTTATATTTGTTTTCCAAGTTAGATCCTTTAAAAAAAAAGGAGCATTGTAATTTATTTGAACATGATAAGAGTCAGAGATAATAAAACAGCTGCATCGAAGTTGAAAACCTGTGTAGGCCTACTTCTTATCCACACAGAAAGTTTATCAGGAATCAATCAGGGAATCGATAAAGAATCGGGCCGATAAGCAAAATCAATAATGCCATTGGTATTAATAAAATCGAATCAATTCCCATCTCTAGTTAACAGCTGCCTGCCACGGCCGAAAACAACGTTATGAGAGCCGTAAGGATGAAACAAAACAGTACAGTTGCAGGCCGTACAGCTAAATAATGAGCTGAAACTTGCTATAAAGCTCCGTAAAGCCGATGGGAGCTGCAGATTTCGAGAGAACATTTTCTGTAGTTTCATCACTCCGAGCGCCCCCTCTCACATTGTTAGATCGCCGTCTGATACATTGCTATTACATAAATATTGATTATATACATTACGATTCACCTGGCAACGATTCAAATGCACAACGATTCTTGATGCATCTCTATGTATCGCATCCTCAATTTTGTGTATACACAATATATAATTTTAAAGGTGCTAAATACGGGATTGTCTCTCAACGGCTCTCAACATGGCGACAGCGAGATGGCGGCTCGCAGCTAATGGCGCTAACAGCGCTAACCGTGCAAACAACGGCAAAAGTGCTGACCGAGATAGCAATGTTTACCTGGGGGGGGAACGGAAGGGTCAGTGCTTAGCTTCCATGATGACGCCATTGGTCAGGACGGCTATAACCGCCATATGAGAGCAGTGCAGAGCGGCGGCCGTGACCTAGCCAGTGGGGCACGCTCCCATACACATGCACTAAAAGCATGTGCGGCCGGCCCGGCGATGTCAACAAAGCACAGAGAAGCTCAGATTACAACACACAGAGAGGGAGAGCTACTTCATTCTCTGCTCAGGTAGACATTACTCCTCTATATCTTTACATAGCAAATAGTTGTTTGCTGCTATATTAATGCTCTGGATATTTACCACCTTTAAGAATCACATAAGCAAACAAATCTTTGAAAAATGTCAAGCACATGGTCGATAGATAACGCCAGCATCCCCACTTCCTGCTAATAGTCACTTCATTGCTCTTATCTCTTCATGTGGCCTTGAGGATTATCATCCACAATAAGCACAAAATGTCTCCACTCTGTTGTTGACACTGTGTTTATCTCTGACCAAATACAGCATGGGTCTGCTCGCGATGAGGGTGGAAAGTTCCACCATCATCATGTTTGGCCAGTTTAGATCGCTTTGCGTTGTGTATTTGTGCTTGGAGGGCTAAAAGCAGAGGACTAAACAGTTAGCCCCTGACACGGGCAAGCCTGTGACTCATCTTGTTGATAGGCCCAGGGACAGAGGGAAAGACAGATGGATGGAAAACAGCAAGGCGGGCGGAGAGGGGGGGGGGGGAGTGCGATAGATACTGTAGGTTTTGGTGGAAGGGAGGAAGAGAAAACAAGAAGCATGTGTTTACCAGAGAGGCCGGAGAAAGAAGGAATGCATCTCTCAAGATGAGTCAATATTGTTGACAGCCTCCTCATTCTCCTCTTTCCATCATGACCAAACACCAGACAATGAACAGCTTATCATACTGGCACTACAAAATAATCACACATAATCACAATAGTCAATAACTCTGCACGCAGTGAACCGTCTCCTACCTTGACACAGATTATTGGAGGCAATATTTTTGGGTTTCAGCGTGATACAGATTGCACTCTGCTGCTCTGTTATGTTTGGGTAAATTATATCCGAGAAGAAGTTGCGCAAAGATTACGAAAGTGCATTAGTTCACTGTCCAAGAATTCCTATCATTCCTCGGCCCATTTGAGATGTTTGTGACCTTTGTGTTCTGGTATGTACCACACAAACACCCACAAAGTTGCCAACACGCACAACTACACACACACACACACACACAATGGACATGACTCTGGTTGTTCTGTGCTAGCGTGACTCACATTCAGCTTGTTCTCTCGAGTCTGCTCCCTCTGTGGAATAAAATGTCTCGGCCCTGACCACTCTGATTATTACACTTTTAATTGAGACATAGTCAAGGTTTGTGTTGCTCAGACAGAACAGTCTATTCTCATTGATACTGGAGGTTTGCATGGACACTGATCTATTTGACTGCAAACTACACTTAAAGAGTCAGTTCACCCAAATTACAAACATGGTATTGGTATCTAGCCATGCAGAAAGTTTTGTTTCTATTTACAGGTTTTGAAATATCATCCTCTGAGGTTTCTGCCTCCAACCCAATACAATGGAGGTCAATGGAACTGCTTTGTTGGTACTCAGAGCATTAAACCATTTTAGAAAGTTCAACAGCAGCATCTCTTTCCAGAAACAGTGTCCCCGTTGCTCAGGATAATATATAAAATACACTGTCCACAATTTGCATTCGGGCGTTTTCTTCTATAGAAAGTAGTTGAAATCAAAATTTTTCACAGTGAGATCTGTGGATTATCCAGAGTAACAGGGGCAACTAATTTTTATAAACTTAATTTTTCAAGCTTTTGAGTTGTGCTTAATTAAAAAAATTTAAAAGATCAACAGAAAATTAATGAACACCAACTTTGATAATCAATTAATCGTTTAATTAATTTATCAAGCAAAAGAATCCAAACATTTGCTGGTTGTAGCCTCTCAAAAATGTTAAGGATTTGCTGCTTTTCTCTGTTTTACATCATTGTAAATTGAATACTTATGGGTTTTGGATTACTGGTCAAACAAAACATGCAATTTGAAGATGTCACCTTGGGCTCTGGAAGACACATTTTTTCAAATTTTTTTCACATTTCAAAGTCTTAACTATAAATCAATTCATCTGAAAACTTTTGAGCATCGCAAATGAAATTCCATTCACCGCCATTGTAATGGGGTTCAGAAATCTCAGAGACAGATCTCAAACCCTGGGCTACAAAAAAAAAACATCTGTATGCCTTGATATTACTAAGAGTAATATTCATTCATTGGATGAACAACCATTTAAAGGAATACCTCACCCACAAAATGACCATTTGTATATCAATTACTCACCGCATGTTAAGAAAACCTTGTTTTTCACGCATGCCTCCATGCGGAGAATCCGAAAACGGCCACTACCGTCTCATGTACGGACTCGCAGCGCACATGCGCAAGCACGAGACGGTAGTGGAGGAAGTGTTTTAAATAGTACGATTTTGGCAAAAATACATGTGTTTGGGAAGTAGTGAGCATACGACTGGATAAACAAGATACATTGAACGAGTTGTGTGAGAGTCTGTAAACGGATGTTTTGATATAGTTTTGCTGTTGTTAAACCTGGCCTCCATTTATTTCAATTCATCAAGGCTATGCTCTGTTTTTGGCTTCTCCGTTCACCGTGGGGGCAAACAAGAAAAACAGTTCTCTTCAAGAATTCAAGGTAATAAGTGGTGAGTAATTGATATAACTAGAATTACTGCCTTGCGGTTGTATGCCTCTGCCAACCAGTCAAGTTGCAGTTTACACCAAGGTCTGTCAATCACTTTATCCTATTAGACACTTGTGTGAAATTGTCATAATTAGCATATGAATTCTTGAGTTATAGTGACCAGTGACCTTTAACCACCAAATTCTAATCAGTTCATCCGAGAGTACAAGTGGACGTTTGTGCCAAGTTTGAAGAAATTTGCTCATGGCGTTCCTGAGATATCACGAGAATGGGACGGATAGGAGATCACAGTGACCTTGACCTTTGACTACCAAAATCAAATCAGTTCATCTTCTTGAGTCCAAGTGGACGTTTCTGCCAAATTTGAAGAAATTCCCTCCAGGCATTCCAGAGATATCGCGTTCACGAGAATGGGCCAGACGGACTACCCAAAAACATAATGCCTAATGCTGTCGCCGGCGCGGAGGCCTAAAAATGGTCATTTTAAGGGTGACGTATTCCTTTAAGGCAATGAGTAAAATGTTCAGAGAAGATAATAACAGGATTTGAGCATCCATAAACTGTTGCAATTCTTCCATTTTTAAGTATATGCTTCACTTTTCCATTGACCCACGGTTTGGCTTGCATCTTCATGTTTCCTGGCCGTCTGAAGTTTTGATGTATGTGAACCCTGCTGATATAACTGAACTCCCTCCTATGTCTCCCAGCAGTCCTGAGACTTCATGTCTTTATTTAAGCCTCACCTGGCCACCGCTCAAAAATTACACCCCTCCTATTCACACTTGGCTCTTCCTTTCTTCACCGGCCAAACCTTTTGATCTGTCCCCAACCAACCCTTTCACTCCCCATCTCCCTCTCTCCTGCCATCAATATTTCATAAACGTACAGTGACAAATTTATTTGAATGCGGTCTCCGGCGCGGACGCAGAGATGGATGGGCCGATCGGGGTGGCGGTGGGCTGGTGAGCGGCGTGGTAGCGAGCAGCTTTACCGCATACATTAGTCACACGCTCGCTGGCTGCTGGTGGAAGAGAGGGGGGCCTAGGAGAGATAGTGTACGGGGGTTTGGAGAGAGGAGGGGGGGGCATTGTGTGTGAACCGCATGCATGTCTATCAGAATGTGTTAGCGAGCGAGAGAGACGGAGAGAGGAGGGGGCTACTCGGAGAATTGAAGGAGTACATTTATCATAGTTATAGCTTTCTCAGGCATCCATTTTCCTGTGGTCTGTTGACAGCTAGTAGTATCTGCATACCACCCCCCCATCTTATCCCACCACCGTGCGTGATTGACGGCACTGGGCTCCGACCTAACAGGCCTGGTTACACACTTCAGGGCTGGACACACACATGCACACATGAACACAAACACACAGAACCTGAGATTTCTGCTTATTCCCAATATTCTGTGAAATCTACCGTGCAGGTCATTCTTTCGACTCATTTCAGCTACCACTGCATCAAGGACCTAGTCTGCCACAGTGAAACTCCTATGACTTTAGATTGACTTTAATTGGACGTTGAAGAAAAAATGTCCATGAACTTTATCTATTTGTGTTGTGAAATGTTTCAACATAATATCAATGGCCGCAGATCATTGTTACTTCAGATTTGCACAAGACTACCCATTTTATTTATTCATTACCTCCGCCAAGGCCGAACGCCTAGGAAGGAGGTTATGTTTTCACCAGCGTTGGTTTGTTGGTTTGTTTGTTGGTTTGTCCGTTTGCAGGATAACTCCAAAAGTCCTCGATGGATTTGAATGAAATTCTTTAGAGGGGTGGGGTGTGGCACAATGAACAATCTATTATTAGATTCTACTATTTTGGTGGCGATCCAGATTATGATCTGGATTCAGGAATATTTTTAAGAATTTCGATCAGCCTGAGCATTAAAACCACAGGGTATAACACATGCGCAATGTAACTGATGACGCGTTGATGACGCATGACCGCGCCTTCTTCACTCAGAGAGAGAGCGGGGGGAGGGGGGGGTACTGTAGATTCGGCGTTTTTTTCCACATTAAACTCGGTGAAATTACAGTTGAGTTCGACCAAAGCACACTTGGTGATTGTTGGAAAGAGTAACGACGATGGTTTAGGTGAGTTTTATTTTGTTTCTGTCCAGTTTGAATGAAGTGTTTAACGATGCTCTGCTACGTACTGCTGATCTCAACATAAACAAAAACACACGTGGATGATGGCGCAAGCTGAACGGAGAGGGGGGCGGAGGCCTGCGCTCTCCGAGTGCCATTCTAGTTTATTTTAAAGTTTTTGCTAAATGAATGAAGGGTGGACAGTAACTAAGCGAGAAACAGACGACAGAGGTAAAGGGCCATGTGTGCATAGAGGTAACTCTGCGTTGACTGTGAACATCCAGAGGAAGATGATGATTCAATTATGACCTTTGCATTGTACACAGTGGGTTGACTGCCCAAAAAATCCAAGCTCTGTGACTTGCCACATCATTGAAACAAGACTAAGGTTACAGCGGTGCAAGCAGCTCTGTGAGGCTGCCAGGCTCATAGTAAAAAAAAAATTAATCGTTAGTTAAAGTATTGGGGAAATTGAAATTTTGACTTGTTGATATGATGGTGCTACATGAAAAGTCAGGGGATTATCAAAGACCATGAATGTCTGCACTAAATTGCATGGTTATCCATCCAACAGTTGTCAAGACATGGATCATCAAAGTCAGCAGGCTTTGTCCTCTGGGGCCCATGAATCTCTACAAAATGTCATTCATCCAATGTTTGTAGTTTAATTTCAGTCTGGGCCAAAGTGGTGGCCAGATCAACCAACAGACAGGCATTGCCGTCCCCAGAGTTGAGCCGCTAGCTACTTTTTTACTCCAAACATACGATGTTCCTGTAGTGAGTTAGTGATTACTTGGCTGAAGATTTCTCTATCTAGGCTACCTGTGATATGGCATTACGTGATCTCTCCCTCGCTGCAACCGACACAACCTCTAAGCTTTATGAAAATGAATGTGCGATGATGTCATCAATATGCAAATGAGCGCAAAGCATCATTTGCACCTAAGACCTATAAAAACCTAGGGAAAACCTAGATGTTTTTTTTTATGAATTTGAATTGATTAGACAAAATGTATTTGTTATCTCTACTGCATAGATTTGCTTCTAGGCCTACTTTGTATTATTTACTGCAGTTAATAAATATTTAAATAGGCAAAGTTTTTCTCTTGCTTTTTTTTAGTTTATCTTTTCAATTAATCTTCTACACCCCTGCACCACTTATGCAATAAGAAGCTACTCTTTTTATGTCTTTGTCTTAATCGGTTGCATGTTTTCATACAAAAGGAGCTTTACACACAAACCTTATCAGAGCTGAATATTTGATGACTGTAGTGTTATACATTTTATGTAGTCTTGATTTGGGTGTTTACAGTAGTCATTTACATTTAAAAGGGTTGTAAATCTAGTTTTTCAAGTAAATTGCAGCACACCATAGTCAACTTTAATCAAATAAAACGTAATTCCCCAACAACAAAATTGTGGCTAGTGAAAATGCTGAGTGGCTAGTAACTTTGGAAATCCATTAGCCACAGTGGCTGGTGAGCAAAAGAGTCAATGTCAAGCCCTGCACGCAACCAGGTTTCTAACTGGCTTTTTATATATGCACATGCGCATGACAAAGACCTCAGACAGACACTGCAGTTTTATCAGGAAGAAAGGAAATCATCATTACAAGTAGCGATACATCCTTGTATTAAAAATGATTCCATCTACATTCAGACAAAAACCAAAACTCATACAAAATCACCTCTAACTGCAGGTCTAAATAAGTCATTTCCACCACTGAACATTTGACTTTTCCTCTGTGAGGAAAAACTGTGTTTTGACAACAGAGCCTGTCCTTTGACTGCGCTGTCAGCCTATCGACATAAAGTTACAAACAATAACCAGGAAGTAGCATTTTGTATGTCTAACACAGTAGAAAAAATAAAATAAGATAAAATACAGTTGTCCGATTTTCTGCATTCTCTGAGTAGCCTGGTTTCTTGTGTGCATGTAAACATAGTATTTGTTAGTGTTAAAGGAGTAATTCAACAATTTGGGAGATACGTTTATTCGGTTTCTGGAAGAGAGTTAGATGACAAAATCCATACAGTCTAATGTCTGTATGGTAAATGTAAAGCTACAGCACAGCAGCCAGTTACCTTAGCTTAGCTTAGCAACACTACAAACATGGGGAAACAGCTAGCCTGTGGTGACAAAACCCACCTACCAACCCCTCTAAAGCTCACTAATTAACATGTTATATCTCGTTTGTTCACTCTGTAGCGAGTTTTAAGCTTACACCGCCCCTAGCACCAATAGGAAGTGTTGCGCTACAGCACGTCTAGAATATTTTTACAATATGTTATGACTACTTTTACTGCCACAGGAGCAGAGAAGAAGAGCTGCTATGGGAGCCTGGATGTAGCAAGCGAGGAGCAAGTGGAAAAAAATGTGTTTTTTCAGGGGCGGCGAGGCTGGAAATAGGACAATGACGTGAAGTGTCGCGGGTCGGCACATCAACGAGCGCCGCTGCGCACCTAGCTGCCGCCGGTGTGTGCGTGGGGGGGGGTGTACATCGAAAATAATAGGGGCGGCTGTCTCGACGCGCAACGGCGGTGTGTTTTGGCCTTTAGAGTAAAAAAAACGACAATTCGCCATTTGATGGGGGTTAGGTAACCGACTATTTCTTGACCAGGACAAGTGACCTCCTGCAGTCTCAAGTGGTTACTTGTTCAGTATACTGATGGTAAACTGATGGTAAATATATTTACCATACAGATATTAGAGTGGTATCAATCTTCTAATCTAATCTTCCCAAAATGTCAAACTATTGCTTTAATCTGGGAAGGAGTACACACCTCCATGACACATGTTGTTGCCAACAAGCAAAGAGTTTCCCTCAAATTCATGGATCTATTACTCAAACTGGCCTCCCTGGACTGTAATACAAATATGTATAAATATAAATAGATATATAAATACATACTTATAGTGTAGTCTAGGCAGCGGTGGGATAGTTCACTGTTGCAAGGAGAGAAGTGAGCTAATTGTTATAATTATTATCATGACTACTGGGAGAAGAGAGAGGAAACTGATTATACCCAAAGAGAAAGGGGAAGCGAGCGAGCGAGGGAGAGAGATTACCTGCCTGTGAGTAGACGGTCATTAACCTCACTTTCCCTCCCTCACACACTGTCCATCTTGTGCCGTCTCTCTTGTCCAGTGGAGTGCCAATCTATATCCAATTGTTCCCCTCGTCTCTCCTGGACCACACTAATTGAAGGCAATGTGAACATGCTTCTAACGGACTCTTATCTCACGTCTCCCTCATCCTGAGCATGTACCCACACGGACGCACCAGAACACCTGTCCTGTACATATCAACACACAAACAACTACAGTCTGCTCTGACACAGAGAACAGAACATCATGCAGCCGTTATGCCTCCGGAAATAAGAAAGCTGACCACCAATTAACAACACATTGGCAAAGATATGATACTAGGAAAGTCTCTTTTTACTGTAGGCTGTTTCACTGTAAAAGTTGAATACAGTAGGAGATGAAAAATATATATTTAGGCTTTGTTGTTAAAAGAAAATGATACCAGCAAACACACATCACCATCCCAATATGTACAACATATGGCTATATATAGATACAAGGGTGTTCACCCACTCAAAAGCAGAACACCGGCATCTTATGAAGATACATCAGTTAACCATATTTAATATAAACACCAGTGTCTGGGGACCCATAAGGGTTAGTTAATACACTGCCAAAAAGTCATAATAGAGGTGTGGTGTGATCACAATAAGGGCAATATTATCATAGTCTGAGAATAATGACTGATGTCTGACAGAGTCTGCAGAAAAAACCTACTTTGCATATGTAACTGTGTGATTCAGAGTCACGCTGAGTGAACTCCAGTGAACTATGGGAAAGGGTGACTCACGCAATGTCACGCACAGTTCCCTGAACCTCACTCTTCTAGAAGAATGCACACAAATTGGTCCAACATAGCAAGTAATACCTGGTGCTCTGGCAACTTGATAACTATAAACATATACACTGTTTGGCACACATACCCACAAACACAACCTTTCCTTTTATCATCAAACTAAGTGTTGAACAGATAAATACGCGGCAACAATAGAAAATGACGCAATTAGAGCTGGAACTAGGTAGGGGATTCTTTGAAACGAGACATCAATAAAAGATGAAAACAATAAATAGAACTTTCACTTCAGGTAATCCGAATTTAACATTATAACTCCCAAGGACAAAGATATACCATATTATATAAAATTAGCTATTTGTCCTGTTAATTTATTGAATAATTGTTAAGATTCATGTTACAGAAACAATGCCTATCCAGTTATGGTGTGGCTGGTCTTTTATGGTTTAACTATTCGGAAATGAAACTGTAAAAAAGAAATTTCAGGTCTGCCTTGTCTAGACAGCATCAAATGTGTACACGCAGTTCTGCGATGGTGCTAATCTCTCACCATTAGATCAAAATTAAGATTAAACTGGAATTCAAACAATTTACACTCTGTTCTTCTTCTGCAAAGGTATAAAGCAACACCTTACAATAATGTACCAATAGAAAATGAAAAATGAACAGCAAAGAAGCAACAACTAATTTACTGTCAGCACTAGATTCTCATCAAATCATTCTTAAATGAAACAACTACCTTCTCTATATTCATTATTGTGACAAACAGAATAAGTGCTGCATGATGCAACTGGAGTGATCAAAAGAGACATTTAATAGTGCATTTACATTTCTATATGTTCACTGCACTTAATATAGTACTACAACAAGGAGAAAAACTTGTGTAAAACACTAATTTTCAAGCGCTATCTTATGTTTTCTGACTCGCACATAACACCTTGCGTCCATCAACATGTTCTGCACACAAAGTCAGATGTTCAGCTCAAACCCCAAATTGAAAACTAGACGCTAGAAATGCTTATAAAGAGAAGTAATTTGTCTTTATAAACAAGCAACTGAATATCATAGCTTAAGAGAACATTTTAGTCTTAAACTCTGTTACACAACAATTAAAGGACTCTTGTTTTGAATTTTCCAACAGTTATTTAATTACAGCTGCAATTACCGGGTAATTTTAGCTCTACCATGTATTGTTTACTGCATACATTTCCAGTACTTGAAGAGGCAGTGAAGGCCACAATCATGCCCAAACAATCACCTATCCCGACTGATCACTCCCCGTCCTTTAAATATACAATTGATAGAAAGAGTGAAATACAGAGAGAGAGAAAGAGGTAGCCTGTGTGCCCTTGGAGTAATTAGAGCACAAGAAAACAACCACTGTGGGAAATTAACTAAACACACACACACATACACACACACATACACACACACACATACACACATAGACACACAGTAGTTGGACCACTGAGGATAGACCGCCCTCTACTGACGGACCAGAAAAGGTCAGCAGCAAATCTGCCCAGCCTTCAACTCTACATCCCAAAACACACACGAGGGTTGAGGAAAAATAGATAAAATGATTAAAAAAAAAATAAGATAATTTTTTTAATTGTTACTCTCAAAACACAACCACAGTAACAAAAATGTCTGCGAAATCAGCAGAAGAATGGAAATGCTCTTGACCTGAAATGAATCTTCAAGTCATTTAACTCCTCATATACTGAATAAATGTTGAGGCGAACCAACCGTGACAAACGGGATTGAGTTAATCTATCATTATTTACCCTTTTTTTTCCCACATTGCACAGTATTTTTTATCATCACCTTGTTGTTACATCCCTATTTGCCATACACAGAGTGGCTGTGTCACTTATTTTTATTGTCAAATAACCTCATCGTGGGACACGGCGGGGACGGCCAAGTGGCGCAGACTGCCAACTGTTGACTGTGAGAGTGAGACTGAGAGGGGATGGATGTGTGTGTGTGTTCTTCCTGGACATATTGCTGCATCCCCTCACACCTCTGCTTGCGATGGATGAGGCGACAGTGTGACCGCTCGGGTGCCAGAACGCAAGGAGCGTTGGGAGCGTTGTGTGGTAGTGGAACGGGTTGCTTTAGGGTGAGGTCTCGAGAGGAAAAGCATATTGAGAGAGGCGAGCGGAAATGAGGTTCGGGTGAGAAAACAGACCTCATTTGATAAGTTAATACTGAAACATTGGCGTTTAACATTAGGACGTAGAGCACGTGTGTGTGCGCGAGAACACTTCTGGCTGCGCTTTTTTTTTACACTTCCTGCCCTATTTGGGATATTGCCATCACTGGTAAATGTACAGATTCAATACCAGGGCCCTGGTGAGAACATGTGCTAGTGAGTGTGTGTGTGTGTGTGTGTGTGTGTGTGTGTGTGTGTGTGTGTGTGTGTGTGTGTGTGTGTGTGTGTGTGTGTGTGCGTGTGTGTGCAGGCATGCATGTGTCATGTTTAAGCGTGTGTGCGTGTGCAAATCGATATGGAGGCGTCATCGCGGGTTCTCTGCTCGTCTGAGAAAATCGCACCTCGTGCTCGCTTCCAACCCCCTGCCAGGGACAAGACCCGCTGACAGCACCGCATTGTTATTTCTTCATGTTTGTCAAATGTGGCGTCTCGATGCACATGCACACTCACACACACTCACTCACTCTCACACACACACACAGATGTTGTCAGCAGTTCCCATCTTTTCAGACACCTCTCACTCCCAAGTGAGACAGAGTTTGTCAACTCGTTGCAGACAACCCGCCTGGAATCCACACACTCTGTTTCACAGTCCCGTTTCCACAGCCATCGAAATCGCTTCCTAATTAATTTATTAAAACGACTCTTCACTCTGTTAAACTTTTCTTGTTAGAGAGAGAGAGAGAGAGAGAGAGAGAGAGAGGGTTTGCAACCGGCGATGTCTGTGCTTTGGATCACCACAGGAGCTCTATTAGCACAAAAGCTTTGCAGGCACACACTTTAAGAGAAACACACACACACTCAGAGGGTGGAGAGGAGTATCGTCAGTCCACCTGCGTTCAGACAGGCTACCTCCTGTTCCTCCTGCCTGCAGCAGGCTGGCCCACCGCTTGTGTCTCCGTCTGCAAGCAGCCGCCTTTTCCAGCTCAGCAGCTGAGAAAGTGCCAATCCCACAGTTTAAAGGCCCCACTGGCCCTGCCAGCATGATAGATAGTTTAGAAATGAGGACGCGTGTTTAAAAAAGAGGAGAGGAGAGGGGGAAGAGAGGGAGGGAGAGGAGGGAGGGAGAAAAAAGGCACGCAGCAGCAGCTGTCAGACAACACAGAGCCCAAGCTTCCATGACCACGCTCTTATCAGAGAGAGAAAATAAAAGAGAGGGACTTCTGAGAGGTGAGGCCTAAGCTGACAGGCACGGAGTAGAAGAGGACTCCAATGGATGAGAAGATAAAGACATGCAAATACGAACTTCTAGGCCGTTAAAGAGATTAGATTACAGAGGGTACATGACAGAGAGGGGGCCCCACCAGTTCTCTACAACCGGTACATTTACATGCACACAGCAGCCTGACTGCTGTAGTTTAAAATAGATTAAGATACAGTAGCAGTTCCCCAATCCTTCATAAGGTTTGTTTGATCTGGTTAATGTCTAGAACGATGTGTGTGAGCTTACAAAAAAAATACTTGAATGAAAACTGGCATTAATTATTATTTTTCTTTGGAGTTTACAGAGCACCACAACAGATGTGATGGTACCTGAGTCGCCAGATGTAAAATGAGATCTGCTGCCACTCAAACATCGCTTTGCACCTATTCGACTTTGTCACGTTTGTTTCTAAAGTGCAGGAGCAAAACACAGCAGTTCAAAAAAACTGATGAGTAATCTGAGTCTTTTAACAGTGTCATGCTTACTCCACTTTTAACATCAATTTGTGGAAGATAAAGATGCTGCACATGAGAGTGCATGTATTTACACTGATTGACATGAACGTGTTAATGCCATATGCACAATGGTCATTAGCGGGTTGTTTGAGATGTCACCTCTGTGTGGGTAATCCTGACAGAGTGTCAGGTTGACTCCTAATGTTCACACTTCTGACACCTTCAACCCCTCCCAGCTCCATCATGCTCTCTCACACACACACACACACACACACACACACACACACACACACACACACACACACACACACACACACACACACAGATTCAACAGGTGGGACTAAATATACATGTCACATGGTATAGTCATGCATATTAGTCGACACATTGTTGAGTTTAAAAATCAATTTTTGCAATAGTCTTGCCGCGGTAGTCGGTGTTACTGGTTTTCGGGTACACTCTACACTGATTACACTACTTGTCCACCGCCCCCACCGTCATTTTGCTTTTTTAATAGAAATTAAACCCATTTGGTCATTTTCGTTTATCAGCGCCGTATGTATGTAAATATATAGTCAGATGACGGACGCTAAAAACTGAAAGTGAAAGTGTCTGCTCCGTACGGAGTCTCAGCACAGAGCAGCAGGAGTCTGATTTCACACACAGGACGAGAGACAATTGACAGACGAGACGATGGCGGAGGATTTGGTGTAAAAGCGAAAAGCAAAAGCACCTTTACGGCAATAATTCGGATTTAAACCCAATGCTATTAGGGAACCATAACGTCAATGAGGCAATTGCCGTGCGGAGGACGGAGCGGTCACAGCCGGTGTGTGGCGCAGCGGCGCCGGCCGAGGTGAAACCTGCGGCCTCGCAGCAGAAACTCAGCCAAGACACACAGCCACTCGACGTTAAAGATCAAAGTAAGCGCGCTACACATATTGAGCGTCATCTTCCTTTTAAAATGTCCGGTTTAATCAGTAACACCGGTGTTGTCACAAGTTTATTAACCGGTGGGAAAATTTCTTCACCGTGACATCTCTAGTTAAAAAACACATTTTCCTCACCTTCTACCACATCCCAACACTACATCCCAACACTGCACCCCTCTGTCTGTGTTCCCTTCTCTAGGTGAGGAGTGTAAATGTAGTCAAATGGGCTGTAATTCAGGCCCCAGTGAGTTGGGCTCCATTTGCAGATATATGTATATGCCGCCTTCTTCTTCCTCCCACTGCTCTCACAGGGGTCCTGCCTAACACTTATTAAACAGATCTTAAGAACATCTCCATTCATCATTGCCACCTCGCTCATGCATCAACGCTTCCATGTGTGTGCGTATACGTGTGTGTGTGTGTGTGTGTGTGGCCCCAAGAGGCCTACTGTCGGTTTAGAGAGGGGCTGATGTAGGAAGATTAATACTGGTGTGACGGCAGAACCATGCCAGGGAGGAAGGGTCACTCATTACCCATCTGACCAGCCATCTCCAACCCAAACACATAAAAAGAAAACACGCACACACACACACACACACACACACACACACAGATGGCAGCTGCAATAAAGAGCTTCTGTAAACTTTCTTCCGTCTTAATTCTCCACCCCCCTTTTCCTGCTTTTGTTAACTTTGTCCTCACTCTCCTCTCCTCCTTTTCCTGTTTGTCTTTCGTCTGCCTCTCGGATTTTTATCGGGACTGATGAAATATATCGCTATAGTCTTGTTAAGTTTAGGGGAAAATGCCGGGTGTATAAAATGAATTGACTGTCTCCGGGCTCATCTTTATGGCCGGAGTGTGGAGGATGTATGGACAGAGAGGAGATGGGATGTGGTGGAGACAGGAGAGGGGTCAAATACTGCAATTACCGCCCAATTGATTTCCATTGGTGTGACGGAGAGAATAAGTGTTACTCCGTCAATGTTCACTCAACCTGGCAGGGAATCCTCCTCTGAGAATGAGGAAGAGAGGAGGGAGAGAAAGAGTGAATCCCTCTACCAGTTCATTCATTCATCCAGTTATTAATTAGGATGTTCATTTCATTTCTTTCATATGTGTGTTTGTGTATTCATTCATTCACATCTGTAACAGCACAAATCATAATAAGCCCAAGATATCGGCATTGGAATATGTTTAAAAATGCATCCTAAAATTAGGGCCAAAATCTTCTATCCCGATATAGGTCATTTCAAATCTCGATAACGATATATATCACGATATAGCATGTTTTCTGGTAATTCTGGTGATTATTAATCACATGGTAAAGCCTATTTGTGTATACTCCTGTGTGAATTAAATACTTGACAAATTAAAAGTTCAGAGTATTTTCTCATTCTGTTTTGCTCCTGCAATAACCGTGCACATGTTGAATTTGCACATCGGTTTGCGACCTCATTTAATAATTATTTCAAAACAAAAATTGTAGCTTGCACACTTAGTAAATGTGTATAGTATGTTATTCTGTATATATTTTATATTTTCTAAGTTAGTTGTAGTAGTCTGGTATATTTATAGTGTATTCTGATATATTCTTTATATTGTGTATCCTATAGATATTTACCTCTAGTGTTGATATGTTTATTTACTGTGTATTTAGGGCTGTCAATCGATTAAAATATTTAATTGCAATTAATCGCATGATTGTCCGTGATTAATCGCAAATTAATCGCAAATTTTTTATCTGTTCTAAATGTACCTTAAAGGGAGATTTTTCAAGTATTTAATACTCCTATCAATATGGGAGTGGGCAAATATGCTTGCCTTATGCAAATGTATGTATATATTTATTATTGGAAATCAATTCAAATCAATTAACAACACAAAACAATGACAAATATTGTCCAGAAAAAATATGCTCAAATCATAACATGGCAAAATGAAGCCCAAGAGGCAACAACAGCTGTCAGTGTGTCAGTGTGCTGACTTGACTATGACTTGCCCCAAACTGCATGTGATTATCATAAAGTGGGCATGTCTGTAAAGGGGAGACTCGTGGGTACCCATAGAACCCATTTTCATTCACATATCTTGAGGTCAGAGGTCAAGGGACCCCTTTGAAAATGGCCATGACAGTTTTTCTTCATCTAAATTTAGCACAAGTTTAAGTCCTTCGCGACAAGCTAGTATGACATGGTTGGTACCAATGGATTCTTTAGGTTTTCCAGTTTCATATGATGCCAGTGTCTTCACTCTAGCTTTAAAACTGAGCCCGCTACAAAATTGCAAGTTATGTTAATGCGTTAAAGAAATTAGTGGCGTTAAAAAGAATTTGCGTTAACGCGTTATTATCGCTTTAACTTTGACAGCCCTACTCAATACATGATTTCATCACGATATTGAACGATGATTAATTATCATATTGAATTATCACCCAGCCCTACCTAAGATCCCTTCTTTTAGCAATATTTGGATGCACCTCTTACTTCAGCTGGATATTTACTCAGCTGAGCAAACTGTGCAGCAAAGAGCCTGAAACCACAGCTGAAAATGACAGTCCTAACATGTCATTTAGTCTCATTTAAGAAATTTTCTTAAATCTGTTAATGGGTTTCGATGATGACATATGCACAGTGTGCTATTTCCCATGTTTCAGGGTTTTTTTTATACATTAGTGTAAATATCCTGAATCCAGACAGATAAAACTGATCATTGCACTATTATGAAAATTACACTTGATTCTAAAAAACTTGTATTGGAAACCGGGGAAATTATCTCACCCCACTGGCACTGGCAAAATGTGATTTTAGTACTTAGAAAATGGCTTGGGAAGGAGTGAGAGGAAAAAGAGGAATACTTGGAAGAGGGAGGGCAAGGCAGGCTCATGCTTTCTCTGAGGTTTTACAGAAGGTACCCGGACAGGCTATCATAAAGTGAGGGTGAGCAGGTCCCAACACCTTCGCCAAGGCTCCGGTGGAAAAAAAAAAATACTACCCACACAGCGCCACTCCTCTTCTCTCAGCTCCTCTATTCTTCTATCATATTCTCTCCTTTCCTCTCCTCTCTGTTGTCCAAGTTTCTCTTGTAGTCGTTTCCCCCCCCTTCCCCCCCCTCCTCCTGTCTCCTTTCTAAAGGGCCAGACTGTGGTCTGTCGATAGAATCAGTGGAAAACTGTTTGGAAACCCAAACCTCAGTGAAATTATTTGATTACAACCTCCCATTACTTGCTGGTTTGGAGGCATTAGAAGCTCGCTGAGAAGTAATGATTTCCATTTTGTGTTTGAGTTGTAATACAATATTTGCTGTGGTTTCTTTCCAAGGAAAACGTCTAACGGTTGCTTGATTTTCTCGGTTGTTTGGACATTTCTAAATTGACATTGTCTACATGGAAATACAGATAGAATTGAATGGGTGAAAGAATAAAAGATTGTTACGCAAAAATGGAAAACTTGTGTAATTATTTACCTAAATTCTCCCGCTCACCAAACCAAGTGTAATTCTGATCCTATGGGGAAAGTATGCTTTAGTCGGCAGCAGTTGACTAATTAGTCAAAAGTCACAGAATTATGACCCTGCAGAACAACAGGAGAGAGACGAGGACTAATTAAGGCTACCTTGTCTCTCACCAGCAATTAAAAAAACAACAAAGCTCTGCAAATTTTCACCCCAAATATCTCCGTCTCTTTGTCTTTTCGTCTCAAACTATCCCGACCCAATTTATTCCTTTCATTCATCTCCGGAAAAGCATGTTCCATCATTTTTATGTCATTAAAGGTTGTGAAAATCACAGTGCCATGGCAGAGAGGAGTCTGGGATGTGAGAGACTCGTATAAAAGGACTCGAGGAGATGAGGAGGAGAGGTTAAAGGAGGAGAGGATGAGGGGAGTTTGATGACGTAGTTCATCTATTTACAGGAGGTTGTGTTTGTACATGTGCATATACAGTAGCATTTGTGTGTGTGTGTGTGTATAAACATACTCATTTATGTGTCTATGTGTGCGTGCATGCGTGTGTGTGCGTGTGTGTGCGTGTATGAGTGTGTGTGATTGGGCTGTTTGGCAGGTAGAAGGCTGTGAGTGCAGCCTGTCACAGCCCAGCCCTGATTACTCTGCACCATTCATCAAAGTGTCACCTCCATGACAGCCGCTAATAAATATACTGCCACAGACCCCCACTCGCACCTGGCAACGCACCACATTCACACACACACACCATACCCCCCCTCACCCCCAAACACACACACACACACACTCATACTGCCACCCCAGCACCCCGATGCAGCACCAAACACGGCTCGAACAGCAACACATCCTAGAGCTCATTTGCTAATTGCTGCAATTCCCATCAATTCTGTTTCTGTCTTGTTCAATGTCAACAGGAGCGAGCGGATTTAAATAAATTAATGAATTATATAAATAACCAATGGGGAAACATGTTACATTACTTCCTTCCATGTCTTTTGGCCCCGTACTTTTTTTTACTGTCATGCTATGACATGATATATCTTCCCCGTTTTTAATTGTGAGCACACGCGCAAATACAAAAAAAAAAAAAAAAACACACACACAAAAGCTTCTTTTCTCCAGCAAAACTTAATGGGCTGTTGCTTAATGCACGGTGCCCCAGCTGTTCCACTTCCTGCTTGAAAACTTCTCTATCCACACTTTCCGTATCACACGTCCTGACATATAACTACATTGTTTTTGCTCTCATGTTTCTGCATCAATACATCTCAGTCCCAGCCGCCCGCCGAAGTTATTGCAGTACAAACTTCTGAAATGGTATTGCAATGTTTCAACGGGGCCGCAAAAAAAGCAGAGATCGTTGCCTCAAAAATGTGCATTTGCATGTAATTGCTGGTTTGCTTTCCCTTATTCTACTTCATTTGTAGTCAGTGTGGAACACACACCCATGTGGTCATCTTTCCTCTGTTTGCCTATGATTAGGCAGTATGTGACTGTAATGATTCGTTCTCTTACTGTAAGAGCAGCCTCTCGTCCCCGACTCCTGTCTCGGCTCCCGGCAGATGCTCCCCGGCTCCCCCTGTTGGGAGACAGATGAAGCGTGTGACTCAACAGGGCTGTATGGGAGTGTGCGTGCGTGTGTGTTACACAATGCGTGGGACTATGGTGATCTGGTGGCGGAAGCGTGGATATCGGTATATCCTGCGCTGGAAGGTGTCCTTGCCAAGCTGTGCGCGTGTTTGCGTGCGTCTGTGGGCGAGTTTGTGTGTGTGTGTGTGTGAACACGAGGCTGTGGGCATGCTGCGCTGGCAGATGGCATTACTGCATTGCCGGGCCACCCTGGCTAACAGGGGGAGGACAGGGAGAAGGTGGGAAAGGAGGAGGAGATGGGATGTGAGGCAAAGAGAGGGATGGGTGAGGATGGCTGTGAAAATGAAAACTGTGAAGGGGGGAGTGAGCAGTGGGTGAGGAAAGGGTCGAACGCATGAGTTATTACAAGGAAGATAGGGTTGATGAGGTGATGAATGAATGCATGAGGAGGATGAGAAGAGGACAGGGAAGCAGTCCTGCCAAGCAACGCCAACTATTCACATTGTTGCACCAAGTCATCGTCCCACACGCTTTAACACAATGTTAAAAGCAAAACTTTTACTCATATTATTCCATTCTTATAATTTTGCTCCTCCAAGCGCGATTCTGTGGTGGTCAGTGTTGCCAGCTGGGCTCCAGTTTGTGCTGTGTGCATATATGCGTGTGTGTGTGTGTGTGTGTGTGTTGGCGTGCGCTGCGTGCCTGCTGGGCAGCAGGGCTGGGCCAGGTGTGGAGTGGGAGCAGTGGGAAGATTGGGAACAGTGGGCCTGTTAATTAGAGAGGGGTGATTAATGGGACAGCAGAGAAGGAGCACTGTGTTAGGGAGGAGAGATGAAGGAGGGGTTGAGGGGAGAAGGCAGGTGGGGGTGCAGGGGTAAACTGTTTGGGAAAGAGGGGGGGGGGGGGGGTGGGGGTATGTGATCATGGAAAAAATTAAGAATGTTTAAAAAACAGACGTATAAAGCTGGTGCTCTAAGTGCACAATCTGCGCTACCTAGCATGTCATACGTTACAGAGTTTTTTTTATCAATGCCTATACATGTGTGTTCGTGTGCGTCTTTAGTGACGTCTGCCTTGGGATCCTGCGTGTAATTGAGATGTAAGAAGTGGCGTTGTGACAAACACTCCTCGGGGGATGTGGCGTGTAAACACCAATCATTTGGCAGATGCGCCGTGAGCAAATTGGCAGTGTATTCCCCGTGGCCAAGCCACACACCATTATCAGGATTGAGACTAATCGTGTGCCTTCTCCCATATGAGGAGCAATTAATTCACACCGAATCAAACTGCAAGAGAACAGAGTGAGGAGTGGAAAAAAAGTAGAGGAGATTGAGCGATGGGGAAGAATAGAGTGGCGGTTTGTGCAGAGGGAGCAGGGAGCCGAGGTAACTGAGAGAGGAGGAAGTTTGCGCGCAGTTTGATACATTTTCACTGGGATCGAAACACACTGAAAAAATAAATGCTGCTTTTAGTTTTGCTTTCAGAGTCACTCGTAGAATTCAATCTTGTTTTTAACTGGGATAAAACTTTCTATGAAAGCTCACAGAGAGGGGAATAAATGACGAATGAGGAAGGCAGGACGGGGAACTGGAGTGCAAAAGCATGAGAAAATTGACTTGAGAGGGCGTCCTGTGAAGCAGCCGAACATTTATAAATGTATTTCCACAAAGCTCTGACACCCTGATAGTTTTACACTATCTGTATTTCTAGAAAGATGACACTTACAAGGAATCATTAATGGGACGCTTCCCCATTCTCACCTCAATCCAGTCTTGAGGCATTGTAGTGGAGAGCCTGCACAGCCAGACGCCGAGCCATTATTTCGAGTCTGATTGCTCTGCGGCCAGTGCGATTAAGGAAGAAGACTAAAAGGTAATTTTTCACTATGATGGACAGAAGGGGAGAGAAAAGTAGAGCTGGTCTCAGTTTAATCTCCTGCAGATGGAGAGAGTGAGGGAGGGACAGCAGGGAGAGGAGGGAAGCCATCGTTTCCAGGGATACAGTACCTAAATTAATCGTCCGGCCTGATGGCCTTTTGGATAAGATAAGTAGCATTATAATAAGGAAGGCCATATAAAAGACCAGACTGAGCTGACAAGCCAAGGGAGACTATTCAAAGTGTCTCTCACTCTCTCTCTCTCTCTCTATCTCACACAAATACACTGTAAAGATTGGTCATTTAACCTTCTTTATTATTCCAGTGAAATAATTTTACCCCATCGTAGGGCACTTTGTGCGTGTGAAAAGACAGAGGGGACAAATGGAAAAAAAGGAGACACAGTGAAAGAGTTATAGTCAGGGGACAACAAAGGGAGACTTCTTGGAGCCAGAGAGACAGGAAAGAGTCAGAGATGTTTTCGAAAGCTCTTGTAATTCATCACCTTGTCACAGGAAAGCCAGGTTGTGTACGTAATTCTAAGTGGTGATCACAACTTCACAGAGGAGGAGCAGAGAGATAAAGTAACACTTCACGCTGCTCAATAACAGTATGTTTGTCAACTTTGTGGAAGATTTATGTCAGATACCATAAACTGCCAGAGAGGATCTGCCCGGATGAAAAGAAAGACGACAAGCAGCTGTAGTCGTAAAGCAAATGTTCAGAGGAATCAAACGTGCTGCTGGTATGTGAGCAGGTGTTTACTAGGGGTGTAACGGTACACAAAATCCACGGTTCGGTGTGTACCTCGGTTTTGGGGTCAAGGTTCGGTACGTTTTCAGTACAATAGGGATGGGAATTCCTTTCATTTATTTTGAAAATTGTAAACATTAAACAGTTGCTCATTGGCCATCATTCTTACTTTAACAGTTAAGGCACTCAAATACTGGCATATTGATAATCAAGAATAAATACATAACACAAATACATAACAGAAATATGTATCTGTAATGTAAATGTTATGTAATGTAAATGCAATCCAGTTTCCCCCCAGGGATCAATAAAGTATTTCTGATTCTGTAACGCTCCATCATAAGACTCTGACCTGTTGATAATTACTGAACTGAACTGCAGTTTATGCTCGTTCATACAAGCCAGGCACAGCGAACTGAAATGCACATGTGAAGGCACACTGTGGCGGGGCTCAAAACACTTTGGCCATATGCTTTAATTCTGTATTGTTTACGATCGAGTGTGGTCGCATACGCAGCGATAAACACTATAGCGTTAGTTACTGTCTGAATCTGCAGTGGGAGGCTGCCTGAACGCTGTGGAGAGAAGGACTCGCCATTCAATCTGTTTTTGTTTCGTTCCACGAATCAACACATTTGGGTGATGCCGTCGTAAATTAAATGTTTGAAGTGTATCCACAGATCAGCCCTGTCTTCTTAAAATTTCGTTCCCACTAAACTGCATTCTCAATTATGTTTGGAGGGAAACACATTTCGTCGCGGATTACGTTTGTCTTTGATGTATCACAAATTTGTAAGTCCGCGGACAGCCGCAGCAGGTGATATAGTACAACAAGCGTAGGGCTGTACCGAATACCATATTTTGGGCTTCGAAGCTTCGGTGAGAAATATTCGAAGGTATTCGAAGCTTCGCGGCACGGTACAACACAACGTGGCAGGCTGACATGTTCTTCTGTCTGTCTGTCTTCATCTACCCCGTTACAGTCCTGGACAGTGCCGCTGCCGCACTAATGTACACACACGCACCTCTACACACAACAAACAGCGATATAACTAATAATAATTAATATTGAATATGAATAATGTTGTGAAATTATTGAGGTATATGAGGAACTATTTGGGGATTTATACTTTATCATTACATACTTACAGATTATGAAAACAAAACAAAAAAACAAAGCAATCGAATACCGATTTGGAGGTTGATCACCATGGCAATGGTCGAAGCTTCGAAGCATTCGGGTCAGCCCTAAACGAGTGACCCACAGAGCAGGTGACGTAGTATATCGAGCAACAATTAATGAAAGTTACATGGCATAGTAACATTCATGAAAGTTACGTGGTGTGATGACGAATACAAAAAAAACGAGAAAGTCCACCATAGGAGGGTCGAAAGGGTGGTGGATGGGTCCAACAAACACAGGGCTTTCCACCAGGAGACTGCTGTTTGTGTCCCGTGTGAAACGAAAAGTGTGTCAATTTACAACGTTAACCACGTGTTTAAAACTGTTTATATATATACCCGACTTCAGTTTAACAGTGTCGGCAACAACAACTGGTGCGCAGCCAAAACTTTCCGGGTAAAACTCGAGTACTAGACAAACAGCAGTTTGCATCACAGGGCGTACCGAAAGGATGTTGCATACCAAACCGTTACACCCCTAGTATTTACACTCTTTGTGGTGTTCACAGACAACATACGAAAGAGTGAAAAATTATTTTGGCACATACAGTGCATAAAAGGCTACAGCTGATGTTTTCATTATCAAATATATGTTTAACATACATTAACACTGTGCTACATGCATCCAGGCAAAGTGTTTTGTATATGCTATGACAAACTCTTTTAATTTTCAATCATTACTGGTTAACAAATGAACGACTTCCAGTTGGATGAAGACAAATCAGTCGAGTCAGATGTTTTTCAGATGGATGGATGTGTGATTGATTACAAGCCTTAACAGCAGTGTGTGCTCTGCCCAGCATCATCATTACTAAATATGCTTGAAATCAACTCTGTTTTGTTAAAACATTAATATCTTTCATCACCAACAGATACCGACACCTTTCCTCTCAGTGCTGTCCTGGCAACTTAACCAGAGAAAGATGTTTATCAGCTTGTTATGTCAATCTCGGCTACCCCCTGCTTTCAAGTTTTTAGCTCCTGTGTGTGTGTTTGTTTGAGCACTTGTGCGTATCAGCATACTCTTGAATAGAGTCTGTCGGCTCTCTTGCAGCCCCAGTTTCGCTCCCATTGAGTGATTGTGTGTGTGCCTTTCCCGCAGAGCAAACATGTTAGTTCGTCTGTTCTCACAGTGGGCAAACAGCGAAGGGGGCTCATGAGCGGTGTTAATGGGGAGAAGAAGGAGCGGGGTAAAGGGGAGATTGGGGAGGCGGCACAGGAGGTGAGAGAGGGGAAAGGGGTTATAATTTAATGTGGAGCTAGATTTGCATCAGTACTTAATGCAGGTGTTTGATGGTGTTTCGTTTACAAGCAAAAAAAGTGGGTATACATCTATGCGTGGGTGCGTGTGTGTGTGTGTGTGTGTGTGTGTGTGTGTTTGTGTGTGTGTGTGTGTGTAGGGGCCACAGGGCAACCTCGGAGAAACTCCACTAATTGCGACCACTGGGTTTTACCTGAGGGTCTTCTCTGGCTAATATCATTAGCTAATCTGCTGTGTGTTGTCCCCCTTGCCCTCTCCGTCAGAGCGCCCCGCTCTAGTAGCACAACCAGCGGCATCCACCCCCCCCCAAAAACCCCCGCTAACACCCCATGCCTCCTTCCCAGAGCCCAATGCAGACTGCTGAGTCCGGGCTTGTGCTGCTGGAAGGGGCCCTGCATCTGGGCTCCACTGACAAAGAAGATTAATACCTCAGCCACACACACACACACACACACAAACACTCACACACACTCACACACACACACAAACACACAAGCATGGGCACACATTCGCGCCCACGAAGCAAGGTACCCTCATGGATCCTCTACAAAATGCACGCAAACACAACCTCAATCAAAACCAAAAACAGAGGGAATCGGCGCATCCTTTCCTCCCACCACCCATACTCCCTCCTTCTTCATCCTGCCTCCATTTCTCCAGGCTGTGGACCACTCCAAGTCTGCCTCCCCATTTCCCCTCCGCACCCCCCCACTCCCACCCCACTTTAAATAGAATCTCCAGGCCACAGAAAAACAACTTTCTGCTGATGCGACTACTCCTTCATCCTTCCCATCTCTCCCCTCTCACTCCCACTCCCCATCACACACCTATGGTTGTGGGGAGAACGGCTGAATATGAGCCCTGAGCTCCGATGCAGACGTTATATATCCGAGAGGGCTGCAGCGTGCTCCTGATGCCCCCTGTGGGGAAAAAGTCCACAAGGCAAACACGCTCTCACAACTGCATCCGGCTTGTCCACCAGTTCAAAGTAATATCATATCGGTGATGCACAAGAGTGTGGCTCAATGAAAAAGAAAGAGTTTGAATGAAGGAAATAATTCCCACAACTTCTAGACACTGACGTCCAGCTGACCACGTATCTGTTTCAGGGACGATGGCACCTGAGATGGCCCTTTGAGAAAGGTGAAAAGGCAAACGGGAAGCAGAGAGCTGGTGATGAAAAGAGGAGAGGGTTATTTCCAGATGTGAACTGTTTCTATACCTCACCTCTGTGTGTGTTCATAGTGGAAACTCCCGGGCACTCCCCTGGGGGATGCCAAATGTGTGGTTTGGCCCATGACAGAGAGGGGAGAGGGGGCATAACCTCCTTCAACCACATTCACCTGTGATAGCCGGCATGAGTCAAGCACCACACCTGTCACTGGAGGCCAGGAGCGTGTGTACGTGTGGAAAATGTATGAATTTGTAGGTGAACAAAAATGAGGGGGGAGGATGTAAAACGACAAAGAGAGAGAAAGAAAAGGAAAAAATAGAGGAAAATGAATGGGAAAAACATCTGACCGTAGCGTCGGAGCAAAAGGATCAGATAAAAGAGTGATCACTTAGGCAGGGACTACTCTGGCACATCACCGCACGCCTAAACGCTTCCCCGTGTCAGCACATTGGCTGCTTGTCAAAGAACAGAAAGAGAGAGCGACAGAGAGACAGAAAGACCAACCGGTAGGAGGGAATCTACATCTGCGCAGAAACCGAAAAACAGTCAGGAAAAAGACGCAAAAGGAAGAGGGTGACAAAGCTGCGGTCGTGGTGAAGTTGACGGTGCAACTGTTTATCTCCAACAACAGAGGATGGTGATACAGGTGAGTGCAGCAGACACTTAAATAAGAAGAAGTTTTAGAGGACTTTTACATCAATTAAAAATGAGAATAATCCCGGTAAAATATTTAAGAGAAAGAGAGGGAGACGAGCTGTTTGAAGGACGCAGTGTGTGCGTGTAAAACCACACGCACACACACAATCAAAGACTGACGATGCACTTCCTGGCCTAGGTATTTGAGAACTCACACAGTAAATGCCAGTGCAGTGTTGATGCTGAGAGATAATAAATATAGCTCGTAATTCTTTTTTTTGAACTGCTTTTCTATTACTGTAATGGAAAGCAAAGAGCAAGGTTGTCATCCTTCCTATCCAACATCACTTGTATCTTTTTAAATCCTAGCGAATACATTTATTTCCTTGAATTAAATCTATTGCATGACGTAAAATCTTGAATTAGAAGAACTGATACTTGTTTCCACTTCCTAACCTCATATGTTAACCAATTTATAATAATGGATTTTAATGTTGTTTTTTTCAACCCATGTATCATTTTTAATCTACATTTCATATATTGTATTTCAATTTAATTCAAGTGTGACTCATGCACCGGAGAGAGTTTACACAGAAATAGCAACAAAAGTGGTTTAAGTGATTTGATATCAGGCTTTATAGCTTCCATGAAAATATATCTTTTAGACCGTGTGGGGGGAAAAAAAAGCAGAGAAAATGTAGGTAATATCATTTAAACAAAAATAATAAAACACTTTTACCATGTAATTTTACCATGAGTCATATTTCAATATCAGAATATAAAGGGGAACATTTGTGAGCATTATAAAAATGAATAACTACAGTGGGAAGTGTCATGATCAAACTTGTAATGTTGTTTGGGGTATATTGTAGGTGTATTCTTCCTCTCTCTCCGCCCTATCGGACCGGCATTCCATGTCCTTATAAATAATTCATTTTTTAATCTGATTTCCCAGAGCGATTCTCAGTGTGTTAGTCACATATTCAATAACGGCGCGCGGTGAATAATCTGGCTGTGTGTTTCCGTGATTTCCCCCCCATGTTCTGTGGAGGGGGGTCTGTCGGAGTCGGAAAGTGACTGTGGAGGAGGAGGAGGAGGTGGAGGAGGAGAAGAGGAAAGGAAAGGAGAGGAGTGAGGTGCATCATCAGTCAACATCCCTACAGGTTGACAATGAACAGATGCATGCGTTTCTACTACACATCCATGTTTAGGATTACTTGTCTCTCTCATCTGGAGCCTGAACATCAGCGTCCTCTCTTCTAGCACTCTCTCATACAGTACAGCTACACATCTGGAGGGCTTGGGATGACTTGTTCAATGATTAAACAATTCCTCAATTGACAGTGAGAGGCAGATCCAAGTCCAAGAAAGATGTGGAAAATACAGGGCATTGTATAAATGTTTCTATCATAAAAGAAAAGTCTTCAATGATCATATTTTCTCCTTCAGCTAATTTTCTATTGTTAAGGATTTGTAGAAAAGCAAATTAATTAATTAATTTACTTGAAAAATCTAAATAAGAAAGACACAAAATGTCTTATTTTCCATAGTTCTGGGAATATTTCCAATGTTTCCCCACAGAACTAGACATGTGGAAAACAAGACATCATTTATAGTGGAATAAAATTTATGGAGGAATTTCTCTTTAATAATAAAGGGTAAATATTCCATGGCAAAAAAAAAAAACGAGCCAAATATATTGTGGACTTTTTTTCTCTCAAAGTACCACAAACTTGAGAGTGTGACACAAATATTCTGAGTGGTGAAAGAGTGGAAATGCCTCACCATACCATCCCACTGTCGTTTTTCCCCCCACAGTGCCCTGGGCGCTGTTTCTTCCAGCCACACAGTCTGGCCACAAACACACAGACAAACATGCAACTGCAGTTCACCAAGACCTCACAACACAGCAGACGCCGATCTCAATATGTTGCAGTTTTGTATCTCTTTCTTTAAAAAAATGTGTATCTAATTTACGAGCATCCTAATATGATATTTTTTCAGCCGCGGGCCGGTGGATCCCACAACAATAGAGCTGGAGGTCAATGAGAGGGTTTGTACTGTGTCAATATAAATAAAAGCGAAAGCATCAGATGCCACAAGGATGGAAAATCCCACAAGAAGAAGCCGAACGGCGTGCCACAACGGAGGAATGTGCACATGAACTTCCACATGCGTCTATGAGGACAGCTAAATCACAGTCCATTTCTGCTAAAGGCTGCATGATTGAACGACTGTCTGTAACCTAATCTTAGTAATGAAACCAACACGGGCGACACAGAGAGTTAATAGGTCTGGAACCAGGATTTTTTTTTTTTTTTTTTTACACGCTGCTTTTACTGTGTTGAAATTGAGAGGACGCATCTCAAACCTCCTGAAATCGTGTGTGAGTGCATACTGTGTGTGTGTGTGTGTGTGTGTGTGTGTGTGTGTGTGTGTGTGTGTGTGTGTGTGTGTGTCTTTGTGTGTGTGTGTGTGTGTACAAAGCAGAAAGGTCAAAAAGTGCATCAATAAAGACAGAATTAGTGCGGAAACTGCCTAAGCAAAACTAAAATGATATCTCTCAAAGCATCCAATTAGTGCATTCACTTGTGTCCACTCAGCATGTTTGTTCATATTCGATGGCATTAAGTAACTAAATGTGAAGTGATGGACCCAACTCCTGAAAAACCCTCATCTATTAACTCTATTATCACGCAATACTTTGTAACTAAGAAACTTAACCTCTGACCGTTCAGCGACATAGCCGGAGGCACAGAGTTAATGATAAAGAGGTCTTGTGGCAGGATGTGGTGTGACTGTAATGGGAGAAAAGGAAGAATGACTCTTGGCTTCACATTGGATCGCTCTCTGGACAGCAAGTGCACAACACTTTCACATCTGCATGCACACAAACACACACATACACAAACATACACACACACACACACACACACACACACACCTGGAGCTGTGAGCAGCATGAAACCTCAACAGTTGGCTGGACAAACCTAGAGCACCCCCTAGTGTTGTTTTTCCATAATCCACAGGGCCACAATGATCAACATAGAAAAAAAAGAGTTTTTGGCACTGACATACTCTCACACATCAAAAAGCTGCAGATCATACATAAGGATGGTTTTAACACAACGTTCTTCAAAAGAGAAAACTGGATCACTTTGTGTTTTCTCTGTGGAGCACAGGGCCGCATGACTTTCTCAAACAATTTACACATTTTTCTTCCATCTAAGCAATAAATTATTATAAACTAGGGCTGTTGGATTATGGTAAAAATCGAAAGCATGATTATTCTGGTCTATATTGAGATCACAATTAGTTACCGCGATTACTCATTGACTTTGGAAACATCGTGCATTTAGAAAGGACATTTTGTAGCCTACATTTTAAAGTTAAAATGCATCAATCTGGTGCACTTTGAGAGCAAAATGTAAGAGGTTAGATCTATGAAGAACTCAAGTAAACAATGTTCTGCTCTAGTAAACAATTAAATCATAAACACGCTGGTTGTATAGATATGAAAGGTGATGATACAGCAAAAAAAAAAAAGGTCACACCCACAAAGTATGGTAAACGAGACGGGTCAGGTGGGTTGCCGACATCGCCGCACTGAGGACAGTCAGGCCAGGAGCAGGGAGATCTGTCCCTTCCCACAGGGAGAGAGGGCACAGAGAGCACTAGGCGACAAAGTGTACTGTAAAGCGCCACCTTCACCCTGGGCCTTTCCAAGACGACCTAGAGCCAGTCGCGGCACACCAACACGGAGGAAATAAGCCCGGCGAGGGCTAGCCAGTATCGGGGACAATTCCCAGGAGGGGATCCTTCCACACCGAGTGGCTGTACCTGACCCGCCAAGCAGTAAAGCTGTAAAGGAAAGTGGTGCGCTGGATTTATAACACAAGACAAAACAAGTGCGCCATTGCGAAATCGCCGCACAATTATTATTTTATGTAGATTATCTTGTGTTCATAATTGTTGGAAGCCAAAATCGTAATTGAAATTTGATTAATTGCACAGCCCTGATTTAAACTGCAAGAGAAGTTTGTGCTTTTCATGCAACTTCCCATAGGCCATCATTTAATTTTTTTTCTTCGGTTCAATCCTGGGAGATCAGATCTGGATGATTTAATATCCACTTCAACACATTTACTTATTTTTTGGGCAATAACATTTCTATAAATCAGTAGGTTACAGCACCCCAGACGAAGACTGACCTGGGGTTTTTCTCTCAGGCCAGCCGGCAAAGCTCCCAGTTAGGTTTTGGACGGTCGAGCGTGATCCGAAGCCTTGCCCGGCGTCCAAAGCAAACCCCTGGCTAAAGCCTAATGTGGGTTTCCATCCAGGCCCATGTAAATGTTTGTGATTAAAAAGGGAGATATGAGAGCCGAGGCGTTTTCTGCAATCTTGCACATCCTAATTTGGTACTGGGGGAGTTAACACACCTGCCAGCTTCCTGCTGACGAGGGTGATTTCTCAACTGTTGTTGTTTGTGCCGTCAGTTTAAGGAGAAGCGAAGACAGTGAGGAAAGGGAGAGAAGTCCGGGCTGGGCACGACAGAGCAAACACACACACAACATACACCCTACACACACACACACACACACACACGCAGATCCCAGGCTGCTGCCAATAACAGGCCATCCTAACATGTGAAAATGTTGACTGCTTGATGATTGATGGTAGTTATTTGTGGCTTTCTAACCCTCGTCTTTTGCCTCCACTCCCCCCTCTTCCTCCTCTTTCTTCGTCCTCCTCCTCCTCTGCTCCGACTCATCTTTGTGCTTTTGCTCCCCTTCTCCCCCCCTCTCAGACAATGTGAACATGATTAACAATGTGTAATGTTGTGTAAGCGGCCTGCTGTCCATCATTGTTGCACGTCTGACGTTTTTCAAAACCTGAACTCGGAGGACAGAGATGTGAGCTCCACACACCGAGTTTCAGGTATTGTGTAAAACTCGGGACACAAGCCTGATCTAAATTAAATCAGGTTAAATCATATAATCATCCAATAAAACATGAACTTCTAAGCAATATATTCCACATCTCTGAAGAGCTCAACAATGTACATACTTTTGTATTTGTGTATATTGTGCATGACAAGGCCCAAACACACTTTTAGTTCAGACAAAAAGCGTTGAGTTTCACACTTTTTGAAAGAAAAGCTTGTTTTATCATTATGTATATCTATATTTAGATGTTGGTATGGGGGACAGACATATAAATAAAGATGTGAATACGGAGACAAATGAATAAGTGGCAGTGTAGTTCTGGGTGTCTGCTATTACTGCCACACTGCCAGCTCCCCATCCATCACTCGCTAACACTGTGCGTCTGAGTGTGTGTGTGTGTGTGTGTGTGTCTGGAGGAGGAAGAGGAGGAGGATAAGGAGAGAGGAAGAGGAGAGGACATCGGAGGCCACAGTGCAAGTTCCTCATCCATCATTCTGTGAGACCGAACTTCAGAAGCAAAGGAAAGGGAGAGGGGAAAGGCAGAGAAGAGATGTTTTCTCAGAATGATTCTTTGCTTCCTTCCCCTTTTCCTCAAGTAATCAATGAGGCAAAACGGTGCCTGCGTTGTTTCTACAGCACAGCCAGGAATTCCTCTGTTTCTTTGACTCACCCTCTTTGGCCAGCAGTCATCCTCTTTTCTGCACGACTCGGTCTACAGACAGACGGGGGGGAGGCCCGGAGAGAGAGAGAGGGAGGGAGGGGGGAGACAAGACAGGACAGGGCCTTTAGTCTAGAGATCATTACCTTTACATTATTAATGTACGGCCAAACCACAAAGGACATTCACAGACAATGAGGGAGAGAGTGACTGCTTCTCTGCTCTCTATACAGTGAAACATATAGGGAAGGTAGATTTCTGAATTAAACTATGTGGTGTGCACCATAACTGACCACACAAGATCACCACCGAACAGAGCATTCAGTGCAAAATGACCAAAATGTGTCCATAAAAACAAAAAAACAACAAAAGCTGTCAATTATTGTTTTGTCAGATTTTTGATCTTATTCCGTGGTTGGAAAGTTCCTGATTTCAGTAACAACTTTGCCAATTTTAGATGTTCTTTTGTGACAGATTTGACGAAAATGAAATGTTTAGACAAAATCTAACATTTGAGAAGTTTGGTGTCTGTTGTTAAATGAAAAAAAATGGGCTTTGTAAAAAATATGTTTATATTTCTTAAAGTAAGTTAACGAAAAAAGTATTGTTTTGGTTTTGGTGCCAGTATCATACCGGCACTAGTATAGAATTATTTCAAATGGTAACCCATTATTAAAATCAGCATTTATCGCAAGATAAATAAGCAAAAAAAAAAAACTATGGTGGCATTAAAGCAAGATAAAAGTAAATAAATAATTAAAACAAATGTGTGAAAAATGTGTGCATGTGTCTGTGTGTGTTAGGCATAAAGCAGGTTTGGCATTCACTTTGGTGAAGCTGAGAGTAGAATTAAGGAGTGTGCTGTGTGTTTCATTAAATGCTCAATATATCTTGTGTTTTCTGGATCATTTAAGCCCCATTACAGAACAGTGGCACTGCTTTAATTTCTAAAGTGCCTTTCAAAAGGCATCACCTCGGGCGCTTATTCCTGCTCTCTCACGCACGCACCCGCGCTTATGCGTACACATGCATTTAAGCGTATACATGCGCGTGAAGTCGTATACACACATGCACGCACACAGATGCATACATTTGTGCTAACATGCAAGAAATGCGGGTGCCCACACACCTGCATTAACACTCACACATACAACAAATAAAAGACAAACACAAAGCCTACACTCTCCTATCTCCATTACCTCCCTGTATTGGTATATTCTAAAGCTTTATTTCTCTTGTTCTCTACACTGTGTCTACTTTTGTCCCTCTGTGTGTCTTTCTGTGTAACAGATGACAGCAGCCTTGCAGCGGCTGGGACCGCTGTCTTGGCTGCCGTACCCATTTGACTTGCCAGCTTGGCCGGAGGATGAACCCCGGGACTAACTGGAGCCAAGGTCAGATTCTCTGAGTGTGTGTGTGTGTTTCTGTGTACAATTGTCCATTTAGTTCGAGGTGTTAGTGCTGATGAAGACTGCATGCTTGGTTACAGTATATTCACGGTACTAAACGTTACAGGAAAAATCCTTCTGCGCATTTGATTGAGTGCTTGCATGTGAAGGTATGTGAGAAGTGTGTGCTGAGCCAGCTGCAGATTGAAGGGAGGTGGAGGTAAGGGGAGTGTTGTTCAGAGCAATTGATACATTGCAAATAGAGTGGGCTTCCTGTCCGGGTTTTGTGGCTAAGGTGCTAAACGCTTCAGGAAACCAGATACACTTGCACATCCTCTAAAGAGATAGAGGGACAGGGTGGGAAGGTGGGGGAAACATGAAGGGGAAAGAAAGGTAGCGAAAAAGCCAGACTCTCTGAGGGAAGTCTGCAGTTTTCTATACCTCCCTATAATCTGAGATTATTCAAACTGTTGGCATTTGTGCAGCAGTGATGGTGTGTTTGAAATCAAAGAAGGGTTCATTTCTCAGAGAGTGCCTTTGTCGTTTGTTCTCGTTCTCCTCTCTAATGAGATGGAATGTGGCTAAATTAGCAGCTGAGAGGCAAAGCTTCATTTACAAGACAATCAAATGATCCTTTACAAAACACACTCAATATGCATTAGATGTCGGCTTTGTGAATATAGGATGGCCTCCTTATGCACTCAAATGGGGAGGGGGGTGTATTTGGGTGTTGCGCGGTGGTGAAAAATGCCAAACTGAAATCATCCATCACAATGCAATAAAAGGGCCTGCAGCGCTTTGAGTGGGTGAGAGGAGTGAGATGTTTGTATTGGCCCACTGGGTTTCCCTCTGTGAAGGAGGGAATGTGTAAATGAACGTGTAAATGTTAAAAAATGTTCTTTTTATTAGACGAATTGCATCATTAAATCACATTATAAAAACAAAAAATGCACCATTAATTTCCTCCCCAAACAGCCGTAAGTACATGTCTCTCTGTCCCTGTGCCCATCTCTGTTTAGCCCCATGGGGCGGCAATTCCAAAGCTATTCCATTCCATTATACAGATCAATCAGGTTGGGGAGATCTGTGAACACATGTCTGGGGCTGGATGAGTCAGAAGGCAAAAAAAAAAAAAAAAAACTTCCTAATTGTGAGTAGGCTTGTTTCTCTGCCTACAAGCCAAACAGAGATCCCGGCAAACAGGTAGTGTCTCCTTTCCACTTTCTGCCCTTCCTCCATCAGGACACGAAAGGTAGCATGAATAATAGATGAGGGGGGGTGATGAGATCAATCAAGAGGCTATCAGTCTGGGAGATAGGAGTGGACAGAGTAGGACGTAGATCTGCACTGGACTAGAACAGCAGACCAGCTGTCAAGAGATTGCAGCGAGAGGTGGAGATAAGCACTCTATAGACCGGGGACAGCTCGACCAGAGAGGCCGCAGCGCAAATATATGTACAGAGAAAAATGAGAAGGATAGGAAACTGCTAGAGGCCCAAAAACACACACACACACAGAAACATCTCATCATAAACCTGCACCCATCCCTGCATGCATTGACCCCCCGCACCTCTGCATCACACGTTCTCACATCTGTGACAATGCCACCGCAGCATGACAAATGCAAACAAAAGGTTCACCTATTCATCACTGTAGCGAAGAGGGTGGGGCTAATTATACAACTGTGAAAATTATGACTTTCCGTTGTTTTGTTTGTCCTCTAAGAGATTACAATGCTGAGGATGGAGGTGTGGAGGGGGGGAAAAAATAGCCTCGCAGCTTCTCTGCGAGGGGGCACGCGAAGGCGCGGACACACACACAAAACAAACACAAACACAAACACGCAGCTTGCGTCCCTGCCGCCTGTGCCTCGTCTCTGCTTGCAGGCATGATTAATCCAGTGTAGAGTGGGAAGATTTTGACCCTAAACAGAAAAGTCCTGTTGAGGCTGCGAGAGGCACTGATTTATTTAGGTACCACTCCGTCCACATTAATTATCCCGGCGCAGGTGCAAGCCCAAATTCCTCTTCCCCCAGCTGTACCTATGCTGCGATACACACATACACATGCACGCACACAAATAAATAAATAAAGCGAGCGCACGCAGCCTGCCCCCATTGCCTTGCCAGGCTGTACTTATAGTGTCTGGGTGGCACAGAGAACACTGGCCGTCACAGCGGTGAAGGATTGCGCACCCAGATTTAGCACAAACGCAAATAACAAACCAATAGCAAACACAAATACACGCACGCCAACAGAGTTTGTCCTGGAGTGTCCTCTCACGCGGCACTGGCTTTCCTGCTTCCACTTCTTCTCTTTCTCTTCCTCTCACACCACCAATGAATCCTTTACTTTCGTTGCCATACCACAATGGAAGAATACTCCATTGCAAATAGAAGTACTGCATTTAAATATTTACTCTATACATTATCCAGAGCATTAATATAGCAGCAAACAACCATTTGCTATGTAAATATATAGAGGAGTAATGTCTACCTGAGCAGAGAATGAAGTCACTCTCCCTCTGTGTGTGTTGTAAACCTTGCTTTATTGACATCGCCGGGCTGGCCGCGCATGCTTTTAGTGCATGTTCGTGCATGTGAGCGTACCCTACTGGCTCGCTCACGGCCGCCGCTCTGCACTGCTCTCATATGGCGGTTACAGCTGATAACACCGTCCCCAGGTTAACACTGTTAGCTCTGTTAGAACTTTTGCCGTTGTTTCCACTGTTAGCACCGTTAGCTGTGAGCCGTTGCCATGTTGAGAGCCGTGTGGAGGCAATAGAAATGCTCCAAATATCGTATTTAGCACCTGTACTTAAGTAGAAGTAAATGAGTTTTAGAGCATTGAAGTCGGCTTTAAAAAACAAAAATATTTAAGGACCATTCTGGAGCTACATAACTTTATACTAAAGACTTAAATTAGTTGGAGCTCCTTGGTAGCTGCATAGTTACAGCGCATACCATATAACCGCAATCCCGGGTTCAATTTCGGCCTTGGGACCTTTGTTGCATTTCATACCCCTCTCTCTCTCTCCCCCCCCGTTTCCAGTCAACTTATCACTGTCATCTGTCTAATAAAGGCGAAAAATCCCCCAAAAAATCTTACTTTTTTTTTTAAAGTTAAATAAGTGACTTTCTATTGCATAAGCACTATCTTAATATTGTGTTTTAATATCTTATCTCATGTTTTGAATGTAAACTCTGAAAAGCAAGTAGCAACTACAGCAGTTGGATAATTGTTATTGAGTAAAAGTATGGTATTTCTCTATTAAATGTACTAGTGTACAATTACACAGTACACAAGTAAATGTATTTAATAACTCCCCAGTTCTGCTCACTTCAGCTTCATCCACCAACTTTCACCCTCTCCTCCCCTCTTACTTTCCTCCTTGTCGGTTTTGTTGCGAAGTTGCCGTCCCCAGGTGACACCAGGCTGGGAGTTACACCTGTGTTTGTATCTGCATGTGTGTGTGTGTGTGTGATATAAACAGCAGCTCCACCACTGTGTGTTCCCCTAACAGAGCTAGTGGTGTGTGATGTGTCACCGAGAGCTCCTCTCATTATGGCCTACATTAGCACCCTACCTCGCCCTGATTAGTCCCCCGCTGAGCTGAAATCCACAATGCAAGTGTGTTTTTGTGTGTGTGCGGCCGAGGGAGCCGGGGAAGAGAGACGGAGGGAGTGAAAAAGAAAGCGAGCGAGACCTTTCTCCTCTTTAGGATGAACATTGTCTCTTCATCCCAGTGACAGCTTCCTCATTTCTCTAATACAAATGGCTGCCGGTGCTGGTCGGCATGCATCAGGAGCTCGGGAGTGGGCCCCATCACTGCTCCTCCGTCGCTCTCATTTATTACCCAGTTTGTTTGCACTCTTATCCACGGCCTTGCCCTGCCAGCCCATCCATCAAACACACACAGACACACTCGGGCTCACATGTACACACACGTCTGCCCGCTGACAGTCAGCACCTTGCCTTCCTGGACACTGAGACACATGCATGCTTAACATACTGCTTCGCGTTTGCATGTGCCCTCGCACACTTATCTCTACGCCCACATACGCTGCCCCAACAACACACACTTACACGTGCGGTTCAAATGGTGAATTCTCCCACGCTTCTTTTTCCTGTCACACCACTCCATCATTGTCATCTGTTCTTTAGCTCTATTTGTTCCTGTACTCTCATTTTCATTCTACGGACACTTTCCTCCAGTCACAAATCCCCATGAGGGCAAGTGTGTATAAGAGCGTGGCATTGATCAAATCGTCACTCATCAATATCAGTCAATATGCATAATCTTATAGATTCATCAATCAATACTATCAAGAATGCCTGGCCACAGCCCAGGCTACTCCTCGGGGAATCTGTGAACATAGTACAGAGGAAAATAAAACAGTGTGTAAAACAAGCAGATCAAAGAGGAAACCCTCTTTATTTCAAAATGGGAAAATGTGATCTGCATTTCTTTAGCCACACATGGTTTTACAGATGGCAATGTCAGTGTGTGTGTGCGTCCGTCTGTCCACTACTTTGATCCAGACTGAGCTATCACCAATGTCCGAAATTAACTTTTTGACTAACCGGCCAAGGGTACCGGTAGATGAAAAAAATCCACTGGCAAGCATATTTTTTTACCGGCAAAATTAATAAATTGCCTTTTGGTGTCACGTATACATTTGCTTCAGTACATTTCATTGAGATAATGAAGTATTATGTTGAATACAAACTTAGAGAAGAGGCCAGAGCAAAATTTGAAGCAAAACAATTTAAATATATTGATGGGTAATCAATTCAAGCTGAATACTAGGCTTGGACAATATCTATTTTTCATACCTTCCTGACATTTCATCGAGTATAGGCTACTATACGCCAGGTCATAATTCCCTCTCTAATATACAGTATAATGTATATCTTAAATTACTGTGAAAATATCTACTTCAAACAACTTTATTTATTCAAGTTTCTCACCCTAAACTACATCTTACAAGACTACATTAGAATTTACCTTCGCCCAATACTAATTTTTTACGGACTACGGTGCGGCGGCCGACATACTGCGGTACTCCGCTCACCCATGACTGTATCCCGGTATGGGTGACGGACCGCTGCACGGCAGGGAGGATGTTCCCACTGTAACATACTCTCGATGGACTTACAGGCGCTTGGTGAGTCTAAATTTCGGACCCTGGTATCGCAGTAACTACTTGATGGATTGCAATTAAATGTTGGTCATTCTTGGTCTCCAGATCAATCCTCCTCACTTTGATTCCTCTAGCGAAACCAGCAGGTCAAAGTTCTTATCTCAACACCTTCTAAATGGATTGGCACTGAATCTTATACTAATTTGTATACTAATTTTATACAGACCAAAATTTTAAATGTGTCCAAGACTTAAGTTTATGCTAAATACTTAGTAGTTCTTAAACAGCAGCATGTAAGCATTGTCATGGTGAGTGTATTAGCCTGCTCACATTAGCATTTAGCTCAAACCACTGTTGCGCCTAAATAAAGCCTCCACAAAGCCGCTAGCATGGCTGTATACTCTTAGTCTTTTTTACTATTTTCTGACATTTTCATAGACTGATTAACAAATAAAATAATTAAGATCAGTGGATAATGAAAATAATAAGTTGTAGCTCTAATGTGGAAGGTTCAACAATAATGAGGATTGGGCAGAGTGGATTATCAAAATACTGTATGATGTATAATGCAACAAGATTATAGAGACCGTTACAAAAAACAACACAAGCATTAACACTAATATCAAATTACTGCTGGACTCCTGGGGATAACAACGGTGTATTTACACGGTTCAGTGCACCTCTTGTACCAGACAGCACTAAGACCACAGCATAGATTTTTCACACTGTCTCAAGGTCGCATCACTGACCAAAACCCATCACCGTCCTGTAAAATGCTACTTCACTAAAGCCATATTTTTCTATTCCAGGGACGGGTCAGCCAGAGATAATCAATACCGTTAATTATGTTTACCGGAGGACTCACTTATATCGGCACGTCAAAAGGGAAATAATGGGAAAATGAATGTTTCCAAACATTCAGGATAAGAGTTTGTTTTGTAATCATCAAATTATTAAAATAGTATTATTCTTTCATATGCAAATTAAACACACCGGGACATTTAGATAAAAAATACTAATCGCCTTTTTTTACACAATAAGACATTTTCACAGACACTCTCACAAGCCACTGTGTGCCCACACACACGCAGACTCACACAGAGCATGTTTGGGGGCCAGCTGCCAGCAAATGAAGGATCTCCCTCCCAATTCACTTGTTATTGTGCTGTCTGGGTGACAAGTATACCTATAGAGTGAGTATTTATTTCCGGAATGTTTTGTTCCGTTTTCCTGCAATGATGAATGTTTCTTTTATAAATCCATCGCCAGGCTTTTTAAACCATAAACAATATTTCTCCAGCCCAGATTCCTTGTGCAGCAGTCTTGGGGAACCTTGAGATTTCCAGGCTCTGATTTAATGGCTCGTAATTCTTGAAAGGCAATCCTTCTTCACCCTCCGACGCTCAGATGCACCATCCTTCCGGCAGCCCACCACGCTCGGCCTCTGCTCCCCTCTGGATCCCCGGGCCGGTCCAAACGCCAGTTAAAACTACTCAGCTGGAAACGGCATCATGCCCCCTCCTGTCACTGGCATTGGATTAGCAGCTATGGGCTGACAGGACAGAGCATCCTGTAACGTTTTTTTTGTAGATGTGTGAGTAATGCTACTGAGAGCTTTTAGGTCGTTCTAGGATCAGCAACAGGAAGATGTTGTTTAAATATGTATGTCATGTTCTAAGGATATCTCGTATTCCCTTCTGTTTGCAGTATTGATGAAAAAATATCAATAAACAGCTGTAGGTATAGAGCCTGGCCACACAGACGCTACGTGGATGCGGAAGCTAAAAACTGGACTTCAGATTATGAGGCTGTGCGTCGGTTAGATATAGCAGCTGTAGCAATGTGGTCGACGAGTCAATCCAGGGTTGAAAAGTTGACCTTAGGTTAGAGTTCATACTGACCAAAGAATAAGTATGCAATTCCCATATGGTCTAGCGGTTAGGATTCCTGGTTTTCACCCAGGCGGCCCGGGTTCAACTCCCGGTATGGGAATGAATCTTTGTATTCATATCTTACAACTAACAATTGTCATTATTGTAATTTATATATCAGTACGAATATATATGTATATATTACGGCTTTCAGAGTTGACGCAAATTCGTTTTAACGCCGGTTGTAGCGGGTCAGTTTTAAAGCTAGAGTGAAGATACTGGTATCATATGAAACTGGAAAACCTAAGGAATCCATTACTATCAACTATGTCATACTAGCTTCTCGCGGAGGAGGTTAAGTAAACGCTCCAAACTTCCGCTAAATTTTGGCGAAGAAAAACTGGCATGGCCATTTTCTCAAGGGGTCCCTTGACCTCTGACCTCAAGATGTTTGAATGAAAATGGGTTCTATGGATACCCACGAGTCTCCCCTTTACAGACATGCCCACTTTATGATAATCACATGCAGTTTGGGGCAAGTCACATCTAACTCTGTGAATTATGGGTTTATTTTGACCAAACCGGTGGAACAGTGGAAAGCCCAACCAAGATGGTTTTGGCAAGTTTTATTTTGTTTCTATCGAGTTTGAATTAAGTGTGTTTTACAATGAGTTAACAAGGCAATTGAGCTAGTCTTAGTTTGGATTAAAATGAGAAACTTAAATTCAGAAGGTGTACGGTTGTTAATAAGGAAAGCAGGTGTAAGAAGAATATTTCATTTCTTGACATTTTGTGAGTTTATTTTGTTTATTTATTAACACATCGCCCAACCCTACTTAAAACTAAACTTTAACTTAACCACCCGTCCACTGTTGTTGTCTTTCATTGTAGCTGCACGCAGAAGAGGTTAAGCTCATTTTAAAATGGCCAATAAATGTACCCCTGCAAGTCAACTAAGTACAAGGGAGAAACAACAGCAAGTTAAAAAAGCAATCATTAGGCTGGTATCTCTAATTGTGTTGCTTCCGCTCCTCATGTATAATCCCTGGTTCCTCGCTTTGCCTTCATTAACAATGGATGAATTAATTAGAAACCTTCATAGGATTTCTGCACAGTGAACCCAGGAGATAAAAGACATCCTATTCCTCAGACCTGCTCCTTTCCTTCTACTCTCTTTTTTTCCGCTCTCTCCTCCCTCTGCTCTTAATTGTATTGTTTGCTTGTTGTGTCGATAGCAGGATTAATTTCACTATAGATCAGGATTATTGACCTTCTCGTCAATGTTATTTCATTTCTGTAAGGTGCTAATTATAGGGAACAGGGGAAAGCAAATTACACTGTAACTTGTCTCACTTGCTTTCCAATAAAACAGAAAGAAAACAACATTAATTCCCTTTTAGCTCCCCTCCTCGGTAAGGTGAATTCAAACACTATCTCACTGTCTATCTATGACATCTAGGAGGGACGCTGTTAGCGACTGGCAGACTTGATTGGTCGACTTTATATTTAAAACACTGTTTGACTATTCTGACCCATTCCCCTCCAACAAATGCCATTCTTGTCACAGTCGCTGCTCTTTTCTTGGTTCACTCACTTCATTTGAGAGAGGGGGAGGGCACAGTTCATAAACAATTAACCGGCTGGATAAGTGATACACTCAAGCGCTAACAGACCTGAAAAACATTGTGTTATAAATTCTGGTAATTGAGTGGAGGGAGGTGAGCATCGGGCCACTGAAACTGAGTAGGCCAAGCAGTTGCTGGAAGATCAGGTGGTCGGCACTTTTGCATCATTATCATCTCATGAAAGAAAAGAAAGAAGGATGTACACAACGGTATAAGTGAATAGACAATCACAGTCAACAAATCAAAAAAGCTTAATAACTAGCGCAGTCATTTACCGCCATTCCGCCTGTCCGTTTTGTGAATGCATCTACTTCCAAAGGTCTACCCAAGTACAGTGAACCCTCTTATCCACCCCTTTCTCCCTCTCTCCACCCCTCCCTTCTCCCACAGTCCTCTAATGAACTGAAAGGTCAGAGCACTAATAAAACTATTAGCAGAAATGAATCTCTCAGATGTGTTAATGCACTTTTAATTCCTGTTAGCAAATTTCATCCCCCAGCAGTTTGCTGCCCGCTAATGAGAAATAAAACGCCCCGCTCTAGGGAAGGGGGATGGGGGAACGGGTCGATGCTCCGGCTACTCCACAGTAGACTCCGTACACACACGCACACACACACGAGTCATATACACTAACATTGCACCTTACACACACCCTGGATGTGCTGGATGTTATTCACGGACCGAGGCCTGTTTTCAGCCCTGTGATTCTGCAGGGTTAATTAAAGAGCACATCTCCATCTGTTCTCATTCAGCCTCAGCTCAGTGTCTCCCCATCAAGCACAAAAGACACACACACACACACACACACACACTGAATCACAATTGCTCTTCTTCCTCTGTCGCTCTTTGTCATCAGCGAAGGAGAGGCAAAAAGACTTGACAGTAAGGTGTTCACAGGGACACAGATAAACATGCTCTGACTTAAGGACATGATCTGGCCTCTCACCCAGCTTGTCTCGTGACCGGACTAATGAGGTACAGACGGGGCTTGACCCTGATGTCTCGAAGCCACCAGAGACTATCAAGCCATTGTAGGCGAGACGTTCACTGTGTTTGTCTAAGTGTGTCTGTCAGCCCGCTGTCACATGTGACCCTTCAGGAAAGTCAAAGTTCAGAAAGTATTCTGGACCAACTTTTCGACTTACAAGGTGCACATGCTATTGGAAAAAGGAAAGCAACTCAATTCATTAGTAAATAATTAATGTATTATTGTTCTTAGAACTGTAAGTAGTGGAATATGTAGTGTAGCAGTATAAGTTCAGACGTCTGATATTATTAGGGCTGTCAACGAATTGTCAAAATTTTAATATACATTCGAATAGTAAAAAACAGATATTCGAATATGAAAATTAACATTCGATTGTGAAAAAAAGCAGCACTATTGCTGCCGTCTGCCGGTAGTGCTGCTACTGTATATACAGTATGTATTCAAATAGTTTGAACATATGTGTGTAGAAATGGGTTTAAAACGATAAAAAAAAAAAAATGGGTCAAAACGCAAAAGAAAATAGTCTATAAAATGTAAAAAATAATCACAAATGTCCATCACATAATATGCCAAAATTGCTAACTTTGTCTGGAATTTTTTTTTTATACAGATGTCAAAAAAATCAGAGCATATCAAGAAAATATGATTTTTTTTAGGCTGTGACCAGCAAAGGTTTAGTATCCAACGTTTACGAGATAGATTAGCTATAAACTCAGTCTCAAAAGTTCAAATTATTCTTCTTCTGTCGCTCGACTGATCGATCAATCAAGTGATCATTTCATCATTCATCGAAGGGCTAATTACTGTGGCCACTTTTACTGGTGTTGATAAAAAAAAAAGTGTATTTGTAAAAGTGAGTACTACTCATTCTTCTTTTCTTAGAAATAAAGGACAGAAAACTTAATGAAGCAATATACAAAACAATTAATCCAGAAAGTGATAAGAATGCTATAACAATCGGGGGGGATACTGGGGGAAACTGGCCTAGGGCTGCAACTAACGATTATTTTCATTGTCGATTAATCTGTCGATTATTTTCTCGATTAATCGATTAGAATGTTTGGTCTATAGAATGTCAGAAAATGGTGAAAAATGTTGATCAATGTTTCCCAGAGCCTAAGATGACGTCCTCAAATGTCTTGTTTTGTTCAAAACTCAAAGATATTCAGTTTACTGTCCTAGAGGAGTAAAGAAACCAGAAAAGCTAGAATCAGAGAATTTTGACTTTTTTTCTTAAAAAATTACCGATCATCAAAATAGTTGCTGATTAATTTAATAATTGACATGACTAATGAATTAATCTTTGCAGCTCTAAACTGGACCATGTGAGAAAATTAGGAGAGCCGCTCTACCTTCCTTCAACAGCCACCTCTGATTTATCCTACAGCGACTGCTCGACTTCAAATAGAAATTAAAATGCAATACCTAAATTGTGTCATTGCTTGTAATTATTTGTAATTTCACATTGCTACAGCTGTTTACACACACTGGTTATATAATGTTTTTAGCTTAGCTGTACAGCTGAATTACTTCCAGTAAAATACCCACTTTCTTTTATCCTTAGCTATAGACGGGGGAACTGAAAAAAACAGAAAGCACAAGAAAGCAAAGAAAGGCCCAGAGGGGAGGGGCAGAGCCATTCTATTACCAAACTAAGCCTTTTAATCAATAAAGAGATAAAAGATATTTTAATCAAAGACATATTTCCTTGTTTGTCTAATGCTTCTGCCGCCACCGTGCACATAATCTTTAAATGCTGAAAAGGATGCATAATGCTCTTCCAGAGAGCCACTCATCCATATAAACACAAAACAGGAGCAGTCAGCAGAAACACACACCAGCCCGGCCCAGCGCACAGACACTCCATAGACGCCAAATTACATTAGGATGGGCATATTAAGGGGAAATTGCATCCTGTAAACTAGAATATTATTTCTACACACAAACACACTGCTTGCACGCGCACACACACACAAACCATTTTTCAACATCATATTCCCTAGCCCTGTGCTCACATATTGTTTTGTACATGTGCATGAACACACACATACACAAACCATAAACACAAAGCACGGTGCTATTAGTGTGCGGGCTGTTTTGTCGGAGATGCAGGCATCCGCTAGCCGTGGCTAAAGCGTTCCAATGAGATTAGACGGGTAACCGGAGCCCTTCCAGGCCCGCTGAACTGAGCTCACGGCGGGCTAACAAGTCCAGAGGTGGTGGGCAGGCTGGATCAGGTTCCAGGAGCTAATGGGTCAAATACCAACTGACATTTAATTGAGTGATAAAGTGTGCACATTTAGGTGTGTGTGTGTGTATTGGTGGATGGATGAGTGTGTGTGTCTGTGTTTGTGTGTGGTTAATTCACCTTTACATTCCAGTATATGGAGAAGTTTTTTTCTCATAAATAACCTAGCTGTGTGTGTGTGTGTGTGTGTGTGTGTGTGTGTGGTCCAGGCGGGTACGCTACTTAACGGTGCATCAGAGTTTGCACATGTCTGCCGAGCACCGGGGAGCAAACAGCAGCTCCAGTAATAGTGATTCATGCTTTCCGTCAGGCCCCCTGACAGGCCGGGTTCGATCCCCTGCTCAGCGCGCTGTAGCGGCAGCAGCCGAGGCAAGCAGGCGCAGGACCACGAACATCATCATAACTGCTGAGGGAGTGTTGGGCTGCTGACATATTGATCGACCTTCAGTTAGGAGATTTGATAGATTGACCTCGGACTCTTGACTTTAAACAGTGAAAGGAGGAGGGAAAATCGGGAAGTCGGAGGAAACAATCGAGACAAAACGGTAAAAGAGAGACACCAATGACTGAGATAGTCATCAAGTGAATTATGTTTCATTTAGGGCTGCGACTAAAGATCATTTTCATCATTGATTAATCTGCCCATTATTTCTACGATTAATCGAGCTGAGATTCTTCATCAGCCCTCAAGCTATGTACAGTATAACTCTTTATACAAACAGCCTACTACTATCCAGAATAAATAATCCGTATATATAACAAGCAAAGAGACAATATATATAATATCCATGAGGCAACATTCCTTACCCGCTACCCCCATACCAACATTCCTAAAGCCCAGCAACTCATCAGACCATCAGGCTAAGCCTAACCCCAAGCCTCCGTTGGGCCCCGTGGGGCTCAGGGGCCAGGAAGGACCAGAGAGGGTACGGGCTCACACTAACGATGGAGGAAGCCGTGTCCAGTCGGCTGGAGCCTGAGATGGAGCAGAAGACCCTGCACCATTGTTCTGCCAACACGCTGACAGCCCGTGATTTAGGACCGGGGCTGCCCAGGAGCGTTAGGGGAGGGACAGGAGCGAGGGAGGTCAGAGAGAGGCTCCACAGGCACCCTTCAACAATCCTACCCGAATCCCTCCATCCATGAGATGGCAGAATGAATCATGGCTGACCCAGCGCGAAGCCTGGGCCTGGCCTCTCTCTACCACCCCCTATCCCCTCCATCGACCCCCTCCTCTCCCTGGACAAACATGACAAATCTGGTGTTTATTTACTTAAAAAGACCTGGAGAAAAGAGCAAAGGGGGGGCAGATAAAAACTGTGTAAAATCAATACAGAGTTAGCAGTTCCTGCCCTACTGCTGCTCTTTCCTGTCTGTGCGGCTGAAGAAACCGAAGCTCGGGTCTAATAAGGACCCCAGGTGGAAAAGGGACGCAGGTGGCTTCAGAAAGCTGCACATAACAGGAGGGAAATGAGGAAAAAATGGCCAGTAGAGAATGCGGAGAATGCACCTAAGATGTTCTTTGCTACACTTCTAATAATTGACTACCAAACAGGACTTATACAACCTAATTTCACTGACCATCTATAATCACCATCATCTCTGGATGGAATACACATGTTGAGCGTTGAATGGTGACATAAAAAACACACACAACAGCTAAACTCTAAACTGCGGATGATGTATGTGCATAGTCGGAGGCATGTGAGACATAATTGGTCTCCAAGTTAGAGTCCAGACAGCGGAGCATTGAATCTACAGAGCCTCTGCTCTCGCCACATGACAGGGAGAAAACAGATAAGGCTTGCTCTCAGGGGAGAGGGAGGGTGGCCATCACGCCAACCCCCTAAAAAGAAATAGCAGCGGCGAGCTGTCAAGGTTTCTGTCATATCCTACATCACGTCAGCCGCCCATTCCATCCCATCGCTGGCAAACCATGCACGCTGTTGTGGCCAAGGATGAAAGTGCTGGAAAATGGGAGTCATTGTAAACCATTTTCTACCCTGGAGCCCCCACCGCCGCCACCACCACCACCACCACCACCACCATCCCCTCCATCTCCACCCCTCTTCTTCCCGACTCCTCTTGAAGACAAATGGGTCCAGGGCAATGACAGAGTGCCTGGTCCACAAATCACCAGCGGCCGGTCTGCTCGTCCACTGCTTCCTCCTCCCCCGCTGCCTCCCCCCTGCACCCAACCTCGCCCCTCCCCGTCCCCGGCCCCTCCATTAGTCATGTGCACGCGGGCAGCAGCCAGCAGCCGTAATTAGACAAGGACAAATCGCCAGCCACGGACACGGACGAGTCCGGCCGCTAAATAAGGCCCCGTTTCCATACCGACCGGTGGGCGGCAAGTAGGGCCAAGGAGAGGACTGGGGTGTGGGAGAGAGAAGCGGGGAGGCGTCGGTACTGTCCAATACACCCTGCGATCCTCTTGGCCTGGCCTGAGGCCCGAACTCATTTATTATCCTACAGGCCCATGGCTTGAACCCACCTCTCGCCCCCAAAACTAAACCCATACTCCAACACCACCATACCCCTCAACCCCACTCCCAATAGGAACTCAGTTGTATTCGTGTCCAGTTACTCTTCTTTCTCAAACTACGGTTTGAAATGAAAAGGCCTACGATACACTGTGCAGCTGAGATAGGAAAGCTATCATAAACATAGATATTAATTTCATGAATATCAAACTTTGTTTGCTCACTGTCAAAGTGCTGAAAGTGTAAAATTCAAGATAGTACGGTTTTCAATACGGAATCTGAACACAGCTATTCATCTTTCAAGACAAGGGCGAGACAGAAACCTCATACAACTCTCCATCACGTTGCTGTCAATGCAACACCACTACGTCACTTGTTTTTGTGGCGGTCAAACCGACTCTAAATAAATAAATTAAGTAAGTAAAGCAGAGCTGGAGCAATAAAGAGCAATAAAGAGGTTTCAGGGTACATTAGGTGTAACATTAGAAGATAGAATTAGCAAAAATGAGAACCCATAGAATCAGATTACACATGGATGAAGAAACCGGCAGTCAACAAAATATAAATTACAGCCATATGAGGGTAGAGCAGACTGAATCCACAGAGGAGTATCAGTAACAATTGCTTTGGCCGGGTCAGAGCTGCAACACACTCCCTGGGCAGAAGGGGGGTCGACAAAAAACTGACCGCAACACACACACACACACAAACAGCACGCTCCACCAGAGCAAACCTTATTGATCTGCCTCCTAATTTCCTAATTAGTTTTTATTGGATTTCATAATCGTCATCACGACACATCAAAAGAAACTCAAAACCCCAGCAAGATTTTCTGCCCTCCTCAACATAATTTTTTTAAACTGTGAAAAGGAAGCCATGTATTCAATTCCAAGTCCCCAGCTGTGAGAGCGACCCTTTTTTTTTTTTTTTTTATAACTTCCCCATCAGAACTCCTTGGACAGCAAACACTGCACAAACACACCATTTCTCCCATGTGCAGTAACTGATGTTTAGCATTGCACATTTTCTGCATGATCTGCTGCTATTTGTCACACTTCTGCTCTCTCCTCAGTCGCCTCTCACTTGTAGCATTTGTTAAACATACTGCAGTACGAGGCGCAGGAAAAATGTGGAGATAGAAGAAAAAACACTTGTCCCTTACTGACACCGATTCTGGTCGTTGGGTGTTTAGTATTTCCACTCACTTCTCCTAAAACGAAAACTCTGAACTATCCAGATTTCTTCGTCATGCCCTCTGCTATCCAGTGACACTGCCTCTGAACTAGCCAGTTGTCGTATTTGCTCAACACAGGAAACGTCCTTTTAAATCCGGTGAATATCATAGCTGCTCACACATCAACATGCTGAAAGATTGAACGTCCAGCAGCGACCAGAACTTTTCCAAGAACTACAGCAGCTGGCCAGAAGCTGATACAAATTTGAATGTTTTTATAGTGTTATGTATGTTATGTTGAAAGATATAATGAGGACAGAAAGCAGACACGGTCTAGAGGGGGTTCAAAAACAAAGAACATCCAATGTCCTCATTCACACTTGGGGACAGTTAGCCCGCTGACATCTGTTTATGAAGAAGTAAATGCAAAAAAAAAAACAATGGAGGAGATTTTCGAATTACTGGAATGAATGTCCCTTTGGACCACAGGCCTCAACGTCTCCGTTAGCACCTCTGCTATCATATCAGTTCCAGAGAATCCTTCTTGCACCATCTGGTGTGCAATAAATGAGGAGAAAACGGGAGAGGAATTGGAAAAGAGTTAGAAAACTGTGGTCTGTGTAGAGATATCCTGTCTATTTTCACCACTGCTCCAAAGCTAAAACACAAGTAAGAAGCTGGAATAATACTAAAACCCTCCTATTCAATGCCTTGATGCACTCGTTAAATGCCGACTGCCAGATGTTAATCAGCCACAACGACTGATTTCCCTGTTTTTTCTCTTTGTTATGGCCCATTTTGAGACAAAACCTCTGGCATGATGACACCAACACAGCAGCTTTTAAATGAGGGCGGATGAAGATAAAGAGGGAAGGAAAGTGAGAGATGTCGCAGGATTCTTATTGTTATTGACAGCAGAGCGCCATTAACAGTTGATGAGGCAAACCTAAAAACTTCCAAAACTTCAGACGCCTTCACTTTTTAATTTTTGTTGTTTCATATTTAATTCAAACAACTTTGCTATTAACACAATATCCCATAATGACTATAAAACATGTTTTGTTTTAACAATTTATATTACAAGAAATACTTCATTGTGCATATGAATTCATACACTTCTGACACACTGCAGACTGAGATGAGGGGCATTCTGCTTGATCACTCTTGAGATTAATTAAACTAAGAGGGCATAATTTAGAAAGTCACACAACTGGCTGGCTGTATAAAGTTGAGTAAACAGTGGATGTCAGAGCACAAAGCAAGTCATGACGCCCAAAGGACCCTCAGCTATGCTACATTGTGAACATACAAATCGGTGTTGAAAGCAACAGGAGGAGAGCTAGTAATGTTAGCAGTTAGCAGCCGGTCGGCAGCACAGTCCTGCTTGGCTAAATAACGGAGCTACTAACGTTAACTGAGGTTGCATTATGATGCATTCAAGCTCTATTCGGTAAAAATGAGTAAATGGACTTGCATTTATATCACGCTTTTCTAGTCTTCCAACCACTCAAAGAGCTTTACACTACATGTCAGCATTCACCCATTCACACACACATGTGCCAGGTGCCAACTTTATTATACTATGCCAACTTTGCCCATAAGGATCTGATCTAAATACTCATTCATACACCGATGGCTATGCCTTCGGAAGCAATTTGGGGTTAAGTGTCTTGCTCAAGGACACATCGACATGTGACTGGAGCAGCCAGGGATCGAACCACTGCCCTTACGGTTGGTGGACGACCTCCTCTACCCACTGAGCCACAGCCGCCCCAAGTGAGTATTGGGCGAAGGTAAATTAGAATGTTATCATGATGAGTTCAAAAGTTATCAGTTAAAATTTAGTTTTTGTCGAGAGACTTGAATCATCAGGGATTAATAATAAATTCGCAAAACTGATCGACGACTAAATTTCTAGTACCGTGAAATCACATTTGTGCTTTTCCTAATATGGCAAGTCAATATGTCTGCTGTGAAAAAGGCCAGTTATAGCTTTTTACCTGACCGTGTCTGTGAAGGCATATGTGATATATGATTTGTCTACTCTGGAGAGCATTTATGAAAAGCACAGACTTTGAGTTGGAAGCATGGCAGCTCAATCTGGATGGAAGGTCAAAATTAAGACAGAGAACATGGTCTAGCAGGGACTAGGGAGGCTCGTCTGGATTAAGGGAAAGACACAAAGACCCAAATACAGAGAGGCTGTTGGAAAGAAAACTACTTAAGAGCACATGTAGCTGTGGTGCGGACATCTCAACACAACAGCTATTCATAAAACACACAACTTTGGGACAAGTCAATCAAGCCAAAATCCAGACTTGAACCCCATTGAAAATATAAGAACCCCTGAAGAATGCCATTCAATAACACAACCCATCCAATTTGACACAGATTAAGAGAATGTGCAAGGACAAAAAGCAGGGAAACTATATAAATCTAGGTGTGTAATGGCTTCTACAAAGTACTGAATAAAGGATCTAAATACCAGTGTAAACGAGACATTTCGTCACTGTGCCAGACAGATAAAACTTACGGTATAGATTGGGGGAAAAGTACTTACATTTTATATAAATCAAAGCATGTGAGAGATAAAGAGCAAAGTTTTTCTATCTCATCCCATCCCTCAAGTTCTCTCATTCAATTCATGCTTTTACCCCTCTCTTTATAGTACAGGTAAGTCCAGCCCAAGGGGCCTCTAAGTGACCCCACCACTTCCATCACGCGCCAACCCTTGCTCATACTGAGGTGTGTAAGGGGGGCGCAGGACAGCAGAACGAGCTTAAATCCCAGTGAAGATGTTTTTGGCCTTGATCACCGTGCCCATCGATCCCTGGCTGATTCCCACTCAGATACGTCTTATTTTATTAGTGGCTTCGGCCTTCTGCCGCCCCATTCCGCTGTGATCAATACCAGCATGGGGATGGCCCATATTTTTCTCACTTTTAGTGCCTTAACGCTGTTTAACCGTGTCACCTGATAAACGACAGGCCCTCCCCAAACACTGATTTCCTATTGATTTCTCCCTCATTCAGCCATCCCTCCCTTCGTCACTCTCCCATTGTTTTTATCTCCAGTTATCTCCTCTCTCCTCCCTCTATACCTTCACCCCCACCCAACTTAAGTAGAGGATGGACCTGCCAGCCACCTTTAAACCATTTCAACCACAGACACCCATTCTGTTAAGAGTCAGCTCAGGTCAAGCGCAACGGAGCCTGGATCCCCTCTTTTAATGAGAGCTAATGAAATATTATCCCAAAAAAAAACTACCACTTCACCTTGTTACCTATAGCATGTAAGACAAACATAAAGTCAAACCTCGGGAGGTTTGTGCTGAAAGGTTTGTGTTTCTCATTTTCCATCATTACCCACCAAACGGCCCGCACACAAACAGTGTTGGAGACCTATCTGTGTGCATGCAAGCATCGACAGAGCAGAATCCAGTGAGCACCATGCAACAGATGCTATGACAACCTGGAGGGAGACAGCTCCATCCATCATCCGCTGAAGTCCTGATGATCAAAGCAGCGTTTGGACGACGGAGGAGGATGCACTGGGAGCTCCAGCAGGGCAACATACAATCCACTTAAAGGGCTTCTATTGGGCTATAACTGTATAAACACATCTGATATGTGTACAGTCGATGGCACATTTTATGTGGAAATAGATGAACAGCAGAAAAAAATATGTTGTGGACATTTGAGATAAAATAAACGGCGTCTGAATATTGGAGAAAACAAATTACAAAAAAAGAAGGATCGAACTGGTATCTGGCTGCACTACCTCTATCTCCCTTTCTCTTCTCAGACTGTACATTATTTATGCAAAATTAAACCTGCTCCTATTCCTGCTTAGTCTGGCTCATCCACTCAGTTACCTCTTAATTGATCTCTCATCTAAGGCACTTCTGTAAATCCAGTCTGGTCCTCCCAGCCTTACTGCCATTAATGCCATTAAATATGGCTCCCTTATCACCAGATACTCTGAAGATGTCTGGATCAGCTGCGGCTGGACGGGACTTCATTTTCTAATGCACAGAATAATATCTTATCGCTGTGAAAATCCTGTGTTAATGTCTTATAGAAATAGGGCTGTCCCAAATACCATTTTTTGGGCTTCGAAGCTTTGGTAAGAAATAATCAAAGGTATTCAAAGCTAAGGGACAATGCTACTGCCGCACTACTGCACACAAACACACATCTACAAATAAAAAACAGCGATATCCATCTTAGAATAACTAATAATAATTAATGTTGAATATGAATAATGAAGAATGTTGTGGGATTATTCCTTATTTCATGTGCTATTTGGGGATTTATTTATTATTATTACATACTTATATACAGTATAAAAAAAGAAAAAACAAAGCATTTGAATACTGATTTGGAGGTCGATTACCATAGCAACGGTCAAAGTTACTGCAATTATCTGTGTTGTTTCGTACTTGAGCTTTACACATTACTTACAACTTTGCTGTTAACATTTTTAACCTCCCGTAAGGGATTAATAAAAAACGGTTTTCAAAGACAAATGGTCCACTCTTGGAAATCTGGTGTAATTTCAGGTCCACGCATGAAGTCTGAATAAGTAAACTGACACCATGAGCGTCTGTTAAGGAATCCGATAACGTGACCTGGCATCTTTTATTAGGCCTCTCACCCTTTAACAATGGGTTAAGTGATAAATTGACATTTACAGCACAGCCTGCCAAGTAACACTGGGTACAGAGCACACTGAGAAACTGACCGTGAAGTAATAACGAGCGAGTGGGCAAGAGCAGAGATTTTCTATTAACACAAGGGGAGAGGAGTTGAAGGGGTTGTGGGCTATGAAAGGACCGGTTTCTTGAACAAAACCCTGCTTTAACAGCCACCCCCCACCCCCTGCCCCTCTGCAACGTTATCAGGCTACAGCCATGGGAGAGCTTGAGCACCAGCTAGTGGTAGTGGAGCTCCACTGCCAAGACGCCCCACACCGAACACATTAATCATGACCAGGGGAGTGTAAAATTCAATCGGCTCCTTCCATCCATTTCATGTGAAGCAGACTGAAGGCCGGCCTTGTAGTGCCTGAGAAAGGAAGGATGAAAAAAAAAGGGGGAAAAAAGAAAGAGGAGCTCCCTACACTTCATCAGAACCCCTACTTCATAACAAATGGAGTGTCTCTCTGGCGGAGGAGTGCCATCAGAAACACGCGTTCTCTCTATCCATTTAATTCCGGCAGTGGAGGAAGGGTCAGGGAGGGAGCAGTGGGTGCGTGTTCTGCTCTCCGCTCGCCGCTTCCCCAGTCACACAGTAAACTACCTTTTAGGAATTGTTTCTCAATAAGAAATGATCAGTCCATTTATCTGCACCAGGCGGGCCTGTCTCCTCACCCAGACCTCCAATATTTTTCGTTTGACCTGATCAGGGCTATAAACTAGACCGAGACACTTTCAATTTGTCACCCGAGGAGGCCTCTGCGAGTCCCATGCTACTGATTGCATCCTCCCTCCCAAATGTAAAAATTCCTCCCATGCTTGAAATCTCTTGGATTTTTTTTTTCATGCATACAGCTACTTCGAAATAGAGCCTCTCGTTCATGCTATAACAAATGTTCTGAGAGATAATCACAGCCACACACCATGTACAGAACATGATGCTATTTTGTATTAACGAAAAGAGTCAGGCAAAAAGAGGATTTGTATAATAATGTAAATTAATAATTAATTACTGATGATGATTTTGAATGCAAAAATATTTCTCCCTCCTGCTATACCAATACACACAATAAATGACACAGAGTAACTACAAATATTTTCATGTAATTCACTTATTAATAGAGCATTCTAAATAAAAATATAAGTCAATATTTTAAATATAAATAGTCCCTGCACGTTACGTTTTTTTTATATGCTTGTCACTTTGCCAGATTTCAAGCCAGGAATGATATGCTTTACTGTCATTAAGTCCAAGCAGCGACACCTAATGTTATGTCAATGAGAGTGCTGAGCATTAACCTCAGCTCTCATGTGCATACTGACATAGAAGTGGGTGATATAGAAAAAAGCCATTATCCTGGATTATTTATACCATGGTCTGGGTGAATACTTGATTCTGATTGGCTGCAGAGTGTCCATTAATTCCTGATAATGGACACCATACAGTGAAACTATCTGTTCACTATTTTAAATTAATGCGCTGGCTACTAAAACATCTGAATATCTTATTTACAACACTGAGTGTAACGTTAGTCTTTCAGTGCCTCATCCTCTGAACACCACAGGGTGGCGACTGTAACACACAAGCTGCACGAAGTAAGTTACACTGCCCCTCTGATACTTTATATCACATACATGTAAGCGATCATGTCACATTCAGTCAACTCGCTACTTCAGGCTGCGCCCGACAGTACACATGGTACATCATTTGTTCGTGAAAATCTTGATATTGATTTGGGGACAATGACACGGCTGGATAGCTAGCTAGTCTTGTTGTTAAACATGCTATCAAATTATAGTTACTCTTTTTCAACCGTACGCAATGTTATTGATGTTGAATCTCGCTAGCATAATGTTAGCTTTCTGGCTCGTAGCTGAGCCAAAGGGAAATATCTCCCGTTGCCATGTCGTATCTAACGTCCGTACTATTTGCTGGAACAGTGAACAACGTTTCCTTTGCATAAGAACCTTATGGGATGGTAATGACTGTTCCAGGTATTAGCAAATCCTCAGGGTTACCAGGAAAACAGTGTTTTCTAAGGCGAGTAACTATGGTATAAGCGGGATAATGCCCTTCGAGGTGTCCATTATTAGGAATTAATGGACGACATGGAGTCCAGAACCGTCCGACGTGCTCCTCGTCGGGCATTATCCCCTACATATATCATGATATGGTCTTGATAATTAAATGAGAAATAACAAGACTGGAATGTCTGTTTTTGGCTAATTCAGATAATTAAATACCTGGCAAATAAACATAGAAAAATCACATAAAAATCCTATATTGCCATAAAGCAGTCCTGCTCATTAATGGCCTAACATAATCATAGATGTAAAGGTATAGCAAATGCATATGGTCTCAGGGTATATCGCCATATCGCACAATTCTACACTAAGAGCGTGTGGGATGAAGTCTAAGATACACAGTGAACCCCTACAACAAACAACCAACCCGAACAAAAGACTGGGGAAAAGCAGTTATTACTGGTTGTTCATTGAGGGGAGAAATATTAACCACACTGTTTTCTTTCAAAACAGGTACAAACTTTGAACAGGGGGTAATTACAAGTCACACATGACTTGCTTTCCCATCAAACCCTTTTAAACAGTTAAACATTCTTTGAATTGGATGGAACATGTCAATGATTTTTTTGACAGCACTGAAATATGGTGAGGAACACTCAACCACGTACACACAACCTGTTCAAACGGCTGCCACGTCCAAGTCACATGCACGCGATTAATCACTGATACCTCCGGCTGTCAGCTCGTATGTATGCGGTTACACAACACTAATGGGCAACTGAGTGGAACTGAAAAACACATGAAGAAATTTTGACTCTTCTCTTACTTGTTTTCATCCTCGTTAAAGACATCAGGTGAGGAGAAGCCTCCTTCCAGTCAGATGACACAGATGAGACAGATGCGGCGTTGTTCCATTCACTGTACTTCCGAGGATACCTAAAATACAGGACATAAATACATAAGACAAATCCCATATTGAGACACTATAAATAAGCAAACTATGTTATGGGCCCATGACAGATTCAATACTTTGTTTAATAAAAAGTGAATTGGTTTCTACTAAGAAATTCAACATTTCTTGTAACTCAGTATGGACTAATTTACGTCACTGAATAACAGACAAGGTCTAACAAGAGGATTTGAAGCTTTTGGTTGCTTACAGCTTGGTGGTCATGTTTTAATTGTTTGCATTAAATGTTTGTATTTGCAATGGCAATAATCCTGTGAAACTGCACTCCATATCTCAATAATAAAAGGTGATATCAAGAATGATTAACTATATTTTTTACAGCTTAAATGACTCTCTCAATTTTACAGACACACGGATGTCACAAAGAACGTGGCTCAGCTTCACAAATAATGCTAAATAAAATAAACGATAGAGTAAATGTATTAAAAGGTTATGTACTAAGCAACATTCAGATTTTTTTAGCTGCCCTCTCCTGTTTATTCAGTTGTGTGGCACTACACGATGTGCTTCTGTGGACCAGAAAACGTGTTACCTCACTGATGAAGGTGTGCTTTACACAGGCTATGCAGTAAATATTTTGCATCCGTTCAAGTTATGCTGAAGTTTCTATTTCTCATTTTGTTTGAGTTCAGCAGCCTCAGGAAGGGTACCTTAAACTTGTAGGTTATTTGGTAAGGTTTATGGGTTTTAGCTTGACTTTTGTTTGCCAACGCACTCAAACAATTTTACTCCTCAAATCAGACAGAATAAAATCACTTAGACAGAACTCCCATTTACCTGGGCAACAGATCACCAAAGACAATATATACAGCTTAAAAAAAGGGAGAAAAAAAACACAGGAGAAGTGGCTGCCGATAGGTGCAACATGACCTGACCACAACTGGTTGACGGTAACCCTAACCAGGTTACCTGAGGTAGCCAGGGAAGCCCTGGAAGAAAAGATGTGTATTTGAAAGATCCAGATTTTGCACATGATATTTAGGTAAGTGGGATATTCAGTCATGATTGACTAATGTGTGGGATGCACTTTGCATTGTTTTTAATTGATACAGCTAATGCCTAATTACTGAGTTTAATTGGGTAGTAACTAATAACCATTACTGACTAATTGACTCTAGAGGCAAACCATTATTTCCGATTTGTCCACTACAGATTGCTGTACTCTGTTGATAGCGGAGGGTGAGAGATGCCGTGTTGTAGTCATGCTGAAGATGAAAGAACTGAAATAACCACACATTTGTTGTAGTGACTTAAGTCTCTAGATGTAACTGCAGCCTTTGCATGTAGTTAATTGTCATGCTAATGGACCCAGTGACTGTTAAGAAGCCATAACTTAATTTCAACTACTCCTTTGTCATTCTCTGTATCTAAGGTAACTGGCCCAAAGTCCCTACTCACCTCATGTCACCTATAGAGATACCAACAACCACTGCGCTGTGATGATAACCACCACTTTTCTTCTCCTGCACTGTGTGATTGTCTCTTCTTTCCCTGGAGAACGCTGCATCTCCCTTCAACCAACAACACAAAATCAGGGTATCAGCCATGCTTAACTTCAAAAACATACAATTGAGATTTCTACTTATAGACTGTGCTGGGAATGCATTCACTTTGCAAAGGAAAACAACTGCGGGATACACACTGAGAAGTTCTAAACTGATTCATTAGTGCAGCCATACTTGTTATTTGTCAGTGTACAAGTATCTGCTTGTGCCGCTGGCCAGACAGAAAAATGCTACCCTGTAATTTTCTTCTTTTTTCTAAATGCTTCTTGCCATCTCTGTGGGAGCCGTCATCACCACACTTTCTTTTTAAGGCCTGTTTATGTTAAATGTGTAGGTCGGTGAGGTAAGAAGAAGCCGTACCACTGACACCAAAGACAGGGGATAAAAGCAAGTAACCGTAAACTGATAGAATAGAGATACACATCTCCTGAAATGCCCACTTATCTCAAATGGTAAATGACTGCATTTATATAGCGCTTTTATCCAAAGTGTTTTACAGTTTGCCTCTCATTCACCCATTCACACACACCAATGGCAGTGAGTGAGCTACCATATATAGCCAACACTAGGGATGCACCGATACCGGATCGGATATCGGGCCGATACAGACTCAAATAGCTGAATCGGATATCAGTGACAATGGGGCCGATCTATTCAATTCAATTCTATGTTTATATACTATATATATTATATATTGGAATTTCAATTCCTGTTTAGGTTTTGATGGTTGCCTTACACATAAATAATGATCCCAGTCTTTTCCACACAGTGAGGCGTACAGCTTATTAATTAAACACTGGTATCGGATCAGTACTCGTATCGGCCAAAACCCAAAGCCCAGGTATCGCTATCGGAATTGGGACTGAAAAAGTCAGATCGGTGCATCCCTAGCCAACACAGTATGTGGAAATAAACTTATAGCCAACAACATACTGATTATATTGTATTGCTTCTGATGTCTTTCATCTCTCTGTGAGATATGTGTGAATTTGAGAGATGCATTTTTACATAATCTCCACAAAAAAAAAAATCCACATCTTTCTTAATAAATTTACTAATCCATTCTGGTATCTGACAAGAAGCAGCAGCATTATCCAACAACTGTAGTGCAATGTTAAACCTAAATAATGTTAATAAAGGACAGAGTATGGATAAGAAGCAAAATATTAAGTATGCTCCACTGTCTGCAGAGATGGTAAGGCCAAAAAATCAGCTGGCACAAACAAACAGCCCCAAGTGTTCTAAGTTGAAACAAATGCATACAACCATGCATACAACCTATACAACCTTTGTGCTGTAACTGATGGCAAGACCACATAAATATAAACAAGTTATGTTTCCACTGAACTCCTTCAATTGTGGGTACCTTAAAATGTTCCTTCTATGTCTGAAAAACAGTAGCCTTTCTTCTTGTTTTGAGCCATAAAGCAAAATGAGCACTTTTAACCATTAAATCTGAACCAGTGCTAAAGTTACACAGTTAAGTGTTAAGGCTGGTACAAGCTGCCAACAGGGAAATGTCTTCACATCTTAATTTGGTCTGTTTTCTCTCATTTCTTTCATAAAGCATAAAATATCAGGTATCACGTAGTAACATGAAACAGCAAAAAGTTCCTATCTTTGTCTTGTTTTTATCAAATTCAACATTAGCTAGGTAAATGCAAACAAGCAGCAGCAACATTTCCAGTTTGGCTAACCATACATTTTGGCTAGGTATCAAACTACAGGAGGCTAATGTTAGTAGCAAGCTGAATGCTAGCTCAGTTTAATAAATTGTTAGTATACACACCTTATAGACTTCCCATAGCACATTTGTGTTAGGATAAACTTTGGCGAAACACACACTTTACACACGTCCGGTAACTACTAAGTGACGAACGTTTAAAATATGGATATATAAGCAGGTTGACTCTTCCACAACAGCCGGGAAAACAACACGACACACTGGCGTTGCCCGCAGGTACAGTTGGCGGGTCGTGTCTCGAAGAGAACCAGCAAATAGGGGAAATCTCGCGAGATGATTAAGGTTTTTAGCCCTGGCCTCGAATAGTTAGCGAGTCTCGCGAGAGTTTTTGCAAGTTTTTTGCAGATCTCAGATCAGATTTCGTAATTTGCAGGTTACCTTCTAGAATATGACCCAGGTGCCATGGATTTATTGAGAGAACCCAGTCGGCGCGTATTTTTTTTCTTCATCAGCACCGTGCTGCTTAGCAACGATGCGCTCAGTGCTGCCTACTAAAGGCCGAAAGGTGTATTGCAGCTGTCTGCACTCCTACACCTGTAGTACCATGAACAGCAGCTGTGAGCTTCACCTGCCCTCTGGTGGGCATCAACCCCTGGTTATTTTGTGATAATTTAATATAAGATACCATGTAAACATAATATAATTTGAAATAATAAAGGTATCAAAACTAGATTTTAAAACAGGGCCCCTCTATGAGACTCAAAACTGGGTTAAAAAAAAATACAGGAGCCATCTAACCTTCTAAGTTTTTAATTGTGCTTTAGTGATGCATAATGTAATTAACAAAGTAATCACAAAAGACACAATATTTCTATGCTAGAATACGACCTGGACCCAGATTTCCTTTGATTAAATACATTAATTTAGAAACATGCAACCTTTGAGCACAAAACTGAAATAATGAGGGCCTTAAAACTAGATTTTGACACAAGGACCTCAACACTGGGCCTAAGATTAGGTAATAAAGCAGGACCCTTATCATGTCAGTTAATATTGTGCTTTAGTGTTGCATATTCCCAAACAAAACTTACACACAGCAAGCCTGAGCTGCAACAGCACATCAACCTTGCACCTGACAAGAATACACCATAAGTACTCTTGTATAACTTTCGGTGGCTAAGCACGGTCGACATGTTCTCACATCTGTGCAAAAATATTCCTAAATATTTGCTGCGCTACAGATCACTGCAGTTAGGTCCATATGTTCACTATACTGCATCTCTAAATGAATTAATGGCTCATAAACCTAAGTCAAATCAACCATTTTGAAGTTACACACTTAGCACAAGGAGACCTAATACATAGACACTTATAAATGGCTGATAAATACTGATGATCTTCTGAATCACTCCATGTATGCGCAGTTTGTGGTACAACAGTGACACCTGCTGGCAAAGTAGTACACTGCATAAAAAGTACACAAGTTTTTTTAAGTGTAAAAAATAAATAAATCAAACGCTAACACTCGGTGCATGACAATAAGGCTTTATTTGAGGATGTGAGGAAGAAATGACAGGTGACAGTTTTTATCTCAGAGGTGAGCAATTACAAAGGTCTACAGAGTACTGCTTTGGCTGTATACATATTCAGTATCAGCACAAACGAGGATAAACAAGTTTTCATTTGCAATAAGTCCTACAAGGTGATCCTAAGTGTATAGTCTACATCAGAGTACCATTTAACATGCAAAGGTACTTCATTTGTATATCCATCTAATTTGAGTTGGTGTACCTATCTATGGTATGGCGTGTTGTTCTGTGGTTTGGTTACAGTTTCACTGAATCTACCTACAGTAGTAACCTCTAGAACAAGATCTATGAAAAAACCATGCAGGCAGAAGTGAGAATTTGGTGACGGCGACCTTGCTGGTTTGAAAGCAAATGACAAACCTTTAATACACTGCTCACTGGTGCTTTCAATGCCCAAATACCTCTGAAGAAAATCATAAAGTACAAATAAAAACGAAAGTACAGTCAATGCGGAATGGAAATCACAAATAATCTGCCATTTTACTGAACACCTGGTAGATGATGTTGATGGTAACAAACTGGGGACAAAAAGTACAATAAGGTGTAAGAAACCGTAAGAGGAAAGGCAATGATGACGGCCAAAGAGATAGTTGAAATCGGATAAATGCTACTGTTTCTTTGAGGCTCTGGATGGATGTATGGTGTGAATGCATTTTATGTCATCACAGGAACAAATGGCACTTCATTTTTAGTTTTGATTTCACAGCTTTTTCATTAAAATGAGTGTATTTACACATTCCATCTGAATATGAAATGTGAAATAGTCTGACAAAGAAAAAATTGGCACAGAGTGGTGACAAGGCCACTATGTATGGAAAATGAAGATCAAAAGGTAAGCAGTCTTTTTTCACAGTATCATTATAAGATAAAGAAATGTGTTCCCTTCTGCAGCAAATTCCTGAAAATATATATATCACTACATTCTGTATGACGGTGCAGGAAGTTAAGAAATCAAAAATAAATTGGAGATAAAGTGAACCAGTTAAAAACATAAAGGCACCCAGGCTACGGGGGAAAGCAAATTAACCCGAAAATCTAAGTCTCTCAAAGGGAATCCTCCTCACAAACCATTGTCTTCCATTATTTATCATGCAGCAGGAAAATACAGCAATTAAAAAAATAATGAAGCCAAGAACCAGGTGTGGACGGGCCTGTGGCACACGAGCCGTTCCCTGGACCTGAGCCTGCTCTGACTATGTACAGGTATGAATGAGGTGAACTACGTGACCATACGTGAATGGACACAGCCCGGTCTCATCTCACATTCGTCACCATTTACTCTCTGATCACGTATAAACTACATCACTGCCAAAAGGCAAGACAGATGCTTTCTAATGAAGTCACGTGTGTTAATGTCAACGCTAAAAATGTGTCCACTTAATCTCATTCTAGCATGGCCACATAGTGTGGAGGGGTTGTGCAGGTGGACATGGACAATAAATATATATTACATCTTTATATACAATGAAATGGAGAGGGGCACAGTGGCAATTTGAGATGGTGTTTCTCCTTTTAGTTTAATGAGTCTTCCTGTCTTAACACGATGAAAGGATGGTAAGATTCAGAGGACCCGGGACCTCTTGCTAGCCAGTGAACCATGCTGAAAGAGAAAAGGGACAGGTAACAGTTACAACAATATATCCGGGCCTCCAGCCACAGTGAGCTGACCTTTTCAGAGCATTCACGACAGTTACATTCACAAATAATAACAAGCTGGTACAACAAGTATGTTTCTTTGACCTACATTGGCCTGCTTGTAAAAGTGCGGGGCCAACTCGACCAACCAGGACGACTCAACAGCAGTCACATCGCGCATGTAGTATTTTGCCGTCTGCACCACTTCATTGAAAACAACCCTGGAAAAGAGAAAATGTAAGATACTTTAAGTGTAGCTTTGGAAACAATTTTAACCATTTAATGTCCTCACTAAGAAAAAAACAATGGAAAAATTATCTCTTTGCATTTTGTATTTCCTTGGAGCAATTACAACAACAGTCTATCATAATCCATAGTTTTTTCTCCCTACCAAACGGTTGAGATGGTAAAAGAAAAATACAAACCATGTACTGTTATTATGCTAGTAATAGGTTAGTATTCCATCATATGTCAATTTGTTACCATGAAATTAGTAGAATTACCATTACTAGTATTATTTCCATGTATTTATTCTAGATATTAACCATATTTAGAGTAGGCTACTTTGAAAACATCTCAGAAATGGTGAAAAATCATATTTTATATCATTTTTTCATCAAATATATAATGGAATAACATTATATATGATATTAATAAATTATATTAACAACAGTGAATGTTCAGAATTTTTTTATTTCATAAAAATTGTAAATGTATTATCTTAAAATCACTACTTTTACCAGTAAAAGACAATTCAACCATTTGGTAGAGCACGTTTTTACTTATTAAATTATTTCAGCACATATATAATGAAATAACATTAAATGTACCATATTAACAACAATGAATGATCAAATATTTATTTTATTTTAGTAGAAAAAGTACATTTTTTGTTTTACATTAGCTTTACCACCTTTACTGTAAAAGGACAACTGAACCGTTTGGTAGAGCATGTTTTTAGAAAATCATTTGTCCCTTATTAGACTTTTTTTGCATCAAGTTATATAATTCTGTTCAGTACGACCTCAGAAAACTATGATATGTCGAAAGAATATGCCTACCATTGAAAATAAGACCAAACAGAGCCCTCGTGTCTGGGGTATTTTTTTGTTGCTAACTTCCTGTAAGAAGGCGAACTACAAAGGCACGCTATTTAAAGACACAGCGGCATCTAGTGGCGTTTTTTAGCATAACATACCTAAACCGAATGGTAGACATGGCTCAATCAGGTTGAGTTAAGTTCAGAACATCTTTCAATAACATATAGTGACTCAAATTGTGCGCTACCAAACAGTCGAGCAGAACATCAAAGGGTTAAGTCGGAGAGCATAAATGATTCTCTGCACATCATACACTTACAAGAACAAGGGAGCAAGAGAAGACGCCACATTAGTAACACTGCTGCAGAAGAAAAAGCACTGACCATTTTGGAGGTTTCTCTCCAAACAGCACAGAGTTGGGGTGGATGTGAAGCTCACGATCGTCTCGTAAAGTCCTGGCAGAAGAGAACGAATACGAGAGTGAGTCTTGTGATTTAAAAGAGGACGAAAACTGAAATAAGAAGATTGATAAACAGCTGGAAGGCACTCTCACCGGTAGGAACCAGAATGGTGAATGCGGGCTGCATTAGAGAAAAACCCATATACAATGCACTTCAAGATCACATCAGGGTCGCCTGTGTGCAAAAGAAAGAAGCAATGAAGGTGTCAAATTACCATTTTACTTCAGTTATGACAGTGATGCAAAGGGTGCCTTCAAAGAAGCACACATTTATATGATTTAAAAACACCTCGTACAATCCCAAGTTACATGAAATAAACACGACACACACAAACCTTCACTTGAAGTCCGCGGCACCTTAAACTTGTTCATGAGACGGCGGAGCTGCTCTCGTACTGTCACAGCCCGCAGCAGACCTTTATAATTGAGGAAGTGTTCCTGACACCACTGGGAGCTCTTCTGGTGCTGCAGGGAAGAGGAAAAGGTTTTCATCAGAGTCAACTTTTCCCCTGACTTTTGCTGAGTTCGCAAGCCTAAAGTGTTGTAATCACCGTCACCGACTGAGCTGCACGCTGCACATATATTCATACACATGCTGTACCTTAATGAATGCTTCATACACATTCAGCATGGTGAGGTGGTCTCCCTCCGCAACTGCAAATTTCCTGTGCTCTCGGGCCTGCAGGGTGAGATAGCAAAAAAAAACGGGATAATTGTTATGCTGACGAAGCATTTCTGCCAAATGTACAACATGCTCCTTTTGAAAGCCGGTTTTCACTTACGGCAGCTTTCTTCTGATTGGGCGGCACAACAAATATATTCTGAATCTGCATCATTGCCGCAATGGTGACAATCTCTTTGGAGCAGCCGAAGTTTCCCGACTCGAGGAGCATCTTGGCAAACATGGGGCTGAGAGGAAACTCTGCCATCCGCACGCCCATGGGATCAGTCAAACGTCCGTAATGATCCAGACCTGCCAAAAGACGGCTGGTTAAGATTCTGCATCATGTGCAAGGACACCTAAGCTTGTGGATGCTTGCCGACAAAGATATTTTTTTAACACTGGTGTTGCAGTTGAAGGACAGTTTCACTTTTTACTATACTGCCCTGCTGACAGCCTTGTTTCTTACCTCCTAGAGCGTAGAGCAGCTCTAGAGCCTGAACCATGGTCTGAGCTGGAGGAGGCTGCAAAATATATTCACAAAATTAAACAAAAAAAATGCACGTTAAGTCCAATAATTACAATATTTACTCTGACAGACAGAATTTAATGGAAAATCTGGTGCACTTGGGAAGTCTCGTCGTTACATCTTTTAAAGCGCAAACACACAACGACTGCATTAATTTTATGGTTTCTGTGCATTTTCCCCCAGAGGCCAGGAGCCATTCTCGCTAATTAAAATGTAAAGTACAATTCCTTTCACAGTGGGTGAACACATCACAGCCACCCCGTGGATGCAAAAGAAGCTACTCACAGAAAGGAAGCAGAACCGCAGCACGTTGTCGATGCCTAACGCTTTGAGCTGCAGGATGACAGGGGCCAAATTGGAGCGCTGCATCTCTGGCACAGTGGAGGCAGGCAGTTTCTCAAAGTCCTCCTCTGATGAAAGGAACAGAGGCAATAAGAAAACGCAGGGAGGGAAAGTGACAGAGAAACAGGGCAGAGAGGGTGGAGGGACGACGATAAAACTACAACACTTTGCCACAAATGTTAACAATGCACAATTCCTCTACAACACATATCATCATTCTTCTACTCCTGCAAACTCACACATACCCGTGTACAGTCTGAAGCACTTCCCAGGTCGGTTTCGTCCGGCTCTCCCAGCCCTCTGGCTGGCTGACGCCTTGGAGATGGGAGTAACCACCAGCGATTCGATGGCAGTGCGAGGGTTGTACGCTCGCAGCTTCACAAACGCACAGTCGATGACGAATACAACTCCATTTATAGTGATGGAGGTCTCAGCTATGTTCGTGGCCACCACAACCTGGAAGAATCACAAGACAGGAAAAAGTCAAATGTTTTGTAAATTACACTAATTTACCAGCTATTGTCTCTTATTTGGACACCTGTGATGGCAGGTCGTTTTAACATTTAAACCGAACCACACTCCTATCTGTAATTACATTTTAGAGATATGTAAAGAAATCCACAATAATATTCTTTATAGTATTAGTATAGTATAGTATTTCAAGATATCTACAACTTTTATTGTACTAGTCAAAACTAAATTTAAGATACCATTAAATTAGGGCTGATTAAAATATTTAATCGCGATTAATTCACAGATCTGTCGACTGAATCAACTAATCGATTAGTCGACAAAATCGTATGAGTGTCGACTAAGCATTTCTTTGGTTGAGGACCGCCTTAATGAAAACAAATGCAGCACGTTTACCTTGCGAACAGAGGAGGGCATCCTCTCAAAGACCTTCATCTGCTCAGCGTAAGGTAGACCAGAGTACATGGGTAAGATTTTCAGGTGTTTCTTCATGCCGTATCGGGACAGAGTCCTGGCCTGTTCCTGCAGAAGGGACACCACCTTCTCCACCTCTTCCTGAAAGAAGAAAATACAGGAAGATGATGAGAAGAGAACAAGGTAAAAAGAAGAAAGACAGGCCACGCTAGAATATAGTAATAAAGGTTGAGTAGTATTACAGATATAGCCACTAACCTGCCCGGTAAGAAAAGCCAGGACATCTCCGTCATCCTCTGTCTCATGGATCTTCAGCACCGTCTCCACCGTGGCTTTCACGTAGTCGGGGACAGGACTGAGAACAAACAAAACACACTTCAGAGTTAAAGACAAATTATACAAATAATATACCGTGTCCTCAGGCTGGATTGTGTGTGTTGACTACCTGACGGTGTAGAAGACGTCCACCGGAAAGGTGCGTCCCTCCACTGTCAGAATCCCACACGTGTCCTTGTTGGGATCGCCGGACTCGTTCAGGTTGAAGAAGTCGTGGAATTTCTTTAGATGAAGGTGATAAAAGGGAACATTAATGAGGCGTTTCTAGATCATGAAAAGTGACATGTGCCGGTTAATACAGACAACATGACTATACTTAAAGTGGAAGTTAATATTCTTTTTATTAGCTGGTATTCCCCCAGTGTTTTGCAGCAACAAAGCAAAGCCTCAATCTGACATCTTTAAAAAGTATGCAACTTACTGCTGCAGTATAACTAATTTGCATGTGTGGATAAAAGTATTTTTACACAGAAAGTTCAGTAGATGTCTGACAGAGCATTTCAGCTGACTCGTTCAATGCTGAGCGCAGTCGTGGCCTGATTGTGTCTTTTCTTTCATCAGTGTAGCGCAGATGTCAGTACAATGTGATCTGACCCGGCATCAACTTTTCCTCTGTCTGTCTTTGTTTCTTCTCTGTTCTCGCTAATCAAGCATATCTGTTCATCTTAATGATGCAGTCACCTTGGCATCCAGAGTGGCAGAGGCCACAATCAGCCGCAGGTCTCGCCGCTTTTTCTGAATCTGCAGAAGAATCCGGAGCACACAAAACAGAGGGAACAGAGGAATAGAGTCAGAAGTCACAACTTTCAAGGATTATGTTCACGCTAGTAAAGGATGAATTGATCCACGGACAGAATGAGCTGGAATTACCTTCTTTAGTAGACCAATGGCAATGTCTGTATACAGGGTTCTCTCGTGTGCTTCATCTAGCATCAACACACTGAGGATAACAGCAAAAAAAAAAACATACATAGAGTGAATCCAAACCAGTGTTTATAACAAAAACATGTTTACATGTCCAATAACAATTGGCCTTTTTCACTGAAGACATTTTGACATGTCACAGCAGGAAAAGCTTAAAGGGTAACTTCTGTATTTTTCACCCTGGACCCTATTTTCCCATGTTTTTTGTGTTTAACTGATTAACAGCAATTTCTGAAACTGGTCAAGTATTGAGGGAGAGCGCTGTAGATGGCAGCTGCTCACAAGCTGCAACATGGTGCTATTGGGGCAAGCTGGCACCGTCATTTACGTCCACTAAAAGTGCTTGTTTTTGCCATGAGAGGCTCTGATTGTTATTATAAGTGTCTGACATTATAGACAGAGTCTCGCTCAAGGAGAAGTCTCATTCTGAAATCTGGCGAGGTGACGTGTTGTCTGAAGACAACGGTGGAATAGTGGAATACATCCACAGTGGAAACACAGCGAGTGCCAGCCAGGCAGAGTTTGTTGTGTTGGGAGTACAGAAAGCGTAGCTTAGTGTCATCTAAAATATCTTAAATGTCGTGGCGGAATAATTAGATGATTTCCACAATGTGGACGAGGTCTTTGAATTCGATGGCCGCCCGTATTTATTTGAGCCAGAGTATACTGATATTCAGATTTCACAATAAGACTTCTCCTTAAAGGATAACTTAGGTATTTTTCAACCTGGACCTTATTTTCTCATGTCTTTGTGTCTAAGTGACTAATAGGGACAACAATTTCTGAAGCTGGTCCAGTATTGAGGGAGTACGCTGCAGCCACCAGCCGCTACACGAGCTGTAATGTAATCATTGAGGGCAACCTGGTAACGTCAGTTTACATCCACTAAAAATGCTTGGTTTTGCCACTGACAGGCTCAGATTGTTATTATAAGTGTCTGACAGCATTATGGAAAGGATCCTACAGAGAAACGTGAGTGAGAGTGGAGAGAGGAGAGAAACGGGACACCGGTGTTGTCAGAGTTTGTTGTGTTGGAGTACAGAAAGCGTAGCTTGGTGTTGGTCCTTTCCATAATGTTGTCAGACACTTATAATAACAATCTGAGCCTGTCAGTGGCGAAAACAAGAACTTTTAGTGGACATAAACTGACGGTACCAGGTTGCCCTCAATGATTACATTACAGCTGCAGCGGCTGCAGCGCTCTCCCTCAATACTGGACCAATTTCAGAAAGCGTTGTCCCCATTAGTCACTTAGACACAAAAAAATGGGAAAATAGGTTACCCTGTAATTCCATTTATCTGCTTCAGTTTTAGGGTCTTGGTATCGTTTGTGCTGGATCACAGCTTACTGGGACACTTGAATAGAACAGAGTCATCGTTCCCGTTATTAGTAACACCTGTGCCTATGTAATACCTTAATTACAATCACGTACCTGTATTTTTTCAAAAGAGGATCAGCCATCATCTCCCGCACCAGCATGCCGTCTGTAAGAAACTGAAGCACACAGGCACAATTAAGTACCGAAAGGAAACCGAACACGGGACAGCTTGTGATGAAGACTTCAAAACATCTGGCGGGGAATACCTTGATCCTCGTGGCTTGGGGATCAGAGCAGTCATCAAATCGGATGGTGTAGCCCACCTCGTGTCCCACCAGGGCCCCCCGCTCCTCTGCTACACGGTTAGCCACCTATCAGCGGGAAAGAGGGGGGAAAATAGGCACGCGTCCTTCAGTGTGAGCTAAAATTTCTTTCAGTGAAATGACAGAGGACATCAGCAGAGGTCTTACAGAGATAGCGGCCACACGCCGAGGCTGTGTCACTCCGATCACCTTCCCCTCCGTGGCCCAGCCAGCCTCCAGCAGGTACTGAAAGGAGACACATGAAAAGAGAAGAATGAGATAGATGTTGCAGACTTTGCATAAATTATCTTATGTTGTACAAACACTGCTAAAAAAAAAAGAGGCTACTAAGCATCAAGACAAGGTCGTGTAAAACCAGTGTGGGAGATAAACCACATGAAGGGTATCAGTCCACTGCGGCAATGTTAGATTTATTGAGAAGAAGAAGAAGAAGAAGAAGAAGAAGAAGAAAGGCACTTTATTAATCCCAGAGGGGAAATTCAATTTTTCACTCTATTATTTACAGATACATAGTACACACAGGCCCGAATACACACACATGCACAAACAGGACCTATATACATGCCTTTAATGGAGAGATGTCAGAGCGAGGGGGCTGCCCCTAACAGGCGCCCCGAGCAGTTGGGGGTTTGGTGCCTTGCTAAAGGGCACCTCGACAGTGCCCAAGAGGCAAACTGGCATCTCTCCAGCTACCAGTTCACACTCAGTACTTGGTCCATGCGGGGACTTGAACCGGCGACCATCCTTATGGACTGAGCTACTGCCGCCCCATTGTGACTTTGAGGGTAATTTTGCCCTTTTCACAGAAGGCAAATAACAAATGCTGGACACCAGTTCTCACTCATTTTACACCGTTTTTTTTTTTTAAAGTAGCACCAAAATGTTGCATGGATGAAATGATACTAACCTGAGGTAACTGCGTTGTCTTCCCACATCCCGTCTCACCAACTATGATGACAGTCTGGAAGCTCTCCACCAAGTATAAGATGTTGTTTCTGTGCTGAATAGGACACAATCAAAAAAAAAAAGTTCACCTTCAACCCTCACACTCCTGACACTAAATATTACATCTATGCATGTTCAAAGAAGCGATGTGAAAACCTTGAAAACGGGGAGTTTTTGCCGCTGTTTCTCTATGGAAAGGGCTGTGTGCGGGTTGAAGATGACGGGGGAGCCGGTGGTCTCCGTGTTGAGCTCCCGCTCCTCTGAGATCCCCGGTGCCTCGGAGCCTGGAGCAGGAACAGATGGTGGAGAGGTGAAGATTAGATGTTTTATTTAGATGGAAAGCAGGCTGAGGATTTGAGAGGATGTGCACCCAGGGGGTTTATAGTGCAATGGCTTAAAACGAAGCCCCATATAGGCGACGAAAGCCCTTCACTAGTGTACATTTTGACCGCATGTATTCACGTAGCTGTGGTACTTTCCGCTTCACAGCCTGTGCGTTTTATTTTGGCAGGTTTTTACTTTGATTCCGCAGAGCTAACGTTCACGTTAAACGTTACCGGGGGCTGCAGACATCACGCAGCTGCCGTGAACGCGGTTAAAGTCAAACCGAGACCGACTGAACTTTACTACCAGCTGTGCGTTGATAAATATACACCCGAAAAATGACATTAAATGCCTAGTTTGTTCTTTTTTTTTCGTACTTACCCGGCTTCCAAAATTTCATCGTGGAGAGGGGAGCCGCCATCTTGGCTTTACGTCACTTTTTTTTTTTTTTTTAATATGGCTTTACGTCGTCACAGTTTTCTTCTTCCGCATAGACGACGTCTTACATTTTATGAATGATGTCAATGTGTTGTAATGTTTTTACATAAGTTACAATTATTTATTTATTTATTCCTGGCATGGACTAGGTTACTTTATTTTATTTAATTTTATTTAATTTAATTTTATTTTATTTTTATATGTATTTGTTTTTATTTATCCCTTAATGTCCTTTATATGTATTATTTACCTATGTGTCACTTTAACCGTTTATTGTATTGTTCACGGATTTCAAAGAAAGTAAAAAAAAAAAAAAAGAATAAAGATTTAAGAAAAAGTTATCACCAACAAAAAAGAAAAGAAAAAAGAATGATGTCAATGTGTTTAGCATAATAATAATAATAATACACTCATAAACACACTGAATACTGCTAGATGCAACTGAACTGATTCATATGTGGAAAATAAAAACTCTGTAGCAGCAAAACATAAAAATAAATGAAGGAGAAGGATAAAAGTAAAGCTCATTTCCACCAGGAAAATAAGAAATACAGATTAAAAGAAATCAATATTATATGACACTAAGTCTTTGCACTATTAGCGGGGCAGTTAAGCATAACAGTTGTGCATTTTGCAATAAAAGCAACACATTTGGCACAGATGTAGGTTTATATGTTATGAAAAGATGAAGATATAAGCCTGAGGCTGCGGCAGCCATTTTTCAAAATGGCCACCAAAAAGACTCTTAATATTCCTAAACGTTGCAGAAAACACATTTTATGACTCTTGATGATTTCCATAGTGTGACCGATGGAAAGCTGAAGATCTTGCCGTTCTATAGGTGTATTGGTTGTCATTCTTTCATGAAGGCAAGAGGGTGAGGTTTGACCCTGAAGTGACCATGCTCCTTTTATTTGGTTTTCATGTTTTTCTCAGGTTTAAAGCTTAAAAAAAAGCACCCTTGTAAAATAAAGAGGGGAAAAAACATGTCTCTAATCTTCTTACATCTGATCCAATCAGCTTGAACACACCTTGGAAATCATCAAGGGTCATGATGTCGGTTTTCTGCAACACTTTGGAATATTTAGTGCCTATTTGGTGGACATTTTGAAAAATGGCTCCCAGGGGCCGAATTGGCAGTGCCCCGATATTTATATATTTTTGTAATATACCTACATCTGTGCCAAATGTGTTGCTTTTGTCGCAAAATGCACAATTGTTGTGAATATTTCAGCTTAGCTGCCCCACTAGATAGACCTTTTCCTTTGTATTTCCTGTTGTAGCTGACAGGAGGTAAACCAAAGCTGTTGCCCTAGCAACAGAATGTAAGTGAGTCTAGGTTTTCACTTCTCATAACCAGTGGTGGGAAATAACATTACTCAAGTAGGCTACAATAGGAATTTACAGTAAGTATAATCTTGAGGTACTTGTACTTTACTTCCATTTTATGCTACTTTTACTTTTATCAGACAGCTACAGTTACTAGTTACTTTAAGATCAGGGTTTTACTCACAAATCACATGGTCATATTATAAAATATGATGCAACCAACAGTAAATTAAAGCTGGGGTCTGCGATCTTGGAAAACTAGCATAATTTGAAAGTCGCATCGCCTCAGGAGCTCCGTCTAAACCCCCCCCTCCCCTCGAAACTCCTTATAAGGCAACGCCCCCCACACACATGCACGAGCACCGCCGCATCTTAACTACTTCACATTTTTCGTAGCTATTTCATCACTAAATTCACTTCTGAAAAATGTTGAGGCGAGAAATCAACGGTGTAGATTTAGAATATTGACAGTTTTACGATGTTAGATGGCGAATCAAACATTTTCTCAACTGTTGTCGGAGTTTAGAAGCTCCACAAACTGCCGGCACAGCTAGCTAGCTCCTGCCGGGATCGCCACCTCTCCACCCGGGCATTCACTCACACAGACCCCGCTATGAGCTGGAGCTCTCTCAAGAGACCGGTCTCGTAGACGAGGGGCTTTTATTTCCTGGTTGACGGAGAGGGGAGGGGGGGGCAGCAGCTCGCTGGAGAGCCGGCCACAGAGCAGCAGAGAGGGGAGGGAAAGAGAGAGATACCTGCTGAGACAACACGACCCTTTTTAACATTACTCTAATATCTGGAGGGAGATCAGTCCACTCGTTTGTTTCTGTAACTGAAAAAGCAGTTTGAGTAACGTAAATTTTGTTCGGCAATGTTTTCTATCCGCCGTCTCCCCTCGTTGATAATCCTGTTTGTCTGACTTCACTTTGAGCTGTTAGAATAAATAGTTTAAATCTGCAGTATTTTATAAAGTAAACTAACAGAACATAAACAACTAAATCAAAGTTGTATTTTTCGATAATATGGTAATAGTGGTACGAGTTCGTTCTCGTTGTCCGGTGTTTTAAGAGCTGAGTTTTCTTTTCCACTCTCCAGTGAACGTGCAGCGGACACGCGCTTTGAGTTCACGCTGGTGCACGCTGAGGCTAGAGTACGAGCAGGGAGGCAGGGAGGCTTCTGATTGGTTCCTTACAACCGGGACCATTTTTACTGACTGGTAGACGTTTTTACAGGATTACAGCAGCTACAGATGACGGATCTTTTCCGGTCTTTTTTCAGTGCTCATAAGAAACGGATTGCTGTCGGGGTGTAAAGACCATTTCAACCAATATAACAAAAAGTGTATACTGGATAAATCGCAGACCCCATCTTTAAGTAGCAGTTTAGCTCAAACATTAAAATGCTGTTTACACAGTAATACATCAGTGATAATGATCCAACTCTTGACCAGTGGTGTAAAGTAACTAAGTAGCCTACATTTACTCGAGTACAATTTGGAGGTACTTGTGCTTTACTTGAGTATTTCCATTTTATGTTACTTTATACTTGTACTTTGCTACATTTCAGAGGGAAATACTATACTTTTTACTCTGCTATTTATTTGATAATTTGAGTTACTAGTTACTTTACAAATTCAAATTAATACAAAATATTATCAACAAATGACATATGATTATTATTGTGATGATGGTGATTATTATTATTATTATTATTGGTATTATTATTATTATTATGTATTAAGTTATACCTTTACAAGATCCAACATCAAAATTATATGTGCATTAATCTATCAAATTATAGATTATTATAGAATATCCATTATTCTGAAATGGGCCATTCTGCATAATGAGTATTTACTTTTGGTACTTTAAGTATATTTTGATGCTGATACTATTTCTACACAGTGGTATTGCTACGTGAGTAAATGATGTGAGTACTTAATAAATAATAAATTTAAGCCTTCATAATAATTTTGTATCTTATAATTTAGATTTATGAGTATTTTTATGTCGTCACTTCTACCATTTGTTTTTGTTTTGCCGGCAGAAACGTGTTTCCATATTATGGAGATAGTAAAAAGATAATTTCAGTACAATGCATTTCAGTAAAAAAAATCGGCATCTCAGTAACACCAGCTCGCAGTCCAAAGCGAAGGCCCATGCCAGTCTTTCAACAATCACTGAATTAATCCTCTAACAAAAACAAACACACTAAAATATCTTCCACACTTCAATAAAACACACCGATACAATCTCTTTGAAAATGGAGGCCAAATAAAGCCCATGTTTAATGATTCCCAAAAGATTTGATCAGAAAATACAATCCTTACATCATCATATCATTACAAGAACTTTGCAAGAACTGCTTTTAAAAGTTCTTCACTATAAAATACTGAGATATATGTTACATCAAATAAGATATAACGTAAGTACAAATAAATTTCTGTAATACAAGGTGGATTTGACAAAAGGGACATGGTACATAATTTACAGACAAGTTTAAATTAATTTCAAAACAACAGGTAAGACTTTGATCTCGAAGCTACGTGTGAGAATAAAGTAATAAAATTTAAATTATTTCTACCCTCCTAACTAATGCCATTAATAAATGACATCTAGATGTACGAACAGCAAGTCATGGCAGTGCACAGACCAGTTTTTATCTTAAATCTGTGAACATTTGCATCTGAAAACAGCATGCATGTTTCCTCCCTCTTTGCTTTGAGGAAATAATTTGGATGGACAGATAACTTCGATGGTTATTAGATCCTGTCGTTGATAAGACAGGCAGATACTGTCATAGGGATTGGATATCAGCTGAGAGGTGTGACTTACAAACCAGCATTTGTTTTTGATGTTAAAATTAGCACGAGTGATATTTCAGCTGTGGTTGGCTATGACCTTTCACATTTGATGGACACCAGACCCTTTAGAAGAAATTACAATTGACAGATTTTATTAAAAGATGCTATGTTTATATCCAGTGAGCAAAAAACAAAACAAACAACAAAAAAAAAACATGGAAGCTCTGAGTCACCGCTCAATATTTCGAAAACATGACAGAAACATACTGTAGCTGGTAACCTTAATAATAACATAATGTGCTTAACTGCCATGCCACTTTTTAACTAATTATTTGATTAATTTGAATAATTTATCAGATTATTTTCTTAAAAAGGCAAACATATAATTTTGGAGTGAAATTTCAGAGAGATGATTTAACAGTGAAGCCACATGAACAATCCTTTACTGGTAGTTTTATACATCCGATGTAGTGCGTTTTATACCCTAAATTAAAAAAGGTAACACTTCACACTCATGGACTGATTGAACCCTAACAACTATATGACGACACTTTGTCATAAACTGGGATGAATACACATACTGGTTATCTTTATAGTCCAAAATCTGCGTTCATGTCACTCTTCTGAAACAGAAGAAAGGTCCTGGAGTAAACCAACAAATCCTAAAGAATCCCTATTTTGATTTACATCAAGGTTCTCTTCCTGCAACCAATCTCAGCTGAACTATTCGTTAGTGTTTTAGGTGATGATGATGAAGGAAATATAAACATGGGAAGTGTAATGACGGGTGCCTTAAAAAAGGAACCCCCGAATTAGATAGATGTACATTGTTTGAACATGTTCATCACGGTGGTCTTGCAGAATCTTGTTAATCGAACTAGGATTCCCATGATGAGCTGCACACTGAAAAGTCATACTGTATGTAGGAGCGTTGACACCCCTCAAGCCATGGAGTTCCTCTGTCTTGGCAATTTACTTCAACAGAAATGTTCGTATTTAGTGTCTTATGGATTCCTGTCAGTCATAATGTAGAGCTGTGTAAAAGATTATCCACACCACCTGGTAAAGAGAAAAAAAAACAGACAGATTAGACACTAAAAACAGCAGATTGATTGATTTTATAGCAGTAAGCACAGTGAACTCATTATAAGCCAACTAATAATAGACTGAACAAAAACAAAAAACACTGACTAACCCCAAAAACGTCAAACACACGAATCTGGTCTTAAAATGAGAATTAAGATCTCATGTAGGACTGAGGACTTAAAGGGATAGTTTAGGTAGTTTGAAGTGGGGTTGTATGAGGTACTTATCCATAATCAGTGTATTATTTACAATAGATGACGGTCAGGATGCCCCCAGCTTGGAAAAGCAGACAGGAGTACAGACACGGGAGCTAAGCAATATACTGCTGTGGACGGGGGCCGGCAGCAAAACATATTTTAGCCACCTAAAAGAAATCAATATCACTTTAAGTGTACTCTATATTTAGAATATTTTCACCGCTTTACCTTGCCGTCAGACTGCCCTTTAGGACAAGAAACTGAAGCTGTTGTATCCATCTATGCTCTCACCAAAGCTACCAGACTCAATTGAATAAAACAAACTGTAATTTTACCTCTACCCATGTTCTTTTTGCTGATCAAGGCAGCGGTAGACCAGCAAGAAGAAAACAGGTAGAGGTAAAATTACAGTTTTTTTTCAATGGAGTCTGGTTGCTTTGGTGAGAGCATAGATAACGGCTTCAGGTCCCCGTCGGAAACATAGATTGTATAGCTGTCTCAAGGCAAGGTAAGCCGGCGAAAACATTCTAAATATTGCGTACACTTAAACTGATATTGATTTTTTTAGGTGAGCCTTTCTTTTAGGTGGCTAAAATACGTTTTGCTGCCGGCTCCGTCCACAGCAGTACATTGCTTTGCTTTTGTTCTGGTACTCCTGTGTGATTCTCTAAGCCGGGGCTTGCTGACTGTCATCTACTGTAGGTAATACACAGACTATGGATAAATACGTCATACAACCCCCGACTTCATAACACTCACACTATCCCTTTAACCACCTATACATTGCATGCACTTCCCTTTACCCCTCAACTGTTAAAGTTGACACGGTGTAGAACAATTTGAAACCTGAACTTGCAAATTTCTGTCAATAGGAATAAAATTATGTCTTATATCTAACTCAGACTGAAACCATCAAAATCCTGGTCAAGAAGAAAACGTATAAACAATACATGAAGTCTTGTTTCATTTAAAACTGAAGTAAGATAACATTAGATGTCAATGATGCTACTCAACTGAATCTGACATCTATTATCATATAATATACTCTTCTTTGCACTGTCCACTCTGAGAACACAGAGAAACAACTGGGTCATATTTTGAACCTCTATTTCTAAAGAAAGCCTAACTTAATATATCATAATTTGTAAAAAATCTATATTATTTAATGAATATTAGCATACCCACCAGAAACAGAGCAAAAGATGTCATGAAGCCTTCTTTGGTGAGTTCCCACGTGCCACCGTACTCTTCCTCATCAATCTGCTGAAAGCTGCTGAAGTATACATACAGGACGCCAGCGTTGATGATGCAGAATCTAACAAGGCAAACACACGAACATGTTAACTATTCAGTCTTTTCTTTGGTTCAAGCAGACATGATGAAGAGACCACGAGACGAAGATATAACGTTGAGACAGGCTGCACAGAATACTTACATGGCTATTCCCAGGAATCCTTTCAACGGTGCGACACCCCATATCACACCAAGGATTACTGCAATAATTTGCCGAAGCCAGTAGATCACATCTAAAAACTCATCCTGTAAAAGAAAATACAGATTTAAAGAAGAAATAACTTGATTGAAAAGATGTAATGCCAACACTGACTCGGTATAAGGCATTACAATCCCCTTGATTTCATGTTCTTTTTCTGAAGTTTCCTATGTAGCTTGTAATTATTTTATGGTTTGTGCATGTGTGTGTGATGGAAAAGTATGTCCACATCTTGCCCTGATGCAGGTAATCAGGGCTAGTCCAGCCCTAGTTCCTTCAACAGAAAAACAACAACAGACAAACTGTTCATAACATGAAGGCATAATCTAATGTTTTGACTAAAACAGCGAGATGTATCGCAAGTCTTGTGTCAAGGTTTGTTTCTCCTTCTAAAATGGTGCTACTGACCTCTGCGGTGTGGGTCAGGGCCTTCTTAAGGTTAACTTAGGCTATGGTTAGGTGCTGCTGAGATGACTGGTGGGGGTTCAGGTTAAGGTAAGGGGAAACACAAACTAATGGGGAAACAGCCAGAGTGACTATTAATCGATTTATCAATCAACTGAAAATTAGGGCTGCAACTAACAATTATTTCCAATTTCTCGATTAATCTGTTGATTATTTTCTTGATTAATCGATTTGCTGTTTGGTCTATAAAATGGTGAAAAATGTCTCTCAGTGTTTCACAAAGCCCAAGATGACCTCTTCAAAAGTCTCGATTTGTCCACAACTCAAAGATATTCAGTTTACTGTCATAGAAGAGTAAAGAAAACAGAAAATCATGACTTTGTGACAAAATGTTGACTTTTTTTACTTAAAAAAAATACTAAAACCGATTAATCGATCATCAAAATAGTTGGTTATTTTGGTTATAATAGGTTAATAGGTGATTAATTTAATAGTTGACAACTAATCAATTAATTGTTTCAGTATTTTTTTTTCAAGCAGAAATGTCAAGCAATCTCTGGTTCCAGTCTCTTAAAGGTGAGAATTTTTCACTATTTTCTGACATGTTACAAACTTAACAGTTAGCTAATCAATTGATTAATAAAACACCGGTTAATAAATAATCAAATGAATAGTTAGTTGAAAATCCTAGACTACTTAAAAGCAAACTACTTTAATGTGAGTGAATATGATTGAAAATTTAAAAAGGCTTTTTATTGACTTGATCCCTTGAATTAAAATGAGTAGGAAGTCATAAAACCCAGCATCATTTACATGTCGTCGACTTCCTTAGTTTTATTTTGATAAAAAGCCCAAACCGCCGAGACAATTAACGGTATTATTTAACAGCCAACACAGCCAAATCACATTAATCCTTAGCATGGCAGCTAGCTCCAGCTAGCCGTCTTTACGAAACACTTGATAACAAATTAGGTACATTGATAACTTTCCGGTAAGTAATAGCGACAACATAACGGCTGGGCTGCGTTTAAAAAAGGGCAACAGACTGACCTTCTCCTCCCAAACAGCGGTACTGTTGAAGGCTTTGCTCCATGTGGGCTGTTTTACACCCCCATTCAGCAGATGACTTTCTTCTTTCCGCTTTATATTGCTCGTCATTCTTTGCCGTTTCCTTCTGCTGCAGACGTCGAAAAGTTACAGTCCAAACCTGACGACACTTGGAGCTAGATTTAAGTCTCTAGCGCAGACTAGGGGAAGAAAGTACTGTGAAATATTAGAAGGTATTAGGGGAATGTAGGCTCCGCTGATGTGACAGATTTCAGTCTCTAACCGAGAAAGGGCCATCTGAGCATGCGCAGTGCTGTTTGACCCCGGCCACCGGCAGCCAATGAGAGAGTGCGACGTTTCTGCGCCGCTGGTGCCAAAAAGTGTTGAAAATCCACAGCGACCCCCAGTGGTCAACATCTGTAAACGCTTTACATTTAAACCCTAATCACAATCAGAAATACATGTAATAAGATGTGAATTATGTACATAATGCTACAATATATAACACAATATATGTATAAAAAATAAATAAAAATAAAAATAAATAAAAATAAAAATAAAATAAAATAAAATAAAATAAAATAAAATAAAATAAAATAAAAAAAATAAAAATAAAAATAAAATAAGAATAAAAGAAATATGTACAAATGTGTGCGTCAAACGCATACAATATATAACCACAGTGTAAATAAGTAAATACAAAATGCTGAGAAGTGGGATATATTAAGTGTGTTAAATATAAATGGAAAATAGCATAAACAAGAATTAAATAAGAGTATCAAGTTATCAAGTTAAGGTTGTAAGTATAATGTTTATGAGTACGTTTATAAGTTATAAAATGTTTATAAGTATAATTATTCAGTATGTAAGTAAGAATAAAAGCAAACGGTCTTCACATTACCTCATAGTATTCTGTATTTGGAGAAAAACATCCAAAAAAATGTTTTCTTGTTTTTTTTACTATAGGCTAAGCCACATCAAAAAAAAATAAAAGCATTGCCTTGTTATAGCAAGAAATAGTAGAATTTGATACAGTTATACATCTCCATGAGGCACAAAGCATTTCCACAAACATCAAATTAAATTAGGGCTGCAACTAATGATTATTTTCATTATTATTTTCTCGATTAATCAAGTTTTCGAGAGAGAGAAAAACTGTTTATAATCAAAGAAGACAAAGAAAACCAGAGAGTAGGCTACTTACATTTGAGAAACTGCATGGGACAAAATCATTTTAGCATTTATGTCTTAAAAAAATGACTGAAAACGGTTAATTGATTATCAAAATTGTTGAAAACCTCTTTGCTTATTTCATGTGAAATACTGAAAATCTTTACTTTTTCAGGCCTCTAGAAGTTATTCAAATGAAACAATACTTCATTTTAATGGATCACCAGCCAAAAACGTTGAGAGAGACTTTCTCTTAGAGGCTACAAAATATGCATTAAATATATTTGATATTCTGACATACAGTTTTCCTCAAATAGTAGCATTTACAATAAGCCTGTTTGTCTAAGTTCTATATAGATTTTTTTATGTAATTAACTAGTCAAGCTGCATGCTTCTTTAAAACAAAAAATCACGGAACAAATATATGAAACAATAACATTGAATGATAATTTTTATTACTGATAATGCAATCTTACTTTTATTTCTGTCATTCTCTCTGCTGACCAGCAGAGGGCTTCCGTTCAGAAGGTGAGCTTGACTCCAGTTAGTAAAAGTCTTTTCTAGCTATCTAGCTATTAGATAGAAACAAATATTTTGTACATTATTATGGAACAGAATAAAATATCAGTGTTCTCTCACTTCAGTATGGATTCTGATGGTATTTTAATATATTTCTCAGGACATTACTTTATATATTTTGTCATGATATCAGGCAATATGCTGGAAACAGTGTAGTTATGAATACATTCTTAAACCCCTGGATACATTCAGTGTATTTCAGTTTCTCTTTTGAGTCTTAAATGGAACCATTAAGCATCTTGAATGAGTCATTCAGGAAGATGTGGAGGATGTGTCATCATCATTTTAGTCTAATTGCATGCGTACATAATAAACACAGCTTAATGGAAAATCAATAATAGTCTACTATGATGTGTTTGCAATACTCAGTAGGCTAGTAAGTTCACAGTTACAGTGACTCTGCTGCTGTAACTAATAAATGGAAAGCTTTATCTGCTGTGATTTTAAAATTCCTATGAGAAGCAGTGGAAAGTAACCACATGCGCTTGAGTAGCTTTTTTTATCGACATATCCTTTTTGTAGAAGGCCCAAGGTTGATAGATGCTACTTTCACTTTAGATTTTTGTGAAATATTGTGCTCTTCTTTTGGAAGAGCAAACACCATTGTTTCACCATGGCCCATTTTGAGAGCATCACTGACTTGGGTGGGATTTTGGGGTAGGCCTACTTACTGTAGGCAGAGAAGGGATTTCTGGCACAACTTCACCTATTTCCAATTGCATGCAGACAGAAAATATTCTGAAGAGGTCAAAACTCCAGCAAAACCTGTAAAGAACAACTGTATTGTGAGAGCTGTATTTTACTGTACACTCAGATTGTTAGTTAGGCCTACTTGTTTACATTTACTTCAGCAGATTTCACAAAATAACAGTAGGCTACTTGTACTATTAAGTTAAGTAACAGTAATAAATATGTTCTACTGCCATGTAAGCAAAATAAATGTGTCTGTAAGGCTATTACCAACAGTGCAAAAAAGGCAACTGCTCTGGGGTCCCAAAAGACAGCAGTCATATTTATTTTTGTATAATTTTGTATACAAGTAGGCTCTAGGTTTATGAGCTTTCTCTATCTGTTTCTTTCTCTATCTCTGTTGTTTGAGTAAGGCTTGGGGGCAGCGTGCCACTGTGGCAGGTCACTGAACATTTCTACCGGCCACTCTTTTTTTGTCTGCCACTTCTGAAATTTATGCAGAAAGCTTTAGAATTGGAAACACTGAGTCAGTGGTACAAGACAATAGAAATATGGACTATACCATGCAACCTTAAAGCTTCAGGAGGCAGTATATTTTTGGCATCATTGGGTTAAAATCCCATAATAACCTTTCAGCATATTGTAATTCAAGTGTTCTGAGAGATAGCGCTGCCTAGTTTGACCATTTGATCAGAGTTTGCGAGTGATTGACAGCTGCTCAGAGACTGCAGGCTCCAGCTTGGCTGTGATTGGTTGTTTTCCTCCGGTCTGTGAAATCCTGCAGAAGCAATTAGGAGCAACGGAGGACACAGGGGCACATGTTTTTTTGTCAGATTACCTGTCTCATGCACTACTGTCAGGATATTGTGACCATTTTATAAAAATATATTTTTTTAAATCATATTTGCTCCATTTCTACACACTGCTGCTTTAATCCCTGACTATGTTTAATTTAGGAATTGCTTTTTAAAAACAATATATCTTAATATAAGGAAAACCTATCTGCCATACAGTTGCAGGTGACCTGAATTTTTTACCTGACACAGCCAACAACATTTAACCTGTATTTGTTATCAGGTGCTAATTTCATTCCCTGCTTTGGGGGTGAATGCGGGATAACTTTTGACACAGCCTTGTGTTTGTTACTATCTCTTTAAGAGAGGTCACCTGGGACAGGGACAGGTGTGAGTCGCTGTAACAGCAACATCACGGTTTAAACCGGGGACAGTGGTGGAGCTTTTTGGTCCCCCTCTCTAAAAAACTTGACCCCCTTGTATTGTATTGTTGGGTCAAAGTCAGGACGGGATGTCTGACTCACTTCTGCTATCTGCACGGCGGGAGCTCGAGCTCTCACGCCAACTCCACCGTCAGTGACGTCTGCGTCACGTGTCCGTCTCTTCCCCTCGGTACGTCCGTCGTATTTTTTTCCTCCCCTCCACTTGCCTGCTTTAAACACCGAGAGCCACTCGAAATAAACAAGCGCAAAATATAGGGGGGCTGCTGTAGGGACCCGGTCCGGCTCCGGTGTCACGTTCAGCCTATGGACAGAGAGGGGGCTTTACACCTATAAGTTACCATCAGTGAACCTCCCGTCAGCTCCACCGTGGAGCCCATATCAGTGTAAACTTTTTATTACCGCTGCTGCTGCATAACACTGAGCTCCGACGAAGCCAGGTGAGTGTGCTTTTTATGATACACGTTTTACACAAGTGTTTCCCAAACTTGTGCGGAGCTATAGTGAAAGCCCTTTACCTTACCTTGCGTCGGCTCAGCGGTGCTGGCCAGCTGCATGTCGCTTTGCTTAAAATGGCGACAGCCAACGGGGGGAGAGAGAGAGAGAGAGAGAGTAGTGTTTTTTGGGGGGCTGGGGGCTCGCCTTTTCCTCTACTCTGAATTGGTTACGACGTTTAAAAAGCTCTAATGCAAGCCGAGCCCATTAAGTTGGGACTCTTCACTCCGCCACTAACTTGAGCGTGAAGATGAACACGCATCATTTTGGGAAATGTTTGACGCTGCTGCGCTCAGGGACCCGACGTTACTGTCCAACCACTGTGTGTTGCTGCTGTTTCACTAAATACCGCTATTCGCTCACATTAAAGACATATTGTTTTTTTTACACTGGGAGCAAATAGATTATGTCGCTGATTATTAAAGTCAGACGTGTAAGATTTTAGTCAGATTTCTTCAGTCTTGTGCTATGAATGAAGAAGTTAGAAAATCACTTTGACCTCCCATCAGTTGTGACTAATGATGTTTTTCAGAGTTGCTCTATGATCATTGTGAAAGTAGCCCTAATTAACTATGGTGAGCTTGTGTTATTAGGGCTATGTTTCTATTTTATTGTCAGATTGTTTCCACAGTTTAAAATCAAGGTTGACACACTTTTCATAAGCCTCTATATAAGTTGATGCTCCATGTTGCCTAACAGTCAGAGAGTCTGCAGGCTCTGGCCTGGGTTATTTATCATGTCAGTGTTGTCATGAGTGTGTGTGTGACTCCAGGGATTAGAGCAAAGCTTTCCCCAGACAGCTAGTTTGTGTCTGATGTCCACGTGAGACCCAAGCATAGACCAGCAGCTTAATCCACCTATCTATTTATCACCCACAGTGGTTCACCTTTTACTCTTAGAATAGGCCTGTTTCCATACTAGTGTTGATGATCATTTGGCTAGTTTTTCATATTGGGACTAGTTTATCGGTACAAAAGTTTGTCATTATTCGTAGTGTTTTCATAGTGTTGCTGTGGTGATGCTCTGGCCGTACATTTCGTTGAATAGTCTCCCCCATCTCTTTCTCCTTCTCCCTTTCTTTCCCTCAGTTCTAGTTTCGCAGCTGACACAGGTTGAGCTACTTTCTATGAGAGGTTTAATCAGTACACCACTTCCTGAAATCTTCTTTTGGCCTTGCACTTTTGTTAATTTCACATCTTTTTTTTTGCTTTTCTAACGATCGGCTCGACGACTTTACGAAACCGAGCATTTTTCTTTGTGTGTGTCAATCCTTTAATGATGACTTTTCATCTCTGTGTTGACCCGTGTAATGACAATTTCCTTCCAAATCTCAGACTCAAGAGCCTTTTTTAACAATCTTGCGAGGAGAGCAGGGCGATCCACTCCACGCGTCCCAGAGCAAGCGGGCTTGGGTCAGCAGCAGTAGCAGCCTTCTTGCTCTGCTTGGCTGGTTAACAGCTTGTGATGTCAGCCATTTTAGGTTGGACAGCACAGAGCATGGTGCTCCGCCATTTTTCTCTCCCTCCCCTCTCTCAGCAACTCAGTTTTAAAACGCATGCACTGGCAGTGGCCACAGCAATGCAGCCGTTTGCAAACCCACGCAGCCATCCGCTCCCTGACCTGAGAGCAGCCCAAGTGGGACTCAGGAGCAGATGGAATGACACTGTAGGAACACCGTCACTGAGGTTTCCTATTGTGCAAAGAAAGACTGAAATGGTAGTGGAAAGAAGTTCAGACGCACAGATTGGTGAGCCGTGTTTGTCGGCAGATGCGTGAGTGAAACCCTAGAGTTGATTGACAGGAGGAGGTTAGTTGGAGCCATGTCTGTTCAAGGTGGGAGTAAATTCAGTGGCAAGACGTGCGTGTTTTGGGACATGGCGAAGGATTTCTGTTTTGCTACGGAGGAGGAAAAAAAGCAAAGGGTTTGTGTTTTGGAAGAGAGACTCGTAGATGGCGAAGGGTTTGGTGCAGACTTGATAATTAGCTGGAATACACTTGGGGATAGAGGTGGTCCCTCTCAGAAAGAGAGAGCATCTGCCAGATTTTCTATCCATGCCTCGCGTTGCCTACAGTGAATACAGGAGCGCCGCGCGCCTCGGGCCGCTGCGGGCCGAACACAAGAGCCACAGAGAGCAGAGGGCAGCAGCCCAGGCAGATGTCTGGACAGTTAACAGGAAGAGACGCCATCGGCTCTGGCCAATGGCGTGCCTTGGCGACGGCGACCACACCTAGCTGGGAGACATCAACACCGCGTGAGGGAGGCACTGAAATAGGAGCAGGGCAGGGACTCTCCAAATACCACTCACAGGGGCGTGTGGAACAAACAAGCCGCGCTAGAGCCAGCGACTGGATGGCACAGGAGATGTGCGTGTAGGTCTGAGTTACCATGTGTGTTTACCCACACGCATGTGCTTTAGAGAAATGAGCTGGTGGGAGAGAGAGAGACAGAGAGGGGGTAGGAGGTGGTTGCCATGGGGACAGTAACACACCAGTGGCGCTGCCGACCTGTCTCCCTGGGCCAAACTTGCTCGGGAGAGAGGGAGGAGAAGAAGGAACGGTGGGAGGGAGGGTGCAGAGACGGTTGGAGAGGGAGGGGGGAGCGAGGAGACGAGTGTGGAAGCAAGAAACGGAGCAAACAAGGAAAAGGGCTGTTAGCATTTGTTACACATGCAAATATCAACATCACACCTGTATTCTCAGCTAGGTGAGGAGCAGTTCAGTTAGCATGCAGCTATGCGGCCAAGCTGTGGGATTTCTAGCGAGTGCTATTATTGGCCTGCACTCAGAGGACGTAGCCCGGGCCGAGACAAGAGTCAGGCCAGGGGATGAAAGGAGGTCACGCTGTGCTGAGCCATTGATGAGGTGTAGATATGACCCAGGAGGACATTTGTCTTTGTGTGTCACTGCACTGGGAGATCTCTGACTCTTCACACACAGGAAGAAAATGGCAGCCTCACTACCTCGGTAAACAAGCCTCACACACACACACAGGCATGCAGGCTGCCACCCCCGCACGCCACATACACACAAATGCGAGCACACATGCTCCCCCACCCTCCCCCCCCCGCCCACCCCACCTCACCTCATCTCTCCACTCTCACAAGAAACCCACACATGCAAAACCCTGACACATATAACGGGACACCACAACCACACGGTCAGTCAACGTATGTGCAGCATTCAAATTAAAGTCTCTGGCCGATGCGCTCACACACCGGTGAGTCAACAGGACTCGTCTGGCATTGCTGAGACATGAGCTGCCCCGTATTTCGACTCGCCGATAACGGCTCAGCTCGCTTTGTGCATTGTTTCACCTCACCTGTGCGAGGGCCCGTGGGTCTCTTAGGCCCGACTTTTGTCTGCAGATGTGTTCACACTGTTGGGGGTTTTTGATTTTTCCTCGCATGCCATCAGCGTGTGATGTGAACTTTGTCGCTCCGTCGCGTCTTTCTAGTCTGTCGATATGTGCAAATGGGATTAGTTTGAGTAATAATTTTGCATAGTGAGACCCTGAAATGCATGTGTGCACATATACAGACACTGAATCTGAACTTCAGGTTGTGTCCACTGGCTGAAGAGCTCGGGTTGGAACATTCCAGGCTTTGCAGTGTAGCGAGGAGGGAGGGAGGGAGGGAGGGAGGGAGGGAGGAGGAGGAGGAGGAGGAGGAGGAGGAGGAGGAGGAGGAGGAGGAGGAGGAGGAGGAGGAGGAGGAGGAGGAGGAGGAGGAGGGGAGGAGGAGGGACTGTGTGATTGTAGTTTGGAGCAAGAAGGGGGCGTTGAAGAGCGGGGGTTAGCTGGGTGGGGTGGTGTTGGCTGGTCGGAGGGGGGTATCAGGGAGGAAAATTCCTCACCGAAACACCTCAGTGCTTCCTCCAACGACTGTTAACACCCCTCCTTCCCTCGCCTCCTCACCCCAAACCGGCTGCCCATCCCCCACCATCCTCTCTCCCTCTCCTCTCCTCTCGCTTGCCCACCCAACAGAACCACGTGATGGATGGCTGAGACTGCCCACCCATAAGCCTTTGTGTTGGTCATGTGACCAGCCTGCCTTGGCAGAGCGGTGCCCCCTGATGCAGAACTGAATGGCAGGGGAGTAGGAGGGGTGCACGGCAGCCCCGGCTAAGGGCAGTCACTCTCTCTGGGGGGTGCACGGGGGAACAAGGGGGCATCACGTTCCCTCCACAGTAGCAAACTTCATTTGCCTGTTAACCCCTCACACTCAAAGAGTCTCTCAGTGCTGGCAAAACAGGCAAAGATAACCAATTTGATGTCCAATTAAGTTTTCATCACTGGCTCCATAAAGTATCTAATTAGTGGTTGATCATTCATGGTTTTGCTTTCATAAAATTCAGAAAAGTTATGCATGTAGACTGGAGATAAGCTGCACATGAAGTTACTAAAAGAGGTTGTGGGCGTTTGAATGCAGGAAAGTGAACTCTGTATACCTTCGCTCAGTTAGTGTGTGAAAGGGCATCTGTCGCACCCCAGTCCTGTGAGGACTAACTGGGTTTTGAGCTAATGTACCATGACCTTTATGTTGCAAAGCAACGCTGTGTGTGTGTGTGTGTGTGTGTGTGTGTGTGTGTGTGTGTGTGTGTGTGTGTGTGTGTGTGTGTGTGTGTGTGTGTGTGTGTGTGTGTGTGTGTGTGTGTGTGTGTGTGTGTGTGTGTGTGTGTGTGTGGGTACAAGACACAGAAAGTATTTGCCGTTTAACAAGTTATATTTGATCGGTGGTTGGTGTATTGTACGATGACACTGACTTGGGAGTACGCTGCTCACGGGATGGTGAGATATGGTGTCGCAGCAGCATTGTACACAAAGAGGTTCGTCTGAAACTCGTCCCAGACAAGTTTAACATTTGCATGGGACTGCTCTGCTTGTGCATCAGAAGGCCAAGATTATTTTAGATCCGGGCCGCCTACCAGAAAAGCTGCATTTGGTTTGGATTTGTTAGTTAAGTATCTTTGCATAGGGAGGGGCTGGGAAGGTTTTTAGGGTTTTCCTGTTGAACTTCTCTGAGTCGTTGAACTTTTGTGAGCTTTTGCTGCTCTGTGCGTGAGGTGTCATGTCGGTGCAGAGTGATTGGGAGAGTAATTGCCCTAGAGCTGTCCTCCAATACTGCATCACTGTCGGGGGGGGGGGACGGACCTCCTCCTCCACAGGAAGCTTCGCCATTTTGTATTGGAGACAAAGGGGTGATGTGAAAATTTAAAGATTCACATTCTTACGCAAATCTGTTTTTCTATCTGTGCTTAGTGTTGGGCGCCATTTTTCCAAGACAACATCTGTTGAACCACCCACTTGCACGATTGTCAAGTAGACCCTATCTTAAGCAACACATTCACAAGTGAGTATTTCTGTGGCAATCTTTTATAAAAGGTGTTCAGTGAAGCTACAGAGGCTCTGGATTAAAAAAGAAAAAATACAGAATGTGCTCTCTCTGTGGGGGTGTGTCTGAACGAGGGGAAGTGAGACAGAGTTGTGTGGGGGAGGGGAAAGAAGGGGGTAGGACAGGAGCTCTCCCAAAAAGCCTTTAGTGTGGGAGCAGACTGAGCTTGTTTGAGTGCCCTCATGAAAGAGATAGCATTGAGTTTCATGGGACGGGGGAGTTGAGGAGAAGGCTTGATTTTAAAGGCTTCACCTGAATCTTTTCACAAGGGCTTATTATTACCTGTGCCGTTGATATTTTACCTGGAAACATCCAGCCGTGCATGATTTTCTTCCAGCTGAGAGGAAACTGGCTTGTACTGAGTAGCGTAAGATATCCCATCTCATTTCTTCTCCTTGCAATCTGTACTTGAAATTTAACATTTTACGCCACAAACCAAACCGTGACTCAAACTAAAACGTGTCGCTCTCTCTCTCTCTCGTTTCTAGGTTTTCCCTTTAAATTTGCAGCGAGAACTACAAGTGGACCTATGGACATGTCCCGCTGTCCTCCTTCCCCCGTGCCTGGTCTATAGTCAACCAGAAACGACCCACATTCCCACCCACACCCCATTCCCAGCCATTTTACCTCCCCACCCTGTGGTCCCGCCATGGCCAGCAAGAGGAAGTCTACGACTCCTTGTATGATCCCCAGCAAGATCATACGCTCAGCGGATGACGCTGAACCGGACTCTCCCGGTCTTCTCCATCATTCCAGGATATCTGGAGGGGGCAGACATAGCCCGCTCGACCCCGGAGAGTCTTCCAAACCGGAGGCGGGGGACGCCGTCAAAGACGGCGCCGGCACTTACACCTGTAAGCCTTGTAACTTTGAAACCCACGACCTTAACTTGTTCCTGGATCACGTGTACTCCGGGCACCCAGACTTCCGAGCGGACCCCAGCTTCTTTTGCGTGAGCTGCGGGACTTCAGCGCCCAAGTTCGAGGGGCTGGCTCTGCACAACGCCAGGGTTCACCCCAGCACATTGACCACGACTCTGCGGCTGAGGAAGAGGGACAGGAGGGTAGTGGTGGAGCAGAGTCTGGTGACTGGGGCGGAGACGGGGAAGGACAGCGAGATCTCCATCACCAAAACGCCGATTATGAGGATGCTGAAGGGCAAATCGGAGTCTAAACGGATAGTGGTGTCTCACCCGGCCTCCGACAAGCCTTCCTCGGACCCTCACTCTATCTCGGCGTCCAGAGAGACGGAGAGAAAAGAGCCGGCTACAGTGACCGTCACCCATGTTCCCACAATTGTCCACAATGGAACGACCAAGGTCACTCTGCCCTCAGCGATCCAGATAGTCAACGGCTCTGGAGCATTACCGATGCTCAAGACTCCCATCACACAGGTAGGTGGTAGTTCATTCTGTCTCGTTATGGTAAAGTCTGTTAGATTTGACTTGGATTAGTCAATTAGGATTATTTTTATTCAAATTCCTTTAAATCTGTTTCCTATAGGTGGTCTCAGTGGTTCAAAACAGAAGCCATCATCAATCTGCACCAATCACAGCCTCCTCAAATATTTCCTCTATTTCGTATTCAACCTCCAAAAATCTCCCCAAGGTAATTGTTTTGATTTATATTTTTTTGCGTCTGAGTGTTATGAAGTTAATTTAGAGATCCAATAACGTTTCAACATTTCCCCCCCTCTCCCAGGTGATGATTCCTTTGAGCAGCATCCCTACCTACAGTGCCTCCATGGACTCCTCCTCCTTCCTGAAGACCTCCTTCAGTAAGTTCCCGTACCCCACGAAGGCGGAGCTCTGCTACCTGACGGTGGTCACAAAGTTCCCCGAAGAGCAGATCAAGATCTGGTTCACGGCCCAGAGACTCAAACAGGGCATCAGCTGGTCTCCCGAGGAGATCGAGGAGGCCAGGAGGAAGATGTTCAACACCATCATCCAGACTGCACCTTCCACCTCGCACAACCACGGTCACCACGGCCCGGCCCAACACACCATCACGGTCCTGCCTGCCTCGCTGGGGGCCGCCGGGATCCCTCACATCCTGCAGGGCTCTCTCGTCAGCCAAGGAGGGGTGATCGTCACGCACCCTTTAATGGCAAACGGGATCCAGGTCGGCAGTGCTCCCGTGGCCCTGGCCGTCACACCCAAGCCCCAGGCAGCAGCCCGCCCCATGATGCAGGCCCGACCCGCTGCGGCCCTGGTGGCGGACAAAGGCATCAGCATGGTGGGCCTGGTGACGGTGGGCAGCAGCAGCACTGGGAGTAACATCATTAGCAGCAGCAATAGCAGTAGGAGTGGGAGAGGGGCCACTAGCAGTATTATTACTAGCCATCAAGCTAGTGTCATCAACCTCAGTGTGGGAAGAAGTAATCTTAAGGTTAGCAGTGTCAACGGTAAACACAGCAGCGCTAACGCAGACTGCAATAATGTCACCAGCCGCGTAAACGCGAAGGACACTGATATCAGGAAAGCCAATAACGCCAGCATTGTGAGGGGCAACAACAAAGTGACCACAGAGAGTAAAAACGCCCCAGACAGCAAATCTAATAACAGCAAACCAGGCAGCGACGGACAGAAGAGAAAAGACGCCAACGGTAGCAGCAACAAGAAGAACACGACCAGCACAGACGATGTCGACCGTACCGCCAGCGACTCTCCAACCATCAAAATGGAGGAGGCGTCCTCCCCCGCCTCAAAGTCTTCTTCCCCCTCTCCTGCAGCTCCTTCAGGTAGCACACCTGGCTCCGTCAACGCCTTCCTGGACCCGTGCTTTTTCAAGGGCAAGAAGTCTCAGGAGCAGCTCAGCGCTCTGAAGGGAAGCTTTCAGTCCAGCCAGTTCCCCGACCAGGAGGAGGTGGACCGCCTCATCGGCCTGACCGGGCTCACGGTACGAGAGGTCCGCAAGTGGTTCAGCGACCGCCGCTACCACTTTCGCAACCTCAAAGGCTCACGCGCCGGCACGGGGGGACAGAGTAGGTCCGGCACCGCAGCGGGAGCGGGGAGCGGTTCAAGTACGCCGGGGAGCGGCGGCAACCCCGTGGATCTGTCTGAAAGTAGCAGCAACTCCGGTGCAAAAACGCCACAGCACAGCTCGGCACCCCTGAGCCCGACTGCATCACAGACTCCAACCTCTCCCACCACACCTTCCCGACGACTCCCAAGACCTCCTTCTCCTGATTTCACCGCTATCCGCTACAAGGAGAGAGAACCTCACCAGGTGTGTAATAAGCTACGGGCATAAAATGCTGAAAGGTTTGGAGCTGCCGATTGTTTTCATTATCATATATTAAATTATTTTTTTTTTTCAATTAAAGGGGAATTCCACTGATTTTTACACGTGAAAGTCTGTTTACAGGTCCGAATTAACACCAGAGCGGCGGCAAAGTGCGCCTGCGGCAAGCTGCCATGCAATGTCTATGAAAAGCTGCGGCAGCCGCTCCCGAGCTGCGACGTTTGATTTTGCGGCGATGTGCGGCCTAACAAACGTTGGGAAAAGTTTAACTTTTAGCGTCGAAGTGCAGTCAGACAGTGCCCGCAGCCAATCAGTAAACAGATCCTGTGACTCCTGTGACATGTTGACCTATGTTCCAAAGAATTTCTTCCCGCCTGAAACACGTGAATACGCCTCACATCACACACAGTCCAGTCGAGTTGGAATAAAAAATATGCAAACTAAAAGCCGCTGAGAGGCTGAGGTCAGGCCTGGTTTGACGCGCTACCAAAATAATTCACTGAGATTCATAAATACATTAAAAGATGATCAACGTATTATAACGTGCACAAAATTATAATCAGGATAATCAACAGCGATCAGATAAAAGTAGCAACAAAAAATACGGCGAGCCACTCACCCTCTCTTCCCTCTCGCACCCAGGTAACAGCTGTTTATATTATCCATGTGAGCCAACTCTCCCAATACATTGCGATCTTGCATATTAATAAAAGACTATATCACAAACACTAAGGAATACCAGTACCGAAAATATAAACCATCGCAAACCTTATTAACATTACTATAAACGTCATTCCTTTCTGAATTCGTTCATGGCTCCTACAAACTGTTTATTCTATAAAAGGCCTGAAAACAGTGGAAAATGCCCGTCTTCATCATCAAATGTATTGTGGTGAAGAAAAAGCAACAAATCATTCCATTGGAGAAGCTGGAACCAGTGAATAATTGAAAATCAAAATGTTTGCTGAATAATTTTCTTGATGATTCCACTCAGTTCCTCCAGGCTTTTAACGTTGTCCTTTCCTGTCTTGTGTTCAGTTAAAGGCTCTAGAGGCCAGTTTTGAGCAGGACCCTGACCCGGCGGGAGAGGAAGTGGACAGACTGCGAACCGAGACCAAGATGACCAGGAGGGAGATCCACGGCTGGTTCGCCGACAGGAGGAAGAGAATGGCAGCTGAGAAGAAGAGAGAGGATGCAGAGCGGGCGCTGAGAGAGGAAGAGGGGGAGATGGAGGTCGACGGGGAGGAGAAACAGAGAGAGGACGGCTCAGGAGAACTGAAAGTCAACCCTATCAAAATCAACCTGAAGATGCTCAAGGTGACGGAGGCCAACGGCAAAGCAGAGGGCGAAGGGTCGGATGGCCTGCCGCCCGCGTCCTCCCCCGGGCCCGCTCCGTCCTCCACCCACAAACCATCCCAGTCCTCCACCCCGACGCCCAAACCATCCCACTCCCCCAAACCCAACGCCATCCGGGGTAAGAAGACGGCGGAGCAGCTGCAGATGCTCAAACAAGTCTACTCCCGCACCCAGTGGCCCAGCGCTACTCAGTACGACGAAATGATCTCAACCACCGGGCTGTCCAGACCCGAGGTGGTGCGCTGGTTCGGGGACTGTCGCTACGTGCAGAAGAACGGCCAGCTGAAGTGGCTGGAGGCTTACCAGACTACGGCGCTGGAAGAGGACCTCCAGAAGGGGAACACACAGATTCTCCAGGACCACCACGACGCCCACGGCAGCCTGGAGGAGCCACAGGTACGGACAACAACAAATAGTGTTAGCACATTTTATTTAGAGCAGTTCATTGGATCTGACAACTGAAACCTGAGAGGCTTTGCTGCCGTGATACAAGATATCACATGACACATTTTCACTGTAGCTAACTCGTATCCGAGGAATTTAATCGCTCCAGAAAGTTTCTCTTGTTGACATTGTACTGTTTTTTAGACTTTGAGAAGATGCACATTCTTAACTGCTTCAAAACCAGTTCAGTTATTTTATGAGTTACACACACACACACAAACAAGATATTTTGGGGACTTAAATGCAAATGACTGTGATAGAAAGACATCGACTTTCACTTCCTAATTGTGCATAAGAGTGTGTATTGGCACGTTTCATAAATTCAGCTCAGTAAATCAATTTACATCTTTTTTTTTACGCAATTGATTTTATTTATAGTAAACAAAATCAGCTGAGCACTGAGTGTGACTCTTTTTTTTTTTTAAGGCATTTTTTTTTTTTTTTTTTTAAAGCTAATTTATTTTCTAATTTTTGCCATTGTAACACTATGTTTTTAGCATTTACCATCTTCCTGTTATTGTCACTTGTGGTCACAGTGGCCACCGTTCAATAAAAGTGACATAAACTCACTTTCATAAGGCCAAACGTCTGCAATGCCCCGTCCTTTAACGTGGAGCTGTGCGCTAACACTGTTTATTCTTTATGCGCAGTTGCAGGAACTGGCTCAGGCTTGTGGTTTAACAGCGGACTTGGTGCGACATTGGTTCTCCACCAAGGCGTCTTTGCCCCGGTCGGACCAAACTGCTGCCGCTCATGAGGCAGAACCGAGACCTGGCTCGCCAGACTCAGCAACTGAGCCACGATCAACAGGATCCTCCCCCCTGGAGCCGCAGCCAGGAGGAGGGACGGAGGAAAATATGGAGCAGTCGGTGTGTGGTGTCGCACCAGAAGCGGAGGAGGCCGACGCTGCTGACAAGACTGTGAATCCTACTAAAGGTAGCCCTTAGTGTGACGAATACAGTAATGAAGTCAATTATTTTCTCGATTCTCAGTCCACAACCTCAAGATATTCAATTTACTGTCATATGTGACAAAGAAAAGCAGCAAATCGTCACATTTGGGGAAACTGGAACCAGGAAACGTTTGACATTTTTGCTTGAAAAATTACTGAAACAATGAATCAATTATCAGAAGAGGTGCGAATTAAATTTCTTTCAATCTTTTATCGATTAATCGATGACTATTAAAGACTAACTAAAGACTAAAGACTATTTCGGCTGATGTGCAGAATTTATTAGGTTTTTGATTGTTACAGGGAAAACTGGTTGTTAAATGATGATAAACGGAGATGACTCATCACCATAACGTGTGTAATTGTCTCTCAGGTGAAACATGAAAACACACAATGATCATAATTATGAGTAACGAGGCATGCTGCGACAGGCATGTGGCGTCTGCCACCGGTACACTGTGTATAATCACGAGGAAAATTTATACTCGTTATTCTCTGGAACGTGTCGTCAGGGTGATGGATTTTTAATTTCTTTTTTTTAATTACTACAGGAAGCGATTGAAGAGACGCTTTGTCTGAGGATGGAGTTCACAACGCAGGTGGTCTTTGTGGCGGGAGAGTCTGAGGAAAAAGGCGGCAGATGCGGTTGTAACAGGATCACTGGATGGAAACCATCCTCACCCAACCCTCTCTGTCACACCCCTAGAGGTAGGCATGACCTCCCCCCCACGACGTGAGATGGACGCTAAAGCCACTAACACCCCCTCCCCCCCCCATCCATCCACCCACCCACTCCCAGCCCTCCTCCTCCCGTTGTGTCGCTACACAGACCTTCTCCAGCACCCTCCCGTCCGCCATTTTCCCCTCAGAAGGAAGTTCCAGTAGAGACTGAAGTGCAGGAGTGGATGTGGTGGAGGGAGGGAGGGAGGGAGGGAGGGAGGGAGGGAGGGAGGGGCCGGGCTGACACCGTTTCTCTGCCATTCTCGTTCCGCCTGCCTGCTGCGATGGGAGAAAGGAAGAAGAAGAAGAAAAAAAAAAAAGGGTAGATTTGGAGGAAGACGAGGAGGGGAAAGGGAGAAGTGTGGTGGGACCTCAGCAGATGTTGATCAGGGCTGTGTGGGGGGGGGGGGGTTGGGTTTTTGGACTGTTCTCGACCAAATCAACCCCTCAGACGAGGATCGACGGAGTGCTGACAGACTGTTCATAGTTTGTTTTGGGGTACGAAAAACTGCACAACTCTTCTGCTACAGGGTGCTTGCCTTAAAGGCCTTAAAAGTAAATCAAATGAACGTTCTTTTTCCATCGTGCTATCTTCATACTCCCCTTTTTCCACCAACTTGCACTCATAACACTTTTTGACTTCGAGCTTGCAGCTTACTTTAAATGTGCTAGCTAGGCTGTTCATAGTGCAGCAGCACCGATGTTCATTTGATCATTTCTTTATCTTTGTACTCACTTTTCATTTTCTATCTGTACATATTTGGTTAAATAGGACATGAGTTTGGGGGGGGGGAAAAAACGTCTGGACTTCTGTCATCCAAAGAGGGCAAGCACCCTGTTGTGTACACAACGTAGTAGAGTATATGGAATCTGGTTTGTGTCGTAGCATCAAGTGCTTCTTTACGTCACCGACGTGTACGTCCGTTTGTTTTTATGGAACTTTCCTATGAAATAAATTTGACTGTAGAAGAACTGTGAACTTTTACCAGAGTTCCATACTAAACGCTTGATGTATAATTTTTACAGATGGTATTTGCAGAATAAACAGAATGTAATAAATCTACAGCTTCAAGAGTCTTCCTCATGGTGTGAAATAATATGAAGTACTAAAAGGTTCTGCCTAACCTTGACTATAAATAAAATAATGCTTTGGTCATGCGGGAGCCAACAAAAAGCCTCTTGTTTAAGGCTGCAACTAATGATGAACATCATTAATCAGCTGATTTGTTCTTCATTAGTACTTCACGAAATATCAGAAAACAGGATGGCCTGGGGGTTTTAGAGGCATTGACAATGACTACGTTCCAAATCACATACTTTTTCTTTTTACTTTTAAAACATACTGCAGCGGCCCTTACAAAGTACTGCTGCATGTATGCACGCAATTGGGACACTTCATCATAAACATTGCACCTTAAACTTTGACCCTCTTGCTCATATATCCACTGCGCAGAGGACTTTGGGACAGAATAGCCAGAAAAGCAAAATGTGACCGGATGTAGTAGGACATCCTGGTATTTTTTGGCATACTGCTTTTGACATATTGGGACATACTAAATCCGTTTCTGGCGTGCTAAATAGTACGGTAGTATTGGAACGCACAGAATGAATTGCAGCGACTACACGTCGCACATCATTTCCTGTCCTCTCTCTGATAACGGCATAAAAACCCCCCTAGAACATCAGGACATAGTGACCCTGTCCTAAAGCCCAAGGTGACATCTTTAAAATAGCTTGTTTATCCAACTAACTAGTAAAAAAACAAAACAGGTAAGACAACAAAAAATAGCAAATCAACCACAATTACACAAGCTGGAACTAAGGAACATTAGCATTTTTGTGTGAAAATTAACTTAACACATTATCAAAAATGGCTGCTGATTAATTTTCTTCTAATCATCTCAGTGCTGCAACAGTTCAGTCAGCCTGCTCTCAGGCAGCTGTTAACACATCTAAGACCGAAACTCGGTGCTCTCTTCCTGTTGTGCAGCATCTGAAGATGATGAAACCAATTCTCTGTTGCCATTACGCTGAACTGAAAATAAACGCGCCTGATTGAATCCCATTAAATTACATTTTAACTCAAAGGAAATAAGACAGCGTGGTGTAAAGTATTAAGTATTTTATTTACTTTTCAGGCTTGAATATGTTTCATATGAAAGGCAAAATTAAAATGAATACTTTTCCTCTCCATAGTTTAGGCACATTACAGAAAGGCGATTTGTAAATGAGACCGTCGGTAACAGAAACAGACACTGGAGGATTAAAAATAAAAAAGAAATGGCACTAACGGGGCCCTGCACACCCACATAGATGCTCTTCTGGTTGATCTAGACCTCTAACAGGTTGGTAGGAGTTTTTGAGTTGTCCTGCCATAACCGGTACAACGAACTGAACAGCAGAGTCACGTGGTCTACACATGTGGTCCGATCAGTCAAAATGAGTGACGGCACCTGTGTGGGTGCACCGTAGCTGTGCTTTAAAGCCCAGCAGGGGGAGGTGAATGATGTGGCTTTAATGTGATGTGTACACAGAACGGAGGCACGCGGACATCAGCAGACGGGGTCGGCAATAAGAGCGATGCAGCGTTGGAGGGAGAGCTCTCCACAAAGACCATTCATCGACCACGGGAGGAGAAATAAGAGTGTAATACGGGGGGAGCTTTGGGATTAATATTAGGGCGCAAACACAACGAAATTTAGTCGAGACCTCAAGTATTCACTCACGTCCCTGCTTCTGCCTTAACTCATACCATATGGCTTAGGTGTGTCTCAGTGGTCAAACACTGAGTGAGAATACTGAGTTTACATCATATAGTCGTCACGTACAAGCAGAGAAAACACTGTTTCTGATACGAACCTGGAAACATAACACCATCGGTTATATACGAACCCCCCCCCCCCGGATGACCTTTGTCATCCATCAGCCGCCACAGAAACACAGCTACGACTGAAGCTTAGCCTCGGCCTGCTCCTCCCAAACGCGCTCGCACACCACAAACGCAGGAAATGAACCCTGTGCACATTCGAGCGCACCAGCATTTAACTCGAGAGGAGTCTCACCGAGCTAGACAAACATTTATGAATATGAGCCAGAATGAGCATGTGAAGTTGGGAATTGCGACGTGTAGCGTTTCACATTCACTTTGAGCCGTCCCCGACAGGCGTTTACAACAAAGTCTGCAACTTTGCACATTTAATCACAAATGAATTCAAAGGGCGGTGGCAATTTAACTGTATATCATGGCAGTGTAACTTAAAAATCCTCCTCACAGGTTTCTGGGAAGCAGCTTGGCGCTGTGACAAAACTACCCCAGAACACGAACACAAAAGATCCCTTATGTCTTTGTGGTGCAGCAAAATTTACCAACAAGGAGTATATGGCATGTTTTCTTTAACGCCTTACACCGGCAATGCAAACCTTCTCGCTTGGTCAACAATACTGAATTTCCTTTCAAACGAGTGGAACTCCTAATGTACAAATGCTGACAATAAAATAAAAAACAAGCTGGCTGCAGTAAAACACCTTTGCTTAGGACCTCAAAACCACTTCTAAGAGACATCTGTTGGAACTAAAACATACTCAAATACAACAGTGACAGTGTTTATATTCACCCTAGTCATGAAGCTGTGTCAGTTATGGGAATAGTTATGCTCAACTACTTAAAAACAAAGAATAAAAGGGGCCATAAATTCTATTAAGACTTGAAATGTCAGTAAATATAACCACATTTCCATAAATATTCCACCATAAATCACGGAAACACAAGGCTGCAACGTTGGTCGCGTAATCGTATCACAATCTTAATTAAAATTGACAAATGTGAAACATTTACAATGTTCCCTGTAAATAAAAATGTTTTCAAATGTGAGTACATAATAGAGTGCTGCAGGGATGACATATTTTTGTAGAACAACCAGGAAGTTAGCATCGCCTTGGTTCCCTCGACAAAAAGCCAATGAGATTTTTCCTTTGGGCTTTGGGTGATTGCAGAAAATCAGCTCTGTGGAAAACACACGTTTATGATACTTGCATGTTTGATTCTGTAAAATAACCTCCACAAATGAACACCACTTTTATGATTTTTGAAGTGTGAATGCAATCGCCCAAAGTAAAAAGCTAACGTTAGGCTATAAACAAACTACACCTCGGTCGCTTTAGCAACAACAAGGCTGTAAAAGAGGACGAGATGTCGACTAAATGTATTCTCTTATGAGACTACATTTAGTAGTCTCATAAGACACAAAGGCTTCAAAATTCACGAGTGGAATATTTACTTACATATTCTATATTGTAGAACAAAACTTTAAATCTCTTCAGCTTGTGTTAACCACAGACCTTAGTTCAGCCAACTAACTAAAAACCCATTCAAAACACCCGTTGACTTCCAGATGAGGGAACCGGAAATGCTAAAATGCTAACTCATTTCCAGGTTTTAGGACTCATTCCTGTAGCACTCTATTGTGTTCCTAAAACCATTTTGTTAATCTGTAAACGTATCAAATTATCCAGCGTAGTTATCAGTATCATCATTTTAGCCGTGACCTTGCAGCCCTATGAACTATCCCTTGATTGACAATTAAACTGTGCGGCTATTAAAATGAACCATAAACATGTTAAGAGATGATACAAGCAAAAAAAAAAAAAGGAGAAACAAAATGGACAATTATGAACAAAATTATCATTCACACTCAGACTACAACCTCTTCTGGGTCAACATGTATCCCTGGTCCTGCTTCATCACACAGCGTGGTGTTAGATAACCTACAGACATGATCGACGTGGTGTAAATAAGACTATCGAGGGAGACAGAGGTTTGAATGTATCAGACTGGCTTGTAAAGGCTCCTGCAATGCAGGGAGAATGGAATGATGTGCAGTTATTTGGAATGTAAGTTAGAAATTAAAAAAAAAAGCATGCGTGTGTTTGTGTATGCAGACATAACGTGATTCTCTCTCACTGCTTCAAACACGCTATGACTTCTTCCTGATGCCTTCAAAACTAAAATAAACAAATGAAATATTCCTCCAGGTTTAGGGTGTGACCGGAGGCGCATAATTTCCTCCACAAAGCAGAGAAGAGACATTAAAATAGCCGTAGAGAGCCCTCGTGTTTTTACAGATATACATTAAAAAAAATGAAGTCACATTATGAATGTTTAAAGGTTTAAATAATTATAATAATTAAAAACATGGAGACAGGAGCTCTTTGAGAGCAGGTCAGCTGCTGCTGTTCTCCGGCCAACAGCACAGCAGGAATAAATACATATATTCATATACGCCTAATAGAGAAGAGCAAAGAAACTTAACCGGGAAACAGTTTCAAACTGATAGCTTTTCTCTCTCCTCTTAGCCTCCAAACCAAGCAGATGTTGTGCACACCTAACACACGAGAGAGGACAGCCCGCCCCGCAAACAACCAGTCCGGAGCTGGAACTTTTTTCAGCCTAGTTTTTGTTCTCCTGGGAATGTCCATTTCTTCTTCCTGTCCGCAGCGGTCAGCTTCCTCTCAGCGGCCCTCCCTCTCCTCTTGTGTCCGAGTCCTTCCTTCTCGAGTGGTGAGGAGGCTGGGCGGAAGGGAGGGGAGAGAGAGGGTGGGGGGGGTGGGGGGGGTTGGAGAATGGAGGGAGGGAGAGCTGCCTGAAATGTAGGCCAAAGCGGTGGTGGGCGTTTCCATGGAAACAGTGTTCACAGCAGTCAGTGACATCATCAGTACGGGGAGAGGCGACTGGGTACGAAGGGGTGGTGGTGGTGGTGGTGGTGGTGGGGGGGGTGCAACAGAAATGCGTCCTGATTGGCTTGGACTTAGACACGGTTCTCTCCGCCCACTCTGGTCCTCCGCAACACCCTGAGGTAAAAAACAAAGACAGGAGGATGTCTGGAATCTTCTACCGCTACAAAACTCACTGCACAGGCGCGAGAAAAAAAAGACCAAAACACCACACATTTACCTGGTTTGTCTGTTCTGTGGGTCCATGTGGTCCAACAGTGCCTCCTGGGACACTCTGAAGTCTTCTAGAGGGGCCTGGTAGCGGGATTCAAAGGAGCCCTCCCTCACCCTGTAGGCCATGGCCTGCGCCGGCGACTGGGGCACCGGAGACACGTTGGAGGAAGTCGAAGACACGGAGCTCACATCCCCCGAACGTTCCCGCCCTGACTGGGCGGACGCCGCCGGCACCGACGTGGCCCCGACTGCAAGGAACGGGCTCAGAACCTCGCCGTTTTCATCCTGAGAGAACGAGGAGGAGAGAGATGATTCACGTAACAAAGTGACAACTCCACAGGCCTCTATCGTTCCACGTGTTCATGGTTCTATAGTAAACTCATGATCGTGTCCTGTTGGGGGGGCTGCTGTGGCTCCGAGGTAGAGCGGGTCGTCCATCAATTTGGAAGTCGGCGGTTCAATCCTCCAGTCCACATGTCCTTGTACTTACCACCAAATTGCTCCAGAAGGCTGTGCCATCGGTGTGTGAATGAGTATTTAGATTAGATCCTGATGGGCAGGTTGGCACCTTGTATGGCAGCCTCTGCCATCAGTGTATGAATGTGTGTGTGAACGCTGTAGTGTAAAACGCTTTCAACGGTCAGAAAACTAGAAAGGCACTATATAAATGCAAGTCCATTTACCATTTTATAGAATTAAAGGAAAGAATTACAGAGAGTTAGATTGATGTCCGTACGGTAAATATAAAGCTGGTTAGCTTAGCTTAGCATAAAGACTGGAAACAGGGGGAAACAGCTAGCCTGGGCTCTGTCCAAAGGTTAAAATAAAAATCAGCCAACCAGCAACTGTAAAACTCACCTGTACAAAAACCGAAGTATAAGATGACACTTTTGCGGGTGGTTACATGTCGGACTATTTCTTGGGCGGACGCAGTAACTTCCTGGAGTCTTGTTGTCACTGTGAGGTCGCCAGGCGCCCAGCTGAGACGCCAGTGGCCAAGATGTGATGTGGCATGTGCTCTAATTACAACATCTAACTAAAATGGAAGGAGTCTCCGTCTGTCCTTCAATTTTCACAACAATAGTTCATCCGATTGACTTCTCACTCGGCGGGTGTAGAGTGCTGCAGGAATGAGTCCTAAAACCCGGAAATGAGTTAGCAGTTTAGCACTTCCGGTTCCCTCGTCTGGAGGTCAACGGTTTTTTCGAGTGGGTTTTTAGTTAGATGCTTGAAATAAGGTCTGTGGTTAATGCAAGTTTTGTTTTGTTTTGATCTACGACATAAAATATATCATTAAATATCCCACTTGTGAATTTTGAAGCTTTTACGCATCTTAAAAAAGGCGGTTGCTAACAAGTGGCTAAATGGGACTACAAAACGTCATCGTGCTGACTCGTCCACCTTTACAGCCTCGTTGTGTATATATTCAAAAATCATAAAACTGGTGTTCATTTGTGAAGATTATCTTGCTGAACAAAACGGGCAAGTATCATAAATGTTTGTTTGCCACAGAGCTTATTTTCTGTAATAATCCAAAGCCCAATGGAAAAATCCCACTTTTTATTGAGAGAACCAGGGTGATTCTAACTTCCGGGTTGGCCTACAAAAATACGTCATCCCTGGAGCACTCACCAACCCAAGGAAGTGCAGTGTTGATCTACGGGACATATTTATTAGTAGTGCCTTATGTGTACACACTGTGTGTAGTATTGGGAGGGGACCCCTATTAACTACACCGCCCGAACGGCATGCTGGGTACAGCTCGCTCTCTGTCGATGTTCGTGTGACCTTTTGTACCCAAACGATGCGCATAATCTAGCATTGCAACTATGTCACGGCAGGTGTATTGCTCAGGACCCAAGGAAGCACAGTGTGTTCTCGAGAAAGCTGAGCAATCTGCCCGGTCTGAACAGGTACGTTTTGAACGGACACTGCACTAGTTTATTACTAATTACATGTCAGGGATGTCAGCGAGGACTATGCTTATGATTTCATACAACACTTTTGGTGCCTGTAGCGTTTGTTGATGGTGAAAACATCATGGAGCAGGTTTAAAAAAAGCCTGAATAAAGAACAGTAGCTCACCCTGCCACTGATGATGTCCATGTGGACTAACAGAGAAGCCAACTCCAGGTCCTCATTGAAGCTGTTCTTCAGAGGTACTGACCGGTAACCTGGTGTCACACAAAGAAAAGAGACTTCTATCAAAGCACTGATTTGCAACAGGATTTTAGGTCATATCAGAGAACACATTAATGTTGTGTGTACCTGTCTTGAGGCTGTGAATGGGGAATGTGGCCTGAGCCAGGAAGTTTTGGTCATTGAACATGTCAATCTCATAAACCACAAAGCGCAGGTAGGCAAAGGCAGAGTTGCATACTGCGAACTGGAACGGCTTTCGGGGCCACGTGGGGTTCAGACCGTTATCAGCTGGAGAGGACAAAAAGAAGACGGACAGAGAGACATGAGAAATGTATCCACCACTAGCTTCGTAACTGTAATAGCATTACTTTTCCCCCCGGTAACAGCAGCGTAAAAAACTTTCAGCAATAAATAAATAAATAAATAAAACCTGAATCTATTAAGGAAATGATTTTGCTTCGGCTCATTGCTCCTTCTGCTGGAGGAACCAGAGGAAAACACATTCTCATCATTTTTAATTTATGCTATATAAAAGCTAAACACATCACCGTAAAAGGCACAGAATCGGCTGTCCATAGCAGCAAACTCCACAAGCAATGCGTTGACCCACATAAGAAAACATTCCCATGTTCAAACTGATGGTAAAAGAACCTCAACCCATTATGGACGATGGTGAGAATGAACTTCAACTTCTTTTACTTTATCGCAAGTAAAAAACAAAAGAAAGAGGCTGCATAGTGGCAGAAATGCTGCCAATGTCTATGATAACTACAAAGTTTAGAAGGTAAAATTAATCAGTGAGCAAAGTATTGACATTACCTATTATTGAGGACAGCAATATCACAATTTTAAGGGAGTAGAAGTGCAAACGCCTTAGTACTGTATGTGACAAAGTAAACCTTTATTATAAAGCAACAAAACAATTAACGTTGAATTGCAATGTTTCTTCTTTGACTAAATCCTGATGAGAGCCGTGTCAGAACTATGTTTTCTCTTTGTATTCCCACACGTGGCTCAGTCGTTTGTACAACATCCTGTTTTTCTAGGTCCAGACAGGAAATTACACGATGGTTATGTATCCAGTAAACAGTAACTACCATGCCTTCGGTTTTGGCAGAGTATCACTCTACTGGCAGACACACCCGTGGTTAAAATTAGAGCAGCGCTCACCTTCCGAGTCAGTTTTTTGCTTGGCGCTGTCGTAATCCGCGCCGCACACCTCGATCTCGATCAGAGGACAAACTATGCCACGTCCGTGCTTGGGCAGGTGCCGGGCGCCCAAAACCTTCAGAAGAGAGGAAGAGGATTATTAGGTTACTGCTTCAGATCTTCTCACTTCACTTGTTCCAGCACACGAATACAAACACGTCTAGTATGGCAGGGCTTGTCACAGTCTGACACTATGGGCCCACCCTCAGACAAAAGTGAGACAAATGCACCCCTCCAACACGTTGTAACTCCTTTCATTATTCTTTTCTTACTTCCATTTGGGGGAAATAACACTCACACTTGGAACTACAGTTCCCATAATTTTAGTGCTTTGGGGGATGTCTGAAGGAATCAATTTGCCAAGGGGTCAGTTGAGCCCCGGTTTTTCAGCCTACATTTGTTTACATTTTGGCAAATTGGTACCAATAACAGCACGCCGAAGTAGTTATTGACAGGTACGGTTTACAATGTGTCCATGGACATACAGTCAACTATCACTGGATTACTTTGATACTGAAAAAATAACTAAAAACGTGAAGATTTTCAGGCAAATTCTGGAGTTACGGGGAGAGTCTTTTCTATGGTTTTTAAGCAGATTTATCTATTAATTCGCAATGGACATCAGAGTTAATTATATCCTTGGGAAGTGTCAGACTGAATCTAAAAATATGTGTATGTGGGAATCACCAGAGGCCCCACGATACGATATCATCACGATACTTAAGTCATGATACTATCTTTATGCTGAATATTGCGATAAGATATATTGCGATATATTACATTTTTTCAACTGCAAATTAAGCAGTTTCTCAACATCTGTTTTATATAAGATAGTTTTCACACTGTTCAAACATATCTTGAGATCAGAGGTCAAGGGAACCTTTTGAAAATGGCCATGCCAGCTTTTCCTCGCCAAAATTTAGCATAACTTTGGAGCGTTATTTAGCCGACAAGCTAACATGACATGGTTGACACCAATCGTTACGTTTTCTAGTTTCATATGATACCAGTATCTTCACTCTAGCTCTAAGACTGAGCCTGATACTACATCTGAAACACAGAATAGCGTTTATATGACAAAAGATCTGTGTATCGATACAAAATTCAACTCTCCCACGCCCCACTGGGGAGGAGCACCTGGCATCACACGTGCATAGACACATGTCCAATCCTCCCCTTACTGTACCTCTATCTCTAGAGTGACTTGTTCGAGGCCTCGTAGCGTGTGCCTGTCGAAGGGATCAAAGGTGTCGTCCCTCATGATGGGCGGCTGAAGCACGTAGCCACTCCTTCCGTTCAGCATGAACAGAGCCTGGTTCATCTGCATGGGCTTGTCTGCACGTGGGGGAAAGGAGGAGGAATGTAAAAAAAGGAGGCAGGAGGAGTAAGAAAACAAAGATATTTGATACTATTTTATCTGCTCTGATAAGAAGGTAGTTACCTGCTGTCTGGAAGTTGAGTGCTACCAGCTGGGACCCACAGAGCCACATGGGCAGAGGGTCGTAGTTCGAGGAGTCTAGTCTCTGGCCTCTGGGGTAGATCCTGGACAGCTGCAGTCGATTGTACTGCAGGAACTTCTTCCCCTTGATCTTGTTGACGTACTTCTCTGCCTTGGTCTCGGGGAAGGATGACATGTCTCGGAAACAGGCCCGCTCTGTGCCAATCTCTACAGGAGTCACAGAGAGAAGACAGACCTGACCTACCTGTATTGATATTGGACATGTGCCTAGTGCTGTCGCGGTGAGAGAATTTCCCCTGTAGCGTTTTACCCAAAGTTGAACATTTGCCACTATTGGCGACCGGAAAAAAAAAACACCAAACGTGCAGCGGCGATTTGTAGAATAGCATGGTTGCTTGTCATCCACTGCGATTGGCTTGTTAATAGCGTAGTATTGCAATATTGCGATTATTGCGACAGCCCTATTTGTATTAGGTCATAGGTATGACATCAGGCGCATCTCTGCTCCTTTGTGTGTTAAACTGCATGTTCGTAAGTGTGCAGAAATCCTTACTGTCTTCATCGAACGGCACAGGCCTACAGTAGATGACCAGGTCGGATAATTCCAGTGCAATCTTCTTCCTCCTCTCCATCATCTTCCCCTCCTCCAGCTGGGCACAGGGACACACACACTTTAAATACAGCTGCTCCAACAGTAACACGCATCACTTCACATCAGTGACGCCAACACTAGCCTGAAGCCGTTTCCTCCCCTCAACAACTACTACTACTGCTGCTCAGGTGGTTCGACAAAGCAAAACAAGACGGCTTCCAGGTGTGAAACTTGTAACCGTGTGAGTCTGCAGAATGGCATTCCAGACAAACACCATATGCGCTCACTGCTTAGTCAGTGCTTCCTAAATACAGGTTACAGGGCTAACACAAGTCATGACTGGCTCTTTGAACCCACAATGTGGCATGAGCATGGTATGAGTCCTAGCCTGCACTTTATATTCTCAGCCATGTGATATATAAGTATAGATTTACTTTGGCCTCTGAAGTCATCGTGACCTCACGGATCTTGAACACCCATTCCTTGAGTTCTTCTTGGCTGCTGGCAGCGACGTCCAGCACCGGGCCCGTCCGCATGGAGGTGTTCGGCACCAGGGAGAAGACATGAGGCCTGCTGCCCTTCCCATCGGGACGCACAACTGGAAATAAAATAAAGAGAAGAGTTAGAAGAAAGGCAGAAAAAGTAGGAACGAGGAGGACAAACACAGGTTTCCTACAGTAGTTACACTCGGACCAGACCGCGTCACCATCCAAAATGTCAAATGATTTTAATTTGCTTGTATCTATAATCTGGCGATACGATACGTATCATGATACAGGAGTTATGATTCAATATATTGTGATATATTGCAATACTGTCAGCAAGGTGATATATTGCAATTTTTTTTAAATCTAATTTTAGGAAAACTGTCATAGTAAAAAGAACACTCCGCCATATGCATAAAAGCTAGGGAAAAAAAGGACAGTGTGATCCGCATTTACATTTATCACAGTCCCTGTAACATCCAACATTATAGCACTACTTGTTGTGCAATCTGAGCCACTGTCTGCCACAAATCTTTGCATGTAGACTATAATGTTTTTGAGAATCGATACTATATCACAAGACATAATATTGCGATGCTCAATACGAAGTGTATCGATATTTTCTTACACTCCTAATGGAAAATGACAACAAATTTAAATAAAATAGTAAGAAAACGCAAACGGCAAGAGACAGAATAAAAACCAAACCAAATAAGAGTAATGGCAGGTATTGAGAGAGAATGCTATTGTCTGTACATGATGACTAGTCTGAGCTTTACTCACTACCGGGTTTGGCCACAGTGTCAGTGTAAGATATAAACAACAACTGTTCAATTTTTTTAAAAGAATTTATCCAGAATCTCTGTGTTTAGACATCTTAGTTAGCTGTAATCTGATTGGATGTGCTTTAGAAAGGTCAGAGGCGAACAGGGTTAAAGTTAAAATAAGTTGAACTTGAGGACAGCAACATAAACAGCAGCCCTGTCTCAAAGTTCAACACCGTCATCACTTTCTCCATAGAATAACAATGGCTTGAACTGCTGCGATTCTGCCAGTGGTCATGTGAAGGAAGCCTTGGAACAAAGTGTTCAAGTAGATATAGATACATCTCTCCCCCCTCCCCATACTACCACTAGATGGAGCCAGAGAGTCACCAGAGGGACAGGCTCAGGTATTAACTGTGGTTAGCAGAGGCCACAACAATGCATGACAGCATGTGCCAACACTAATGGGTGTGTATTGACTGAACTGGAGGATGTCAATAAAATACCAGATACAGAGCTGTGAGGAAAGCAAGAGTAACAATAAAACCAAATAGGGAAGAATTAATAATAGAAGAGGCTGATAATGGACAAAAATGACTAGAAAGAAAGTGGTGACTGTGTCAATTAAAAACAAAGAGGCAGAGATTATGTGCATGCACACGATGGGCAGAAAGGGGGTTGCCCTGCGGCAAGGTGACTGCCTGCTCCGCAGCCCTGCAGCACCGAGTCGAACAGGAAGTTGAGGGGCCACTCACCAATCTGACAGGAAGACACGTCCACACTTCCTCTCAGCAGATCTCCCAGGGGGCTGTTTTCTGTTATCTCCTGCTTGACAGAGACAACGAGGATTAGAAAAGAAGATTTGAAGCCATGATCCACAGTGCATATATATATATATATATATATATATATATATATATATCATCCAAACCTCCTGTGGAGGGTGCAGGTGCACTAATTTCACTTTAAATATATTCTCAGTTTGCGGGATGATCCTCACCGTTCTATCAGGCTCCGCCGCTGATGGACTGATCTCCTCCACGTAATTAGCAGGAAACCACAGCTGCTTCTTCCCTGCAGAGTCACCCTTCCACCTGAGAGAAAAAATTGATATGTTATATTTATAACACGGCGGCCTTAAAATGATGCCAACATTGGGTTGATATTATAAAGATGGATTTTTTTTTTTTAATCTTATCCCTTAGTCCCATCCTGTATCATCCAATTTTCCTAAGTAAAAGTCCCTAGAAGTGTATGATTCAACTTTTTCCCATGGTCTAGTGTTAAAAAAAATTAACAGAAATCGCGATAAATCATAATATGAAATCGCAATACTTAAAAATCGCAGTACATATCAAATCGGCACCCAAGTATCGTGATAGTATCGAATCGGGAGACAGGTGTACCGTCCCAGCTCCACCCCGTTAGAAGTTTTCACTCTCTCCACATGCACAAATATGATTTGTCTAAATGGAATATTGAGAGCTACTTTGTGAATAAATGCAAGTCACTCACCATCCTCCTTCCTGTTTGTCCACATTAGAGATAACTGCGTTCTTAATGAAGGAGAGCTCATCGTCTCTCTGGGCTTTGTACTCGTACATGGCTCTCACTGTGCACTGAAAAGACAAGACAAAAGGTTGTGACACTCACCGTCTTTGCAATATGCAGGTCCAACGTTGCCGAATTCCACCACACATGATCTTCTCCATACTGGAAACTCACCTTAAATGTTGGCATTTGGTTGGCCTCCACGTAAAAGCCTGGATTCCTGCCCTCGTACAGTGACCCGTAGTCTGGCTCCTATTGGACAACAGATTGTGTGTTAATAAGCACTTTCACGAGGCTGCAGGGAACATTCCGTTGTCACATTATTTCAGATATTATTTAACTCAGACAACATTACATACATGTTTTGGCAAGTGTGCCATTGATTGTATACTCACAGCAGTGCCTATCTTCTCCAGTGTGTCCTCGTTGATGGGATAGCGCAGTTTCATTTTGCGGTACAGAGGGTGCTTCTCATAGTAGCTGATGAGATCTACAAGGCTGTCAAACTCTGAGGTGCCCAGCACCACGGTCTGACCCTCCTGCTGCACGCGACAGTGCTTTATCTTTCCCTCAGCTCTGTGAAGAAACCACAGTCATAATGTCAATTGACTTTGCATTCATGTGAACATTAGTTTAGAAAATTAACTGTGAATGTAGTTGTTTTTTTTAGGATTTATAGCATTTGTCTTTCTCTTCAGTAGACGGGGGACGATATGAAAATTTCATTTCACAATTATCCTGGTCAAAATAATTGCGTTTTCATGAACATCTTTTTTTCAAACAATCTTAAATAAGGTTGTGCCAAGTATGCGAGTTAGGAGAAGTTGAAAATGAATTACATTTTTTTTTTTGTATTGTCCATACTATGATGAGTTAAGAACTTGAAATGTAATGTCTGTTCAAAATCCAGAAATGTTTTGGTGCTCGGATGATGACAAAATGGAATGGCCATTTAATTTTCATGCTTATAAGTTGGCTATTTTTGTTTCTAAAGCTTGGAAAAAAACATTAGGATGGTTTATTTGTTTAGTATGATCTGTAATTTATATTGATACTCTGGTTTCTGCCTTTGTCTTATGCCATGACACAATAATAATCAAATCAAATCAAATCAATCAAACAAGGTAGTCATACATCATAAGACCCCCCTGCATAAATAAAGGATGAATATAAAAACATAGGAACAACATTGGGTGAATCTGTTTTTTCTTAAATTCTTGTATTTTTAAAATCATGCTTTATTTTTACACTTCTCTACCATGATAGCGAGCTAGACCGCTATTTCAAGTCACTCGTGATGATAATCACGATCAGGATTGGAAATTAGCACCATCCACAGGCTGGTAAAATATTCAAGTAGCTGCTGATTTACTTCACTCACCAGCCCCCCCCCCCAAAAGACAATGGTAATCTGTTGAGTGGCTGGTGTTCACGACTATCCCAATAATGGAAATTCACCATGATCAATTTATTGTGAGTGCGTGATAAAATCCTATATCGTACCATCCCTACTCTTCAGTCATCCTTGTACATGACAAGGAAGTTAAAAATAAATGACTCAGGATATAAATAGTTATCACTTAATGAGAAAATAGGACAATAGGAAGTTACCTGAAGGAAATGGCAAACGAGTTGGCTTCCGACCTCTTCCTCACAAGGAAAGCCCCGTCTCGAGGCACCCTCATCAGCATGTTTTCTGCATGGCTCCTAGACAGGTTAGCATGGTACCATCTGGAACAAACAACACAACACAGATTGACAGCGGTTACGCTTCATACCTCTATTGTAGATGAGGGCGTCGGCTACCAGTCTACAATGCAATCTGTGGTTAGAACATGTTTGTTACAGTTGAGACAACAATGGGGACATCCCACATTACTGAAGGTCCTCAGTGCTTCATAATTTCAATTTGTGTCCTATCTGCGTGAATGCTGCTCGAGACTCACTCTTTGCTCTCGTGAGCGTTGGTCTGAGGCACCGGCTCGGTCAGCTTCATCTCAAACTCGTTGCAGCGCAGCGCCACCTGCTGGTAGTGGTTGATCAGGGCAAAGAGCGTGTCGAACACCAGGTTGTCTGTCAGGTAGAACTTGGGGCTGCCTGCCTCCTGGCGAGAGTGGATACGACAGTGCTGCACCCGCCCTGAACGCCTGGTGCAGAGATTTTAAAAACATATTTCAGTTTGTGTATAGGTCACTATGAGTACCAAGAGTTAGCTTTATTTCTGACAAACAAACAAATCCCCCTAGTTAACCTTGAACATACCGCCCTCTGCGTGTCTGAGCATTGTTTCCATACGTCGTGTGTCAATCACATACATGCAGATTGATTAGCTTTGAGGTTAACTCCTCTCATACTGAGCCTTTGCATTAGCAGACAGAAGGTGAATGATCACACTTCAGACCGTGACAACAGCCCCATTCAATCGATGATGGAGAAATTGACACTGATTGATCCGCCAGTGTGTCACTGTTATTTGCACGACGAGTTAACCCTACAGAACACACGGGAGAGTTTCCACACTAACACATACAGTGTGCCATAGATGAGGCTCCACAGTGGTGGAAGAAGTACTCAGATCTTGTACCTCAGTAAAAGTAGTAATACCACAATGTAAAAATACTCTGTTACAAGTAAAAGTCCTGCATTCAACATTTAACTTAAGTACAAAAGTTTTTAGCCTCAAAATATACTTAAAGTACCAAAAGTTAAAGTGCTCATTATGCAGAATGTCCCATTTCAGAATAATATATATCATATCACTGGATTGTAATTATTATTATATAATAAGTTCATTACTGCCAAACAAATGCTGTTCCAAATCAAGTCATGTGTAAAAATGCATAGAAAGTTTGCAGATAATCTGAATGTAAACTCATGTGCACCGTACCAGAAAGACAGTGTGTAGTCTCCCACAAAGGTCTCGCTCTCTCGGACCAGGAAGGAGCCGTCGGGAGCTCCGGTCTCCAGGCAGTACTCTGACAGTAACCTCTCAGCTATCTGCCGCCCGTCCCGCCCTGCGCCCAGCTTCCCGTGGAACCATTTCTCTGTAACGTGCTGGTCCATACCGTTGGAGACCTGGAAGATTAGAGGAGAGAGGGAGATGTCAGATGTCACCTTCATTTTGCTGCACCAGCCTAAAATTGTTCCCTCATTGGACACCTCCTTTCACATGCACAAAAAAAGACTGAGAAGTGCAATGTCTGCTGCTGCACAGATCCTGTTACAAGTACAGGTTCAAAACCAGGTCAGGTAGATTCTCATCTCTATGTATATCAACAGCAGATCAGGCCTACTAACCTCTCTGTGCTCCTCCTCGTCATCGTTACCCTGGTTACTGGAGGTCTCCTCTGAGTAGTAGATCTTACTGCTGGTCAGGACAAAGAAATGAGGGTACCACTCCTGGGGGGGGGGAGAGAGAGAGGATGAACGGTTAGATGAAATATTTAGAGGATCCATGTGTCGCACTGAAAAGTGGCCCAAGCAGGCAAGAAGCTGAATTTCATTAGTCAAAGCCTTGCTCTAAAATCAAGTGGGACCCCAATATAAAATGATATAATGACATTACTATATAGCCTCAAAAAAAGAGAAAAAAATAAAGAAAACACTTACACAAAAGGAAAAATAAATAAATAAATAACAAGAGACAAAAATAAATAACAAGGGGCAAAAATAAAATTAATAGGATCCCTTCAGTAATTAAAATAATTATATTGACAGTCCCGATACATTTATAAACTGAAATATACATCTGACAGGTAGAGCATATTTAATATTATATACAGTCCCACTCTTCACTAGAGCATTATAAAGCAGTATAAAAAGAAAAAGATGATGACATGTCTTTGCCATTATTATAGCTAAAGTCCACATGCTTAAAATAGGGACAACACACAAAACAGGCTTGGTATAGAAGCTACTTCAGCGCATCATATTTCAGGCTCGGCATTCGCGCTGACGCGGCACCGAAAATCCATTTAGTCGCGATGAACGTGCTTACATGATTAATGGGGTCTTCCAGGTAGAGGATGCCATTTTTGATGGAGTTGCTGATATCGTTCTCCGAGTAGGGAGTGGAGGTGGACACCTCCTCATAGGCACTGCCTTCTGCAAGCTTCTTATGCTGCAGCAGGTGAAGGGAGAAGAGGACAGATGGAAGAAGAAAGGGACATGCAATCAGAAAAATGATACAGATTAGAACGCTGTATACAAAGCATCCATTCATAATTTTTCCTGCAGAAATGGGCAAAAAAAAAAGATAAAGTGATTTCTCATGACTCCAGGTGGCTTCTGACCTTGATGAGGATCTTCCTCTTGAGCTGGGTGGGGGAGGGCAGGCCATCTGCCACGATATCCACCGCCTTGGTCAGCAGCATGTCGCCAAACACCTTCTTGAAGTAAGTGGCCATATTCCTCTGCTGCACAATACTACAGTGGTCCTCAATGGACAAGATGATGGGATAGCTGGAGGAGGACCAGAGATCAGAACTTAAAGAGTTGCAACTTCACACTATTGTGTGTGTGTGAGAAGATCGAAACGCAGATAAAGCGGTCCGTGTTTAGATCTTTTCACGCACAACAATAACACTGCAATGATGTCACTGCAGCCCATTGTTTCCTATGATATTTCTGTTTTGAGTGTGTGCCATTTCTTTATCTTTGTCATCTCTCGTCCTTTCATCGTGCCACCGCGTCGGAACGGCTGAAAAAAAGAAAGCGAGTGGGTTGTGCTCGCGGGGAAACTCACTCGGATGTGACGAAGGCGTGCTCTTTGATGGTGGTCAAGACGTCGCAAAACTTGATTTTTGTTGTGAGAGTGTGTCCGTGGTAGATGACTGGCATTCCATCTGGACCATCCCAGCAGTCCACTGAAAGTAAACACACCCATCATTCATCTACTATGCTACATTACAAAGAGTATGCATGAATGCAGATGTATCGTATAGTTCCAGAGGAGTTTTAAGACCTTTAAACTCGAAGATGCACATGTTAACATTCTAATTGTTTACTTTTGTATGAGGCAAAGGGACCCTTTAACCCACAACAAGCCGGTCCTATTCGTAGAAACCTGCTTGACAAGGGTTTTGTGTAAAGGCCATATACAGCACTGTTATGTAACAGCGAGTGTTTTGGTAAGGGTGTGGCAGCTGCATTAAAATTACAGCTGTATGGGATGGGAAGCAGGCGTAAGAGTTAATTACGAGGTTGAAAGTCAAGTGGCGGTGATTTACTGTACGTGGGTAAAACTGTAGTGTGTGTGTGTGTGTGTGTATATGTGTGTTTTCCCACGTTCAATACAGCGGCAGCCCATCCTCAGACAGCGAGCGTACGCCTCCAGGGACGACTCGCTGGAAAACTGGTCTCCCGTCAGGTAGCTAAAAATAAGCATAACGTCAAAGTACGCAAACAAAAACACACGCATGTTTTTTTAACCAGTCATACAAAAGGAACCACATGCCAGGGACTGCACCACACACACACACACACACACACACACACACACACACACACACACACACACACACACACACTTTCTACAGTGGTAACACAAACACACTGATGCCGCTTTATCAAAAAGGCTCTCTTTCTTTTGTTGACTGGAGTAAACACTTCTTACTCATTCAGTCGGTCAATTCAAACTTAATCAAAGCAACATGGGAAGTTTTCATTCCGCTGCTCCAGCGAGTATTGTTTCACATCTAGAACAGAAGGTTATCATCTGAAGTGCCTTTCACACACTTTTCAATGGGAGGAAAAATACATTTTCCGGCAAAATACACGCCTGGGTCTCATTCTGGAACATGATTGTGAAATAATACACTTTTATCTGATGTATGAAGTCAGTTTAAAAGCCCTCTTTGGTTAGAGGTTTCCAGAGAGGAAGAAAGGCCAGACTTCAGTGTTCCCAAGGCCTAATTACAGCTGGTTGAACTCGACATAATGAAATGTATGCATGAAAGCTTTGGGCTCCGGCCTTACGTGTTGTGCGAAGAGGAGATCCAGTAGTGGGACAGGGGGTTGTTCATATTGTCAGGACACACCTGGTCCAGGGAGCAATCCCAGACGGTGTTCTCTTTGGAGAAGAGGTACGTCAGGTACTGTACGGGAGAGAGGAGAGCAGAGAGAACGAGGCTGAATTCCAATGCGAGGACTTTCACTCACTTGCAGACTTAATTGATGTGTTTACGTGAAGTCTGCGAGTGACCAGGGCTGTACAGATCCAATATTCATCAAGTCTGCAAAAACCTCGAGCAAACTTTCTTCAGACTTTCAGAGAGTCCGATTGGAGTGTGCAGACTTATACATTACTATTTTATATCTACTTACAGGGTCTGAAAATAGCACCGCCACCCGCCAAATGCGGGTAAATTGTTGGCAGTTGCGGATAAAATCGTCAGGCCATCCACCAGTTTGGCAGCCGGTTCCTAGTTGTCCGATTCCTTGGCATCTCATGCCTCCGTGACAGTTACACATGCACAATGACGCAATGGCATTCGCACGCTGTATCATGTTTCAGTTTGTTTGGGACTGGGGCCATGGCAGAAAGAAAAGAAAATAACACTCAACTAAGTGGCGCTACTGAACCTGAGGGGAAACACCCTATTTTTTCCCTGATAATGCGACACTGTTAACAAGAAATCGTGTCGAAATCAACAGGAGGAGAGTCAGAAACGTTACCTGTTAGAAGCCGGTGGGCAGCACAGTCCTGCTTGACTAAATAACAAAAGCTACTAACGTTAACCGAGGTTCCACTGAGTTACATTATGATGTGTTCTCGCTCCGTTCAGTAGAAATTGGTATTGGGTGAAGGTAAGTTGTAACGCTATCATGATGTGTTCAAATGCAATCGAGTAAAATGTAGGTTTTGGAGAGAAACTTGAATTAATCCAATTGTTTGAAGAAGATGTTTTAACAGCAATATATAATAGATAATAGAGAGGAAATTATGACCTGTTTAAAAGCAAATATTTAAATAATCATGAATTGTGTGTTTTTATGCAAATAACCACTATAGATGACAAGTCTCCAGCGGCCTCAGTCAATCAGAAGTTAGTAGTAAATGAGACGTGATATTTTACACATACAGGACTGGACATTTGGATAAATAAGTGGTGGCATTTGCTGTCCTCATCAGGACACAAAAACCTTGAATCCCCAACAGCTCAGTTACGTACTTCACCCTGCACTCTGGCCTTTAATAGACTTCTCAGAGTGGGTCAACAATAGAAAATATTCCTCTTATAAACTGTTATTCTCAGTATGACCAATGCCTGTACATCTGCTATCTAATACAATATAACCTACGGCGCAGAAAGACCGTACCAACTCCTGTAGGCTGGCTCGCACCAGCTTCCTCTTCTCTTTAGTCAACAATAGCTTTAGGGTGACCACAAAAAGCATCCCCTCGCTTTCTGCAGAACTCTTATGCGACGCCACAGTCGATAACCTTTTCCATCTGTGTGGGAGGAGGTGCTTTAGGCCGAGATCATGGCTATCCATGTCAATTTCTGAGCATCTCCCACCCACGCCAACAACACAGGGGGGGCATTGGAAAACATAACTCACAAAAACACTTCTTTTTTTTTTTCCATTACAGAGCAAAGACCCAGAAAATAGAGCAAAGAGAATCGAGAAAAAGTGGGGAAAAGAAAGTGGGGAGAGGAGGTGTGTGTACCTCGTCTTGGTGGAAATAAGGCTGCTCCACTTCTCTCAGGGGGTCTTTCAGGTAGCCGAACATAAACTCCTGAACTTTGTCGTTGTCTGAGGCCCACACTTCCTGGATTCACATACAAACACAGGTGTATTGGAGTAGGGCTGCAACTACTGATTATTTTCATTGTCGATTAATCTGTCAATTGTTTTCTTGATTAATCGATTAGTTGTTTGGTCTTTAAAATGTCAGAAAATTGTGAAAAATGTCGATCGGTGTTTCCCAAAGATCAAGATGACGTCCTCAAATGTCTTGTTTTGTCCACAATTCAAAGATATTCAGTTTACTGTCATAGAAGAGTAAAGAAACCAGGAAATATTCACATTTAAGAAGCTGGGATCAGAGAATTTTGACTTTTTTTTTCTTCAAAAATTACTCAAACCACTTATCAAAATACTTGGCGATAAATTTAATAGTTGACAACTAATCGATTAATCGATGCAGCTCTATACTGGAGCATGCGAAAGAAAACAAACCTGCAGTGAACTAGATATTAGCCGGAGATATTACCTTCTGAGACTCCAAGAGGAAGCCCTTGAAGTCGTCGAGGGAGATCCTCTGTTCTGGTAGGTCGATGAACCTGACAGAGAAAGTAATGGTTCGCTTCAGTAAACACACACGTGTGTGATGCTGCAGAGAGATTCACTGTGCGTGCGTTTAGTGTTGACCTACCTCTGTATAAACGGGATCTCCATCTGAAAGAATGGGCAAAAAGGGGATATTTCATTGAATCAATGAAAGTGCTGTGCTTTCAGTGTGTATAGTATTAGTCATGTAGATGGGCATAGACATCCTGTAGGGGGCTGGGCGGTTAGACGTGGGGGGGGCACTGAGGTCATCCATTTAATCCGACCCCAGCCAGCCAGCCAGCCTGCCTGCCTGCCTCCTCATCCATGTGAGTGTGTCCTAATGGCCTCCACCAGAGGGGTTTGGTGGGTTTTTAACTGGTCCATATTGATCTCGCAGCCATTTGAGAACAGACAGATGGGGGGAGGAAGGGTGCCTTGGCAGGGCATCAGAAGGGTGGGGGGGGATGAAAGTGCTGGGACAGATCTATCCGTGGATACATAAAATGATTGCACTCACGTTTTTCTGAGCATCAAACATGAGGCTGCGATAGAGCTGGGCAAACTGGCTGAAGGACACGTCTCCGTTCCTCAACTCTGAGTCCTAAAAAAAAAATATGTTGAGAAATGAGAGGGAAGGCAAAGGGAGCGTTAACGACAAATCATAAATCTCTGGCTTCTAACAACATCATATATTGCAAGGGAAGTGGGCAGGGAGTCTGTGATAAGTAGAAGGAGGTTACCGGAAGTTTCTCTCGGAGGAACCTCATGTTGGGCACCCTGTAGTTGACTTGGCTCAGCATGCTCTTCAGATCCTTACAGGATATCCTAAACACATTACACAAATCAACGGGATTTGTTGAGAAATCCAACACAAACACGAATAAACACCATAGATCCTGTTGTGGTGCAGCTATATCGTTTTGAAATCTACATACAAACTGAAACCTTTGCGAACACACACGGTCCTCACGCTCTGAGCCGAGTCTTTTTGGCTTCATTTTTTACAACACAGCCTGGAATTTTCGGCCAGAGGAGACAATACCCCTTACAGCGTAACAAAGGCTTGCTCTTTGGCCAGGGATGTAACAGACAAACATTGCTGTACATCTCCTCCATCCTCTGCAGTCTGTTTCCTGCTGCAGGAAGAGGTGCTGGTGTGCGGCTGAGAGGTTAGTTCCTTCGCTACACCTCAACAAAGCTCTCTAACAGACACCTACCAGCCTGGTGTAGCTAGTCTGAGATGTTACACCGGGGAAAGGACACACAACTGGCGCACCAAACAATCGAGTTACATCTAATTACACCTATTTCCTGTGAGGCTGATCTGATTAACTCTGGGGTTTAAATCTTTTTTAAACTGAGCTGGCTTACCTGTCTTCTCTGTTGCGATCAACGGCATAGAACTGCTTACGTAACCACCTAAAAAAAAAAAAAGGGAGAGGATTAACAGATTTTATGCATTTAACACACAAAAGAACATACAATTATCTGTCTGTCCACAGCACGTTATAATAGCTTCAGCTCTGGATGTGATGTGTGGCCACATGTGTACCGTTTACCTCTCTATCTGGAGCGGCGTCGGAGACTTCAGTGTGTCGGCCACAAGCCAGTTTAACCCCTTCACCCACATGGTCATCTCCTCATCTGACGTTGCTGAGGAAAAAAAATCATACAATCAAACACATGACCTCTTAGGACAAATATTTTCTTTTTATTCCCATTAGAAGTTTTTTTTAGTTTTGTTTTTCCTTCTTGAAGCAATGGTCTAAAGGATGTGAGGTGTTGTATAGGGCTGCAACTACCGATCTTTTTCATTATCGATTAATCTCGATTAATCGTTTCGTCTATGAAATGTTAAATAATAGTGAAGAAATGGCCAAGGTGTGGTGGTGTCTTCAATTAGTTTGTTTTGTCTGACTAACAGTCTAAAAGCTCAAAATATTCAATTTACTGTTATGTATGACAAAGAAAAACAGCAAACGGTCACATTTCATAAGTGGGAACCAGAGAATTTGGGTATTTTTGCATGAAAAATGACTGAAACGATTAATCGATTATCAAAATAGTTGCCGATTAATCTTTATTTTGCTTGACTAATCGATTACAATTGACTAATCCTTGCAGCTCTAGAGTTGTATGCTGTGCAGATTGTAAAGCCCTTTGAGGCAAAATTGTGATTTGTGATTTTGGGCTATACGACTTGATAGTGGCATTAAAGCTTCGTCATCGATTTTTGAACAACAGACAACCTTTTTTTTAGGATTTATTTTAGGGATGCACAGATCTGAATTTTTCAGTACCGATAAGAATACCTGGGCTTTGGGTACCGGCCGATACTAAGTACCGAGTGTTTAATTAATAAGCTGTATGCCTCACTGTGTGGAAGTGACTGGGATGTGTAAGGCAACATCAGGCTTGACTTAAACATTGGTTTCCTTATTTAATAAAACAAAATATAACAAATAAATACATACATTTACTGAATCATTACTTATTATTAAATTAATATATCATACACCAGCAACTTCCTAAAAAAAATCTTCAAAAATAACAGGAATTACAATTCAGGTGTAAACCTATTTAATGCAGCAACAAATTGGTCAAAACTTAAACAGGAATTAAAATTCCAGTATACAATGTATATAGTATATAAACATAGAATTTAATTGAATAGATAGGCCAATTGTCACCGATATCAGATCCAGCTATTTGAGTCAGATAAACACTAACAACCCACCAATAACAAAAAACAACAATTAATGTTGTCAGTCGTACAAAGTGTAAACTGATGGACGTTTGTAGCTCAGGCCATATTAGCAGAGAGGATGGTAATGTGAGATACTAATGTCACTAGTTGTATCTGAAGGTATAATGTGAGCCTGTGTTGTGCGTACCTGCCAGGCTGAGTGATTTAAGGCGAAACTCGGTGCCATACAGGATGACAAAGCAGTGAGCCTGCTCCAGCCTCGTTGCCGAGTCCTCCACATAACGCTCAAAGTCCCGCGACTTCTGTCCAGTACGGATCTCCTTGATCTCTCGAATGTCAACTGGAGAGGCAGACAGACACACACACAGTTAGCAAAACACAGAATCAATATTTCCTTGCACGTACAAAGCTGTCCTTGGCAGAGCTGGGCAATAGGGTTAAAATCAAAGTCATGATAATAGGAATCATTTTCTGATATCACCATATGTCCCAATATGCAAAATCCCATGTAAAATAATCAAAATGTTCAACACACTGAACAATTGTGCTTTACATCATCAGATAAAACTCTTCATATGTGTAAAACAAAAACTTTAAAGTCTAAATTCTCTGATTCCAGCTTTTTAAATGTGATTACTTTCTGGTTTCTTTACTCCTCTATGACAGTAAACTGAATATCTTTGAATTGTGGACAAAACAAGACGTTTGAGTTCGTCATCTTGGCTTTTGGGAAACACCGATCGTCATATTTTTCACCATTTTCTGTCATTTTATAGACCAAACAACTAATCGGTTAATCGACAAAATAATCGACAATGAAAATAATCGTTAGTCGCAGCCCTGAATCTATACGTAATTTAATAAATCAGTTTTTTTGTTAGCCTCGAACACTAACCTTCCAGCATAGAGACCCACACACAGCAGCACGTATGTGTATTTCAAGCCCCCCCCCGACCACATAAAACAGAGAACCTGAGGCCACGACCTAAACCACATATAGGTACACTTCAGCTGAAGACGTACAGTACGCAGATATTGTTCGACATGGATTTAAAATGAAGAAGACGATGATAAAGTTACTGACCCTAAATTAACCTCCATTTGCCTTTCACCACAGAAATCAACCATAACCACCAATTACTAATCTCAAACCGGGAGACCGAGAGCCAGTTGCGCTAACTAGTTTGTGGTGGGACTTGTCTGTACAATAGAGATTATAAACACATCGCAGACATACTGTATTTGGGGTAACTGTGTGTCTTTAAGAATGCTTGTCATGGTTTTAATCATTTACAGTACAAAGGGCATAAGAGAGGTAATATAAAAGAGATGTGCCGCTAAACAACCCTGCCTAACCGAGCTCAAATCTAGCCTATATACAACAATATACCGTATATCTTCTTCTTTCCTTCTTAACTACATTAATAGGCACTCACACACACAACACACAACACACACACACACACACACACACACACACACACACACACACACACACACACACACACACACACACACACACACACACACACACACACACACACACACACACACACACACACACACACACACACACACACACTTCTTTCAGCTCCTGCTCCTCTTCCTGCCCCCGAACCACACATCCTGTGCTTTTGTCGCCTACACACCACATCTGTGCTCGCGTATAGGTGAGCGTGTTCTTTTTCTCAAGCATTAGAAAGAAAAGAAAAGTACGTCTTCTTCTCACGCAGTATTTCGCCAGGCTGAGCCCCTCTACCCTCTACTCAAACATCACATCGAAGTTTACTTCACCCGCCAGACGGGCCAGCAGGCTTCTGCTGGGAGCAAGTGTTGCTCTGTTAGGCAACACTTTTAGTCATTCGAGTCAAAATATTTGGAGCCGGGCTCAGACAGATGCAGGAAATAAAGAGATACCCAGAGGTGTAAGCTTACCGAAGGAGATGAGAGGAGGTATCCTGCAACACACTCCCACACTTCCTCCAGCGCTCCGTCCGTCCGTCCGTCCGTCCTTCCACACTATTTCTCCTCTCCTCATCAGGGCTGGGGTTCACTTCATATTGTTCAATACTACAAAACCTGAGCTTCTATATTTCTATAGCAAAATTATCCTTTTTTTATACCTTACTTTTGATGAGTTTTTCCCCACAAAACAGTTTTTTCATTTGACAAAAGAAGCAAAAGTTTTCAAATGTTAAATGTCTAAACACAAGCAGCCATACAAGAACAAGAACTTTGCCTAAGAAAACACAGCGTAGTGCATAACCAATCAGTCAACTGTTCTAGCTGCCAATTTTGATATTACTCATTTAAGTCTTTTCATCAAGGAAAAACTTCAAACATTTGTCCGTTCCAGTTTCTAAAATGGGAAGATTTGCGGCTTTTCTATATTTTATAGTACTGTAAGTGGCATAAAAATGTAATACCTTTTGGGCTTTAGACTATCGGACAAAACAAACAACTTGAAGATGTCACCTTGTGCCGTGATGAGGACTTTTCACCATTTTCTGACATTCTACAGACTAGACTAAACGACTGACTAATCACAAAAAAATAATCAAAAAGTTAATCGATATTAGAGCTGCAACGATTAATCGATTAGTTGTCAACTATTAAATTAACCACCAACTATACTAGTGTTTGAGTGATTTTCTTTAAAGGGGCTATATGTAAGAATCAGAAATTGCTTGTTCACAGCGACACCTGTGGCCGCAATGTCAACGAAAGTCAGCGTCCTGTTGCTCGCGCTACATTGACATGAACGAGCACCGGTCTAAACAGCGGGGCGACACACGTCAGCTAACACACAATATCACTCTGTATTTCACCTGCTTGGCAGTAATGTTAGCTGACCAGAGGAAGGTCTCTCCATGAATCAATGCTGATCCTAGTGCTGGCTTTTTCTCCCGATCCGGAGGGAACGGAGGGGGGAGACCGACACCCGGTCGGGACGATAACGTAACTCTCTGCGGAGCTCCGTCACTTCACAAGACACGGGAAACCTCTGTTGGTCTGGAGGAGCTGCAGCAGTTATTTCTGCAAAAACGTCCACTGCACATTCACCAGATATTCTCAGAGCTAAACTAACTCTTCTGCAGTGTGTAGTGTGCGCACGTTCACGTGGAGGTGGAGCGAGCCGAGCGAGTGAGAACGAGCGCGGTGTGCAAACAGGCAGGAGCAGAGCTGCTGCGCGCTCGCGTACCCACACGCGAGCGCGCATGGGATACCGACCCGTTAAGATTTATGCGCGTGATAAGTTACAAATAGTCCCTTTAAGAAAAAAAGTTATCAGAGTTAAAATTCTCTGATTCCAGCTTCTTAAATGTGATTATTTTCTGGTTTCTTTCCTCCTCTTTGACAGTAAACTGAATATCTTTGAGTTGTGGACAAAACAAGACATTTGAGGACGTCATCTCGGGCTTTGGGAAACACTGATTGACATTTTATAGATCAAACAACTAATTGAGAAAATAATCTTATCAGCGATAAGTCACTTAATCGATTAGTCGGTATAAAATTCATCAACAACTATTTTGATAATCATTTAAACACTTTTCAAGCAAATATTACAAACATTCGCTGGTTAAAGCCTCTCAAATGAGACGATTTGCCACTTTTCTTTGTCATCTCTGATTGTAAACTGATTATTTTTGGGGTTTTGGACTGATGGTCGGACAAAAATAAGCTATTTGGAGAAACCATTACTCGCTATTTTCTGACCTTTTACAGACAAAACAATGAATCTGGATAATAGATTAACAGATTAATCAATAAAGAGAATAATCGTTAGTTGCATTGCATAATTACATTACATGTTTGACCGTAGAATAAATAAAAAACTATACTGCATACTTTCAACATAAGACTGCAGCAGTTGGAAGTATATTCTAAATTTTCGAGTTACTGGCGCAGCCCCAGAGCGTGACGACGTTTCAGTGTGCACTGACACGTCAGCTGATCCATATCAGCTCCTTTGATATCACGTCGTGTAAAGTTAAGCAGAGGACTTTCCCCCTGACAAATAACTGTCATGCAGCTACATGGATTCTGTTCCCCTTTCCAACACATTGTAAATGGAGCAAGTCGACTGTGGAACTTCGCTTGTTTTCCACTGACAACCTGAACTTTACGACTATGTTTTCACATGCAGACGTAAACAATCTAAAAAGCAGATTCTCATCGTGCAACAGTGTGTCGCTGTCTGATGCCCCACTAATTTGTTGATGTATTTCCCACAAATAAAGTGGGCTGACAGCCAAGTGTGTAACTGTAAGAAAAGGAGCGGTGTGTGTCAGCTAGAAGTGACATTAGACGTTTGAGGCGAGACAGTGCGCGTGCGTGTGTTTTGCGGGAAGTCTGGAAAAAGCAGGTCAGAGAGTTGACAGACAGATGTGACAGACGTGTGCAGGTAATTCCATCCGCGTTCACATTACTGTCAAGACACCAAAAACTACCTGATTACTTCCGAGGTTCAGATTCATTTCTACAGAATTTTCCAGGATACAGCTGACGACATTTGACGTTTATAATTAGTGACACTTGTGCTCATTCACACTCCACTGCGACACATGCAACAATGCAGTTTGCAAAAACCCTCTCTAAACTCGAATGCACCTCCCATACACCGGCTCAGTGCACCATTCAAATTAAGGCTGCATCTGACAATTATTTTCATTACAGATTTCATTATAGTCTCAATTAATCATTTGGTCTATAAAATGTTAGGCTGTGCGGTGAAATTCAAATCGCAGCGTCCCAGAATTCAAGGCGACAGCTTCGAATGTCTCGTTTTGTCCGATGAACAGACCAAAGATATTCAGTTTACAATGGTAGGAAACACAGAGAAGCAGCAAATACTCACAATTACGAAGCTATAATTAAGGTTGTTTGAAAAATGACTGAGCTATCGATCAAAAAAATCAATTAATCGACTAATTGTTTCAGGTCTAATTCACCAACTATGAAGCTATAAATCACCAGAACTAGAGCTGCAACAATTAATCGATTAGTTGTCAACTATTAATTTAAACAACAACTATTTTGATAAACGATTAATCGGTTTGAGTCATTTCTAAAGAAAAAAACAGTCAAAATTCTCTGATTCCAGCTTCTTAAATGTGAATACTTTCTGGTTTCTTTACTCCTCTGTGACCGTAAATTGAATATCTTTGAGTTGTGGAACAAAACAAGACATTTGAGGACGTCATCTTGGACTTTTTCTGACAATTTATAGACCAAACAACTAATCGATTAATCAAGAAAATAATCGACTGATTAATCGACAATTAAAAGAATCGTTAGTTGCAGCCGTAATCAGAATTATCAACTATTAGAGTTAGGATATGTATGTGCACTGTCCTACTGTCCAACATACACAATGTAGGGCTGGGCAATATGTCGATATTATATCGATACTGTGATATGAGACTAGATATCGTCTCAGATTTTGGATATCGAAATATCGTAATTATGGAATAAGTGTTGTTTTACTGGTTTTAAAGGCTGTAATTTTCTGAACTTACCAGACTGTTCCAGCTGTCCTAATATTTGCCTTTACCCACTTAGTCATTATATTCACATTACTGATGATTATTTATGAAAAATCTCATTGTCTAAATATTTTGTAAACGCACCAATGGTCAACCGTACGATATCGTCATCGGGATATTTGGTCAAAAATGTCGGGATATTTCATTTTCTCCATATCGCCCAGCTCTAATACAATGATACAGATATATATCTGAAGGAAGCTAATATTGGTCGACATATTGACCTGGCTGATTTATCGGTCGAGCTCCAGTGAGAATATATTTTCTGGAAAGTCAATTGAGCAAAGGTACTTAAAGCCACATCCGTACACTGATGTAAAACTCCTGTGAACACCATAAAGCAGTCCTGCTCATTGGCTTGCATCATTGCCAAATACAACCAGTGATAATAAAGGGATAGCTAACTCAGTGCCGTCGTATCTATTGCTAATCAGCTCCTGTAGTCTTCGTTTGACATGAAAACCTGCATCCTAAAATCCCCTACTTCAGTGCTTTTGAGCAAAGCTTGTAAACATGAGGATCTGATACCGCGGTGGGCTCCAAGGAGTAAGATGGGAGGTTTCACTTCAGTTAAATCATAGCTTGAGAGTGTAAAAAAAACACATGTGGAAGAAGCTCATTCATAAAAAAACTAAAATTGGCTCATTCAGTAAAGTATGTTTTGAAGCCCGTCAGTTAACTCTTGTTTACTCTGACCGGACGCTAAAGTAGCAAAATGATGTGTCACAGTCAAACATGACTCTGATTCATGCTTATGTTGCCTTGTTATCAGTAATATGCTCAGGAAAACAGAAGCTGTCAAGATGATACTCTGGAGATTTACCGAGCGTTCTATACGAGATGTTTCGCAACAGTATCGCCGGCATCAAAACAAACTATACACTCGGCGTAATGTAGAGTTTGGACAAACTTTTTCACTTGAAAAGTGATTGTACATGTCAGGTATCCAAACCTTTACGTTATAACATGCCCCGTCTACACTTCTAACCAGCACTTCACTGCCATTTCTTCGGCAAGACCACATCCTGCTTTGTGGAGCTGGGCCTACATCTTATTTTGTCACATTAAGATAAGTGTTTGGTGGGCAAGATAAGATTCACGTGCAGGAAACAAGAATTTTTTTTTTTTTTTTTTAGAAAAGATCACTAAAAAAGAAATCAATCTGGGAGAAAAAAAAAACATCCACTTCGATCAACGGACAAAAAAGGGCTTCTCAGCACTTTATATTTAGCAACAAACTAGAGTGCTGTTTCCACAGTTTAATGGACATCATTCTTCTCACTGCCATTGAAAAGGGGTAAATACAGCCAGCCAAAATGTTCCCAAATGATCGCACACTTCCAGTAAAACCCCTCATATTCTATTTCTGTACATTAATAAGCCGCCTAGGCCAATTTCACCCCTCCAGGAGTATCAAATGGCAGCTATGAGCTGATGTGCAAGCAGAGAAGATGATACCGTTGAAAAAAAAAAACTAAGCGTACCATCTTTTTTGTGTGCTCTTTTTGCTGCATCCGGAGCAGAGTGCAGCTGTGCACAAGGCATCCTGCTACCCGAGAGACAGACGACTTAACGACTCGCTGAAGGCCTGCGTGTCCTCAGTTAGACGTGCTGTTTTGTTGAAGATTAACCTGATTTTCAGCTTCCTGGTAAATTACAGCACATTCGTTCCAGGAATGGTACTCTCTTCTCGTCGTCGACCCTGGATTTGTACCCGAGATGTGATTTATCTACCGCCGGACGACAACGGTCGTTCCTTTAATATCCACCAAGACTTGCACCTGCTCTGTCCAAATATTCTATAATGCTACATCATGGCTTGAAGTTGCTTGAGAGGCAGGAATGTGATTAGGTATTTTTAACTAAATTAAGGAAGATGTCCACTTCATTTGAAATCAGTGGGAGTAACATACAATTGACTATTTTTAGAAATAGACTGGATATGGCCAGATTTTCTATAAGTGGTCAGACGCACCTCACCAATTGTTCCTTTAATAGTCACCAAGACTCGCACATGCTCTGTCAAAATATTATATAATGCTACAAAAATAATGAGCTTTTAGGTTACTCAATTATCTGAATTATAAACAACAACAAAAACAAGAATAAACCGAATCGTATAATTATTAGCGAGACGGAACAGAAATTTTCAGGAGCTAATCAGAGCTGATATAAAAGATGTACTATTGATATCGAGAGACGCGACTGGGATTTTCTTTTTTGGGAATATTGTTATACAGCTTGTTGTCTTTTCCTGTCTTGGAGGCACAATTAATAACGTTTTATCTGTGTAAAATGAACAATTTAATCTGTTTTGCTTTAATTTCCACATTACGAAACCTCCAGATTTCCTTGCATGTAAATACCTTCTGATCTCCAATATTAATGCATTTAGTCAATGATATCTTAATATTTAGTTTCACCAAGCCCTACAACTTACAGTTTTTAGTATTTAAAGGATTTTTGGAAGTGATGTGACGTCATTCACCAGCTGTTCACAATACCACCATGTCATTTGCACTCACCAAGTCTTTTGTGAGCACCTCACAACATTTTGTAGTTTCATATATCTCAATGTATGTAAACCAATGAATGAATACCTTCACATTTACAACCAGCACTCAGGACCATTACCACACGTTTGTTTGTTAGTATGTTTGTGTCTGCACGCTACTCACTCTCTCCCTCTATTTTATCCGTGCCGCGGGTCCAGATAATAGTCCTGGTCTCCAGCTTGACTTGAAATGTCCGTCTCTCTGGCCGCTGGGACTTCTTAGAATAAAACAGTGTCAGTACTGTCCCCAGCTCCAGGTCTCGGTACAGGTTGTTCATCTCGGTGTCGTTGTCCATCCACGGAACAGGTCCATTGGAAAAGAAAGCCGAGGTCCCAGCCATGTTCACTTCCCCTGTTTGTTGTCCGTTTCCTCTCAGAACAATCTGCTCAGTCCAGGCCTAGACAGGGATACCTACAGCAGGAGAAGAGGGGGGGGGGGGACCATGAAACAACAATTCACCAGGGACTTCTAGTGTGTCTGTGCTGCACACACATTATACAGCAGTAAGGAGTTTTAAATAATACTGGAAACGTTACCGTACATATGCATTACATGTTCACATTCCTGCAGATATGCTGTCAAGCGTATGAGAGAAAATGTGTTTATTTTTCCGATTACTCTCATCTTCCTGTTTGAATACACATTTTGGTCAAATATTGCTTACTTTGAAAAAAAATACTCCTACCCATATTTTGATTTTGTGAAATTGAGTAGTATGAGTATTAAGCCTGAACCATGTGCCCATTTATAAAATCCTATTTAACCAAAATAATGTGTTAGTGTTAAATCTACTTTATCTTAACAGATGCATTTCCAACAAAAACAAAAGAAAGTTTACAGTAGCGACATTTTACACAAATTCCCGAATGCTACCAGGGATAAAATACTGCCACACACATAAAAAAATAAACTATACATTACAAAATTTGTATGCTTTATATATGGAAATGCAAGTCTGCATATTTTGTTTTTCAGACAAAAATGGACTGATTTCATGTTTTGTACATGGTGGTACATATGAAACTTATGTCACCAAACCTACAGAAAAGTAGGTCGTGTAAAAATAGATAAAATAGTTGGTGTGCATAGTATAACATGTCAACATCTCATATGATGGTATTGATTTTTCTACATGGGTAATGTTACTCCCAGCATTGAGTACCACTGAACACTGTTAAATCCCAACAGGAACAGTACTGTGATTTATCATCAACAACAGTGATGTAATAAATGACAGCTGCAACCTTAAAAACAACATCTGGCAAAGGAAGGAGAAAAACGTGTTGATTAAAGCTAATCACGCCTGTTCACTTTCTCTCTCCAGCGTGATGTTACCTTTTAATCTAGCAGCGGGGAGCTTTCATCTTATTTCTAACAACAGGCCCTGTAACCTGCTGCAGTCCGTCCCACAGGGAAAACTAAGTTTCCCTTTTTGGGATACGAGACGCATCCCATTATTTGGGGAATACAAACTGGTTTAGCGAATGGCAGCAGCAGAGTGGGATAACAAGAAACGTCTGGCTATTTTTCACAGCGTGGAAACGGGGCCGGTGTGTGCTAGCATTCCGCTGGGCCGAAAGAAAAGACTCATAGCTGGTTTTACCCCCTTTAAAAAAAAAGCCCAGGTAACTGTAGCTCTTCTGCTCTTTTCTCTCCCTCTGTTTTACCGTGCAGGAGAGAAACGAAGTGGGGAAAACAACACGTAGCAGGGAGCTGCTCTTCTGTACCTACCGCCGCAATCTCGGCCCCGACCGCACATCTCCAAAGGCTGAAGCTCCTCTCTCCTCTCCCGCTCCCGTCGTTTTCTCTCCTTTTCCCCCCACAACACCCCCGGGTTTTCCGGGATTAAATCATCGCTGGGGCCTGGAGAAGCACTGCGGTCCCGACGACAACAATCCCAGTTCCCTCTTCTGCCCTCCGGCCGTCCATAGAGAGAGAGAGAGACAGGCAGGCAGACAGCAAGGAACCGTGGTGAGACTACGCGAGTTTGTCTGCTCTCAGATCAAGCTACTGCAGGCCCTTCCCCCCCCACAGCCGACCACCAGCAGTATCTACCGTACAGAGTCAAAAACCAGGCTTCCGCTAAGGCTTTTCACAATAAAAGTCGTTTCAAGACACTTGCTTGTGTGTGTTTTGGAGGAGGAGACGCATTAGGGGGACTGGGTACGATTGTAATGATGGGACGTAATGGAAGTGCTGTATCTAAATACAATTTTTTGCAGGTAATTGACTGTACTTTATTTGAGTATTTCCATTTACTGCTACTTAAAGCTGCAGTACCCATGATGTTTTTGGCATCATTGGGCAAAAATTCTGCATTTCTATTGAGCGTTCCTATTGGCTGTGCTCCGGCTGGTGGGCGGTGCTTGGCATTTCCTCAACTGATCTCAACATTAAAAATTAAACCAGTGGTTCTTAACCTTTTTGGTTTGTGTGACCCCTTACAAAAAAGTGTCTAGATGTGGCTCCTTGTCATGTTTCAGATGTATATGAATTGTTATTTCCACCAAAGAGATATTTCCTCTCTAAACTGTTCAGATATTTTCAATTAAATACTGAAAAAAGTAACAAAGAATGAGTATGTTTACTTTTGATACTTTATTCACATTTTGCTGATAATAATTATGTACTTTTACTTAAGTAAGAATTTGAATGCCAAACTTTGAATGCCATACTTATTTGTAATGTACACAATTGTATCAATACTTTTACTTAAATCTGAATAATTGCTTAGTTTTAGCCCCAGTTTGTAGCCTACCTCTCATGTAATCATTATTTTTCCATTACTTATTTGTCGATTAGCTTTGAGTCAAAGAAATGTTTAAAGCTGTAAAAATAAATAAATAAATAAATAGAGGACAACATCTGAAACACATAGCCTTTCCCTATTAAAATGTTTTTGTGGACATAATCATAAGCCTCAGAACTTTTTTTTGTTGTCTGGTACAGACAAATTTGGCATTTATTTGGACATAATTACAGTACTTCCGGTAATGTTGCGTGTCTCCCGTTAGCTTGACGCAGCTCAAGCCTCCGGTAGGAGCGCCTGTTATCGGCCTCTTAAAGAAGTAGACCTTCTGCTGGTACTGTACTTCATAATTAGCTGCCTGCTCAACATAACATCCCAACTTTTCAAGTTAACAGCTAACTTTATAATTATTCCTCCTGTAAATAATACTGCACTTTATTACAAAATCCAAATTACCAATAAAAGTCCAAGTTTTAGTCTTATAATTATCAAATTAATGTACTTTTGTTCTTTCTACAAAAACGATGGCATTGTCTTTGACCATTTATCTAAATAGGGATGAAATAAAAGTGAAAATTGAAAATAATATTGAGAAATAAATTGTTTTTGAGACACATCATTGGGAATTGGACTATGACCCCTGACTTGACTGATCACTGTTGATTACATCTCTAAAACTATTCGTTTTGTATATTCAAGGGATCAGCTTCTTGTTTTAATCCCTTTTTCACGCATACAAATAAAAAAAGGACAAAGCAAGGACAAAAAGGACAAGGTTGATGTTTTATTCTGAAAACTACAAAGCTCAAAACAATAAGCATTCAACCAATCTGGAGTCGTGGGATAAATGATCAAATAGCAAGAAATATTAATGACAAAAGTTAGAATATCCATTCACATTTGTAAATGAAGGAGGACACTTTCTGCTTAATCACAGCAATACAAACAGCACACTACATGATAGACTTCTGTGATCGTTTTTTTGGCAAAATCCACATCCCTCTTAGAAAACGTCTCTGTCTGAAGGAACAGGCTCTTTTTAAGCTCCGGCACATAAAGTACAACGCTGTACTTCAGCTGTTTCAAGTAACGAAGAGGAATGTTACCATTGTAAAACTGTGGAAACAGACACACACACAAGTTGCATATGAGCAATGAAGAGCTTCTTGTTGACAATGCATACAGCACACATTTTATAAAACACTGAATCATAGTTACTGAAAAATGATAAAATATATACATCCCTGAAATAAACAATAAAATCAAACTAAATGGAAAGAAAATGACATTCTGTGTGCTAATAATTAGATGAGCATAGGGTTTCTATTCTTCACACTGTCTGTCACATCAGTCTGTCATTTTTATTGTACCAATCTTTCACACTATTCCACAGAATAAAATTCATCCTGTTGTCTCTCATGTTGTTCCTCACAGTCTCCCATACAAACGTTTATTAATTCATTATTCTATGAGAATATAGAATGTCTCAATAAATCTGATGGCTTACAAATTTCAGTACAGTCGTGTCTGACAAAAGATAATACTAATGTGTTCATAGGTGTTTGATCATGGGCAGATAGCTGCAGCTACATACACACTACTGACATTTTATTTAAGAGAGATGCCCTTTGGCAGCTTGGTCAAATCGTTCAGGAGTTATTTTCCTATATTCACAACCAATCCATGTATATATACAGCACAATTAATAAACGGTGGTCGCAGCTCCAACAAAGCTTCGCAGCCCTGCAGTAACCACACAGTGGAATCATTTGACATCAACTACAAACCATCTCTACAATCAAAGGCATGTTTAGAAAAGGTAAAACATTAAGTGCGTTTAAAACTCATAGTCCCTTTCGGCCATGTCGATCGCCCAGGCAAACTTCTCTCTCTGGGTTTTGTTGTAGATTTTCTCAATGGGAACGTTCCACTTCTTGCACCTGGGGAGGAGGGAAGACGGACCAGTTAAGTTAGCTCATCCACTCACTGGCTGAAACACTGCCCACTCTTCACTATGTAGGTAGGAAATTCCATGAAGAAGTTACTGTGAGTCAGTTGTCATCAGAAAATCTAAAACTATTTGGCTCATGTGCATTGCATTAACTAGTGCAGTGCACAGCGATTTCTTGGCCCCCAGAAGTTCTGCTTGAAGAGTAGTCGAGAACCGCGGTATGGCTGCTTGCAAACCCCAAGTGTGAAGTTGATCCGATGAACGGTTCTCCAGATACGAGAAGGACAGTCATACTTAGACAGACAGACAGGGGTTCCTTTCTTTATAGTTAGATGATGCTGCTACAGCGCCACCTATTGGCCAAATGACACCAAACTTGCCACTGTCACTCAGATATCATATCTACACATGTCCACCAAATGTGGTCACAATAGCGCAAAGAGTTCAGGCGATATGAAATTTTTTTGTAATATAAGCCCTCCCCACATCTGTCTGAGCTAACTTTGAGGGCCAGCTATAGCAAAACTGTACGGAACATCCAACATCTGGAGACCAGCTTGGTCCAGAGATGTTCTGTACCAAATTTGGTGATGATGATGACTCAAAATTTGTAGGGAGGAGTAGCAAAAATTCACATTTGGACAAAATTCAAAATGGCGGATAATCAGTCTAGACGCAAATGGGTGTAGCTTATACAGATAGACATAATTTTGTTTCTGAGACTTATGGTTCAAAAGTTACAGGCCAAAACGTAAAGTTCATTGTTATAGTGCCACCAAACTGCACCACATTCGACACTGCACTCCATGGGGTCCCCAGGGATACACCCGCCAAGTGTGAAGTAGATCGGATGAGCGACTCCTTGCTGTATAGTTAGATGTTGTTGGGACCTGATTGGTGACCATTGCTTGTTAACTGCTTTTTATATTGAACTGGGAAAGAGCCCAAAATATAATATATTGCTATATTAGTGTAATATCTTCTATAATCCATAACAACACTTTGATTCACTCGTATGATAGGCCCCTGGTGCAGAGCTTTTCAACGGCAGACATTTTGACATGTCATAGCAGGAAAAGCACAGGTAAAACAAATTTCCGTTAACGATGGCTCAGTTCCATTAAGTGTCCCAGTAAGACATGCCAGTGAGCCAGCATGCAAGACACCAGGAGCCTGAAACTAGCTCACCTAAATGGAATGCATTCGTTCTGAATGTTATTGATTACACCTGTTCTTGTCCTGTTATGACATATTAAAATGGCTGCTGTAAAAGGGTCCGTTGTGCATGCTGGCTCACTGTCACGGCCTACTGGGACACTTTAATAGGACAAAGCCATCGTTAAGATAATTAGTACCACCTGTGTTTTACCTGAGATGACCATGTGAAAATGTCTGCAGGCCTGTTGGAGAGCTTGGCTCAACCATGTACATTTCACTTACAAATGGGCATTTTGATCACTTTGCTCGAGAAGCGCTTGGCCTGAGCTTTTCTCAATACTTTTTTCGAGCCTGACAGGACAGACCATCATTCATCACTGTCTCACCACTGTCCTGCAAACCAAACCATTCGAGGGGGGAGCGGGGACTACAAGTGACGTCTCTGTCTTAAAATGCAGCAACATCATCATAGCCATACTCTGGTGTTATGCACCAAGATGCACAGCGAACAAATACCAATGTTTCACTCAATGTATTTAAAACAAAGGGAACCCACGAGTCCAGCGTGACTATTGGTGCCTTCAAATGGAACTCGTGAGCTCGTGTTTACAACTAGGGAAGTCGTGTACACGATATGCTTGGCGTTCAAGCGGTTTAGTCGTGAGAACAACGCTGCTAAGCAACGGCAATATTAACGTTGTTGTCGGCGTCTAGAAGCCACAGAGGCTAACAATTTAGCAAGCTAGCAAGCGGGTAACATAATGCAGTAAATGCAAAGGCGTAATGACAGAGGAAGAAGATGAGGTCGTTGGGAATATCAACATTGTCCTCTGACATATTATGAAATTCAGAGGAAAAACAATATACGACTAAAATTACAATATATATTAACTTATTATGCACCGAAAAATTAACTTCCATAGCCTCCGCCAACTCTGAGCTTTCAGAAACCTTCCACTTACGAGGTCGTGAATACCACAAGAGGGGGGCGTTCACATGGACTCTTCTTGTGATCACGGTAAACACGACCGCATTTGAAAGCACCAAATGGTTACAATTTGAGGGCACACCTGTGTTCCCATTTTGTATAAAACTTCACACTAGAAGACGTTTACAATAAAATACACACAGCGGCTCACGTTACCGCAGTCTTGGAAACGGAGGAGTGAGCGGAGGTTTACTCAATTGGTTGCAATCCGCAACCACACCACTAGATGCCTCCAAATCCTAAACACTGTCCCTTTAAGTAGCCAGCTAGTAGCTTGCTAAACAGAAAACCAGATCATTCCTGCTGTTTAATTCAGGCCAAGGTTGCGGCTGTTGTTTTGAATTATTTACATAACTAATTTGATGAGGTTTCTCAACAGTCAAGTCAACTGTGCTAGGAAGGGCAACGGATTGTTTTAGCCAATCTCTTTACAGTTTGAACCCACTGCACTCTCTGCATGACAGAGTAACACGTCATCCCGGCTGGCAATCAACCTGATTCGACTCAGTGTTTTCATCTCTGTTACACATATTCACACATACCACTAGGTTCCCATGCACCACCCTACAAGGGGGGGACCCCGTCCCTTACGCCTTACAATCAGGCAAAACACACGGAGCATTCCTGTATCCATTGTGCTTGAGGAGGAGGCTCTCCATAAATAGCTGTGGGGCACGGGTTAGGGAGGGCTGACCACTTTTCCCCTTCGCTGTGGCCTGGCCCTCTCTTCGGCCACAGACAGCTCCTCATTGACTTCCCACATGGAGGAAGGAGTGCTGTTTGGGGACGCTCCCTGGCTTTCAGAAACAAACCCCATTGTTCGACGCGCTCACACGCTTTTCTTCCTCTTATTTTCCTTCTGCAGCCGTTAGCTTTTTTGCTTGTGCTGCTCCTTTTCCTACAATGCAAGAGCATTTCCTGCCTTTCTGTCACCAAGGTAGATATGCACCCTGCACACCCAACCCGATCAGAGAAAGTTGGTTTATTAAACAGTAGGCGGCCTACTCATTTAATGTCACAGCTTTTTTTTTTTTTTTACTGTAGTAACACCTGTAATCAAATATCAGTTAGTAGTTAATAAACAGCTTCTGCTGTGCCACATAAATACCATGCGACAGAGATGCGTGGATCCAGGTAGTTGAGCTTGGAGGTGCCCAGAGCAATCTGCTTGTTCTCCTCTCTGTCTGTGGCCTGAACCTGCAGCTTCATCAGCTGCTCCTCTATCCTCTGGATAGCTTTACGCTTCAACTCAACAGTCCTGAGAGAGACACGAAGACAGACACAGGGAGGAATAAACATAGATACAGAAACAGAGAGAGATGCAGAGAAAGGCAGATGTATAGAGGCAGTGAGACGAAGACACAGGGAGAGGAAGAATTAGAGAGACGGAGTGAAAAACAGATCATCACGAACTTGACGTTTAGTAGTCTGTACAGATAAAACTTTACATTACACCCCACCAGGGGTAAGTAACGTATAGAACTGTGACAGTCTCTCACAGTGGTTAGCAACAGTCAGGATTTCTTACTTTTTGCTCCTGTCATCATGGGAGGCCTTGTGATCAGCCTTGGCAGCCTTCAGCTGCTTCCTGGCTGCTGACAGTTGATTCTGCTTCTCGTCGATCTGCAATCACAACAAACACGTCCTGAGTGAAGTAGATAATCTGCATCACGTGAAGAGGGATTATCTTTTTTTTTCCATAACGACAAAAGAATCACAATTTTCTACTAAGACGGCTCCAAGACATCATAACTTGTGGAGGAAAGGTGGAACACAGGGGTTTACCTTGGTCTGAAGGTTTTGCATGGACTTCTCAAATGTTTTGGGTGGAGCTCTCTGGTGGTTACAGAGGATGGCCACCGCTCGGTTGGCTCGGTTATATGACAGGACTTTAGCTGGGAGACTGTCATCAGCTGGAGACCCAACAAGCACACAACAATGTAGGAGAAGTAGTTTAAAATGACTGACATTTTTTAAATCACTGACCCAAATTGTGTAGTGATTATGCATTTAAAGGCACAATCAGTCTTAGTCATGTACAGTAAATTACAGGTACAGTACTTGTTGTTAATGTAATTACAACAAATCTGTCAAAATATGCATATTATCTGACTGAGAAGGCTTCCTAGGTTGGTATGTGTACACCGTGTATCTGTGGGGTTCATCTCTTCTTCTACAATCCCCAATATAAATGAACCTTGGCCCTTTCACCTGTCCCCTATACTTTTGCTGCCCCAATATCATAATGTCTGTCTTCACCTGTCGATATATATATTTCAGCGTACTGGGACTTATATCGTTGTTTTGGACAGGTCAATGCTACAAGATTAAAGCTGCCGTAAACTAAGCTAACACTCACAGCTGTCAGTTTGGTTTAATTTTCAAAGTTAAGTTTCAGCTGGTGTTCCTGTGCTTCCTTGACCACAAGTAAGTGCTCTATTTGTATTGTAAAGATATTGGTTACTGTTGGTGATGTACAATAATGTCTAAGTTTACCAGCTTTGAGTGGCAGCCTTTATTCGTCTCGTACTGTATGTGTAGCCTATAGAGTAACAATCCCGTTGTAGTTTATAGTCTTTTGTACCCGTTTAGCACTGTTTATTTCCTGTATTTGTGGAGAGTTGTTAGTCCCATTTGAGAGGTTTAGGTTAGTTAACATTGATGTTTTGTTCCCCTCTCCTTTAGATCCACACTTCTGGTGTATTAGGAATAGTGCCTGTGCATCTGTATTATTATTTAAGTTCACAATAAAACCTTCAAAGGATAATTCCTGCCTGGCATGTCCCGACTAGACACCCCCTATCACTGACTACATTTCCTAACCACCAAGAGCCCCATTACTCCAAACTCACGTTTTGTTATTTATTTCATTTGTGTAGATGATGGGGTGGTTTTATTTACATGAAGGTTCTGATTTATTATTTGTCCCTGTCAGGTACGTTTTATAGTACATGGGTTTATGTTCCATGTTGAATATTTTATTACAAAGCCTTTTGTACTATTCCCCTGTGTGAGAAGAGCTAGAGCGGGCAGTTTTATTTACATGGAGGTTTTGCTTTATTATCTGTCTTTGTCAGATATAAACTACAAAGAGATCCTATTCACATACACTACGTTGTTGAAGAGACTCATTATTGATAAAAACAGATTCCTATCAATTTTACACTTTAGAATTCCATTAGATATTAACTTATTGAATGCATTTCATCATTTTTTTTTGTGCTGACTTTAATGTGTGCTAATAAACAATACAATTGCTACCTGGGCTTGTCATACACTACTGAAAGTTCCTGTGATATCATCAAGTGGTTTACAGCAAAGTATACTGGTTCAAAAAGCTTTTTTCTGTTATTCTTTTCCAGACATTTTTGTGCAATTCTCAAACATTTAAAGGCTGTTAATCTTTCAGACTTCCATAGACATTTAAGAAAAACACTTAAACACCATGCAGTCCCATAATTTAATCTTGTGCTAACTTATTTATGTTATTATTATTATTATTATTATATATTTATTATTGAGAATTATGCAGCAAATTGTGTCAAATCTTATCAACATTTTCAGCTCATAAGAAAAGTGCAAAAACGATTATTCTTCCTGTGTGTTTGTACATGTATGTCTCTCACTTGACACTGCAGAATTACAAATCTAGTAGTGGTTGAATTGCCAGAAAATTGTGCTAAACTGTAAAGAGTGATCACGAGTTTTAGCTGCGTGTGGGTGTCATTCAAATGAGCTGCATTTGACTGGTCGAAGCTGCTGGTTACTCACGGCAGGCGAGCTCCTTGAGCTGCTGCTGCAGAGTGATGGAGGCGTTGTAGGTACGAAAGACCTTGGCCGTGAGGCCATCCATCAGCTCCTGTAAGTGCTTGTTCAGAATAGACGTCTGCAGGAGACACCGAGAAAGAAAAGAGGGAACGAGGGTACAATTGGGAGAGGTAGAGGAAACAGAGTGATACAAGCGTTAAAACTAGAAATGAAAAAAGTTCACTTAGACTGAAGCCCCGGAGGCTGATGTTCATGTGTGTGTTTCTTACATTCAGTCTGTCAAAGAGGTCATCTTCAGGCTGCTTGTTCTCCAAGAACAGCTGGAGGTTTTTAAAGACCTGAGAGGAAATCAGAAAAGATTCATTTAGCATGGAATCACTTACATTTTTACACTTCAGGGAAGCACAATCACATATCTGCCACATGGGGGTGCTATATTATTTCTGTTCATGATGACAAGTGCAGCTGGTTTATTACAGGTTAATGTGTCTTTTGTTTGTACTTCTATGTGTGAGTAGGGATGCAGAGAGGAAGTGTAGCCAAATAAACTGTGCCCAGGCGTGTTGAACAATTTGTGACTGAAAACAGTCACACACACACAGTGTGTGGTGCATGTCTGTGTGCATGTGTGTGTGTCTGTACACTCTGGTAATAGCAGGAAACGGACCGCCCTCTGAGGCAGTGCTGACGGAAAGCTTTTAGAGCCTGATCACCTGTCTGTGCAAACATCCTCCCCAGCGTAGCAACTTATCTTATTAACACTAAATTCACATATGTGTCAACTACACACCCGACACCACCCTCATTAAACCACATCAAATCACAGTCTTGTTCTTTAATGCATCTACCACAGGTCCCTCTTCTCACCGTCCCTTCCCATCCTTACCCTCTTCTCCACGGGGATCTTGTTGTAGTAGCGGATGGAGTCCTTTCCCAAGAAGTCAAACTCCACCACGTACTCCTGGTCGTCCAACTTGGCGTACAGCTTGATGTGCTCCACTCGCAGCGAGCAGCAGCCAACAGTGTCCGCTGTCTCACCTTCCTCCTTTTCGTTACCCGCCCTCAGTGCAAGCTACAGGGGAAACGTGATCACACACCGTGATTAGAATAGAGTGTAAGGGTTTGTTCTCTTAACTTTCTTTTACCTACAGTACACCAGTATTTCTTTAAATCGGAGCCCTTGTGGTTAATAGAGATGATAAAATGGGGTCTGTAGTCAAATTAAAACTGTAAATTTCATCGCGAGGGTGCAAAGTCGCATTGAAGGGAACCTTACTCTGATGGTAGATTTCATTCTCCATCCAGTGCTTTTATTCATATGCATCACTAGTTAAAGGGGCTGTATGTAAGTTTTTACACGTATAAAAACGTTTTTTAATCGATGCCAATGTGTGGGTTTCCTTTCGTGACGGTTTCACTGTAACAAGCAATTTCTGACTCTTACAAACAGCCCCTTTAAAATCAAAGATATAGTAGTGTATGTAATAAATTTGTTTTTTTGTACTTTATCATTACAATTTTACTATATTTCTCCTCACCTTGTCTATGAAATACAGTGCCACAGCTCTCTGCCTGATCCTCATCTCTTTTGACTTCCAGTCGTCTCTATACTGGGTACGGATGCGATCCACACACTTCTTCAACCGTCGAGCAGTCTCATATTTCTGCCAGTCTTTCTCCCCCTGCACACACACATACACACACACACACACAAATTGTTTACTCAATTCGGAAACAGACGAATCGTTTTTTTCATCGAGGCATAACTGGTGAAATATTTACATTTAGGATTAAGTCAGGATTTTAGCTGAAGCTGTGAGAGCACAGTTACCTTGATCCTGGAGCTAGGATTCAACATGATGTACTTGATGGAGCCTTGGATGTTCTCTGTCCAAGATGCCAGCCAGGTCACCTTGTTGTCATGGCGAGCCTCCTTCCATTTTGTCCCTGGGGGAGGTTTAGGTTGCTTGGAGTCCCTACAGAAAAGAGGCAGGTTTACTATAAATAAGTGTGAAATGTGTTTACAGCTTGTCCCATATGTATGTTTAGCACAGCGGTTTCTCTGGGAGGCAGTGTCCACTGAGACCTGTGTGTTGATTAAAGAATAGCAGCGCCAGTGTGTAGAGTGTGTGTGTATGTGAGAAATGAGTGGTGAAGTAAGAGAGAGAGAGAGCGGTGGCGAATCAGTGTGAGCAAACAAGTGAGCGAGTGGAGCAGAAGACAGAGTTAGTTTAGCTCTGAGAATATCAAGCGAATATACAGTGGAAGTTGTAGTTTGTGCAGAAATAAATGCTGCAGCTCCTCAAAACCAACAGAGGAAGCAAGAAAAGTTAACACGGTGGTTTGTCCAATCTTGGCCACTATAGAAACATGGCGGTTGGCTACGCGAAGAGGACCCGCTCCCTATGTAGATATAAACGGCTCATTCTGAGGTAACGAAAAACACATCAATTCTTATTTTCAGGTGATTATACACTCCAGAAAACATACTTAATTAATCTTATGTTCCATTTCTGCCAGTAGATCCCCCTAAATGTAACACACTGTTCCTTTAAGGTGCTTTCCTCACAGGTACAATAAATGACACTAATTACAGACCTGAAATAAATCCACTTCCATAAAATATTTGGGCTTTCTTTTTTATCTTAATGGGCTAGTCTAAGATTAACATTATATTGTTAACACCACAGCTATGAGACAATAGCGTACAGAGAAATGTCACTGTAAAACAAACCCCATTACGACCACCAGTATATGAAGGTCGACATGTCCTCCCCGGGTCGTGTTATTGTTTGCCCACACACAGCACACACACTCTGACAGGAAGACCACCTTTGACACAGTGCCGGCGTGAGTGCGAGTGCGTGTCAGCGATACATCTGTGCCCCACTGTACATGCCACATGCAGCACGTAACATTGTTCTGCTTGTGTCTCTGTGACGGCAACTGAATGCTACAAATTAGCCTTTCCACTCACAAACTGCCCCTGAGGCATGGAGTGACAGACATAAAGGAAAAATATTTCCACTGTCTATAAATAAATCACAACACGGCAGTTAGAAGAGGTCGGACAGGAATAGAGGGGTAAAGGGCAGGACAAAGAATGTGAGGTATAAGTCTGTATGTGTCCTTTTGACAGACTAATAGCTTCCACAAGCACCTACTTAACACACTCTGTGTTCACAACATACCCTTATAACTCACGCACTAGTCCCACAATGTACTTTCATATAACCTCACCTTCAATGGTTCGACAGCGCCACCTTGTGGTTAAAACTCAGAACTAGACAGACTACCAATACCAGTGTTTTGTGTTCTTACTATGCATCCAAAAGCTAAACTAAAATGGAAGGATCCATGGCAGCGAGGGTGGCGACAACGGTAGCGGTGAGATTACCCACTTGCTACAGTTAATAATGATGTCTTCGGGTCTGATGCGTCGCTTCAGCATGCCCATCTTCGGATGATCGCCTCGTCCTCGGAAAAGGCCCGGCGGCTCGATGCGGAAGTTTCCGATCCTCTCCTTGTGGTTGTCCATGATGCAGAAACCGTACTCCTGGAGGAGCCTCTCGTTCTCCTCTTTGATTTTCTACGAAGAGTGTGAAAACATGAAAAGATAATGAGAGGTTTCACGACGTTCTCAGGGTTGGGAGAGTCTGCGTGAATGCAGACCTACCTGTTTCTCCCCTTTCGACATCTGTTTCCTAGCCTCCGATTGGGCCTTGAAGTACTCACTCATCTCGCTGAAGTTGCACTTGTTCAGGTCGGTGATCTTTGACTTCTCCTCTGATGTCATTTCCTGAAATAAAAGAGAAGACATCTGAAGCATGTACAGACTTAAATACCTGAACATCAACACCCTCTGTAGACTCTGGCTGGAGACACCTGAATATTTCTCATCTCCTCACCCTCCTCCAGTCCTTAAAGAAGTTCTTCCTGAAGATGACCTTAGTGGTGTATTCATGATCCAACATCTTGGCAAAAAAGGTAGCAACCTCCTCAGCAGGCGCATTAAGTTTCATAGGCTTACCTACAACACACAGAAAAATCACATTGTAATCTAGACCGAAAACATATTATAATTATTAATAATATACGTTTTACACAGATGGACTCACCATCATAGTAAAATTTGACTTTGTCAGGCATGGGTTCATACGGAGGTGCAAACACTGGACCCTTGTGCTCAAGGAAGCGCCATTTGGAGCCATCGGTAGATCTTTCCTCCTCCCACCTAATCACCACAAACAACAACAAAATACAACCCATGAGAGAAAAGACAAATATGGTATCTCTACTCCTCAGCAGCTGTTCATATCAGCTAGCTGTCTCTGTTGTGTTATTTCCTGAGGAAAAGAACAATTTGTCCCGAACACTATCTTACCATTTCCACTTCTCCTCTTCTTCTTTTTTGGCTTTCTTTCCCTCTGTTAGCTTTTTGTCTTTTGACTTCTTTTTGGGCTTGATGTCCTAAAACGAGTGAAGAGAACAGAATAAATGTGGAGAACACAAAAAGCAGACGGACGTGAGAATGTATTCAACACAAAACAAAAACGTCATGAACCTCATCCTCCTCGTCGTCTTCGTACTCATGTTTCCTCTTCTTGGCCTTTTTGTCATGCTCTGTCTTGACTTTTTTGGGCTTGTATTCAAATCTGTCAAATCAAATGTATTGATAATCTAACTGTATCTCAGATTACAGAACACAAAGCATAAAGTAAAGATCTGGTATAAATTCTATGATACCCACTCTACATCATCATACTCTCGTTTGGAGGGCTTGTGGTGTTGGGGAGAGGGGTAGAAGCCGTTGTCTTCTTCAGGCTCGCTCTTAATGGCAGCAGGGCTTGTAGCTCTAAGTCACAAATTGAAGACATACTGTATATTAGTAAAGCAATATCTCATTAGTCATAACCAAGCAATAGCTAAGCATGAAGTAAATTCTTTCCAAAATAGCTTATGGCCAGATCTGCTTTATAATAACTTAAATTCCACATCAGACACAACAAAGCGATGATGTTATTTACCTTACATATCCATTTTCTTTCTCCTTTTTAGGCTTGTCTACGTGGGATGATTTGATCTGTGAGAAAAAGAGGAAAATATATTAGCATTAGTCTCTCTGTCTTTTGATAAGTATAATGTACTTCAATGACTTTCACACCTTTAAACAATGCTCAGACAGTCTAAACATGTACTTATAGTCAGAGTTCACGGAAGGCTACAGGAAACAAAGCTTTTTAATGTTAATGCTGTCTTGGATGAGAAAACAAAACATCATATTTAGGCCAAAGGCTCGCACGGCCGTTCATAAAAGGCAGACTGACTTCCCGTTGACAAACCTTCTCCTCTCTCCTCTTCTCTTTGTCCTTGTCTTTCTCTTTGTGTTTTTCCCTGTGCTTGTCTGAGCTGCCATTGCTGTGCTTCAGCTTCTCTTTGTCTTTGTCTCTGTGCTTCTTCTCAGAGTGGTCCTTATGTTCGCTGCAACACAGAAGCCACAGGGGTCAGAGGTCAAGTGCAAGAGGTCAGACGTGGTCCAGATGCACGGACACAAAAGATATCATTGACAAAACACCAGCAATAAAAACAATTTTAAGAAACAATGACAGTGTCGTGGACAACTGCCAATAAGAATGGCCAAAGTTCTGACTCTACAGACATCCTGCAGCCCACAAGTATTTTAACCAGACAAAAAGAAAACCACAGTCCCACAAGGTTTCAAATTACAATGCTCTGCAGATGTCATTCATAAAAGTGGATTTCATGGAGTCTTTGTGATGTATGTTTGCTGATTTAACATGACAGGGTTCTATTTCTTTCAATTAAATCAGCAGTACCCTGGGAGATGCTTTCATGTTCTCGTTGAAAAGCTTGCCTTTTTTTTTATGTTATGTTTGAACTCTGTCATAATCCCCTTCATTAAAGATTCAGATATGTCAGCTAAAACCACTAACTCATAACAGATTTTATACTGGAGGATATGTAAAAAAGCTAAAGGTAACACTGAGTGAAAAAAAAACATAAACTCGAGGTTTGTGACCCAAAATAGTGAGAGGAAGATGCAGATATCCTACCTGTTGCCGTGCTTGATTTTCTCTCGCTCCTTGTCTTTCTTGTGGTCTTTGTGTCTGTGTTCCTTGTCTTTGTGCTTGTCTTTATGCTTGTGGGTGTCTGTGATACAAAGGACAGATCAACTTGTCTAGCAGCATTAACAAAAAAAAAATCTGCATAAATAATATGTTTGCCATATGTGTAGGCCTATCTCTGAGAATAGATTTGGATGTCCTTTGCATTTATTTGAGCAAGGAAGTGTATTAAAGAGAACCTATTATGCTTGACCTATTTTCAGGTGCATACTTGTATTTGGGGTTTCTACTAGACTATGTTTACATGCTTTAATGTTAAAAAAAAACACATTATCTTTCTCATATTGGCTGTGATGCAGCACCTCTTTTCACCCTCTGTCTGAAACACTCCCTCCCAAAAAGCCCAGTCCGCTCTGATTGGCCAGCTGGCCCACTCTGTTGTGATTGGTCAACCGAACCAAACTCTTTGGACTCCGCTCCAGCTCCGCTCTAACTAGCTTTGTTTGAGGTCGAGCCAAACTAGCTGTTAGGCAGATATTATGCAAATATGTTACTTGGTGACATCACCACGTTACGGAAGAAAAGGCGGGACTTCAAGCAAGGCGTTTCGGGCAGTTCAGGAGCAGTGTTTCTGTGGGGGAGAGTAACTGCCTTTGGCCTGGCCTTTGGGCTTTATAAGTTAACAGACCTTTTACATGCACAAAAAAACTATAGAACACACTGAAGGAAAGGGTGAAAGCACCATACTTGCCAACCCTCCCGGAGGGTGCGAATTATTCTGTTTTCTTTCCTTGGAGTTAAAGGTAAAATTTTAAGTTTAACATAAAAATGCTGTTGCGGTATTCTTATTAGTTTGTTATTTTCACTCTTTTAAAGTAACCAGAATTCAGGAAACAAAGTCTCCAAGGTCCCACAGACCCCCCGCTTTGATTTTGAAATCCTCCCTTTTTTAAAGGTCTCAAGGTTGGCAAGTATGGGAAAGCACAAACGCATTATAGGTCCTCTTTAAAATAAGCAGACAGAGAAAAAAAAGCATCATCTATATATATATATTTTTTTAGAATATTTCTTTTATATCGCACCCTACTGTTGAAAGTCACAATTAGCCCTCAGTGACCTGCATCAGCAGCTGACCCACAATACCCCTGTGGTTCATCCTCCAGGCCACACCTGTACGGTGATGTCGGAGCTGCTATTTCCCTCACAAAAGGAAGGGGACTCGATAATGACCTTGTCATACTTTAATATTCGCCACAAGATCAATGTAATATTCCGACTACATTCTCACAACATTCATCGCCTCTGATATCTATAAGAATATATATTTTCAGCAGGCTTTTATCCAACTTTTGAGATAGTTCTTTAAAAAATATGAGATTGTACTTGGAGAGGGAGAGTTAATTTCCATACTCTCAGTGCAGCTAGTCTAATGATTAGGCTGCAACAATTATTTTACACGAGTCTTCATATTAAAATGTTTCCTGCTGTGGAGTGAAATCCCTCCCGAGGAAGACCTGCTTTGGCTTGTGATCATCACCTCCTGGCCTCCTGTTGTCATGGCACTTTAATAACGGCTGGCCTATTACATCTGCTGTATGAAACAGTAACATCCCAATTATAAAACCAAATCAATTCCCACAGACTGCTTTGCTTTTTCCATCACATCACATCAGGCAGCAAATTAAGCCCTCCAAGAAAAATGAGTGCTCTCAACTTCTGCAGGAGTAACACAGACTCCTTGTATGGAGGCTATAATTTGTGCAAATAAAAATGACTGCTCAGTCAGGGCATATGCTTTTAATAATGTAGTGCAACTTTCTTTTTTCTGTGTGACTTGTAGTTTTTAGACTCATGTGTGAGCATTGACTGCTGTCGGTGCAGATAAATGTCTGTATAGCACAGAGATGGAGGCAGCTGGTGGTGAGATAGTGGGGCAGGGGGAGAGAGGCGATAAAGCTCCCCAGCTCTGGCCTCCATATCACGGCAGACAGTCGGGCTTTATGATCGGCGGCCCTGGCTGCTCTCATACAGAAAAAAAAAAGAAAATGGCGCAGAGACTAAGTCCTCAGCCCCAATTCTGCCACTTTCGGCTCCAAAATTCGTTGCCATTGCACGCACGTATTGTCAAACTAAAGCATGCAAAATGAACACGAAGCCAGGCCCTGTCGGAAAACCCCAGCAGATTGAAAAACAGAGGGTCGCAAGTGTTCATTTGAGACCCCCTTTTTGAACAATAGCCGCAAGAGAGTGGAGGAGAAGGGACTTAGTCTCTGGGACGCCATTTCTGTCCTTTAAAAAAACAACTAACAGCAGACACATCACGATTCCGACTGGAAATCAGAGTCGCTGTGAATAAAAACCCCCATCAGAGGACCTACCGCTTCCTTTAGATCCGGAATGGACCTGGAAAATATGACAAAAGATGGTTTTAATATTTGAATTTTGAAAACGCCGGTAGCTCGGCTATTCAAGTTTCTATTCATATACAAATACATGTATTTGGCTGCGATAAAACGCTCCATATAATGTCAAAGTTTTCACTATAATGACAAAAAGAACGTCAACTTAGAACGTTAGCTAACCGTTCTTAACCGTTATTTCAGAATCATGACGGTTAATAAGAGGCAGTTATTACCATGGTATTAACACAAAACTGAGCAAAAATATAAAAAGATGAATTATTGAGCGAGAGTTTACCTGAGAGTCTCCGTGTCCGTGGTCTCCGCTCATGGTCAGGTTGTTGTTTTTGTTTAGTTAAAGCAAGGGGAAGTTATCACAGTAGAACACAGCTGTTCGGGATGCGAGGCTCAGGGAACCCTCACTGACATTCTGGAATGGAGTCCCAATGTTTACCGACTGCGCATGCGCACACCCGACCTGAGGAAAAACTCTGCGTGGTCCCCACCTGAACCAGCATCCAAAATGTCTAAACCAGTTGTGGATTATCCTTTCAAATTTACACTCCTGATCGTTTTATTAGAGTTGATGCATGTCCTAGAGCATCATGTTCTGTCAGGGCTTTAAACTTCTCTTCACCTGCTTACATCCCCACTCCACCTCCTCTACTAGTGCTCATCAATAATACAGTGCTTTAATGCAGTTCTGGTAGCAATGAAACATGCTTAAAATGATCAGTTGGCAACACATGAATCCTTTTACACAAGTTTCACAGAACAAAAAAGCAGTAGAAAATTTAATTCAGTTTTACAACATAATTATACAATCATGACAAGCTCCATCATCATCATCAGTCTTCACATGATTAATCCAGCATTTAATATATAAAAAGCACATTCACACAAACACATACTGTATTGCACACATTCTAACTACAATCTCACATAATAATAATAGCATGGACAAAACAATAGCATAATTCTTTTTTAAAACAATCTGTACATGGGGTTTCTTCCCTTCCTCCATTGAAAATTCATGATCTGGGACAGAGAAACCGATATCGACTGATTCACAGCGGGGAAAAACAAAAACATTTACAGTACAGTTCACAGGTTGCCACAACTGGTGTTGTTGTGCCTATTTAGACTTCCTTCGTTTGGCCTGGGTGGGGCTCGCTCCAGTTTCTGTTTAAAAAGAGAATACAAGTGTGTTAGGGAAAAGATGGGACTGCCACATGTATAGCAGTGATTCTCAAAGTGGGGTCCGGGGACCCCCAGGGGTCCTTGGCACCCGGTCAGGGGGTCCGCGGACTAATTTGTTATAAATTATAAAAACTGTGCTGTATCCTTAAAAAGTGCATATCTACAGATGGGGACCATTTGCGCCAATAAAATAAGCGTATTGTGTCCATTACTCCCACCCACGTTAGCTTTGGGCGAATAGAAACTGTGATAATATTGTGACACACAGAAAATAAGTTCATTATTTTGAAGTTGAAGCACTTACTGAAAGTCAGCTTTAGACTGGTAGGTTTAAAGATCTGGATTTATTAGGAATATACCAGTCTTGCTATACTGTTCATTTTCTTAAAGCTTTTAAGATCAATTACTTGAAATGTAGGCTATACATGTTATCAAAGTTGAGTCCTAATGAAATTTGAATAAAATCACCTTCTGTTTAAAAATGTATATAAGTGGTATTAACATTCAATAACATCGCAAATTTCAAATTGAAATGTGTTTCTGTTTATCACTATGAAACAGGTCTGAAGTATTTAGGTTGAAACGTTTTAGAATACAAATAGTTCCAATGGCATCTAAGAGTACAAATGGTAGTAAGCAGTGTACGACCCCTTTAAAGAGGTCCCTGGCCCCTAACACTTTGAGAACCCCTTGCTTAGCCATAGTGAAAGATATTCTGTCTTTTAAAGCTACTTGTGTGTTTACCTTTTACAGCAGCACTGGTTCCAGGCCTGGCTGATCTCTTCCTAATGCCGCTGTCTGCTACTGGCTCCTCCTCCACCTCCTTCTCTGCCCGGGAGCTGCGTCTACTGGGTCCCTTGGGCTTCTCCACAGCAGCCCTGGGAGGACCAGATAGAACAACAACGACAAAGAAGGAAGGACAACACAAGGATGTTACTAAAGGTGCAAGGGTGTGTGTTAACTCTGCTCTACTCAGAGAAAGATATAATACCACTCAGGACTCTGCTGTTTTTCCTCGTCTACCACAGATGCTGTCCATCTTCATCCCGACAGCATCCACTACGTCGACACGATCGCTGCTTGTGTCTTTGCAGCGAAAAACATGTTTAAATACATACCTTGGGACTAAGTTGATGGGCGTCTTTCTTTTCTTTGCCCATCTGTGATAGAAGTGGAAAAACAGCGGTAAACTATAAACTGTGCTGAACAGACATGGCTTCACTTCCCCACCATATTATGACAAACCCCAGGAAAAAAGAGATGTGGCTATAAAGCAGCGGAGTGGTGCAATTTGCTTTGTGACAGGCGGTTCTTTGCTTAAACTTCTGACATGCATATATATTTATATTGTTGCATGCCAATCATACATACCAAGTGCTGAGGCCACGTGGCTCATTGTTTTCGCCATGTACCTCCTTGGCCAACCAAATGAACTCCCTGAGTTTCAGTAGAGTTAGAAATGTCTAAGCATTTCTCCTTCAAGAGCGCAGTTCTTAAGACTAGGCCAACTTTTCAGAGATCAATAGTAAGCGACACCTTTAATAGACCCCCAGCACATGAAGCATTACACAGCTAATCAACAACACAGCAGTTGAAAGAATGCAAATGTTATGAGGAGTCTTACCCCTGTTCAGAACCTGTCGAGACATCTTCACCTGAACAGGACAAAAACAAGAGTCAATTCTACGCCACCTAGTCCCAAGTGGCTCATATGAGATAGTATGGAATTGTTTTTTTTGTGTTTAAAATACAATCATTTTTTTAACAAGTTCTTAAAGCAAAGATGACCACACTTACCCGTCTTCTCACTGGCAACAGGTTCCTGGGACTGTGGGACATGTTGAATAGGTACTGGGAAAAAGGAATAAAAAGTTAATCTGACACATTTGAATATGTGCAACAAATTATTAGGAATACGTATCACTGATTGATCGACTAAAACCTTATACAGAGTGGCTATGTAAATGTATATGTGTTGAGCAGAAAGCTTGTGCAGCTCTCTCTCCTCCACTATCACCACCAGTTAGGCTGCATTCACACGAGATCAGGCGTTGCGGCGATTCTCCGCAGGGTTGTGCAGAGCTCTGGGTGAGTCACTGTTAGCCCATTTACTGCAACCATAAATGTCTTTTGTTCCCTTATGGCTGGGTTGTACAGCTCTGGATCCTCTGTTACGTGATTGGCCATCGCAGCATGACGTTGGGTTGCGTTTCTCCAAAATTTGATTCTGTTTCTACTTTTTTTCGGCACCACCCTGCAGCCGCCACGGCCCAAACGCACTAGCCCCATTCAAAATGAATGGAAAAACTTGTGTTTTCGCCGCACCGCCTGATCTCGTGTGAATGCAGCCTTAGCAACGGTTTTGCACAAAGCAACCATTTTCCTTTCTAAACAAGAAAACACAGGAATACCCAAATATTCTTTGTAAATGTACAAACCCCGATAAAACGTAATACTTAACGTTACATGACACTTGTTTGACCTGACCAAGGATCATGGCCAGAATATGGTCATTATCCTGTTTACTTGATAGTTGTGCGTTTACCTGGGGTGGTCTGAGTGGTTTCAGCAGATGCAGCAGCTGGCGGCATGGGGGGCTCCATAGCTGGGGGGTCAGGCTGAGCTGGTGCAACTCCGCTGGGGTTAGCAACTGGAGAGGATGTGGTGGGGGCAACCTCCAGAGCAGGTCCAGATCCCGCAACAATTGGAACAATGGACGGTACAGGACTTTGTGTGGGAGCAACCGTAGAGAGCAAGGTACCAGAAGAGACACCTGTGGTAGCACCAACTACAGTGACTACAGGAGCTTGAGAAGTTACAGCCTGGGCCTGGCTTGAGACTGAAGCTGGTGCAGGCGATGGAGCCTGGGTAATAATCTGAGCAGGAACAGCCACTTGGCCAGGAACTGGGACTGGAGAGGAGACAGCAGGCGGAGTAATGTTGTTTGGAGCAGCAGCAGTAGTAGTATGGGGAGCTAGTGCTTCAATCTGAATGGCAGGACTAGCAGGAGGGTGAAAGACCTGTGGTGGCACAGCCCCGGTGGGCCCATGCGCAGGCCTTTCTACAGGACTCTGCTGGGAGTCAGCTGTACCAGAAACAGCTGCAGCAGCCTGTGCAGGTTTACTTTTCACCTGGGCAGTGGGGGATGGTGACATGGGGCTCTTTCGGATGGTGTTAGCAGTCCCGGGACTAGAGCAGAGAGGAGGAGACGCCAGGGGTGGCTGAAAGGGAGAGGATGCTGAAGGGCTTGGATGGGGAGATGGCTGCTGGACTGGGGGACTAGGTTTCTGAGCGGAACCTGCCTCACCGTCTGTTTTGGGAGCCCCTGGGTTAATTTGCTGTGGAGCTGGGGGAGTACCAACTGGGACTGATGAGGACACACTAGTGGCCATCTGGACCTGTCCAACAGCACTTCTGGTAGGCTGAGTACTGGTCATGTTAGCCCCTGAGGACTGGGTGGCGCTTGGGGCAGGGGAAAGTTGGATATTTGTAGTGGACACTTGGATAGGCCCCATCATGGTGACTGACTGTGATACCATTGTGGTATTGGGAGCCACAGATGCACCTGGGACCTGGAAAATTGGGTTGATAAATACAGGGGTGGTGGTGATAAACTGAGGAGGTCGGGGGACAGGGGCCTGCTGCCGGATGTCCTGAGGTCTAATGTTCTTGTTAGGGACAGCCACCATGGTAGAGACCATAGATGTGGGTGCCTGGGGAGTCGGGGCAGAGGTGATGGGGTTAGAGGTGACAAACACAGTAATCTGGTTGGGGGAAATTGTGCTAGAAGAGGCAGGGATCTGTATGACTGAGTGAACACTTGTCACAGGTTTAGGACTAGGGCTTGGTTTTAGAGCTGAACTGGCTGGGTTTACAGCAGAGTTAGAACTGGCACTAACAGTCAAGGCAGGACTGCTGTGACCGGAAGTGACTGGGTTGGGGCTTACACTCGTGGTGACATTAGTGTTAGTACTGAGGGTGGGGCAGATGGTAGGTGTTGGGTTTACATTCGGACTGGGATTGACACCAAGACTGGAGATGGGGTTTTGGCTAAGGCTGGGGGTAGTATTAGAGGTCATGTTAGTGCTAGGGTGCAAGCTGGCAATTGAAGCAGGATGTAAATTAGGACTGCTGGTAGGGATTGGGACAGCAGGTTTGGGTTTAGCTTCCGATACATGTATAGTGGCAGTAGTAGTGACAGCAGCTGACATATCTGTACTCTGGGAATTACTGTGGAGTGGTCTCTCTGGATCCAAAGCAGACTTGGGGCTGTCCTTTCCCATAACATCCCTAACAGTATTACTCTGTATGGGCCGAAGAGACATGTTTGGGATACCCGAGTGATCCAGTAACTGGTTGAGGGAGATTGGAGCTGGCCTGAGAGTAGGTGAGACCTCGGAGTCCTGCATAGGTGCTGTGTGCGCTGGGTGCCTATCAACTGTGCCAGCCTGCAGTTCCGAGTCGGGTTTAGGCTGCTGAGGCACGGGGAAACGAGGACTTGCCATTCTGGGAGCTGATAACTCCCTCAAAGGCTGTGGCTGGGGTTGAAGCATCTGTCGCTGCTCTGCTGTCATCATTCCCTGACTTTCCCTGACTCCCTCTGCAGGGTTACCTTGCATCCCGTGGAAGGGGCTTTGAGTCTGCCGTGCCTCCATGACCCCACTCACTTGTGAAGCCATAGATACTGGACTCGGGGGTACTGAGGTAGGGCTTAGCATCATGGTTTGCCCCTGAGGGTTGACCAACTGCTGCTGGGGGGGAGGGCAGGTGATGGCCATCTTTGCCCCCTTTTGTCTCCCTGGACTTGGGGTGGCTGACTTACGGCTAGAGGCTGGACTTGACCTCCGACTATTGCTAGGACTTGCCCTCTTAGCCTGCCCTCCAGGCTGCTTGTCCTGTTTAGCGCCTGCACCTCCTAAACCAGTGCCAGTAGAGAATGGCTGTTGACTATTAGTGTTATTTCCACCCACACTGCCATTGTTGTTGTTGCCTGGTAAAGTTAAGCTAGGAGGGGCCTGCCCAATGGCTTTCAGAGTTGTTGGGTTAAGACCTTGCTGATCAAATCCCCTGTTTAGATTAGGCTGCCTGGGAGGCAGAGGAATGTTGATTTTGGGAGGAAACAGCCCTGCAATAGAGGCATTTAGCCTCTCAGGAGAAAGGTTGATTTCGGAGGGCTCGGTACTGGGTGGACGATTAGTTGGGGTGAGGGGATGGTGGTACGGCCTGGGGCTGGCTCTGTTGGGGGTTTTGGGCCTGGAGCTCTGTGAGGTTGTGGGGACATTGGGGAAATGAAGGCCAGGCATGGGGCCTCCTTGCTGAGGCTGACTGGGTAACTGTTGCTGGGGACTGGCTCCAGTGTGCTGGGGCATTGGTGGTGGACCAGGACCTTGCTTCATCATGTGAGTGTTGGAGCCCTGATTGGCCATCATCTGTTGGGTTCCATTTCCAGGATGCACCCCAACTTCTGGGCCACCAGGCTGCTTCGGGTGGGCCCCTGCAATGGCCTCTTCAGATCCAGTGCCTTGAGGACCCTGCCCTACATCAGGATGGGACATTCTTCGAGCAGCGCCTGCAAGCTAAAAAGGGGAACAAATACAAACGTGTACAGTTTACTTCCAAGAAAAGAAATATCACTCATAAGTAAAACTAACTCATGGGATGTGAATGTCAATATCGTTAATACATATACCGCAGCCCATGGCCCTCACCTGTGGGTTCACCATCAGGGGCATCCCTCTGGGTTTGTCAGGTGACGGCGGTACCCCTACATGTCCCGGAAGGCTGATCATTACAGGCATGTTGCTTTGCTGCGAGACGGGAAGCCTCTGCACCTCAGGTGGATTGCCCATGACCCTAGGAGGGAGCTGCCCTCCTGGAGGGATGGACATGCGATTCTTTGCCTGTTCCTGCTGCATCTTCAGCATCATCATCATCTGCTGTTGTTGCTAAAATGAAAAAAAAGGGGTGAATTCAGAGCATTGATATAGCAGCAAACAACTATTTGCTATGTAAAGATATAGTGTGGCGTCGTGAGCAGAGACCGAAGTCACTCTCCTTATGTGTGTGTTGTAATCAGAGCTTCTCTGTCCTTTGTTTACGTAGCCGATCCGGCCTGACGTGTGCGTGCTAGTAAATGTAAATCCTGTGTGTGCCCCACTGGCTAGCTAATCCCCGCCACTTTGCACTGGACTCATATGGCGGTTACCGCTGATAACACCATCCCAACCCATGGCTTCATCGCTGAAGTGCAAGGCCCACACTTCGGTTCCAACCCCAGGTTAAGGTCCTTACCGCAGCAGCCCAGGGAATCCGACCTGCGGCCATTTGCTGCATGTCAGCCCCTCTCTCTCTCCCCCTTACATTACTATCTCACTCTCTAACTATCAATAAAGGCATTGAAAAGCCTCCACAGAATAATCTAAAAAAACAAACAATGTTAAATCTCTCTGCACTGTTGCCGTTGTTTGCACTGTTCGTGCTGTCAGCACCGTTAGCTGCTAGCCGTCGCCATGTTGAAAGCCGTGTGGAGGCAATCCTTCGATCATAAATATGGTCTGAATTTCGAATTTAGCACCTTAAGTATGAATAGATAAACCGTTAACCATTGTCTTTATACCACACACTGTCATTAAGGTACATGATAATAATAATACCTGCTGTTGCAGGTGTGGCTGTTGAGTTTGCTGCTGTTGCTGTTGCTGCAGCTGATGAGGGTGCATCTGGGGCTGGCCTTGACCTGAAGTCTGCGGCCCCGTCATCCCCTGCTGCCCTTGAGCATTCTGGAGACCCTGCATCTGCATCTGTTGCATCTGCTGCTGTTGCTGCATCTGCTGTTGTTGTAATTGTTGCTGCTGTTGCTGTATTTGCTGCTGCTGTTGCATTTGTTGTTGTATTTGTTGCTGCTGCTGCAATTGTTGTTGTTGTTGTTGTATCTGTTGCTGTTGCATGTGCTGCATTTGTTGTTGTTGCTGCTGCTGCTGTTGTTGCTGCTGCTGCTGTTGTTGTTGTTGTTGTTGTTGTTGTTGTTGCTGCTGTTGCTGCATAAACTGCATGGGTACCTGCTGCAATACTCTCTGGTCTCCAGGTTGGCCAGGAAAGCCTAGGTAAAGTGTAGAGTGGCATACATATACAAATCAGACACAAGTACACATTTTGAGCAGTAAAGCATACAGTAAAGTTGCTACAACTACAGAATCAGCAACTGAATGCAGATAGAAAATAATTGCCAAACTGGATTAATTCCAGGCCATTTACCTGAAGGCCTGTTGGCAAAATCAGCGAGTTTCTGGCCAGAGTTGTCTAAACCCAAACTCTGTTCACCACCCAGATTGGGCAGTTCTGAATCCTCCATGCCAGCAGCCACATCAAGACCACTAAGAAGATAAATAAATGAAGCTGAATCAATGAATTAATGTAACAGTGATACAACTTACTTCAACTGTCCACCATGGCAAAAACAAACCTGTAAGAAATACAAATTATTACCCAAGTCCCTCTACTTGCTGTTGTCCCTCTCCCTCTTTGGGCTTCTTCTTTCGTGCTGGTTTCTTCTTTTTGGGTTTGGCCTGATTGGCCCCCCCTGCTCCCTGTTTTCCTCCTGGCCCAAACTGGCTGGCTGAGATATCACTCTGCAGCAGGTTGACGAGCAGTGGGCTAGTCAGTGTTACATCCTTGCTGACGGGAAAGCCTCCCGCCTGTACACAGGGTCCCCCCATTGGCATCTGACCTTGGAACTGTGGGTTAAAGTTCATGCCGTGACCTGCAAAGTGGCCATTTCCCATCTGCATGTGCTGAGGGCCCCCCATCATGCCTTGCTGCTGCTGTGCCTGCATATCAGGGACCATCTGTTGGACCCCCAAGTCCCCTGTCCCACTATTGGGATCTCCCAAAGGATGTGGGTGTTGTTGAGCTGCCTGTTGTTGTTGCTGTTGCTGCTGCTGTTGCAACATAGCCTGTTGCTGTTGTTTCTGCTGCTGCTGCAGTACCTGCTGCTGTTGCAACTGTTGTTGGATAAGAGGATGACCAGCAGGGAGCCTCATCTGTTGCCCATGCATGCCCATAGCTTGATTAGGGTTGCCAGCAATAGGAACCTGCTGGGGCTGTGGCTGGTTCATCTGCTGGTGTTGTTGTTGTTGTTGCTGCTGCTGTTGTTGTTGCTGCTGCTGTAGCTGTTGCTGCTGCAACTGGTGCTGTTGCTGCTGTTGTAACTGCTGTTGTTGGAGTTGAGCCATTTGCTGTTGCTGTTGTGGAGTCATCTGCTGCGGGGCAACCTGGCCCTGGAACTGAGCCATGTTTCCTGGAACGTTTGGAGCAGGGCCACGCATCATCTGGCCGGGCATGACCCCAGCTGGAATCTTGCCTCCAAATGCCTGCTTGTTGCCTTGCATCTGGTTGGCAACCATTTGTTCCATCATGGAGTTTTGTTGCTGTTGCTGTTGTTGCTGCTGCTGCTGTAGGAGCATGGCCTGGTGCCCTTGGCCTCCAACCATCTGACCCTGCCCATGCATCACCCCCTGGCCTTGCTGAGGCATCATTTGCTTGGGTGGGGTCATCCCTCCTCTCTGCCCTTGACTGAGGGGCCTTGAGAGGACAGTCTGACCTCCAACCTGGCCTTGAACCTTCTGACTGGGGGAGGAAGACACGGGCTGGGCCTGATGCTGGAGGCCCATCATCTGGGTCTGGAGGCCAGGCTGTTGCTGGCCCATACTAGGCCCAGCGGTTGTACCAGGGGGCAGACCTGCCATGCTACTTTGTACACCCATAACATTGGGCTGGACATGGGGTGGACCCGACATTGAGTTTGGTGTGGAGGCTGACGATGGAGCTCCTTATGTGAAACGGAAAGGAAAAAAAAAAAAACAGGTTTCACAACAGGTAATAAGCTATTATCCCCTCTGCTAACTGCATGCTAAACCATGGCTTGTCAAATGAGGCTGTTGACACACCAAAGCAGTTCATCAGGTCTAGATGCGAAATGTGAACAGACTGCATAGCTGTGTACCATTAGCACCAATTCTTCTGAGTACACTAATGTTATGTTTCATGTAATAATTCTACAATCTTGATGCGTTTGTGTTATGAATGTTCCTCTGACAGTGTTCAAGTTTGACTGGTGCATTACCACCACAAGACACAGCATGAGTAATATTTTAAAATACTATAGTGGCATTCTAAATTAAGACTAAATCATTCTCATTATTGCTGTGAAGTTTGTTTGTCTTAAGCTACTCAATATCAACAAGTCTATAATAATCTGATAGCATTAGTAATCTAAACAATCCTAGACTAAACTGTGATATAGGTTCCTGATGTTGGTAGTTTATATGGCTGGTAACAACAGACAACCCATTGCAGACTAAAGACTTAATTTTAATCATGGCTTTATAATTGCTGTAGCGGTTTTCTGTGGGAAAAACCTAAATCTTTATGTATTATACTATTTATTAGTTTTGTAGTAGTTAACCTCATATAGGAGATGCAGTAGTACTAGTGTATATTATTCAGTACTCATGTCATTTTTTTCCCAACAGTTGCTTTCATCAGTCAAAAAGCATATCCGATATGACAAAAACGTTCATTTTTCAAATGCAAAATATTTTGCTTCAGTACATGTAAATAACACATGTAACAGGGATCTTTGCCAAAAATGTTTGTAATGCGTAAACAGCAATTTTTTTTTACCTGCGTGAGTCATCACTTGGCTGCTCTGTAGCTGCTGACTGGCTCCTCCACCAGGGGTTCCTGGAGCGCTGGCACTCACCTGACCTTGGGCAAAGTTTGGGTTTGGAAAGCCCATGGGACGCTTCGGCATGCCTGTAATCAGTATTCATGGATTTTGTTATTGTAGACATCTTTAACATAACATACTGGGGGGTGTTGAAGGGGCAAAAAAACTTTTTTTTGATGTGCATTTCAGTCTACCAATTAACGGTTACCGACGGTAACCCACCTGGGTGGACTTGAGCCCCAGGCTGTCCATGCTGGGGCATTCCCATGAATCCTTGTTGCATGTTACCCTGTTGGCCGAGGCCCGCTCTTCCTGGAGATCCAACGCCCTGGGGGAAACCCTGTGGAGTTGTAGGTCTCTGAGCCATCATGGGAGGAGTCCCTGGTGAACCCTGCTGAAAAGGAGACGAGGAGGAACCAGGGGACTTGGCAGTGAGGTTGCCCTGCGGTCCAGAAGTTGGTGGAAGGGGTGGAGGGGGTCTGGGCGGTCCTACAACACCACCAGGGCCAGCCTGTGGGCCTTTGGGCTGGGGGGCGGCAAACTGACCCACTCCTGTCTGCTGTTGTTGCTGTAATTGTCCCTGTCCCATGGCATTGAATACCTGCCCAGCCTGCTGGCTGCCAAATGGGTAAGGGGGCGGAGGGTGGCTGGGAGTCTGAACTGTAGCAAGAGACGGTGGACGTTGAACCATTTGGGCTTGGGGTGGGGGCTTTCTCCAGGCAGGGCCTCCTTGGGCGGCTGGTGGCTGGAGGACCCCAGAGGGCAGCTGGTTCCAGACGGGAGGCACAGCCATCTGACCCGATGGGTTGAACGGAGGTCTAGGTCCAAGCTGGGAGAGCTGAGCTTGCTGCTGGGCCTGTTGCTGTTGGTGATGTTGCTGTTGTAGCTGCTGCAGTGCTGCAGGGTTGAGCGGTCTCCCACCCTGCAGAGCCTGCATGTGATGGGCAGCCTGAGGAGGCATTGGGCCTGAGACATGGGGACCAGCCTGTTGGTGCTGAAGTTGATGTTGCTGCTGAACGGGCATACCTGGCATCATTGGATCCATAACATCTGTGGAAGAGGAGGACGCAGTTTTTTCCATTATTGTACTGTCCAAGCCATAAGACATTCAAAAAGACAACATTTATCATTTGACGTACAAGAAATAAAGACCTGAACCTGTCTGTGAAGATGGTCTCTGAACACGAGGATGCATCTGTCCACTGCTGCCTGGTATCATAGCCTGACCTGCCATAACAGGCCCAGGGGGAACCATCGCTGGATTAGCCATCCTTACCCCTCCTTATGGAAATATGTGCATAATAAATAATTTTGTGGAAACAGGCAAATAACCTTTATCAAGTGAGTAAACAGTGAATAAGGAAATGAAACATTAATAATCACTAACTAATGAATGGCTATGAGACACTAAGGAAAACAAAAAACAACTAAGCATACATCCAACAATTTTTTTTTTTTTCATCTTTACATCTTTTTATTTCATGTCTTTATGGATTCATGCGTGTTAGAAATATAAGAATGTTTACATATTACCTACTGTACCATTATCGAAAACAAATACTATTACTCATACCACTAAAAGAATTACCGTCCAATATGCAAGTACAGTTTCAGTCTAGTTGGTATATAGAGACCATGTGTAATCAATTCAGTAAACTAATACCTGGACCAGGCTGACCTGGAAAGCCAACATCCATTCTCATCTGGCCAGGTGCTCCAATTGGTCCATTCACTCTGACTTCTTGTCCTCTATTTGGTCCCACAGCCACATTGATGGCCCCTTCCCCTGAACAACAATAGAGGGAACATGTATCACTAACATTTACTAGGCCTAATGTTATTTTGCCACAGATAGGAAAAATACATTGTCTCTTGCATCATGTTGTGAAGTGACATGGAGTTTGAAGGCCGTGCCGTTACCTTCTATCTGCACAGAGAGAATCCCCAGGTCTCTGAGCTGCTGCTGGTTGTTCTGAGCCAACAGTCGGAGTCGCTCAGCAGCATCCCGAGGAATGTTGAAGGTAACGCGCACACTGTTCCACGGCTCCACATGCTGTGGCTGTAGCCTCTCAGAGCCTAAAAGAGGGACAATGAATGGATAAAAGTTGCAATTACAGTGTATACAAGATGGAAAAAGAGAAGGACAAGGAAAGGATGGACTATAGCACTCAGAAATCGGGGCATGTTTCAAATGTACGTTTGCAATGCTTGTAAAACGTGTGCGCCCCCTTGGACTTGTTTTACAATAAAGGAACAAAGATCTTCAATGTCAAAGTGAAAACAAATCTCTGTGAATTTATCTAATCTAGGTACAAATATGAAACACAAAACCAATAGAAGTATTCACCCCATTATCTATGACATGCCTAAATATTCACACTTTGACATTACAATGTAATCTTTCATTGATCAGTGTCAAAACACCTAATTACATCCAAGAAGATAAATGTTTTTTAATCACTGTAATCAACTGGGCAGAGAGAACTGAAGTCTTTTAACATATTCCCAGATATACAGACGAAGCTGTACTAGGGATGCACCGATACCGGATCGGATATCAGGCCAATTCTGACTCAAATAGCTGGATCGGATATCGCTGACAATGGGGCCGATTTATTCGATTCAGTTCTATATTTATATACTTTCCTGTTTAAGTTTTGACCAATTTGTTGCTGCATTAAAAAGGTTTATAGTTGAATTGTAATTCCTGTTAATTTTGAAGATTTTTTACCAAGTTGCTAGTGTACGATTTATTATTTCAATAATAAATAATTCAATGAAACTATCAATGTATTCATTTGTAAAAATGTTTTTACAAAGTTAGAAAAGCACTGTTTAAGTCAAGCGTGATGTTTCCTTACACCTAAAAGAATGACCCCAGTCACTTGCACAGTGAGGCACACAGCTTATTAATTAAACACTGGTATCGAATCGGTACTCGATATCGGGACTGAAAAAGTCGGATCGGTGCATCCCTAAGCTGTACAGTAGCCATCAGTAGACACATGTAATGGACAGCTCCCATTTGTTTATATAAGCAGTTAAGTTTGTTTTTTTTAAACGCCTGTGCTGCTTTATTCCAACATTAATAAGAGTTAAAAAAAAAAAAAAAACATTAAACTAACCCATATCAAGCATGTTTGGTATCCCACTGAGGACTGAGTCAAGTTTTTGAGTGAAGTCCTCATCCTCCATATTCCCTTGAAAGGCAACAAAAACTGTGAACTCTTCTCCCTCCCCGCTGTTTTCTTCGGTGCCATCTTGCTTGTTGACTATCTCCTCTTCTGTTACCGCGTCTCCATGGCAACTGTCAGCATCCTCCCCAACACCAGAGTCCCTGTCGGAGTCATTATCGGCTTCCAGGTGCTCTGTCCTCTGGGACAGCGGAGGTGGGGTGTGTTGATGCGCCATCCTCCCCTCTTGCTAGGAGTGGCGTTTGAACCGTTTTATGCTGAAATTTGCACATGAGAGACACAGAGAGATCACTAATTCATCCCCATAAAAACACTAGTGACACAGTCAAAAAACGAAAGAGTAAAGTGGATAAAGTGGAAACTGCCTTATACAGTAGATCAGATGCTGGATAAACAAGGTAGTTTTTCAGGTATACACGTCGTACATTGCAAGCTTCAGGTCAAACAAAACACCTGTATTCTTTCTTTTTTCTAAATCCACGTCGAGTAAATAGATGACGTTATCACAGTAACGTTAGCAACGCACCTCTACGTTAGTGACATCACTGTGACCGGTGATGCTACACTTATAACAGCAGGCAGGTCAAAAGATTACAAAGCGGACTGTAGCTGGATGAGATATCTAAACCGCTGTATGATTCGCATTAATGTCAAATAACGTTACAGGGTATAAATCCCCTCCCGTACCCTGATCGGTAGCTCGGTTGACCTGATCGGCCCGGTAGCATCACGGGCCTTAGCGCAGACGTAAACTAACGTAACATCTAAACCGACAGAGAGATACACACACATCCCGTGTCATTGTGCATTTTTTGTGTCGGTATGAACATCGTGTACAATTCAAATTAACACGTTTTCCAGCAGTCACCGCACTGTGAAAGAGGATAAAGATGAATGTCACGGCGGCTCCAGCTGGCCTCTCCGAAAGCTCCGGTTAGCAAATGTCGGCTAAGCTAGCTGGCTAAGCTCTGCAGTTAATTCATCATGAATGCACTGAAACACAACTTGTTATCTTCCCCAGTTCGTTAGCTTTAACTTGCTACATATAGTCAGCAGTAAATTCCGCACGAGAAAAAGAAGAGCCCTTACCACATAAATTAATCTGAAAATGAGTTCGACCAGTCGACATCTGCTAGCTGGATTTAGCTAACAAAACATGAACCACAAGCAAGTCAGAAGCGTCAAGCTGGCGGAAGGAAAAATACAGTTTCCGGTATGGCTTGCCAAAATAAAATCCCAATTGAGGAAGACGCAACGTCCCTTTGAGTAAAACAAAGTACTGAAGTAAAAAAAACAATAATTATTATTAAGCAGTTAAAAAACAAATCCAGTTGCGTTTTCTTTCAAACGCCGCCTTTGCAAAATCAAAGCATTTTTTTTCATATTTCCATTTATATTCAAAATGCTCGTTGCTCGTGTTATATTCCTGTAAGCAGCAAAGCAAAGACTTGTTTTCAGTTTTCTAAATTCAATCGAAAGTTTACAGTTTCTATGGTTCTTGGAGCCATGGCTCCAACTAAAATACACAGTTGAGTATAACTGTTGCAATGCCTCTATATAAATGTATGCAGCAAAATCTGGATTAATGTACTCATTCGCTCGGACACTGGTGTTCATTAACAGGTAATAAATAGGCTATGTGAAATTTGTAAAATACATCAGCTCAATTTTAAAAGTCCAGCCATTCGAAAAAACCCTCAGCCTAGTACCTGGAAAGAGCAAGCTCAGTTAAGTACTCTACAGTAGGTCAGACGCACCAAATGTACTTGAGGGGAGGAACAAAAAGGCAAATATTCTTCAACGTTAGGATGTGTGCAAACATTTTATTTCTTGTGTTTGGACAGTGCTGATTTTTATTAAAATCAGATACAAATGCACGTGGAATCAAACATCAGGTGTTGTGCAGATGCGTACCTTAAGGCATGGTACTCTACAGTACAGGAAACAAGCATCAACAGTCATATTGCACTAGTGCCCAACAGCAGAGATCCATCCTGGAATTAAATTGAACCGCTTCTAAAATGCAATGCTTTACAAAAGCTGTAAATATATTACCTAAAATAATTACACAAGTACACAAAAAATAAGCGTAACAGCCTTTTTCTAAAATGAGCCGATTGAATGCATTGTGTTACAACAGTAGAAATAATGTATGCAGCCCAACAAATGTTCATATAAAAATAGACAGATTACATTCAATAAATCTGTAGAGAATCAGATTATTCCCATTCTAAAAACAAGTATCTCGGCTCTAAATTAAAAAATAAAAGTAAAGCGACAGGCTTGAATGAGACCGAAATCATGCAACAACTAAAATTTCTTAAATTACATATTTAAATACACTTATTCTATCATTAGTAATATTTAACAAATCCTCTTGTTTAAGAAAATGAATGATTAATTCTGACTGACGTATTTTGTTTTAATGTGTTAGTCTGAACATGGCCCCAAGGAGCCACTGATTGTTTGCAACAGTTAACACTCCAGCAGCTGTACCAAACAACATCTAATCACAGTTACACACCATATCAAGAGCAGGACAGTGGATGGTTTAGCCTCTGTGTTCAGTTTAGGATGGTCTAGTTTAGGTGTGACAATGCAAGGCTTCATCGCTGGTTTAAATATTATTACCTTCACCATCCCATGTGATCTCAGGTGTTATTTCAAATGATGGTGAAATGCAGGGGAAGACAAGCAGAAAGGAGGAGGACCATGCACGAGTTGTAAATGGTGGCTTGATGGTGTGACATCGTTACTTTTTTTCATGTCTGCGCATTCGTGCAAAGAATCAGTTTGTTCATCCGCTTCATTCAGAGTGCGACGCTCTTGAACGTCCCGCTAAGTACCTTACAGGCCATAAACTAGCTGTCGCTCAACATTGTGAAACTAGCCATTATACTTTTCTATTTTCTAGTACTAAGTAAATCCGCTCTACACCTCTTGGGTGTATTGCTTTCTCAAAGTGGACCTGGAGTGCATCAGATCTGAATTTATAACCACGCCCTGCTCTGTGTAATATAGGCTGCAGACTTTTGACTGATGCCATTAAGTGAGAGACATTTTGAACACTATCTACACTGCAACTGAACGTTACTTGAGGCTGTGAGAGAGGGCATACCATCATCGCTATGTGAGATGGTGAAAATAAAATCTATTGGAGGATCTTTATCGGATTCCTACAACGTCATCTCGGACAAAGCTGCGTGTCTTTTTGTTGACTGTACTTTTCCATTAACTTGTGTTTAGTGTATTAGGTGATGAGCAGCCTCCTTACTCACTAACCATCGATCATACAGTGTCGCTCTTACCCCTTCTTCATTAAGTGCGAGTGTGGGGCAAGGGGGTGCACTAGGGCATACTGGACATAGTGAGGGCGGAGGCATCAGCACTACGGGGGTCTTTCACCCCTATGATGAGGTCATTGGTTCTCCGGGTGCCCTCCACCAATGAGAGAACATCTCTCCTCTCCACCTTGTGACCTTTGGTCCGCAGCAGCGCCACATCTTCGTCCAGAAACTCAGCTGTAGGATTGAAAGAGGAGGATGATCTGTGGTTAGCGGGAAGAATGGACAACGAAAAAATAAACGTCGAACTGAATAAGGTCGCGTTTAAGATAAATTGTAGCAATTGCGATGTGTTTGGATTGTATGGCTACGACGATTTTCAGCCATGCAGGTCATAGTGCATTATGTTTAAAATCAAGAACACATCCAGTATCCTTTGACCAAATACCATCATCAAATTATATTAAGATCTCAGCCAGATCCCAAACAACCCGATACTGTACTACGATAATGTACCAGGAGATGATATATCTCCTTCATGGAGCCAGCAAGAAATGTGATGTTTGATAACAGGGTTCAGAGCATCTACAAACAGGTCATCATGATTTTTGCTACCTCCCACTACAATAACAGAAGATTATTCTTTTCCACAGCCATGGAAACCCTACACCCGTCACCTTTGTTTTTGATGACAATAAAGGTACTTGCTGCCTTCCAAGTTACTCATCTTCCTTGTGATCTGATGACAATGTAAATATTGGTACAAGGGCACTATTGGGTTGTTCTTTAATCTAGATGGCATGTGTTGTTGCATATTGCATGTTAATAGCAGGAAGTGACAACTGTAATTGGAAATTAAGTCAAAAAGCCAATCTACACCGAAACATCACAGGTTTTGAAGGGACTCAGTTATGTTTGGACCAAACTACACGATAGAGTGCTACAGGAATGAGTCTCAAAACCCGGAAATGAGTTAGCATTTTTGTACTTCCGCTTCCCTCGTATTGAAGTCAACGGGTTTTTTTGAACGTTTTTTAGTTAGATGCTTGAAATAAGGTCTGTGGTTAACACAAGCTGAAGAGATTTTAACGTTTTGATCTATGACATAAAATACGTCAGTAAATATCCCACTTGTGAATTTAGAAGCTTTTAAGTAAAAGGCGGTTGCTAACTAGTGGCTAAATGAGACGACTAAACGTCATCACAGCCACTTGCCCGCCTTTACAGCCTCGTCGTGAATACTCGCGCTCATGCCCCCGAGGTGTAGTTCGTTCATAGCCTAACGTTAGCTTTTTAACCTCTGGCGATTGTGTTTACGCTTCAAAAATCATAAAAAGGGGTGTTCCATTTGTGGATATTATTTTGCTGAACAAAATGTGTAAGTATCATAAACGTGTATTTGCCACAGAGGTTATTTTCTGTATTAATTCAAAACCCAATGGAAAAATCCCATTGGAATTTTGTCGAGGGAACCAGGGCGATGCTAACTTCCTGGTTGGCCTACAAAAATACGTCATCCATGCAGCACTCTATAGATGGATCAGTGGGAAAAACTCACAGTCCACCAGGAGGGTGTTGGGCTGCAGAAGCGGGTGGAGTCTTCCGTATGCTAAGCTGTCACTCATATTTCTACGCGAAGACAGAACATTCATCAGCACCTGTGAAGGATCAAAAAACAGAATAACATATATAGTTCTATAGAAGATATAGTGTATTTCCACACTGATAAAAATCTAACAATCAATCATGAATTTATTCAATTCTTCCAGTAATTAAATAACCTGTGTGATGCCACTGAGAGCTTTCTCTCCATTGGAAGATCCAACGGCTACATATGTGCCACATAACCCGATGGCAGGCCTCACAGCTGTGGGCATCAGGAAGGACATGGGCCTCTTCCCAGGCTGGAGACTGTTACGCTACAGCAAAAGAAAAACAAAAAACATGAGGACTCAGAGCAGCTACAAGAAATCTTTCAATAAAAAAAATCAATTAATGCTGCAATCAGTTAAACGAAAGAGAGAATGCACAATTACTGGGTTAGGTGATGAGCCCTGTGTTTTATTAGGCCAGGAGAAGTCCAGGATCTGGCTGTTCAGGAGGATTCCTGAAGGAGTCACTATCCCACTACCGAATGGTTTGTTTAGAGAGCTAAAACAACCACAAGTAAAAAGAAAACTAGTCTTAGTTTAAGTTTTCCAGTGATGTCAATCCATTCTTAACTGTCACTGGGATTTGTTTAAACAATGTTGCAACGGCAGTTCAATTAAAGCACGACGTACCTCATGACTGACACGATGTGGTCGTCTGGGCCCATGACCATGACTTGGGCGGCTGCCGCACCCGTCTCCAAGGGGAATGATGGAGTGTAATGGCTGACAGGGAAGGCCTGAGAGTCGTTGATCATCTGGCGGAGCAGGGAAGCCTGTGATTTACTTGGAGAAGGGAACAACAAAGGGCAGGGTTCAACGGAAATGCCTCATTGAATTAGGATGGATGTATGCATTACATGTTTAAAGAAGACATGGGGATGTCTACCTCAGCATCTTGGCGACACTCTCTGAGACGGAAGCGTCGTACATGGGGTCTCCCAGCCCACTAGCAAGGCCAAGAGCTATCTTCACTGCCTGGGAGAGAAATGCAAAATGAACACTTCAAGTCAGACGAATTACTGCACTTTGCACACGGTTTATGCTGTATAGCGGTGAAGCAGTTAGTTTACTACCTCTGCAATCCAGTGGAAGGTGCTGTTTCTGGGCACCTGGCTGGTAATGTTGTAGCCTTCCAGGATGTTGAGAGCAGTGATCAAGGCAACGCCTGCATGTGGGGCCGGGGCCGCCATCACATGGTGTCCTTCAGAGACAACAACAGACCATAAGATTGAAAAATTAGCTGATTTCTATTGTGAAATGGACTAATTTAGTTTTCATGTCGGCTCCATGGGAAGAAATCGACAGTGTTTGTTGATTAATTGATTTTATTTCCCCGCCCACCGTAGCGAGTGAGGGGGAATCTGCCTGTAGTGAAACAGGCGAGCTCACAGATAGACTGGGAGCCTTGATCAATCAATGTAGATACAGTTATTAAGTTCAAACACATATACAGCGGGATATGTGTGTGATTTAAACAGCCGTCTATGCAGATTACACATCACGAAAAGCGAAAAAAATAGACTTCAAGTGTAAAACAACGTGAGGGGTCGTCAGTGTGGATTAATACATTTAATAAAATGGAAGCGTATCTGTTCCGTGAGTAAGTGAGGGACGTCAAAAATGGTTTTAAAAACGCTTTTCAGTGGGGACTGGCTGTAAGAGTTTAACAGCTTAGCCCCAATCGGCGTGTGATGTCTGCCTCTCTAACTCTAAATATTCAGTCCATTCATTTGATCAGGGGAAAAATTCCTGAAAAAAACCTTAAAGGGCCAGTGTGTAGGATTTCAGGGGATCTATTAGCAGAAATGGAATATAATATTCATAACTATGTTTTCATAAGTGTATAATCACCTGAAACTAAGAATCGTTGTGTTTTCGTTAGCTTAGAATGAGCCCTTCGGGGTCCTCTTCACACTCCGTGAAGAGGACCCCGAAGGGCTCATTCTAAGCTAACGAAAACACAACGATTCTTAGTTTCAGGTGATTATACACTTATGAAAACATAGTTATGAATATTATATTCCATGTTTCTAGGTTCTAGACAGGGACTTTTGCGTTTTTTTACGTTACCTGGAGGCCACAGTTCTCCGACACGCTTGGAAAGGGAGGAGCGAGCGGAGGGGTATTCAGTTTGTTGCAATCTGCAACCTCACCACTAGATGCAACTAAATCCTACACACTGTCCCTTTAAATATCTTTTCACCACTGATTCAGGTCAAGAGAGTTTTTTGTTGATACACGGTCTGTTTCTCGAACAGGTCTGCTGTAAATAGAAACAAACAACAAATATTTACCTTGAAAGGTTATCTCTGCTGGCTGCTGTAAGACTATGCTGTAGTTTCCAAAGTCATCCTCTGTGAGCACTCCGCCTTTTGCTTTCACCTATTAAAAATGCATAGTGAGTTAAAATTTTACGCCGATGAGTCATTTTTGTCCCGCGCACTGTCGCCACTAACAGGGAAATCCTATCGTCAAAACCGTTTTGGTCATCTGACGCCTCAATGGATACTTGATCTACTGGTTTACCTACTAAACTCACAAAGGCATTCGTAGTCAAATAATACCCAGTGTTGAGAGGTGTTTCCTCTTTTCGTCCTCCCTGTTTACATATTTACATACCTGAGGAGGGCCGAACGTGAGAAACACCTCTCAATATAAGGAAGTCCAGTACACAACCACTACTAACTACGACCTAAATACTGAAACATATCATTTAATTAACACCTCTATGACTGTTCGAACAAATTATCATTATAGGCGTCATGACAGTAGACTTCATGACAGAACAGTTGTATTGCATTGAATTAGATTGTACAGGTGTACCAAATAAAGTGGCCAATAATGTATTAATAATTTACGATATAGTAACACATGGTTATTTTTTACAATATATAGAATAAATTCTGTACTAATATATACTTGGAATATAACAGTATATTTTGGAACATAAAAATACCGACACAAAGACAATCCAGCCACAGCATCTGAAATAATTTCTCAATCCTCAAAATAATAACTACTTATTTAAAAAGACAATATGTGCTTAGTGCAATGCAAAGAACTAATGATTAAATAAACTGATTTTGATCGTATTGAACTGCATGTTAACTACAAATCTAATTTGCTTTGTTTTGTGAGATTAATGTGTGTAACTAACTAAATACCGTGTTTAAATCTTTCCTTTAAACCACAGAATTATGAGTCATAATTAATCATTAATCATTATTTTTGTTACATTACGACTACTTGATGATTACCTCACCCTAGGCAAAACGTAAAAAGCCGAGGTGAAAGTACAACAGGGACTAAAAGTGACTCGCCATCAGGATCTATGCAGAATTCATGACTACTTATGCAATCATAGTTGGAGACGGGGAGGAAAAAAAGGTTCTTCCTTACTGCTGCTGCCATTTCCTGCGTCAGGTTTCCACTGTAGAACTCCGACACCCCCTTCGCTGCGACAGCATCCAAGATGGCTGCCAAATCGAGACGTCTGGTGAACAGGCCGGACAGGGGAGCTTGGCCGTTGGGAAGGAACAAATCACGAAATGCATCCGACATGTTTTGGTTCTTCGCTTTAGCCAGAGCTTCAGCTAGGGAGAGAGAGAGAAAGAGAGAGAGAGAGAGAGAGAGAGAGAGAGAGAGAGAGAGAGAGAGAGAGAGAGAGAGAGAGAGAGAGAGAGAGGAAAGGCTGATAATGTTTATATGACTAACACTAATCACAGTGTCACTAGTGACAGTGACTTCACCCACTGATTTGTACAACATTACATTGTACCTACCTAGGTCATGAGTAACATTAAATCCATTTCTGGCCACATCTGCTACCATGGCAACCACATCCTTCCACGGCATTCTGGGGAATTCAAAAGTCATGTCAAGTTGATTTAGAGATGTTTAAAACTCATATATACACTCTGGTCCTTTGACCTCTGACCTCAAGATATGTGAATGAAAATGGGTTCTATGGGTACCCACGAGTCTCCCCTTTACAGAATTGCCCACTTTATGATAATCACATACGGTTTGGGGCAAGTCATAGTCAAGTCAGCACACTGACACACTGACAGCTGCTGTTGCCTGTTGGGCTTCAGTTTGCCATGTTATGATTTGAGCATATTTTTTATGCTAATTGCAGTACCCGTGAGGGTTTCTGGACAATATTGTCATTGTTTTGTGTTGTTAATTGATTTCCAATAATAAATATATACACACATTTGCATAAAGCAAGCATATTTGCCCACTCCCATGTTGATAAGAGTAGTAAATTCTTGACAAATCTCCCTTTAAGGGACATTGTGAACAGATAAAAAAATGTGCGATTGATTTGCAATTGCAATTGATTGACAGCCCTACTTACAATACATAGTCAAAATGGAGGAAAACAATAGATTAGGTGCTATCTATAAGTGGCTTTTGAAACACTGGAGTGCAATGAGGTGAAACAAACAATAACAAAGGAAGGAATGTAGAAAATCCAGAAAACGGTGTGAGGGCTATGACTATTATGGCGTGGCATGGTGAAAGAATGAACAAACAATGATAGCATTACATCCTAATTACTGTACCTGCCATAGAGCTGGTGTGCCTGATGCATCCCACTGAGCATGCCTGGTACTCCCACCAGCAGGCCAGGCTGAAATGCAACAGCGAGAACAGGGTGCACACATTAACCTCAGTACTGAACAATAACAATAAGACTGTCTTCTGTTCTCAGACTCAACAGCTCACTGTTAGAAAAAGGAAACACCAGTAAAAAAGATGCCTTACATGAAGATCAAGTTTCGTCTGCAGCATATCCTCGTGTATGGCAGACGGTGCCGTCTCTCTGAAGTCGATGACCCTCGTCTCGTTCTTGCGGATGTCGTGCACCAACATAACTCCACCGCTAAACATCAACAGAGCACACAGTATTCAAAGGTTTCGTATTCAACCGAGTCTAAGAAGAAGAGCGGAGATTAACATGTTTCTATCACTCACCCTCCAATACCAGAAGTGTGAGGGTGGACAATCCCCAGACAGAGGGCAGCAGTGATGGCAGCGTCGACACTGGACCCCTGTTTCCCCAGAACGTCAAAGCCAAGAGATGTACACTGGGCCACATCTGTCACCACTGCCCCTTGATTAAAGATCTTGTAAGAAACAGGAGAACAAAGCAGGAAGGTGGAGACTGTCAATTGTTTTGAACCGTCTTTGGTTTGTGTGAGGGAGGGAACTGAGAGGAGCATGTAGAAGTGCTCATAATCCCATAATCACCTGCAATAATTTGAGAAATGCAACATGGTTACAAAAGTAAAACTGCAGGTAACACATGTACTGTACACCCCTACCTGTGGGTCTCCAAAGTAGATCTGCATGATGAGAGCTACAGTGACTCCCGTGGCGAAGGTGAGACAAGCTCTGATGATGACCGTGAGTCCATCTCGCTGACAGGCACAGTCTTCTGTAAAGGGGTCTCTGGTGGTCTCCTGCAGGGACGCGACATCATGGCTGGCCAGGTCCGAAGTTGAAGAGGGGAGACGCTGGAGGCGAGCCGACTTCAGAAACTGATCTGGGTCTGGGACATTCAACACAAACAAAAAGGCTTAGATTGAACAGGAAAGAGCAATATACTCTGTTGTCTCACACCAAACTCCATTCAAAAATGTGTCAGTTCAAAGTGGCCATGCTTACTGGAGGGCTAAAAAAGAATTTCTGGATTCTGCATGCATGCAATCCACAAAGTTGCACCTTTGTAGTTCAAATTCGCAACTATTTTGATAATCTATCAGTGCACACTTTTTACATAAAGAATTCCAAACATTTCTGGCTCCAGCTTCAAAATTTGCTGCTTTTCTCTGTCATATTTGATATTAAATTGAATATACTTGGTTTTTGGACTGTTGGTCGGACAAAACTAGACATTTGAGGATATCACCTTGGGCTCTGGGAAACTGACATTTTTCACTATTTCTTGACATTTAATGCACTAAAAAATGAATTGAGGAATTAACGAGGCAATTAATTGATTCCAAAATAACTAGAGACCATCTTGTGACCCTAACCCTCCAGGGGCGTGGGCCCCTTCCCCATTTCCTAATCCCCCATACCTCCGGCGCCCTTGCTTGGACCACACCCATCTTCGAACTCTGCTTCATTTTGATCTCAGCTACACACCTGTAAAGTTTTGTGACGCCAAATCGGGCCAGGGGTGTAAACTGTGGGGGCCAATGGCCCCTTGCCCACTTCCTAGCCACCTAACTTCCGGCTCGGATCAACCCATCTTCAAACTCGGCCTTCATTTTGATCTCAACTACACACCTGTAAAGTTTCGTGACTGCATCTTGCACGGTTGTGATGCTAAAGCGTTAAAAAAATCTGTCCGTTTTGTACACAAAACATGTCTCTCAACATTATATTATAGTTTAATTTATCCATATTAACATACTGTAATATTGTATGGGGAAGTACTTTTACAACTTTTCTGAACAAAATATTGCTGCTAAAGAATTTTTTTTTATCAGATAAGCAACTTTTTCCAAAGCTGTTATAACAAGTAAACCACTTTTTTTTAAATTGCAGGGGTTGACTATATTTGACATCAATATTCTTCAAACCAGTACATTTGTCTTTAAAGCAAGATATGAGAATACAGATTTACCTCATAGTTTTAGATACTCTCAATTCCATAAACTAGACAGGCTGAGAATCTTCCTTTGTTAAAACATCTCATGATCAGTTTCCTATCAAATCTCGTGGAGTTATCTTGTGGAATAAAAATATACATTTTATGGATTCCTCTGTGTCAATGTCTATACTTAGAAATGTCTGCTGACAAAAACATTTGATTTTGAAAGTGAAAAATTATCATTGACACTGTGTTTGAACTATACTCCTACACTTATTTTTGTATGTGAAATTTTTGGTCACTAATGGCTTTAATGCCTACTTAATTATATAGAGTTTTCTCAGGGAAGTATTTTTCTACTGTGTCTTGGTGTACTGCTGTAATGTATTGTTGGCTATGTATTGTTTTAAGCTGATTGCAGCTGTGTGCAGCACTATTGTTCAAGCAAAATCTCCCCTTGGGACAATAAATTATATCTTATCTTAATATTTAAAATGTATTGGTGATTTTCGTATGATAATATTGCACCTTTTGTATGTCTTTGGGGTGTGTGTTTTTTTATATAAGCCATTATAGGTCTCTACCACGCCCTCACGTTCTTTATAATTACCAGCCACATGCTGTCACGTAATTATTCGTTGCCGCCCTAAATCAAATTCAACCTTTAGAAATGATTTGTGACTATGAGCAGAGCGAAAACTCCTGGAGATTTGACTGAAAAAACAATCATGTTTCATGTATCCACATCCATAAACCTAAACACAATCAACTCTAGTGTTTGTGCAAGGTTGATTTTTACTAGCCGTGACAGTGTGTGGGTGGTATTGTTTTCACCTTGTCAGTCTGTGTCTGCTTAATGGATTCCTCTGGCACAATGTGGTGTTGGAAACACCCACTGTAGCAGGAACTACCACAGGAGCAGGTTTGAGTACTTTGCCGGGTGGTTATATGTCTGTCTGTGCAACTGTTCAAAAATGCTGTCGTGAAAATTTACCGGTGTGATTGAGATCAAAATGAAGGCAAAGTGCGACGATGGGTGTGGTCCAAGCAAGGGCGCCTGAAGTTGGGGGGTAGGAATTGGGGAAGGGGCCATTTCCTCCCCACAATTTACGCCCCTGGCCCAATTTGGCGTCGACGGCTGATGTGATCCCATCACAAGATGGTCTGTGGTGTAGTAATTGTGTCTGAATTGGCTGCCTCACCTGTATCTTGCTCACTCAGGACGTTGTCATCCTCTTTGCGTGATTTTTGAGCGTTCTCCGCAGACAGCGTGTCGTCCTCCGGCAGCCTGGGGAAGCTGGTGATGCTCATGTAGTCCACCGGAGAGTAGGCGCTCCCCAGGGTCGTCTCCGGATTGGCATCTTTATCCGCCACGCACCCACTCGGGTACCCTGCCACAATCTCGGGAGCAGGGCTGTGCATTTTTGATCCTGCAGTCAACCTAATCTCTATCTAAGGGTGTGTGAGGGAGTTAGGGCAGAGTATCCATGCTGTATATTTACTATCACATCTGTTTCTTGTCTGGGATAATCAGTCACACACACACCTGCTACTGTCATCCAGATGTAAAATCCCTGTAATATGCCTTTAAGGACCACTAGTGTTGCTGTGGTGCTGAAGAATTACTTGATGGGATCTTTAATATCCCAGTATATCACAACACAGGTGGTAGTTTCCTGTATGATATAAGCACCATTACAACAAAATCTCTGCAGTTTTATACTCCTTATTATGTTTCATAGGCCAAGGACGGGTGTGTAACGTTAGCTCCAGTGATGATGAATCCTCCAGTCATGTAGGCTGCAAACCTGCAGATGACAACAAACCATGTAGGTCGACTAGTTTTCAGCGAGGAATTGAATTTCATTAGAGACATATTTGCTTCTCGTATTTAACTTGAGCATTACACTGAGTGAGCTATAGTCTAAACGCGACAGTATGTCTGCTTCCGTCTTTCTATGGCGCAGAAAAGCAGTAACACCGGTAAACTAAATTGATAACGTTACATTACATTACACGTTATATTATAAAATAGCAGCGTTATTACCGTTAAAAACACAAACACGGAGCCGAGCCCCGGAGCGTTATCCTACGTGTGCTGAACACAATTAAGCTAACATCTTTTTTGCTAATTCCGTACAAACGTGCCGCTCAAAGCGACGTTAGCGGTACTTACCGTGGTCGAAAAATACGTTTAGTCAAATAAAAATCATCCTCGACGGTGTTATTTTGGGGGTTTTGAACATGGCAGGTGAGGAGAAGATGAGCATAGCTCCTCGTCACCAAGACTACAAGAGCTCCGCGAGCTGAATCACGACACCACCGAGGCCTATTGGAAGAGGTGAGGACACGGTTTGGAGCGCCGCGGTACAACGCATGCGCAGTGTGACTGGAGCTGCGGCTCAATTTCGGCGAGCACGAATCGGATCTTACTGCGCATGTGTAGTACCACCAACGATATGACGCGTTGATGACGCGTGACATTGCCTCTTTTTCACCCGCCTTGGAAACCACACGGAAGGGAAGTTAGTTTCATGTTGAGGTCACAGCTCTGGAAAAAACGGTAAGACTAAATTTTCAGGAAAATTGACAGCTGGAATTTAAACATATTTTTATCTGTGACCTGAAAACCCAGAATTTAAACACATATGTTGTCTGTGACCTGAAAACTAAGAATTTAAACACATATGTTGTCTGTGACCTGAAAACTAAGAATTTAAACACATATGTTGTCCGTGACCTGAAAACCAAGAATTTAAACACATATGTTGTCTGTGACCTGAAAACCAAGAATTTAAACAAATATGTTGTCTGTGACCTGAAAACCAAGAATTTAAACACATATGTTGTCTGTGACCTGAAAACCAAGAATTTAAACACATATGTTGTCTGTGACCTGAAAACTAAGAATTTAAACACATATTTTGTCTGAGACCTGAAGACCTGAAGACCTTTATTACCTGTATTACCTGTATTAAAGCTTCAGTAGGCAACAATGTTTTGGCATCATTGGGCAAAAAAAAATCCATAATAACCTTTCAGCATATTGTAATTCGAGTGTTCTGAGAGATAACTAGACTTCTGCACCTCATCATGGCTCTGTTTTCAGGCTTTAAAAAAATCTAGCCCGCGATGGGTGACTTTGACCAATCACAGGTCATTTCAGAGAGAGAGAGAGAGAAGCTCCAGCTGGTGGGCGGTGCTTGGTGTTTCCTCAACTTGATCTCAACATGGCTACCGGGTAACAAACCTTCTCATTGTACAGCTAAACAGTACACTACAAGATGTTTCTGAAAACATTCGAGGCGAGAAATAGGCATTACAGTAACAGAATATTGATCCATATTTGATCAGCGCTGCCTAGTTTGACCGTTTGATTGGAGTTTGCGAGTGATTGACTCGTGGCTCTCATAGACGGAAGCTGGACGACAGACTCCAGATAAGCTCTGACTGGTTGTTTTCTTCCCGTCGGTGAAATCTTGCAGATGCCATTAGGAGCACCGGAGGACACCGGAGGACACCGGAGGACACCGGAGGACACCGGAGGACACCGGAGGACACCGGAGGACACAGAGGCACATGATTTTTTTCAGATTACCTGTCTCATGCAGTTCTCATGACGTTTTATAAAAATAACCTTTTAAAATCATATTTGCTCCATATCTACCCACTGCAGCTTTAAATGTGTAACTCACGCCAAATATTCTTAAATCATATATATTCACAAAGGAGATATGGCTGATGGTTGTGCTGTATCAATATCAGACTTACTTCACAGTAGATGGCGTTGTGACCTTAAAGAGCCACTAAATCTCATCTCTACACAGCTGATGACCTCCTCTCCAGCACAGGTGACTCTTCCCCATCCAGTATTATGATAGTGGCCGATGAGAAAAAACAACCCAGGAGCCTTCCGCGTCTCTCTGCTGAGTATTAAATTACTGGTGAAGCGGATAGACAGGTTGGCAGATCTGCAGAATACCTGCTCCAATTACAAACCTACAGTCCCTCCCATAAAGCCTTTTCTTTTCTTTTCTTGTTCCTCCACTTTCAGTGTCAGAAGATAATTACAAGTACAACACTCATGTGACCCCTCAACAGGAAATTGATTTTCTTGCTTTAATCCACACGAAGGTCAGAGGTCAACTCAGCAGATTATGTCCCAGCACAGCACAACAATTGGACCACTCAAATAGATGTTATTGTTATTCTATATTTTTGCATGTTTACACATAATCAACCCAGCATCTCACATGTCATTGCTTACTTTTCTCTCTATTCCAAGCCACTATGAGTCCATGTTGTGCATGATAGCATTACGGCCATATACCGTATTTACACTCCCAGTACCACACCAGTCTGTTCACCTCTTCCCTTTTCTGCATATAGTAAATTTACTTAACTGCCATCTTAGACAATGCCTCCCACCTAATCCAAAGACAAGTCATTCCTGCCTCTGGCCATCTGACTTCTCAGCTCCTCCCTCAGATACTGAGTCAATAGACCGTCACCAGCTATAACCCCATCATTTATTTATTTATGTCTTAACTGTGAAATACTGACTTAACGCTGCAACAACTTGTGCAATAATTCAACTGTGCAATATTCTGATTTACTCTGGCATTAATACTGTATTTATACTGTACATTTCAAGCATTATTTATACTATTCCTGCCTTTGAATCATCTTAATCATAGATCCCGTTTTTCAGCATTAATATTATTCACACTATTGTTATATATTGTATAGATATTCCTAGAGCTGCAACGATTAATCGATTAGTCGTCAAATATTAAATTATTCACCAACTATTTTAATAATCGATTAATCCGTTAAAATTCTTTGATTCCACCTTCTTAAATGTGAATATTTTCTGGTTTCTTTACTCCTCTATGACAGTAAATCTTTGAGTTGTGGACAAAACAAGACATTTGAGGACGTCATCTTGGGCTTTGGGAAGCACTGATCGACATTTTTCAACATATTCTGACATTTTAGGGACCAAACAACTAATCGATTAATCAAGAAAATAATCGACAATAAAAATAATCGTTAGTTGCAGCCCTATATATTTCTTATTTATATTTTTCCGTATTTATTGTTGTTATATATTGTAGTATAATGCACATATTTTACATGCTTATTTCTATTTTCTTATAACTTCTGTTTATATAAATTTTCATTTGAAAGATTTAAACTACCAAAATGTGTGTAAACTAATTAAAGTTAGCTCTCTCTAAACAAGCTATATTAAAATGCAGCTTACATGTTAATGCATCAGTAATAATAATCATAATAATATAACACTGACAGGAGTATTACTTACTTACTTACAGTATAACTGTCAACTGATGATACTTTAATCACATATTCCTGATAGTACTTCCTTACTTTTACTTAAGTACTATTTGGAATGCAATACTTTGTACATTACACCACAATACATTGTAGTAAAGTAGGCTACTGCTGCATGTACTTAAGTAAAGGATCCACCCTCCACCACTGACAAAAGATCACATGCTCTTTGCTCTAATCCCATTTCCTCCTGCTCTCCCACATGAAAATAATGACACAAGATTCAGGTGTTAACCTGAGTATTTATTGTTGTTGTTTTTTTGGTGGGTACCTGTGTTTTCTGAATGGATACTGGAAAACCCATCCGGTGATTTTTGCATAGGTCTTGCCTGTCAGTGGACGACTGTCCACTTTGAGGATGGAAAAATCAGTACATCACAAAAACCATGCAGAAATAGTGAAAGGCACAATCACCATACTGTAGATACCAGATACACCAAATTTTATATGTCTATATATTTCATTTTTTTATGAGGGGACGGGTGTACTAATTGAGATGTAATGTAACACGGGCGAAACCCCATGTGTTTTTAAGCTGCCATCGTTTCAGGGCACGACATAAAACATATGAAACTCCCCAGACATTCAATGCCTCTCATTTGAAACGTCCTATGGTGAACAACTGTTATAAGAACTATATGGGAAAATACAAGCATATTCTATTGTATTTTTGAGGATACATTTAATTATTATTTTTTTTAATATATAAACTATCTCCTGCCTCATCCTTTCCCTGTCCACATCATATAGGCTCCACACACCTGGTGACCACTCCCTCTCCCAAACCACACCGTCAAATAATCACACACGACATACTGAGAACACATTTCCTTTTTACATGACACGGGTAAGGAAGAAATAAAACGGAGGCAAACAGGACAGGTTCGTAGCGGCAGAGGGGTATCTGGGGTGGTCTTTACATTTTGTATGCACACACACACATTCACCTGTGATCTCTAATCAATCAGGTAGAATAAAAAGCCTCCGGGGAGTGAGGAAGTCTAAACGGAGATCACTGTGTTAGTGTGTGTGTGTGTGCATGTTCATCACCTCAGATCCATCTCCTGCACCATTCAGAGGAATCAACAGGACACATAATAGTCATCCTTAGACAGAATAAAAGATAAAAGTCATAATTATATCATAAATTAACAGATATTAACAGATTTTGAATAAAACAAGAGTCATTTTTAGGATTAGTGGCAGAAATGAAAAATTTGTGATTCAAGGGGAAATAATGTTATCTAAATGATCTGAATGAGACATTTCCATCTTCCAAACAATCTGACATGAATCCCTAGACAATCTGTCCTTTGGACACAACAGATTGTATTAAAACCAGGTCATTGTACTGTATCCTCACCAGCATCCATACAGCTGTGCTAAGTGGAACCTCTGGAGGGCAGTGTTCGCCTATGGCACATCAACTCTGAGTCTAGTGCTGTTTTTTTTATGGTGCATCTCAAGGAGATGAGACTGAAGTTGGGGCAAAGACACCACTTTTGGCCACTGATGCCCTCTTGATTTGATAATGAGCACAGAGGTGAGGCAGAGAGAGGATTCTCATTAGTCCCATAGGACAAAACGCTGTGTGTGGACGCGAGTCCTGAGAGGCTTTGACATCTAACAGAGCGCTATAAATTGTTTTGTAATATTTACAAGAGAAATAAATGACCATTATTCATGGTTTTTTTTTTTTAAAAGAGTTTCTAGCATTTAACGTGTCAGTACACCTTCTCACACACAATTTGAATCAAAACCAACAAAAAAAAACAAGAGAAAAAAACAAAAACAAGCACACAGCACACCGCTAAAACTTTGACTCACAAAATGTATGACAGTGCAAACTTACATCCATGTCTCAAATAATTTACAAACATTAGTATACACTTCAGCACCATTGTTTACTATTGTTGTTGAATACATATCAGTTAGCTAGATCTTTAAGTAGAAACTGTTAGAGCCGGATGTGCTAACGATAAACGGACCAACAGTAATGGAGTAGATGTTAGATGAGTTGCACAATGTGCAAGATGATAGTTTTGACTATGATGAAGGGGGAAGACGGGTGTTATTAGGCTTTTATTCTTCCCCTTTCTCCCAACAGTGACTTTTCAATGAGAGGGACTGATGTGTAAATAGGTCGTTCTTTCTTTTTGGTGTTCACATGGATAACGTAAGATCACGGCACACACTGTGGATGAAAATGGCTGATGTGTGCCGGGCACATTACTTTAGTTTACAGACCTGACATTGAATGATCATCATGCTGTGTATGATCCACTGGGAGACTTTTCTTTTATTTGTTAGCTTTAAAAGCCAAAAGTTTACTTTCTCTTTGTCTGACAGGAACAAACTTTCTCTTGTTTCTTTGGTGGAACCATACAGAGAGAGAGAGAGAGACTGCAAAATAATGTTTTACAAGACAAAATGAGCAGAAAACAATGTCACAAAACAAAATAAAGAGTTGCCATCACTACCGCTCTGTACCTACTATAACCTGCCACACCCTGTAACCCAAAGGCAAGCCTTTCACCTCAACTCTATTCATACTCCTTATCAGTATTTCTATCTATTTATTTATTATGGGTTTCCAATCTTCAGGCTCACAAAAAGAAGGGTATCCAAAGCAACGCAGATGAAATATTCAAAATAAGGGCCATTTTTTAAACGCTCACAGGCTGCTCAGAGGGTTACATAACACTTTCCTATGACTGTTTCGTGTCAACCACGTTCCTTTAAGTAATGTCTAGTTGTAATTCATCATGACATTACTTGTACTCTTTAGTCTGTTTTGCTCATACTCTCACCATCGTCTACTTGCTCTCATCCTTCACAACGTGAGAGGAGAGAAATATCACAACTTTTGTTTCCTGTGATGAAACACATGTTGCCACATGTTTCCTTGCCTTTTGTCTAACTGGAGAGAAACAAATGTCTAGTGATTTTCCTCTCACACTCATGAAACACGGTATATCCTTCCACCTTTTTTTGGAAAAAAATAATCACCTGTAAAGTAAAGCTTCGAAGAAATGATGAGTTGTTTTCTCTGCAAACATACTAAGGATTAACTCTAGTCTCTGTCTTGCATGGTTTCCACCAGAAACGTCTTAAAAGTACACTTTAAATTTCAAATCATTACCGCCAAATTTTAAAAAGTATTTTAGGGATTTAATGATCGATTTTATAAAAAAAAAAAAAAAAAAAAACATGCCTTGAGGAAGAGTGAAAGAAAAGAGAATATTTTACTAGAGAAGAAAAAGATCAATAGAGCTAAACTTTTTGTTGTTTTTCAGACATTATTGTTACTAAGTGTAACCTGTATAAATATTTTTGAAGACTTTTTTTTTGTTGTTTGGATACTGCAATGGACAACAAGTATTATAAAGGTCTACACAGATCTACTCGGAGGGCTTGGTTCATAACAGCAGAATGGGGCATTAAACTACCAGGTGGAGTCTGTTTGTGACTAGACCAAAACAAAGAAGCTACTGGTCTACTGGTATCTGAGTGTCTTATGATAAAATGTGCAGAAATTAAAGCAAATGTGCCGTGGGTGATTACATTTAACCTTGTGTGTCTTGGAGTTGACTATGCACTACTAATGCCCTCAGAGTAAACGACGCCCCCTGGTTGCTGGGGAGTTTAGTGGCAGATGTTACGCTTGCTGGGCTGGTGAAGGAAGGTGTTTCTGGCGTGGTTTGCGTGGCGAGGGACCTGCTCCCTGGTGCGGTTTTGGCGTTGGATGCGGTTGCGGCCAAGGTGGCGTCGCTCGATGCGTGCTTTGCCACGCTGGACCCTGGCCACCTGGGTGACCTTGGCCAGAGCGCCAGCCTGGGCAGCTGCTCCGCGGCTCACCCTGGTGGGCATCGTGCTGCGGGTGGCGGGGGCGGCGGCTGGTTCTGCCACTCTGCTGCAAGGAGAGGGAAAAAAAATGAGGATGTGATTGTTGTGATGCTGAAAAAAGCAGGTGAAGGTCAAGTGTAGCCGGCACAAAGAGTGCTATTTCTCACCTCACGCTGCTCGCCAGGCTGACGATGCTTTCCTCTCCCACCACAGACAGGTTGCTGTTGGAGACCATGGAGAAGTTGCTCGGGGAGACGTACACAGACATGCTGGGGTGCTCGATGAGCAGGTCCTCCATCGGGCTGGCCTCCGCTGTGGCTCCCTCTGCAGTGAAACAGGGGGGAGGGGTGACAAACCAGCTCTCATCCATGCAGCCTCTCTCTGGGCCTGCCCTACTGCTACCCCCACTGCCCCCACACTCACTTCCAGAGCCAGGGGACATCGACGGGGTGGAGGAGGGCGTGGACAGCCTGGCCCGTCTCGGCAGGCTCACGGGTGTAATAGCACCCGAGTCTGACGGGCTAGCGCTCGGACAAGACGGGGGGTCCGACGGTGCTACTGCACCTCGTGCCCGACCTTTATGTGTCCTACGGCGCTTGTGAGGCGGTTGGGGAATGGGGGCCGGGCATTCAGTCCTTGTACGTGTGACTTGATGATTTGATTGGTTACTGTCTGGGAATGATTGTGCAATCGGCGGGGCTCCCATCTCATCCTCCGCCTGCACCATGCAGTCAGATTCCTCTGAGCACATGGCAGCGATGAGATCGGGTATGAGACGTCCAATAGAGACAGATGTTTAAGGTGGGAGGGAGGATGTTGCAAAAATGATGCAAATGTGGAAGATTTTCAAAAAGCCATGCGGGTTGAAGGGGGGCAATTTTTAAGGGATCACATACGCACGCGCACACATACCAGTGTGGGGAATGTAAGGGTGTTTAAAAAAAATTGGAGGAGGGGAAGAAGAGGGGGTAAGGAAACAAAACATAAAAGAGTCACATCATTAGTTGTGTTGACCCTCTAAGGTTGTGATTATGTCAGTGACATAATAGTTGTCTCGACTCTCCTGAGAGGTACTTTTATGTTGCTTTTGATGTTTTGTTGGCTTCTGATTGCCTAATTGCCTTTGTCATGATTGAGATCATAAACAAAGAGGGAGGAGATGTATGTTCACAGAGAATTATGTGTTTCCATCGACTGACAGACAACACGTTTGGTACGGCAGCCATATGGGTGAGCACCGGTGTAGTTGCGCCGCGCCCCGACTGATTCTTCACCTCACCTCATCATCCCCATCTTTACTTCTACACGTCAAATGTTAGTCAGTATTATAGACATGCAAGAGGGAACAGCTAACTCAATCTTTGACCATAAAACACACTTTTTTCCCCAGTTCGGTGCGGCTGTAAAATGCCACACCGACCTATTAAAGCCACCACTGCACTCCCTCTGCTGACTGAGACTCACCAGGCAGGTTGACGAGCATCCATCCCTCCTCGTCGGCCTCCGTCACACAGGGGTTGGGTCCCTTCAGCTCAGCTGCCACCTCTTCCACCTCCCCAAACAACAGGTTGCTCAGACGCTGAAACATGACTGCTTGTGTTGTCAAGTGTTGATGAAGCTTTTTGTCGTCCACAAAGAAAAAGCTGTAGCTGCCTTTTTGAATTTCTTAGTTGTGTTTAGGTATCGCTTGTTGCTGTTTTAAGCAATTCTTTGTCTGATTTTTTAAGTCTCTTTTTTTTTCTTTTTTCGCTTGAAGCCCTTTGCTGGATCTCGGTTTTGACAAACAGGCGTGGACAGGCTTCTGTAGTGCAAATGTAAGGTTTCACTTGGTTTGGAGCAAAGGTCTGGAGAGAGAGAGAGAACGAGAGAGAGAAAGAAGAGGGCGGTTAATGGTGATCAGAAGGTGCTTCATTGGCAACATTTCCTTTAAAAGGACATCTAAAAAAAAGACAGAAGAATGTATTGGGTTAATTTCCTCCTGCTTAGTCACAGGCACATTGGATAAGCACAGTGAGCAATGTGTGTGGTGAGAGCTTCCTCAGGGTTATTTCAAGACACATTACAACAAGTTGGAACTATTGTTTGGGCTAAAACCTCAAAGCATTTTGACCTGTATTGTAATGACATGTTGATGTTTCCACTAACATTGCTGGATAGGTTGCATGTTAGATGAGGTGGGAAATATCTTAAGATCAGCTTGGACAAAGCAACACATTTCCCAGTTCTATTTAAAGTCAATTTAACAGCACAGAGGGAACCTATGCTGTTTTTTACTTTACATATTGTTACTGTTAACACTTTGTATCTCAAAAAAATGTAAATCTTCATTGTGTATTTTATTAAAAAGCTGCATTAAGTGGCCACTTGGGGGCAGCGCTGCAAGTGGTAAAAACATATTTTCACTTTAGAAAGTTGATATTCCTAACATGTTAGCACACAGTTATCATTCATTTGGAGCCGTGTTTCTGGCCAACTGACGAATGTAACTCCAATACTATCCTCTTGACTCTGTGTTTTAACTCTGTTTTGGTCTCCACCAACTCCTGATGGAAATATATGGCTCTTTAGCTGCTAAATGCTCCACTATGTTCACCAGCTAGTCGCTAACTTAGTCTATCTGCTTTTTGGTGCTGAACAGGTAGCGTAAAAGACGGTTTAAAGCTTTTTCACTGAAAAACGACGCTGATGAGAGCGGCAGTGACAGTGAACCAAAAACCGAAAGTGAAAAAAAAAAAATAATTGACCTAAAAGACGCTCTGTAGAGCTGAGGGGAAACTGCAGAGTCTGGTAAACATATAAATGCAAGAGTGCGTGAGAAGAACAACGTCGTAACTGGGAGAAACCTAAATTATTACAGGCCGTAGTATTTATAAACTCCGACGTAATCAATTCTGTTTTAGGCAACGGAGAATTTCTCTCCGTCGGTGACGTCAGCTGTGTGAGGGGCGGAGCAGCTCTCCCATACACGCTCCTGCAGCGCAGACACACACAGAGCTTCTGCTCTTAGTAACTATGGCGGAGAAAACTAAACTTATAATGCGTGATTACATTTTACTAGAGTTGATGCGGACAATGCTCGTCATAAGTGCAAGTTTGCGTGTGAGGACACGAGCAATTTGTCGAAACATTTAGCAAAAAGTTCACTTCCTCATTAAACGTGTCTACGGTCTATGGGTCCTTCATAGCCTCTATGACGTCACTGCTGTGTAATACGAGTGAACAAAGTTATTATTATTTTTTGATCAATTAGATTATGGCCATATAGCTTGTAACAGTGTCTGTCAACAAACATAAATAAAAAGATATGTGGGGTTTGTCTCTACGAGTGCACCGCTTCACACAAACACACACACACACACACACACACACACACACACACACACACACACACACACACTTCCAATTGATCCATTGTTAACATATTAATATTGATTATGGCAGCTTTAAAGCTTGCTGACTCCAGCCAGGAGTACGTACTGTAGATCCTCAACTAAAGAGAAAACAATTATGAAACTTTAACATGATGATGACCTTAACTTTGAAATGCATTGGCAGTAGACAACTGAGCTACAGTGGGTGGAAATAAATGTGTATTATGATGAAATAAAGTAAATCAGCAAGTAAGAAGCTAGTGGACAATGGCTGAACTCCCCTCCCCCGTGAAGTTTAGATAACCAATCAGCTCAGTCTCAGGACAGATGGACATGCTGAAGAGGAGGTGGTGGTGGTGAAAGGAGGTGATACAAAGACTCTGACTCTCACAAAGTCGAACAACGTGAGTGTGCACAATGTTAAAATGCAAAGACAGACAGAGACGCAGAAGGTACTGAGGCAAAGGACAAGTTGCCTGACCTAAATGTGAACACGATGATGTAATGTTGAACAGATGTTTGAACAACCACAGCTTACAAGACAAACCCCTACATGTTCAAAGGCTGAGTTTTATTTACTTAAACTGTGACTGAAGAGATCGCAGACCTCTGCCAATACTTGCTGACACACTTAAAGATATCTCTTGAATCTTAAGTTAAAGTGGTTTCTTCCCATATGTTTTTATTTATATATTAGTTTATTTGTGTACTAGTTTCAAAGTTCTAGAGGTTTAAATTCCGGATCATAACTTATTTCGGTCCACGATCTGTTTGACCCACTTTGTCTTAATGGAAATCCAATACATGCTGCTGACTTTCAACTATTTCACGAGTGGATCAAGACATGACCGAGCTTGGTATTAATGAAGGAGCACAGATTAAAAGTTGAAACAAAGTGCATGTGACAGATATTTCTATACAGAGCAAAGAGACATGGAAGGAGATATGCATGGATGCTTGCTGGGAAGCGAACACTTTCTGTCCTTATTTGGAGAATCACCACGGGACACCAGAAACATAAAGAAAAGATGGAATAATAATAGTTTTAACAAATATAGTCACTGTCAAGGAGTCGGTCTGCATGGTTGTATGCATGAGAGACAAATGAACTAGGGGAGGAAATGGGGCCAAAAGGTAGAAAAAAAAATCACGATGAGCCTACTGGATAGAAAGCTCTCAGCTGTATTTTTTAATACTCTGGGTTGTTCATTTTGACTCCCTTTCTAGGTCATGTGGTAAAAATCCTATCCAGTCAATTAAATAAAAAGGCCCACGGTTGTTATATTTTGGGGATTTTGCAAAGGAAAACCAAAAAGATACAACAAACTGAGTCTGAACTCAGTCCACCCTCAACACTGACATTGTTTTAATGCATTCCTGAACTAATAGAAACTTAAGTCATGTGAACCTCGAGAAATCCAGATAAACAAAATGTTGGTGACACTGCCTGCAGGGCTGCTTTGAATAAGGTGCAGCAAAACAACACTGACTCAACATTGACTACTTGCAGCACTCCCCTGATAAAAACAATTTTATCAGTTTGATGGCTGTACCAGTTAATTCATGGCTATCAGACTAGTGTAAATATAGCCGTTGATACTGCCAATAGAGTACCAGTAACCACCACTGATATGGCTTACATCCTGGAGGAGACAGTTCCTCAATATATGGCATATGTTGTGTAAAAGCATTATCTGACAACTACAAGCCATTAACACTGATAAATGTACTTTGAAGTGAAATCGATTACATGTGAGCAAGCAGAGGGACAAATAGAGTCAGTCATGACAATGTTAGCATGATAATATGCAAGTCTGGTTGCCCTTGTTTTCTTTTATCTGTCTTGGTCAGTCCTATTTTTCTTTTAACAGTCCTCTTTTTTTCCTTATTGCAGGAAAGATTGCAGCTACTGTACAGTAAATATACTGTGGTATTCATTAATTAATGGTGGATGCGTGCAGAACTATCTAGTGTTTATCATGTAGTAAAATTTAAACATATGACCAGGCACAACAGGTGAAAAAATAGCCCTCTAGGCTTATTCTGGCTCGTTTATAAAGTTTTTCTGTTAATCAATGAGTATTGTCCCTGTCAAATAAACTAATGAATTAAAAAAATGTGACAAGTAAAAACTGGGCAACCAGATTAAACCTAAAATACATTAAGATATGGCATGCACACTGCAGCAGAGAGATGTTGCCTTATCTTAAATGGTCATTAGGAGCACTGACAGGCCATATCTTGTGTTTATATTTAAAAGTCACACGATAAATAAGATTTTACAGGCACAACCGCACATCCTAAATCATAAAAAAAGGACCTTGAATAATGGATCTGTCTTTTGACATTGGTCTTTTTAAAAAGAGGAGGAGGAGGAGGAGGATGGGAGGGGACTCACGCAATAAAAACAAGAGGCCTGTGATGTCACGCACACGTCACTGACGCTGACAGAGAGGCTCCAGCCTTTTTTTGGCGACCGGAGGAAAAAGAAGACATCTGAATAGAAAACATAGAGCGACAATATATATGATAATACGATCGCGTATATGCGACCCATATATACGTTGCTATGACTCATCTGCATTTTTGCAAAACAATCCATATGTGATCGGCTGTTATTGTCGACGGTCATCGTCTGGAGTTGAAACCCATTGACGTTATGGGAAAAAAACGCCAGCCTACAGCAAACAATGTTTACATTTTAAATACACAAAGATTACCCCTCAAACTAATGACGCAAAAATAAAAACATCGACCTCAGATTGTGTCGACAGCCGAGAGAAGACTTTCTGTAGAGTATCCAGGTTAAACATGAATTATCCGTATAAGCTTCTGCAGCTGAAGGGTCAAAGCAATGACAGTTGTGGCTCAGCGACGGTGCACGAAAGACATCGACTGGATAAGCTACTGACAAACACAATGAAATTGCTATTTCACATGATAAATAAGTGACTATGATCGCAGAGCCCTCCAGGGTCCGCACCCCCCCCAAAAAAAAGCATCAACATCCGCCATCGACTCTCCACATCAGCATTTGGTGCAATTTAAAAAACGGCTGCTGGAGTCCTGCAATATCCTACATAGGCTACACGTATGCAGGGTGGTGTCATTTTTCGGGATACAGGACGTCGAATCGACCTAATTAAGCTGCTACCGAATCTATTCGTGACCTAATAATAGGTCATTACCTCTTATAACGCACAGCAGTCAAAGATAGCCTCTTAATGAGTCAGTGACACACAAAGCTATGTAATGTGCATGATTTCATCATATCCGATGGGTGTTTTTCTGTAGGCCAGATAAACATATGAGGAATGCTTCACTGGCAGAGACAGTTTGATACCTCTCGAGATCACACAACAACAAAGCAAAGTAAAGAATAGCTTACCTGCCTTTGCAAGATTATTCAAGTTGTAAACGAGATCTCTCACACACAGTAGAAACGACAACAATTTCTTAAAGCATAGCTTTAGATAGTCTTGTAAGTGAGGTAGTTAAAACACCATAATAGCTACAAAAATAAAAGGCTTTCTTCTCAGAAGAAGGGCTTCGTGTAATAAATGTTACACGGATGTTTTTCAGATCATAACATCTGCAGCTTGTTCCTCCTCTCCTCTATTTTTTTTCCGCTGCAGATTTTCCTCCCTGTTTATTGCTGCCTCCAGCTGATCCTCGGATCAGAATGTAGAACGTACAAAACAGCTGATTGTGAGATCACAATACGCTCGGCCACGCCCCTCGCCCCGCCCACTCCAAACGAACCAGCCAATCAGATTATTACACCAGCCACAAGCCGGGCCTCTAGGTAAACGGGGTGGGGGCTGGGCGAGAGGAGCTGTCAACCTGCACCCAGATGGAAACGGTGACTTCACTCAGGGACTGATCCGTGATCAGCTTCTACTTTCCCCATCCCTGCTGTTTGAGGTCACGGTCGGGGGGATGGTAAACTGATCCTGAGTCTGTGCCTCACATAGCTGCAAATACAAGCCTTCTATAACAAGGAAAGATGAAGATCTGTTGACAGTAAAGTGATTAAATTGGTGCAGAATTAAATAAATTCAGCTGCAGAAAAAAAGAGCAGAGTTGAAGCTGTTGCATCTAACCTGTTATATCACCTGCTGAATAGACTTTGGACCACAGACAGAGCATATTTAGCTATTCTCCTCTTGTGACAGAGCTATAAAATTGATCTTTTACAGAAACAAACCTGTAAAAGTCAAATTATTTAATGGTCACAGTTCACAGACCAGATTAGCTTTCCTTGTCCAGTGACACTGGTCATGTTACTTTAAATTTTCATTTGTAAATAGAGCTCTTTCCCCTCCCCCTCAACATCCATCTTTTCACTCCGCCTTGGTGGGGAGGACCTCCACGTGCCACTCAATCTGTATCAGCCAATCAGACGGGCTCTTTCTGAATGCAGCATTTGAGTAACCAATGAGCTGTGGAGAGGTGTATGAAAACCCCTGGTGGTCACTTATAGACCCTGCAGTCTGTGAAGCTCTGAGAATACCCACTGCCTTTTATTATTGCAGATTGTGCAAAGTGGTGACTGTTGACATTACTCTGTGTGTGTATATGTGAGTGTGTGTGTGTGTGTGAAGTCTATTATGCATAATCCTCAAGTGCACTTTATTAGGTTTTTAAGCCAGCTTGCTTATGTTCATGCACATATGAATGAGTGTGTATGTGAATGTTAATGTCCACATATGAATGTGCTGACAGCGTTTATTGTGGAAGAGGGAGTTCTTTAAGTAAAGCTGGGAGCACACTACACTATTTATAACCTAATTATCTCCAAAGTCTGGCCACGACGACTGGTTTTTCAAGATCTTTGAGGCTCCACACTAGTCTGCACAAAACTAGACAGGTCACTCAGGCAGTCTGCACACATTCCTCTGTACTGTACCAGGGTTCAATGTCCTCCCTGCCAACTGAAACTCTGCCCAGTATGAGTTATGAGTCATGATAATATTGAGCATACTTGATTTTTATAACGGGAATCCTGTCAAATTTGGGAGCAATTCTGTAGTTTGACCTGGTTAATGTCAGAAATCTGTATGTAGTGTCTTTATTTATGTAATCTTAGTAATCTTTACTGTAATCTGAAACAATCTGTTTGTTCTTCTTGGCCAAAGGAGCAGTTAGCTACTTGTCAAGAAGATACTGTCATTGCTGTATGCAGATGGTAGAATACCTATTTTATGTTGTGGCCATTTGTCGTAAAAATCAAGATTCAAACTTAAATCAAAGGGCCACTGACGCAACATGGGTATGTGATTGGTATACGCAGGTAAAGGAGTCCATTGTCCATGCAAAATGTATGTGTTGCTGATGATTTATTTAGCCAAAGAAAGCAAGCAAACAAAGCACAAAGAAAACATGGATGTCGCTGCCTCTCTTCTTCTGGTTAAAAAAACATAAGCCCACCCAGGTGCATGCTGGTCCTACCTGCCTACCTACCCACAGAATATAACCACGGGTGCCCACAGTTTAACCCAATTCATAAACAAAAGAAAACAAAATACTAATTACGCAAAAAATAAATATACTAAACAAGAATATAATTAAACTAAACTAGGGCTGTCAATCGATTAAAATATTTAATCACGATTGATCGCGTGATTGTCAATAGTTAATCGCGATTAATCACAAATTAATCACAAATTAATCACACATTTTTTATCTGTTCAAAATGTACCTTAAAAGGGAGATTTGTCAAGTATTTAATACTCTTATCAACATGGGAGTGGGCAAATATGCCTGCTTTATACAAATGTATGAATATATTTATTATTGGAAATCAATTAACAACACAAAACAATGACAAATATTGTCCAGAAACCCACTGCATTTAGCATAAACAATATGCTCAAATCATAACATGGCAACAACAGCTGTCAGTAAATCATAAATATGAACAAAATTTAAAAAAAAAACATTATGCTCAAATCATAACATGGCAAACTGAAGCCCAACAGGCAACAACAGCTGTCAGTGTGCTGACTTGACTATGACTTCCCCCAAACTGTATGTGATTATCATAAAGTGAGCATGTCTGTAAAGGGGAGACTCGTGGGTACCCATAGAACCCATTTTTATTCACATATCTTGAGGTCAGAGGTCAAGGGACCCCTTTGAAAATGGCCATGCCAGTTTTTCTTCGCCAAAATTTAGCGTACATGTGGAACGTTATTTAACATCCTTCGCATGACATGGTTGGTACCAATGGATTCCTTAGATTTTCTAGTTTCATAAATACCAGTATCTTCACTCTACCTTTAAAACTGAGCCCGCTACGTGTTATTATCGCGTTAACTTTGACAGCCCTGAACTAAACAAATAACTGGCAAAACACAACACTATCAAAAATCGAGTCTAAATAAAGTCAACATCTAGAATAATAAATCAAACAATACTACTAATTATTAGGAAAACAACAACTAAATACTAACAACAAATAAATAGCTCCTACACTAAAGAGTAAAGTCTACTGTGCACTAACCTTCAATAAAGTGAAGTAGGATTAACAGAGACTTTGGGTGTGTAGCATACTTTGGCAGTGGTCCTAAAATTACAGTGTTTTTTTTTTCAGGACTATACATTGCACTCAGTTTACAGTTTATATATTACAGTTATGTCATATTTTATAATACATGTGAATGTGCTTGGGAGCGAACAGGCAGAAAAGTATCAGAACGCAAATTGAGAACAAATGAACCACACCTAACAGGGTTGTATCTCCAGATGTGTCTCATACAGACTCCTTGGTAAGCTACTTTTTCTACCATAGACTTTGTCACACCATTATTATCGCAGCGGTGAGAGACGATAGCAAGAGTCCAGCACAGCATGAGCTCTCTAAAGACAACATGATAAGGTTTCGGCTATACAGTTACCAGGTGCTAGGCAACTCACACTCACACACAATCACCCCGCAGTGATGATGATATCCAAACCCCGGTAACGCCGTGAACACAAACATTTAGCGAGAACAATTTGTGCATCTGTGCTTGTGTTAATGTTTGTGCTCTCAAAACTAGTCAGAAGAAGTGACAGGCCTGGTGAATCTTGTTATGTCATGTTCTTGTAGCATGTATTGTCATGTCAGTAGCTGTGATGCACAATACATACAATTCAAGATATAATTATCCTTTGACGGATGTTATCCCAACCACGTCATTCACAAATACGAAGGAGAGGTTATGGTTTTCCATTGTCTGCCCTACTTTTTCTTTTCACTGAAGTTGTCTGGCTTTACAGGATTCCCACAGTTTCTCAAGCTGCTTGGAGAAATGGGTGAAAGGTCACAGCAATGTCTCCCCCCCCTCTCTCCCTCTTTCTCCCTGCGTGTGTTCATGTTCACGAATGTGACGTGCAGCTCTTGTTTAACAGCATGCCTGTCCTTGCCCCAGCGGACACAGCTGACTGAGGCATGTGCGTAAAATGCAGACGGCTTCAAACAAATCCAACCGTGAGTTGTAAACACGGCTATTTTGTCTGCGGTTTAAGAGCAGGGTGTGGCGATGGACTAGTTGACTCAGAAGTCTGGCTTGTTGCGTGTGTGTTGACGTCTTGAAACAGTAAAGTCACTTGTTTGTGAGGAGATTTGACAACTCATCCCTTCCCTGAGTGGGGACAAAACCGATGCTGAGGGGACGCTGTGTATGTAGACGGCAGCAGTACTAACATCACAGAGGCACCTTTATGTTTGTTTTTTCTTTTACAATATTCTGCTGACTTAAGTTTCTGTGTTGACGAGGAATAACTGTCTGAAGGAATGCATTCTATAAGGAGAAACTGTGAAAACATGGAACGGAAAAATAAAAAGGTTTGTCCGTTCATCGTCCTTCTTTGGGGTTCACATCATATCATCGAACAGGCATGATTTGGTTGATGAAGTATAATAAATCCCATATAAATCCCATAAACTTGAACTTCAAAATTGTGTCCAATCACAAATGTTTAGATGACTTCCAATATGACCTTATTGACCTCCTTTTCATGTGCTCTGCAACCTTTATTTTTGGTGCCTCTGACTCTTGTCTTCTCTCAGGCCTCTCTTCCCCTCTTTGCTGGCTGCTGGCAGATGATAAGACAGCAGCGGCCCCAGAAGATACTGGGTCAGACCTGCCAAAAAATAGTTACCGACCACATTTTGGTCTGTCTGCGGATTAAGCAGGATATGACGTGCTAATAAAAAAGTTTTAGAAGTGCTAGTGGGTGTATTTTTGAACTTCCTGTTTCCAGTCTTTATACTAAGCTATTAGGGGTTGGGGAAAAAAATCGATACAGCACAGTATCGCAATGTTTTGCCTGGCAATATTGTCTCGATACACGGACGTCGAGCATCGATCTTGCCGCTATTCTGTCTTTCAGAGGTTGTAGCGGGCTCAGTCTTAAAGCTAGAATGAAGATAAAGGTATCAGGAAGAACGCTAAATAACTCTCCAAAGTTACGCAAAATTTTGGCATGGAAAAACTGGCATGGCCATTTTCAAAGGGGTCCCTTGACCTCTGACCTTAACATATGTGAATGAAAACTTTATCTTATTAGAAAAAAACAGATGTTGACAAACTGCTTAATTTGCAGTTGAAAAAGAGTAATTAATCGCAATCTATCTTATCGCAATACTCAACTTAAAATCGCAGTAAGATCGCACCGTGACTTAATTATCGTGATAATATCGTATTGTGGGGCCTCTGGTGACTTCCACCCCTATAAGCTTTGCTACTGGAGTTATTGCTCTATTTATGCTCCATAGTTAATGTACAAATGTTAGAGGCCTATCAATCTTCTCATCTAACTCTCAGTAAGAAAGCAAATACGAGTATTTCCCTAAATGTCAGACTATTCCCTTAAAACACAGGTAAAGAGATCTACGTCAACATCTCCAAAATCCTCACTTTGATAGATGTTATGCAAAAGACACTGACAAACCTGAACATGCAAAATATCAAGATTTATAAATCTCACAGGGGAATATGGAAAAAATAACATCTGCAAAAAGTTCAATAGTAGAGTCATTCAACTGCTGCCAAATATGAGCCTTTAATGCTGCAGGCCCTTGATGTTTGGTCCAAAAGTACATTTACTCAAGTACTGTGCTTGAGTACATTTTTGTATTTCCATTTAATATATGCTATAGTACTATTTGTTTCTCAGATTAAGCATTTTACAACATTTTTAGTACTACAATACAATACTTACAGTTACAGCTTTGTATATACTGTATATGTCTATATAGCTTTACATTACATTTTTACATTTCAGCTGCACCCTTTGTATGTATATGTAGAACTACAGATGTTTACATTTCAGCTGCACCTTAGTTTATTCCTTTGTACATATTTACTCCCGTATTTATTTAGTACTTGTATATAGAGCCAATACAACTCAGCAACGTGCAATATCTGAAGTACAATGTCTTACTGTTTTTATAGGTCAAGCAAATACATATTTTCTATTTATAATCTATCTTTTTATTTTACTCTTCTTTATTTGTATTTCTGTTTAATATATGCTATTTCATTTTGTTGTACTCTGTGTACATATGTATTCTATTCTATTCTGAAAAACACATGATATGTTTACATACAGAGCTGAAACGATTAGATGATTATCAATAAATCAGACGACAGGAAATTAATCGGCAACTATTTGCATAATCGATTAAGCGTTTTAAGGCATATTTCAAGCAAAAATTACAAAAAATCACAGATTTCAGCCTCTCAAATTTGACAATTGGCTGCGTTTCTTTGTTTTCTATTTGGTAAACTGAATATTTGGGGGTTTTAGACTGAAATTGCAATAGGCATCTCAACTATTTTTTTGTGACATTTTCTAAACAACGACGATTAATCTAATAATCTAGTAATATATACTGTAATAACACTCATAGGGGCCATCTTTCTGCATAATGATTACTTTCATATCAATACTTTGAGTATACTTTGCTTATCATACTCATGTATACATTATAAAGTGTGCCATTTGCTTTAGTTTATTAGCTCATTTCCACCCTCGCCATTCCCATTTGACACTGTCCACTGTAACTTCTGGAGGTCTGTGTCCTCAGATAAAGAATTTCTTTCTGCATCTCATATTGCATACAGCTTGTCTGTACATGCTGCCCTCACCAGCACTCTACAGTCACAAGATAACCCTCATCCACATTAATAACACTGGCCTACTACTCCTTACTCAGCACAGGCTCAACATGGTGTAAGTTCCGTCACAAATCCAAATCGACACAACATCAACAACAACAGATCTGATACGGAGACCCCTAAGCAGGCCGGTGCACTTCATTCTCTCCAATCCAACATGCAGACGGAGGGAGAGAAGAAGCTGGTAAGGTCTCTCCTCCCTTCCTTTTATTCCCTTCTTCTGCCCTCCTAAAGCCCTCATGCCATGCGTGCATCCCATGGGTCTGTCCCTACAAGGCTTAAGCAAACAGGGCCTGGAAGTGGTGTCCTTGGCAAGGGTGTGCTGATAAACACAGCACGAGTGAGGACAGACTGTGCTCTCCAGAGGGGGACGACTGCCCCTCATTCACGCTCCCCTGGAGGATATTATGAAACATAACGAGGGGAGCTATTTTAAATTCCCCAAAGGATTAAGGTATCTTGGGTGATGAGAAAGCATTGAATTTCGGCACACTTGTGTGTGACTGAGTTTATCTCAGAAATATCGTGCTGGAGGTTCATTTTTTCATGCCATTTGTCCAAGGGATGTACCGATACCAGATCGGATATCGGGCCGATACCGACTCAAATAGCTGGATCAGATATCGGTGACAATGGGGCCGATCTATTCAATTCAGTTCTATGTTTATATACTATGAACATTATATACTGGAATTTTAATTACTGTCTAAATTTTGATCAATTTGTTGCTGGATTTAAAAGGTTTACACTTTAATTGTAATTCCTGTTAATTTTGAAGATTTTTTGCCAAGTTGCTGGTGTACGATTTATTATTTTAATAAAAAAATGACGATTCACTAAATTTGTATCCATGTATTTATTTGTTACATTTTTGTTTTACAAAGTTAGGAAAGCAGTGTTTTAGTCAAGCCTGATGTTTTCTAGCACATAAAAGAATGACCCCAGTGACTTCCACACAGTGAGGCATACACCTTATTAATTAAACACTGGTATCGGATCGGTACTCGGTATCGGCTGATACCCAAAGCCCAGGTATCACTATCGGGACTGAAAAAGTCGGATCGGTGCAACCTTAATTTGTCCTCATCCCCACCAATGTGTCCTCTCCCTCCAACTTAGTGTGGGAAGAAGAGGAGCCCTTTGCTCAGATGTGTCCCCTAGCTGAAACCAAAACATGACCTGCAGGCTAAAAATAGCAGCGAACAAGGATAAAAAGAAAACTGAGCTGCAAATACAACAGTTTCTTTTCCATTCATTCACCCTGACATCAATTCAGTTCTTCTGTGTACAAACCACCACTAAAAACAGCTCAGAGTCTCTTGAGACAGAGCACTTGGGGGATTTTTTTTTAACCCATTCAAAAATGTCTTAAGTTACACACACAGAGAAGAAATAGCCTACAGTACATGCTGGGTCAAGGGTTGAATCCAGGCTAAAGTTGCGACCTGAAATTACATAACTTGGCCTGAGTCAGAACAAAAATATCTCCCTTAACTGTCGTCTCCTGTTACATGTTTAAAGTCCTCCATCACTGCTCACTGCATGTTTATATAGCCTGCATCATTCCACTGACTACCAGTAGGGGATGTAGCTCAGTGGTAGAGCGCATGCTTTGCATGTATGAGGCCCCGGGTTCAATCCCCGGCATCTCCACTCCTTTTGATTTTGAACCTCTCCTTTAGTTACTGACATGATGAATTGAAGAGATAAATCCGATCATACAGGAAAGTGTTTAAATCAACATATCCTCACTGTAGCTATAACTTCAAACTCAGCGCACTGCCTTGAAAGTCTCAAAGTATATTTCTGTGCAACAATTCTGTTTTATTAGATTAGATTAAAATAAGAAAAGAATAACCAATAAAATGAAAAATAAACATATACTTCTAAAATTCTAATTCTAAATAAATACATAAATAAATATATGTTCGAAAACACTTATAAGGTCTTTCTATATATATATATATATATATATATTGTTTCTTTTAGAAACATTTGATTACTTTCTTACTTTTTAAATTTATATGCCAAATGCAGTTTGCTTTAGTGAGCCCTTGTTTACAAGTTTTAGATAATAAAGACAAAGGAAAAATATATGAAGCAGTATGGGACATGAGAATGCACATTTATACAGATGGCTAGTCTCATTATGGAGAATGGGTGTATATGGCACGAGCCGAGGGGCCCAAGGGGTCATGAGGCCCCTAAGCCAGAGCGTGAAGTGAAGCCAGTGCTTCAGAGTCAAAGGGCTCAGTTATACATAACTGACCTGTTAAAAGTCCTTCTGAAAAACTGAAGGAATCACCTCCACACCTCTCCCCTTTTTTTTTATCCCCTCAGGTTTTTTGTTGCACTGCTCCTCACTGACACCGTTTATTTAACCGTGCTGAAAGAAAAGTCAACAACAGTTGATTTTCATGTAGAAATGTGGGCCATGATGAAAGCTGCAGAAAACACCACACACTGAAATATCATTCATATCGGATGCCCTACATTGTGTTGTGGTGTGTCACCTGCTTATTCATATCTTTTAGTACCCAAATGACACTCTTTACATAGCAGATAACTGTTCTGATTTAGGCCCAACCCTTGTAAACATTGCCAATAGTGTTGCTCGGCGAGAGACAGACATTAGTGTGAGTTATTCTAATGCAATCCCTTGAACTGCCTTTCATGTGTGAAATATTCACAAAAAGGTACATGTGATTTTTGGACATTAGACATATGATACTTTCACATGATATATGCACATGTGATTTACAGATAGTTAACACGTGAAAACACACATTTGATCAATAGCAGTTCAAAACTTGCTCAGGAGCATATCGTCTCAGAGTGAGTCTCACCCACAAAAAAACACCTCTGTATCCCCACTTATAATAACTGTTTGTATGTATATCTTTGACTTGATGTGTGTTAACTTATGGTGTGTAATGATGGCTGATTTTTTTAAAATATTTTAAAATTGAACTGGATTTATTTAAAATGATATATTCTTAAGATAAACTTGATCTTTACGTCCACTGCCACAGAAACCTTATCTGCAGTGAAGATGTTTAAACTAGAGGTTTGCTGTGTCAGCGTGCTGTCAGAAGAAGGAATGAGGAGACTGACAGAAACCCCGGGGGCAACGCTCACTTTGGAATTGGTTAAAAAGTTACAAAGAGCAGCATACGCACACTCGTACACTCAGACTGACCCTTAACCTAGAAAAAAATATGGCTGACATAGAATAATGTCGAGGCTGGTTGTCCTGCAGGACACACTATCTGCCATGAAACCAGACCACTCTGAGGGTCAAACCCTCACTAGCACTATTCAGGTGCCTGTAACTGCTTAACCCACATACTATGTCTGCACATTATGACCTAAATGAATAACCTTTACATAAATGTCACATATTCATTCCTCAGGTGTCAAGTTAAGGTGGAAAAGTTGGAGAAACATCAGCCACTCCTGTCTGAAGCTCCAACTGCCAGCTGTACTTTAGCTGCAGGTCACATTGCAGAATGCACGCAATACATGTCTGAGCAAAATGTGTCCCAGATTGCTTTTTAGGAAACATAAAGACCCAAAATTCAGCAGGGAAGATGGTTAACCAGAAGGGGAGAAGCATGCCTATTACAGATTTTTTTGCAAATGCTAAAACAGAAGTTCTGAAACTAGGGTCTTGTCTAAACTCCACACACAAATATTTTACATCTCTTGCAAAACCAAACTTGTCATTCAAAACTATATAAACACTTCAACAAAGGGCATTTTTGCATCACAACTTAACACACAAACACCAAATAAACAGCTCTTTCCACATGCCAACTGTACACTGATGTGTTAAGTATGTAACACTATTATTTAAACTCTTTGGCATTTTCATTTGTAGCATGCTGTAAATATAGACTATGAACACAAAGGCAGTGTTTATTATCAATACTCTTATACTCATAACAGTATCAGACACAATTACTTTGACTGAAGATGACAAGATCATTGTTACTGTATTGCAATGTTAACAAAATACAGCATATTGCAATTACAGTCCTCTAACTCTCTCTCCAAAATTGGCCTCCGTTGTTATGCACACCAAAGAGCAAACCTGAATCCTATTTATAGTGTTCAAGCACTGGGTTCCTAAGAGATCTAATTGGTTACAGGTGTTTTCACAGGTGCATTCTGGGTGAAAGTGATTGATAATTGCATGTGGTGTTTCAATGGCAGGGTTTAGCAAACAACACACACACACAGGCTTTTAGTTTTGAATGATGTGTCTAATGTAGATATACGTGGGTAGTAATTTGCAAAACGTGTGTTTTAGAATTTGAAACTTAGTGTAAAGCAGACATGTATTTATGGTTTAGCATACCTGATTAATAGATATTGTGGGAATAATTGTGCCAGCTTTTGTGCCTTGGCAATTGCAAAAAAAACTGTAAAGGGTTCTGATAAATTATAAGGTTTTACCAAGAAAAGCTTGTCTATGGAAGTATAAAGACAACAAAAAAAGAAAGAAAATAGGTCTGGTGTATTTCTACTGCTGCTGTGACAGTTAGGATTGTTCATTGAGCATCACCAAGTCATGTACATATTGTGTTGTCCAGCCTGAGGGTTTTGTTGTTGTGTCATCAGACACGACAGGTCAGTGTGGATCAGTCACATCCTGCTGGATTTCAGAAAACAATGTTGACCTTTTCTAGCGTCAGGGCTTGGCAGAACACACACACACACATTCCTGTGCGTCTAGTCTCTCTAATTATCCCATGGCGTCTGTGTGAGCACACCTGCGTGTGTGTGTATGCAGGTTTTAGGATTTAAGAGCTCAATCTCTAATGTCATGTGTAACTGCAGACTGATACTATTGTCCTCTAAATGGGTGTGATCTTTGCACCCTCACTAACATGCTGTATATTTGTGCAATTGAGATGATATCTTACTTCTGATTTAACCACTGACCTGGAAACCCCAATGACGTGGTCATTATTGGTCGTTGACCGCCCTCTTGTGGTTCAGCTCAGAACAGTCCCTCTGTAGATCAGTTCACCATGTGACCAGTGGGTGGCGCCACTTCATAGTTTGTTCCTTTCTTGACCCAAATTGATCCTGATGGAGATCTGAAAACAGTAAATAATCATTATTCATCAATTAGTCTTGAAGTAATTGATCTCAGCAACTACCAACAGATGAGTGATGACAGGTTTACACATATTTTCCTATTCATTTTGTTTGAGTTACCTCAGTTTTACTTTCGGCTAAAACAAAGCCAGCTAACTCTTTGGCTAAGGGTAGTTGAATGTAGTAAACATTAGCTGCATTTGTCGAGCAAAGCAAGCACCGCAAAGCTTTCTGTGATCATGAGCATGATGACCAACGTGCACCAGACAATCAACAGCAGTTTGCATAAAGTTGGGAGGATAGGCCACTGAAGTGAGCGAACAGCTGTATTTAAAAATGAAATATAGTATTAAAAAGAAGTTGCATCTTTCTTTCCAGAGCTTCCAAAAATAATGCATGCGGTAGTCAGATCAAAATCTTTACGACACGAGGCAGTGGTGCTCATCAATCAATCAATCAATCAATCAATCAATCAATCAATCAATCAATCAATCAATCAATCAATCAATCAATCATTTATTTATGACCACCAGGGTTGGAAATTTGCACAAGCCAAATGCTGGTAAAATATGCAAGTGGCTGCTAGATTTGCTTCACTCAACAGCCAAAAAAACCCAATGGTAATCTATTGATGACCACACGACCGAGGTCAGTGGAACTTGCTTTCGGTAGAGCATGGTGGGTAAGCTCAAAACAGCAGCGTCAGTAATATCAACGTAGGCAGATATCAACATCACATTAGACACATGACTAACACACACTGGAAATGCAGTCTTCATTCTGGGTCTTCAGTCTTCAAATCAACACAAAATGAAAGTTCCTTCTGGATGCACAACAATTTAACGTGCTGTACATGACACGCTTTTTTTGTTTGTTTGTTTTTTAAAAAGGGCAGCAAGTTTTCAGACTCTTCATGTGGTCTCTCCAAGAGGTTAATTTCGCTCAGAATGTAAACATCTGACCATTAGATGACCTTTAATGGTGCCATATATTACATCAAAGGGTGCCTGTGGTGTCTGTCTGTTGTCCAGATAAGGTTAGAGCAGACACACACACACACACACACACACACACACACACACACACACACACACACATCTGGCCAAACTCCACCTCTGTTAGCATCTGTAGAAGGTTTTGGGTGTTAGCATGTATATGTTACACAGGCAGGAGTAGCATGAAGCCCACTCTGATGTGCAACACATTTAATTTCTGTTTGAAATTTGAAAATACAGTTGGAGTAAGAAGTGCTCTCTGTTGCGTGCACACTTGAACTCACTCATCACGTACTGATGGCTTCTTCTACTCTATTTATCAGTGTAGACTTACCTCAAAGTCACGTTTGTGGGCCCTCTCCCCCTAAACGGTGGCATTTTGAGGCTGTTGTGTTCAGGCCTTACGCACTGCCTCTCCAGCAGTGCCCAGCTGCAAGCCCGTGCGTAGTGCGGCTCCTGGAGGCTTCCTCTCATCCCTTTCAGACAGAGCGATCGGATCTCAGCGTGGAACCTGGAGACAAATTATATACAGATTATTTATATATAAATTAATACCAGGTGTAAATATAATCAGATTAAATCATATCAAGATATAATCTGGACATGAAACACATTTTATATGCCAGGTGTAAAGGGGGTCAATATGGTTTAGCTGTAGAATTACTCTCCTCTCAGGTATAACCAGGTAATCAGTAACCTCAGTTTACATGAAAGCACCAGGTAAGTAAAGGGTATACACTGCTGTATGAACATCTCTTCTCCTATTACCACCTCTTTTAAACCTCTATGAATTATACAAATATAAACTAACATCTAACTTAACAGTAGTCTATACCAAAAGCATTTTCTTTCCCAGTGTACTCACAGTAATGGCAATAAAACAAACAAACAGTTGAAACATAGTATTGGCTGGAATATTAGCATGTTAGCAGCAATTACCATACCGATACCATTAACCCTTAGCTTTCCTACCTGCTTAACACTGACACACAACTAAACTCCGTTGCTATACACATTCCTTAAATTCAGTCATACTTCATACAGTTTATTACCAAAAAAATATCTAAAACATATAACTGTTCATTCATTAAATTGACTTTAGCTCACAGAGAAGGTGTACTGCTATTGTTATGTTTATGGTGAGTTTACCTGTTGTTTACCTGTTGTTTACCCGTTGTTTACCCAGAAGCTCTCTCTGTGACGTGCACACTTGACCTCACTCATGACGTAGTGCCGGCTTCTTCTACTCTGCTGACGTCAGCTACTGATGCAGTGATATGACGCACAGAGCCAGAGCGCCATCTGCTGACAGTGATGTGCTTAGCAGGAATAAAAATAACCACACATCCCAGTAAAAGACCTAACAACAGAATAATACAAATCACAAAGTAATTATTAGGGCTGTCAATCGATTAAAATATTTAATCGCAAATTAATCACACATTTTTTTATCTGTTCAAACTGTACCTTAAAGGGAGATTTGTCTAGTGTTTAATACTCTTATCAACATGGGAGTGGAAAAATATGCTTTCTTTATGCAAATGTATGTATATATTTATTATTGGAAATCAATTAATAATACAAAACAATGACAAATATTGTCCAGAAACCCTCACAGGTACTGCATTTAGCATAAAAAATATACTCAAATCATAACATGGCAAACTCAACACCAACAGGCAACAACAGCTGTCAGTGTGTCAGTGTGCTGACTTGACTATGACTTGCCCCAAACAGCATGCGATTATCATAAAGTGGGCATGTCTGTAAAGGGGAGACTCGTGGGTACCCATAGAACCCATTTTCATTCACATATCTTGAGGTCAGAGGTCAAAGGACCCCTTTGAAAATGGCCATGTTTTTCCTCGCCACAAATTAACTTAAGTTTGGACCGTTATTTAGCCTCCGTCACGACAAGCTAGTATGGCATGGTTTTCTAGTTTCATATGATACCAGTATCTTCACACTAGCTTTAAAACTGAGCCCGCTACAACCTAAAAATCGCATGTTGCGTTAATGCGTTAAAGAAATTAGTGGCGTTAAAACGAATTTGCGTTATTATCGCGTTAACTTTGACATCCCTGGTAATTATATTATGTTTTTGAGACCTTAGCTTTCAGTCATAGCTTAAAGTTTTTTCCTATTTAATATTTTTCATATAAAAATAGGAAATGTTTCCATCTGAGAGAAACATGAGTGTGTTTGCTCATATGTAACTCTATCATCTGTCAAATGTTTGTTTAGACCATCTTGCAACAGCAGTGCTCTGCCCAAATATAATATAATCATGTGGTAGGCTACTAATTATCTGGTGGTGATAGATGAATTAAAACCACAGGTGCATTTGATCAACAGGTTATTACACTTATGTAAACATGCAGCAAATATAGCCTATATACAGCACATACAGTAGACACATTCACTCAAACTAGAATACAGCGCTGAGGGAGAGGGGCACAGCAAGAAGAAGTGATGATATGAACTGCATTTTCCTCCCATTTCAAAGAGTTAAAATGTGAACCACAGATTGTCTTTTGTTCCAAAGTACAGAATGGATTATATATAATGTTCCAGCCTCCGTGGCTTCTTGAAAAAAAAAAATGCGCACATCCAAACATAACAAAGAGTCTCATTTTGTTGAATTATTTGTTTTATTTCAACAAATGTACCTCTCTTATTTAAAATAGTATCAAAATAAAAACGACTTTGGGCCCAAACAGTGGAGGAGGAGGTTTTTTCTTAGGCATAGGATGTGCATCAGCTGTGTGTAGATGTTATGTATATACGTATGTATGTCTAGATGTTTATGCATGTATATTCATCTGCATCCATTATAGTGACGTTGAGTGACTTAATATGTGTGCTTTTTGTGGTCTGTCATGTTATTGTTGAAACTTATTGACCAGTTCTTGTTGTATGTCTACATCTTTTCGGTTCAAATAATAATAATATAGTCAATATTCATCCTTATGTTTTGTTGTGATCATTACTGACAACTTTGTCTGTACAAAATAATGTAAACACAATCTGTTGGGACAAAACTACAATTTTACTTAATTTCACTTCAGTTTTACTATACATTTTCTTTTCACTCTTTCACTTTTGAGGACACATTATTTCCAATTGCCTTGATTTATATTTTCTAGATATTGGAACCAGTGAACATTGAGATGTGAGAGCAACTTATATACAGGCGCCAGGGATAAACAGTTCAAGTGAATAAACTCAAATTATCCTAACATCTTTGCGCCATAGTTTTCTATTGTTAACGTGTACATGATGTTGCTCTACTATTGCACTAACCACTGTAAAAACACTGATGTGTAACCCACTGAGCAAAACATCTAATATGCTGTAGGAACCGTATGGAGATGAGAGCCCACTTGTCAAAGTGTCCTTGATGAAGATGGATTCTCACTAAAAACATGTGAGTGTTTGTGTCTAATGGACAGACTTCAGCAGAGAGCGTGTAAAGACTACCGAGTATGTGTGTGTGGGAGTGTGTGTCCATACGAGCAGCTCTGCATTCCAGTGGGATAATCTTATCTCCCTCCTGCTGAGTTTATGGACCTCTGAATTGTAGGGCAACACACACACACACACACAGACACACACACACACACACACACACACACAGACACACACACACACACACACACACACACACACACACACACACAGACACAGACACACACACACACACACACAAACACACACACACACACACACACACACACACACACACACACACACACACACACACACACACACACACACACACACACACACACACACACACACACCAGTTCATATGTATAAACCAACAAAGAGAGATGCAGTGATGAAAGAGCATGAAGCAATACAATACAGGCTGTGGCCTTGATAGTGGCCCAGGCAATAATCACAGACTCGTCCGTTTTCTTTCAGATTCAACTAGAGCATCAGTGTATCGTCACATCCACCCACATGTTGAGAGATCTACCGCATCCTTTGATTCATCACATGGACAAAGACGAGCCAGTCTGCATAAACATCAGATGTAAATGCACTCAAGTGACCGTTACCTGTCGTCTGAATGGACCGAATGCTAACAATGCACCTGGTTGCTCAAAGAGCAATCAGCAAGGGGTTTAGAAATGTAAAACATGGCTTTAAGCTGCACTCGTGTACTTGTCACTTGTGCAAAAAGACATTTGTGCAATCACAGTAGGTGTTTGGGAGTCGGCTTCAATTCATACACATGAAAGGACACTGGACTACAATATGGTCACTGCCCCTCCACCACCTTCAATCAAGGCATTTTAACTTCACGCCATTAAAAAGGAAAGTCCTTTTTTCTTCTAGTTATCTATGTTCACTTCCTCATCCAAAATCATCCTCTCAGAGAAATTAAAACAATTAATGAATCTTGAAGAAAATAATTTGTTCAGCAGATAAATGATGATGTTTTAAGGATTTTTGTCAGCTGGAAGAAATCAAAGACGGTAAAGGAGCATGATGAAGCGAAGAAGAAATGCTTTAAATCCAAAATTAATGTAAAAAAGGATGTTAATCTTCTCTGAAACATTATATTTTGTCCATTAATTCAGTTTGACATCAAGGGCGCTTCTAGGGTCACTGGACATCCAAGCTTACAGCAGTTAACAATCATCGATGAGCGGTGAAAATAGTAAAAGAACACTGTTACCCAATCTTTTTGTTTGACTTATTGTTACTATCAACACATGTATGCATAACCCTTTATAATATTTATTTTATTTTATTTATTTTTTAATTTTATTCTATTTTATTTTAATTACGGGGGAGGGAATAGGGATGGGTTTTCATGTAATTATTATTATTATTATTATTATTATTATTATTATTAGTAGTAGTAGTAGTAGTAGTAGTACTTATTTTTTCAAATATCATTATTATTTTGATTGTACTTGTCTACCTGGTTTAAGTATGCCTTGTCTGCCTTATTTTATTATGTATGCAAAACCACTAGAAATAAAATGTTTTAAAACATTTCAGTGAAACTGATCAGAGCAAAGATTTTTCATTTAATCAATAAACTGTTGCCAACATTTTGTGTACAAAAAGCTTTAATCGTGTTTCTCAGATAGTTTCCAATTTTTTCCCACTATTAATTTCAGAGAGCTACATTTATTTTGAAGCCTGACTTCCATCTTTTTTTTAGTATTTTTTTGGTGTTAGCTTTGTAATACCACCCTAAGATAAGACTGAATGAAGTTTTTATTTTTAGATTGACGAGGTTTCGGCAGACAGTTTGAGCCTCTGTTTCTCTGGGAACACCGGCTGCTTCATCCCTGAGGCCATGAAAAAGAGGAGAGAACATCTGTTCTGGGAAACTTTTCATGTCTTCACGTCCTCTGTGTGTCACGAGGTCACTCTGACCCTGTTGTAACACATATTGTCTGCAGTCAGACAAACTGCTCTCCTCAGAAGAGCCAATTCAACACTGTGTAATCAGCTGTTTTCAGCCTCCTGCACTGTGTGTGTGTGTCCGGTCAGGTGGATGTTTCATTTTGTCATTATTTTCCTGTTCATGTGAGGGAGAAATACAGATATACACATCATCATATTATAAATGATTCTATACTGACCTGTATTATAACATTAAGCTCTCAAACAACTATTAGTACTTTCATCCTGCAGCAGACCCACAACTCAGATTACTTTCACGTGTGTCTTTACTATTTGCTCTTTGTTTTTACTGCTGCCCTGCCCTGGTGACCTCCAGTCTGCTTGGCGTCGGCGTCAACAAGCGCTCTAACGACGTGTGAACCTTTGGGCATGCCGTGACAATGGCGCCTTTCAGACAGGTGCATACATACACCACCCCCCATCACCCACCACCATCACCAGCACTCACCCTGCCACCGAGGAGCTTTTAGACTCATTGCAATGCTAAAGAGGACCACTGAGAGGAACACTGTGACATTCCTGTCTAATGGCTGGCACCTGATTTCAGTCTCACAGGGTGTGTGCGCAGCAACAGTTAAAAAAAAACAACCCTAAAATTAAGGAGCAGGGCTCATATCAGGAACATCGTGTGACAAAATCAGCCAACAACCCGTCAGAGTAAAGAATGACCAGGCATTAATAAGCTATATTTTCTAGCACAATTCATGCACACTTGCAAAACAAAGTGATTCACATACAATTGAATGATTAAAAAGCAAATAAAAGGATACCAATAGAAAAATAGTAATAAAATAAGCGAATAAACGACACGGAGATAAAATAATTGGGGTGAGTAGCAATGTTAAAAAGATGCCATGAATGGGTTTACAATCCTCTGTTTTTTCCTTTTATTACTTTCTAATGAAATCTGGTAATCCTTGCATATCTTAATGATACAGATAAAACCGGTGCAAGTTTGATTTTGGAGAGTGCTTTCAATTACGCACACACTTTACGCACGTTTACGCATTTGAAGAAGAAAAAAAGGGGATATAACATTACGTGAAATCCATTTCCTCTCAGGGCATTATCCTGCATTTCGTGCCACCTGGAGGCACATGGTTCAATAGGGCCTTGTCTGGGTTTAAGTTAAATGATATTGTTCCTGTCAGCTCGGTTAATTTGACCTCAGATCGTGCTGTGAGCAGGCTGGAAAACAGCGCCTCTTTTATCTGAACGGACTTATTTCCCGCAGAGAGACAGAGAGACAGAGAGAGAGATGCGGTCAGGATGAACTGTGGTGAGGGGAGCAAAGAGAACAGAGCGTTTGTCTCCGGTGCGTAAAATGTCTCCACCTCACCAGGGTGCGTAAAAAGCCTCGAGGCAAAGGAACCCCAAAAAGAGCCATCATAAAGATGTCTCTTCTTTGTCAGTAAATGGGTCTAAAATAAAAATGTGAGCTAGATTACAATTGCACAAAAACAAAATAGTGTTCTTTAAGAGTAGCCTACTGGAGAGCAGTCACATTTAATTTAAAGCAAACCAAAGCAGCTGTAATGTTAGATGGGAAATTATCTCACTCCATTTTTCCAACTTGTACATAGACTTTTTTTTTAAAATAATGAGCTTCCACAAATCTTACTTTTTGATCATTATTTTCTGCACCATTATTCTAGAGACGTGAGTGTGTAAATATACAGTAGCCTCACATATAGACAAATAATGTATGAGCCAACAGAGGACGCTCCAGCTTCATTTTGCCATGACTCATTTTGTAAAGGAATGGACACAGTGGAGTAATTCACAAAAAGCTTTTTTATAAATCCTGATTTGAGTCGACTCTATCTGTTTTGCGTGCATTCTTATTTTCCCCCACATTGAAAAGCATTTCTATGCACATTTAACTTCCCTCACGTACAACACCCCCCCCCCATTTTGGCCGAACTTTACTTTGAATGGCCAGTCCTCTACTCGCATTTAATGACAATGGGTAGGCTTGCAGGTAAATAGAGAGCCATTAGAGCCGTGAAATGCACAATTAGGCTTTGCTACAGCTTTTGGCACATTGGGCACCTGTGGTGAGCGCCCTTACACGCGGGGTGTGTCTTTGGGCGGAGACATGCCCACCCCCCCGCTGCTTCTCCCCTCTCCTTACTATATGAGGACGCAACTTTGCCATCCCTCAACAAGATACATTGAACCTTGGTAGTGGTTTTGTGGATCTCTCTAAGCTATTTTCTCTCCGTCCGTGTGGAATCTGCAGCTGTCTGAAGAAGAGATTCTCGGATCTCCGCCGAGGGAATTATTGTTATTTTTTAATTAATCGGTGGTGCCAGACCTCAACATGCCTCGGTCATTCCTTGTCAAGAAGTATTTTTTCAGCAAGAAGCTATACTACAGGGAGAGCCAACTGGAGAGCCAAACTGGTAAGTCTTTTTTACTCACTGATTGACTGAATTTGATGCATCTGTGGTTATATTTGACATGTTGGGTGAATCACAAAAAGAGAGCTTTATCAAGTTACCTCCAGATGCAGCAGAACAGACCCATGTGGCATGATGGGTCCTGCATGTAGCTTCCTGGGTGCAAAACTAAGGGTTTCTAGTCACCTGGAAAACTTGCAAATGGAAAAGCTATCAGGGTTATATTGAAAGCAGGCCGTAACAAGACACCCAAGAATGAAAACAAGTTTAGTGCTTTATTAGATTATCTGCCCATTACAACCCACCTGACTTCCTTTTCTCTGTGTTGCCAGCTTTTGTCCCAGAAAGCTTTCCACGGGCTGAACTCCCAACGCAGAACAACAGCTCCGCCCTGACCTGCTACCCCACCATCCCATTCTTCAGCACCATGGAAGCCCTGCTTGCACCCCTCTCCCCGATCGCCCCCGTGTCCCCGTCCCCCTCGCCGCTCGGCCCTCTGGACCTCAGCAGCTCTCCCTCCAGCAGCAGCGGCGAGGAAGAGGAGGACGGCGGGCGTACGTCAGATCCTCCCAGCCCGGACATCATCCAGCACATCTACCACTGCCTGCACTGCAGCAACAGCTACAACAGCGTCTCGGCTCTGTCCCACCACCAGAAGTCCCACTGTGCTCCGCAGCAGCAGACGCCTTCTCTGCCCACTGAAGTCTCTGCACGTCCAGCCTTCCAGTGCAAACACTGCCCCAAGGAGTACACCAGCCTGGGAGCCCTGAAGATGCACATCCGCTCACACACTTTGCCCTGCGTGTGCCCCACCTGCGGCAAGGCCTTCTCCCGACCATGGCTGCTCAGAGGACACATTCGCACGCACACAGGTATGCATCAACTTTTCCCATGTCCGAGCGATCACATTGATTTCCGAGCTCTGTTGGCTTGTGAATGTAACAGCCGGTTGCACCTTGTGCTCATTGATATTCATTGATGTCTCCTGACGTGTGAGCAAATGTTATTGCTTAGCATGGCACAATCTAATCTCAGTGTCACAATGGTTACGCATGAAAAAAGGCCAAATCTGCATTAAATTAGGGTAGTGTTCCTGCTCTTTTGTTAGTTATCTGTAGATCATTTGAAAAACAATGACCAGAGGACGGACCTTCTGGCCTGCTAATGAAATGTATTCCTGACACTAACCGTTCTGTCTTCTCACCAGGTGAGCGCCCCTTCGCTTGTCAACACTGCAACCGGGCCTTTGCGGATCGCTCCAACCTGCGCGCCCACCTGCAGACCCACTCTGAAGTGAAGAAGTACCAGTGTGGCTCCTGCTCGCGGACCTTCAGCCGCATGTCCCTGCTGCACAAACACACCGCCTCTGGATCCTGCCCTGCCTCATAGACTTCCCTGAACTGCTCTCATGAGCCAGCTGAAGCTGGTTCAGTCCCCGCCTAACTGATTACAGCCAATACACCAAGAGGACCGTGGACGTCACAGCCACGATGGGACAGAAAAACGGAGTTCTGTTGCTTTTATAAAAAGACTTTCTTAAGTGCCTTTTCCAGGACTCTGTAGGTAGATTTTTTTTGAGGTCATATTTGCTGCGTCCTCTATGTCAACTGTGTGTGTATGTGTGTGTGATTTGAGGGCAGCTGGACATCCAGTTAATTCCCAGGAAGCTCCATCGGTGCCGGCCGGTCCGGGACTCTGGCCATGTTGCAGCTGCTGGGGTGTGTTTGTGTGTGTGTGTGTATGTGGAGATGTCATTCCTCACCATACTATACATACATGGCATGTGTGTGTGTGTGTATGAGCAATACAAGTGTGTGTGTGTGTTGAGACAGCTGTCTGTGTATGGTGCACTGTGGAGGCAGGGCGCTGAGAGACGTGTTAGCTGTGACCTCGACGACAGGTGACCCTCCGCTCGCCTCTCCTCGCGCCACAAACACTTTCCACTCATTGTGTGTTACGGGTTGTGAATGGACCACTTAAACTTGACCAAAAAAACCCCCCAATATTGTCATTTTACAGTCTAAATGACATGTATGTAGACATGTTTTTTGGGAATGTTTTGACCTACAGTTTTTAAGAAATATTTTGATGAACATTTCAAATGGGAATACTGTGCCTTTTTCTGCCACATGTAAATAAAAGCTTTGTTAAAAAAAAAACTTGCTGTGGACCTACTTATGTTCTCTAACATTAATTAGTATTTCAACGGGCATTGTATTAACCCCCAACTCTAAATGAGTTCATCAGGACAGACATGACAGTTTCTGAATGGGAAGATAGAGCTGTGTGTGTGTGTGTGTGTGTTAGGAGGAGCGGGGACAGGTTTGTGTGATGTTGAGTGATAGGGGGAACACCTGCACACACCTGCCAGGCTGTCAGCACACACATGGAGAACACATGCTAAAGAGGCGAGGGGGGGTGCACACAGAGCGACTGCAGGTGGGAGAAAGGGAGGTGATTCGTGGCATAAAGAAGTGGAAGATGCTGAAGAGCGGGCAAATTGTGCAGAATAGAAGTCAGTGTGAAATTAGCTGAGTGTGGGAATCCCACTGACCCACTTCCTGCGTTAGGAGCGGCCACAGATGGAAGCAGAAATCTTAGGCTCAAGACCAGCAAATACACCCCAGAGAGTCCGGACAGAACCTCAGGACTGACACGGATCCACTCCAGCCATCTGCTCGGTAATGGTTACACTCTGGTTACCTTGTAGGAACTTTTTGAGGAGCCCAGCTGAGGGTGAACATCCAGGGTGCACATATGGCAGCAATGTGTCTACAATCCCCCACTGCCCTCCTGACCCACACACACACTGTCGCCAGCATGTCTTAGTGAGGTAACAGCGTGTTTCCTCCAATAGCTCTCAGTGTTGAGAGGTGGATGCGCGTCTGTGTGTGTGAGGGGGGGGGGTTTGAAGAGGATCTCAAAAAGCTTGGGATCAGATTGCATGACTTAGCTTGCCCAATGTAAACAGCACCCGAAAGACTGCGTGACAGCCACACACACGCACACACACATGCAGACATATTGAATAAAGAGCTTTACTTTGATCAAGAGGGGATTTTTCATTTGTCTGCCTATGGGTTGTTTTGAAGCGAGAGGTGAGGGAGTCATTTAGCTGCTGCACACCTACGCAGGTAGTGAGTCAGAGGGGTAGAGAGGCAGGCCACAGGGGGACTGAACTTCGCTTGAACTGCCGACGGTGTCAGATTTGGTGGGCACAGAGAAGGGGCAGCGGGGTTGAAGGAGTTAAAAGATGGAGAATGTGTCAAATACTGCTAGATGATATTCAGTTTTCTCCTTGGGGTATCTAAACTCTACCTTCAAAAATGTATACAAAAACATGCCACTAAACAGACTGTCATTTCTGATATGGTTCGGCCGTTTTGAAATTTAACTCTGACACCTTGCTAGGGGGACATTTTTCTGGTTTGCAGTGTGTAGGAGGCAGTCTATCACTCTGTAGCTTTGAGGCAATGAGATCACTGGACCTGTCACCGCTCTTTTTCAGTGTGTGCGCTATCATATTGGTCTCCTCAAAGTGTTTTAATGTTCGCAGCGTCACGCATGCGGCCCCTGACTAATGTGACATTCCTGAGCCATTAGTGACAGACATACAATACTGCCATCTAACAGAAAAAAGAGGGCCGCTCTGTCTGCTGTCCTTGCAGTCTGCTCTTGAGTCAAAGTAATAATTACATTTTCCTGTAACAGGAAATAATGTTATGCTGACCCCAATTACACAGAAAAGGGGATTGCCATTCGTTTTAATTTCTCACATGTGTTATTCCCATGGAAAGAATGTCTAAGCATTATTGCTTCGCTCTAATAAATGAAAACAATAGAAATGTAATTGCTCCTTTTTTTGCAGATATACCCCGGTGAATTGGAAGTCAAGGATGTTGCTTCATGGTTTTGTGTACACAAAAGCTGATGTTTGACAGTTTGCAGCCGGATGATTTTGTTATAGAGTGCCGTCATCTTGGAAACAGAAAATATATGCCTGTCTCTAAGCAATCATCCAGTGAAGAGTCGTAAGTGGGGCTTCGCATGTGTGTAACAGAAGAGATTATATGGCTGCATAAACTCCACTCTCTTGATCTGAGCAATGGGAAGCCGCGCTGCATGTCAACAATGAAACAAACCTTTTCCAACACTTAGGACTAACATTTTTTGAAAGCTGAAATTGCAGTTTTCTCCCTCCAGCGCTCTGCTCTCAGTGTATGTGTTTGTGGTAATGTTTGGGACGCAGGAAGTGGCCTGTCAGTCTTGTATAAACACAGCCCTTCCAAAAAAAGTGCTGATATAAAGCATCTGGGTGCGGCTACAGCTGTTTGTGTGTACACGGACGTATGAGTGTGTTAGTGGGTGTCTCTCAGGGGTTCATAGTGCTCCATATCGTGGAGGAGAGAGGGTACCGTATATTGCTGAAATAATCAGAGCTGGCAGGGGTTGCAGAGCTGAATCACTGGAGGATCAAATTCGAGCCAAGAAGGTTAAGTCACTGGGTTAAAGTTTCAATCCCTCTTACAAGCTGCAATGCTCTTACACAATGTCATTGCCCAAAGCTTCAGCGCCAACCTCCTCTGCTGGGTCTGGCCTTTCTCATCTACCTAAAAGACATTAAAAAAATCTTCTCACCCCTGGTGGACTCTGGGCGGGCGACTGCACCCCTTTGTGCCCCGATGTTTGAAAGAAACAAAGCAAAAGTGCCCTCTTTTGGAATTTCCTATGATAGATAAAACAGGATAATGTGCCCTCTAGGGTGCCCCTTCCAGTGGAGAAAACTAGATAAAGAACCCTCTAGGATGCCCTTCCAGTGGAAATAACTAAATAGAGTGCCCTCTTGGATGCCCCTATGACAGATAAAACAGGATAAAGTGCCCTCTATGGTGCCCTTCCAGTGGAGAAAACATGATGAAGTGCCCTCTAGTGTGCCCTTCCAGTGGAGAAAACATGATGAAGTGCCCTCTAGGGTGCCCTTCCAGTGGAGAAAACAAGATAAAGTGCCCTCTAGGGTGCCCTTCCAGTGGAGAAAACAAGATAAAGTGCCCTCTAGGGTGCCCTTCCAGTGGAGAAAACGTGATGCAGTGTCCTCTAGGGTGCCCTACATGCTAGAAAACTTTCTGCTCGCTGGTGCCCCACCGCATGCAGCTGGTGCCCTTGTTATTTTTTTGCCCCTGCCCCTCAGACAGCCTGAGTCCACCACTGCTTCTCACATAGATCTTTACAGGCTGACAACATTTCTGCAGCCTGTATGAAATAACAGGCATATAGGATGGGGAGACTAATAGCATGAGGTTGGAAGGAGAGGGTGAACTGGGGATAAGAGGATGATAATGGGAGGAGGAAAAGACGAAGCAATGAGGCAGAAGAGATTGAGGGGAAGAGATTGGACATTGGGGGAGGAGGGGGAGAGGGTGGGTGTCTGGTGAAGAATGAATGTTTCTGTTCGCGGGCCGTTTATCAAATCAGTAGGGAGTAGAATTTGCTGAGGAATGCCACATGTTGCAATGTAGACTTGATCAATGACGTGCTGCGAGGGCTGAGAGATACGCTCGCTGTGGATGCTTTTCTTGTGGTGTTTTTGTACAATTCTGGGTGATTTCATAAAGTCTTAACATGCACACAGACACGGATACTTCTACACACAAAGAGCTCAGATCTCTGGACAAATAAACCAGTTTTACTCAAGGACAGGATATGGTCTCTAGGAGGGGGTACACGCCATTTCCTGCCCACCTCCGCACTCCTGCTGTCCCCCTTCAATGGTGTGTGCGTGTGTGTGTGTGTGTGTGTGTATCTGTGTGTGTTATGAGGCTGGTGCTGTGTTTCCTCCTAAACACAGACCCTCTCTGTCCCACAGGGTCAGAGGGTAGAGGATGAGCCATAAAGGGACAGGAGGGTAAACAGATGAGATGTGTTGTGTGTAACAGAGGTTTCCAACCTTGTGACATCCAGAGCTGCGTACATGCAGGTTTCCGCATTGCACCCAAATACTTAAGGGACAGTTGAACTACACTGTTGAGTTCTATTCTCTTACATAAGCATACATGAGAAAGTAAAGGCAATATGGATAAAGTCTTCTATCAGGAAGGTGATTTTCTCGACTATTCCAGTTAATTAAATACCCCCAAGGTTATTGATGCAAAAACAGTAAATCTAATTATACCATAAAGCAAACTTGCTGAGGGTTTATGAAGGGATCTGAAAACTGTTTCATCTTTTACTTGTAAAGGAGTATTTGTGCATGTTTGTATTGCTATTTCTTAATTTCTTTCTTAAAGCGGACATATCATGAAAAGCTAAATTTTTCAGTGCTTGTGCACACACATTTAGGTGTCTCGAGTGCTACCAGACTGTATAAGAAGAGGACGTAGTCACCATGACTTCATCCACTGGTTTGTGGAGTGTCGTTTTGAAGCCTCGAGTTCGGCATTTTGGGCGTCGCCATCTTGTTTTTTTGCAACCAGAAGTGACACGAGAGGGTGAAGTTAAATACAACCGAACCATGAATAAGACATTTTTAGGCGACCAAAAATGTTACAGTTAACTTTCATGAACTGAAAACACTGTGAAAAGGTTAAAGTTATAAGATGACACGGACAACTCCCAGACCGGACAACGCCGTGGTAGCGACCTATCAATCACAAGGTAGCCACGCCCTAAAGCATACCCTGCTTTATGGTCTGTTTGACTCTAACTGGGACCATCATTTACTAAATGAACATCATGCTGTATTGAAGAAGACTTGAAACTAGCGATTGAGACCATAAACTCATGTTTACAATGTTTACTGAGGTAGTAAATCAAGTAAGAAGTAAAGTAATTTTCTCATAGACTTCTATATAATCAGACTTCTTTTTGCAACCAGAAGAGTCGCCCCCTGCTGGCTATTAGAAATAATGCAAGTTTAAGGTACTTCAGCGTTGGCTTCACTTTTCAGACCGGGGGTTGCCCACTGGTTACGATTAATACAAATGTTTGATTTTTACAGATTCAAGTCAGTTGTTAAAATGTGTTGTTAAAAGTCTTCTGCATTAGCTTCACTTTACAGACCCTAGAGTAGCACACTGCTACCAACCCACAAACTGTGAAATAAGACAACTCGGTTAGATTTCTGTGGGCTGCGTAGATCAGAAAACATGTGATTTAACAAGCCATTCAGATTTGCCTCCCCTTCCTATGTCACATGCAGGCTCATTAGAATATACCGCCCACAGCTTGAGAACTACCTTTGCAAAGGTGCACCATATTTTATTTGCAAGCCAATCAGAGCAGACTGGGCTTTTTTTGGGAGAGGGGGCTTAAAGAGACAGGCACTTAAAGGGAGCGTTTCAGACAGAGGGTGAATACAGGTATATTCAGTCAGACGGTATGAGAAAATGAATGTGTTTTTTGAACATTAAAACATGTAAAAATGTTCCAGTATTAACCCAAAATATAAGTATGAGCCAGGAAATGAGCATGATATGTCCCCTTCAATGAAGTCCAGTGTCACACTTAACCGTACACATGGATGACAAATAGCGACGCACCATGTCACAGTGACCTCGGGGTTGAATATCACGCATCTCTGTGTCTGATCTTGCAGGCTCCTGCCATCTGGTACAATTATACTTTATCTGATTGATGTTATGTAATGCAACTGAAAAAGGAGACAGCATGGTTTACTGTGTGATGGTACACCGGAGGAGACATCTGAAGTTGTTATTTTATCACTACTTTAGCTGTTAGTGTCACATGTTGTTTCAGTAGTGGGAGGTTAAAAGTTTCCAGATCCCCCGTTCCAGTAGCGTGACCTCACAGCCCACATTTGTTGCAGGGAGCAAAGTGATTGTGGTTGCATCAGTGGTAATGTGACCGTGGCTTAACACACTTCATTTCACTGATTAGCACACCTTCACCCAGAGAAAGAGAAAGAGAAAGAGAGGGGGGGGGGGGGGGTGAGTCAGTGAAATACATGAATTGCTTGGAAGGAAACCCTTTGGGCATTGACTTACTGAGTTGGTTAATAAGGAAACCAATGAGTGATATCCTGCACATTCACAAATTTCAGTGGCATCTACTGTGATTTCTTTCAACTGTGAGCCAACCAGGCTTAAATGCGGTGCAAGAAAAGGAGCGTCAGGGCAGTGGCCAGCAAGTCATGACATGAGAGAGGACTGACAGAGAGACGGATATGCGGATAGGGGGGGATGTTGCTAAGAAAGCAGGTGCCTGAATAGGTATAAAAGAATGAGTGACATGGTGAATTATAATAATATGAGGGCAGAGTGCGGTTGTGTTTTGTTTTGGACCTCTAAATGAGTCTGTGCTGCACTTGGCAGCTGAGAACAGAAACATTATTTTTCTTCTCTTTCAGTCATCCCTCTCTCTTCTCTCGCCTCATGTTGTGTCATTCTTTCTCTCCCTCTCTCCCTCTTATTTACCACAGGTATTCAGGTATTTGCCCCCAGGGTTCTGCTGGTGGTGCTGAGAGGTGCAAGGTGCACTTTTGTCCTCCTGTCAGGGCCTGTGTGGGCCCAGGGGGGCGCCAGCCGAAGGACCGGGACAGTTCTATTGTCCCGACGCATTCCAGTCAATGAAGGATATAGCATGGAGCGAGGGAGGGGTGTTGGGTGTTGGGTAAGGGGGCCAAGACGGGTGGAGATCAGTCTTTGAGTTGGGGATCTAGAGTGTGTGCGTGTGTGTGACTGCAGAGAGCACAGATTGCCTCCCCTCTCCTCCTCCTCCTCCTCCTCCTCCCGTCTTCTCCCGTCCTGTCCTGTCCCTTGAGGAGCCGCGGGGCAGGCGAGTGCACCTGCCTGAAATCCACACCCCAGGGCCAGACGCCTATCTCCCCCATCTCCAAGGTTTTACAGAAACACCGCATGTGCCACACACACTGGGGTCCACTTACACTCTTTTTAAAAGGTAGAGGGACATGAAGTTGTATCGTACTCTACATCGAAGAAATTTGAATTTCAAAATCCATTCAGTCTGGATTAATGCAGATGTGGAGCAGATTGAATGTCCAAACTGTATTTGCTGAGCTGTCAGTTACATTAAAGGGGAACTCCACTGATTTTATACGTGAAAGTCTGTTTAAAGGTCTTGGGAGTATACTGCATTACTGCATATGTTAGAAGTAAAAGTTGCATAAAGCCTTTTGTGGCTCAAGAGGGAGCTGAGTGAAATCTGATAAATGGCCTGAAGACTACAAGTTTGAAAATGAAAAATATCTGGGGGTGTGGAGGTAGAAGAATGCATGGATGAAACAGACAATAAAGACAACAGAGTGGTGCAGGAATGAGTCATAAAACCCGGAAATGAGTTAGCATTTGAGCACTTCTCTGGTCTGGAAGTCAACGGGTTTTTTTTAATGTATTTAGATACGTCAGTAAATATCCCACTCGTGAATTTTGAAGCCCTTACGTGTCTGAAAAAAGGCGGTTGCTTACAAGAGGCTAAATGAGACTACTAAATGTCATCACGCCGTACATTAGTCCGCCTTTACAGCATTGTTGTTTATACTCGTGTTCATGCGACCGTGGTGTAGTTCGTTTATCGCCTAACGTTAGCTTTTTACCTCTGGCGATTTGCATTTACACTTCAAAAATCATAAAATCGGTGTTCATTATCTTGCTGAACAAAACTTGTAAGCATCATAAATGTTTGTTTGCCAAATCTTATTTTCTGCAGTAATCCAAAACCCAATGGAACAATCCCATTGGCTTTTTGTGGAGGGACCCAGGACGATGCTAACTTCCTGGTTGGCCTACCAAAATACGTCATCCCTGAAGCACTCTATTTCAATCCTTATACTTTTAATCTGTCCATCGTGAGTCTGACAGTGTTAAAGGAGTGCTTGGAGTATTCTTAATGTGTTGCTGAAATAAAGAGTTTCAAGGAACAGCCGAGAGCCTTGAAACAAATCAATCTGGACACAAATGCAGCTTGTAGTCTTATACAATCCTTAAACAAAACCTTTCTCAGTTAATCCGCAAAGTCAGCTAACAGTTGACTATATGTTCCCTTTTTCTACAGAACAACAAGCCCCATGATCCACAGGGAGCATGGAGACACTTAAACCACCGTGCATGGACAACGATAATTAATCACATCCATTTCTCTCCGTCAGACACACTTTTTCCATGGTAACCAAATCTCCACAGAGAGCCTTGTATTGCACGTCTACACCTCAATGCCCCCTCATCTCTCACATAATGGTCACACTACTCTGCTACAGAGTTGAGCATATTTTCTTCGGCATTACAAGAATCGAGCAAATCCACATTGCACGAGAGGCTGGTTGGTTTAACGTTGCATGTCAGAACACATGGTCAAGCTGATGTGCATGCTTGTGTGTGTGTGTGTGTGTGTAACTAGACCCTCTTGTGCGAGTAGGGACAGGTGTGTCACCACCTGACCACACCCCCGGGCCACACGGCACCTCCTGTCCCTAACACCTGTCCCCTAGTCTGTGCAAAGACCTGTATACCCCTCCTCTCCCTCGGTCACACACACACACACTGGCTGAGGTTTGTCTGGGAGGAAGGCAGGTTGCTGGGCTGTGACGGAGCGAGGGGGATCAGGTCAGGTGGTCTGGTAGCCAGTTTGTCTTCACAGCTGTCCCCCTGAAACTAGAACTCCATCGAGGTGTCCGCTTCAAACTTCCTGTCTGTCTGTCCTTCAACATGGTGTCATCCCTGCTCACACGGTGACATCGTTGCAAGCTGTTGGACAGCCGCTTCAGACCATTACATCCCCGTGGCAACAGATGGGAACGTATCAAAACACATCTTCTCTCTATGTCCAACAACAACAACAGTTTTATCTTCTTATTTCTGAACTCATTTTTATGGATTGTGATGAGGATTTTACTCACCAATCTCTCTGCTAGTGCTAGTGAGCAAAACAAATGTTAAGATTTCACAAAATATATCTCTGTAACAATGTGATTGTGAATACACTTATTTTATGATTGTGAATTTCTGCTCAAGTTCCACTTGAAAAGATACAGTTATTGAATCAGTGTTAGGGATATTCCACATTAAATTCCTCTCATATTGTCCAAAATCTCCTCCAAATTTCATAACTTTTTTGTTTGAATTATCCCTTAACAGCAATTATTTATTAAGTAGTCACCAGTTAAAAGGGTCAAGATTATCTGAAACACATGGAAACACCAAATATCACATGAAGTTAGGGCTGCATGATTTAAAAAAAAAAATATCTAATTGCGATTATTTTGACTGATATTGCAATTGCGATATGATTTAAAAGGATTATGGTGTGATCTTTTGCGGGGATTTGTATCAAACAAAGATGTTTTCTTAAGTCTGTAGAATATGTGTAGGTCGGGATATCTCTGCAGCACCACAATATTTAATTTAAAATGCTATTTTGACACACATTTCACCTTTAACAAGTATTGTGATTTTAACAAATACAATGCAATTTGAAAATTGCAGTAGGCCATATTGCGATTTTGCTAAAATTTCCAATAATTGTGCAGCCCTACATTATCTTATTTCATTATATATGCTTTGTCATGTTTATATAGTATTTAGGTTGTATTTACTGTATCTATTTTACATTCTGTAACTCCACTACCTTTATCAAAGTTGCAATGACTAATTGTTGTACAATAGTTTTGTTAATAAAGATTTAAAAAAATCACATGTTGTAAACAACCCACAGTTTAACCATACTTTATCAACAGAGAAATTTTACTTCATACATTCTCATTCTTACTTTATGTTCTGAATATCTCCAAAAATCTATAATTCATGAGAAAATGCCAAATTTTGTAAAATTCCTGGGGCTTCCCTTTAATGTTATAGTAAGCCTTATTAAACGTCAAATAATTTATTAAGCGCAAATACTTCTAACATGAACATAGCAACATGGCAGGTGTGACACTTTTGATTTAGTTCCAACAAATGAGGTAATTACGTCTTAACTGAGGGTTTGTTTATAACCTGGGATCATACGACCGACGGTGCTGCTCGTCCTGTTGGACTCCTTCCTAGTGATGTCACTGCGTGCTCACATCTTAACTGAAGTTGTTGAGTGAAATTTTTATCATAACTGGTAAAAAATGATGGCCAGAACTATGACATGAGTTATGGAAAAATGTTTTTTTCTTTTGGTATTTGTGTGTGTGTGTGAGAGAGAGAGAGAGAGAGAGAGAGGGAAAGGGAGGGAGAGGTCAAAGCAGCCTGAAGGCCATTGTAAATTCCTCGCTGGCTCAACCAAAGACATTCTTCTCTGTTGTTTTTCTTTCTAATCTCTATGCTCAGATTACCAGCTAGAGGGCCCGACCAGATGAGAGGAGTACAGGGTGGCATGCATGCACGCACATGTGCCCAAACAAGCACAAACGCACACATACACCGGCTTTACAGACGCGCAACATCTATTGAAAAACACTGCTGTGGATGCTACAGAGCATCCATGGAAGATATCACTTCCACCTGGTATGTCTGAATAGATTGAAAGTGAATTTGGTGTCACACGAATGAATAATAAAAACACACCAACATACTGAAGTCATTACCCGAGAGCTTGTTTTTTTGAAACCCAAAGAAAACAACCCCCTGTGGAGAATACTGAGAGGATTCCCACATGACAGCCACCCAAACACACACACACACACAAAACACAGTATTTGAAGCTAGAATCTTCACTTAAAGCCTTTCCAGATGTGCCCAAATCAGTGTCACTGGACTCAGACCACTCCATTGAGATTCACTGTTAGATTTGATCACACTTGATCGATAAAACAAATAAAGCTGGCGCAGTTAACTTTCTCATTTGCAGAATTATCAAAGTAGTGTTACCATGGTGTAAAATGTGAGCATGCAGAGGTACAGTCAATTTCATACCAAAATATTTCACATTTTAACACATCATTGTAAGTATACAGTTATTTACCCTTCTCCTCACACATCTCATGAAGCATCACTTGTAGTTTTCATGCACAATTTCGCTTTCAAAAACTGAACTAAGCAACAGGAAAGAACTGGTGTGATGGCAGAAAGCACACTTCATAATCAGTCTCTCATCTTATGTCTCTCAATAATCTTAACAAGTTAAGTTTTCTCCTTAAAAATAATGACTTACAGTTCTGTTTTCTGTTTAATTTGTTGCCGTCCTGTGAAAACCAGGGTAAATGCTAAACGGAACCGGTTTATAAAGCGCCTTTCTAGTACTACAAGCACTACACGCCGACATTTACCCCATTCACACACACATTCATACACTGGTAGCAGAGGTTGCCATGCAAGGTGCCAAACTGCTCATCGGGGTGTAAACTAATGCACATTAACACACACATTCATTCATACACTGACGGCACAGCCTTCAGGAGCAATTTGGGGTTCAGTATTTTGCCCAAGGACACTTCGACATGCGGAAAATCATGTATTTCCAAAATATGTGACAATGCAGTTTTCACATAATTCAATGGGAGTTTAAATGGCTTATTTCGCTGAAGAAGTACAAACATTTTCTCAACCCATAAAGGAACATGTGAATCCTTCAAAATTTACAATCGCCAAATTTGGAGATATGTGATTTTCAAGGGACAGTGGCTCTCTTCTGTAGAATAAATTTTCCACTCATGCACCCACACCCACAGATCCCAAACAGCTGGGTAAATCTTGATCCCTGTCATGGTGACAACAAGCAGGGGGGCCGAGGGCTTAGTGTGGGCCCAGTGAGGTGCTCCACCAGGGGGCAGAGACCACCCGTCACCCCTGGAGCCTTCAGTCAGACCAGAATCAAATCTCTGGAGGTCTCTGTTAATGTAACAGGTTGCGTCTCATTTAGTTTTGATCCTTCTGTAACATTTTTTCTTATCTAAATGCAATTACAGGGTGCTCTCACGTATACTCCCACCCCTGCCTTTCTGTCCCTTCCCCCCTCTTTGACCATAGCTGCAGAGCTAAACGACACACAACTAATCAACCCCAAAGTAACACCTCACATCAAGGGAAAGCAGGGACGGACTGAGGGGAGATAAAGTAGTTAATTACCCACAACTCAACTCAGACCCCCACCTTTAGCTTAGGTTTGGCTATAAGCCGAACCAGCATGAGTCCTCACACCTCAACAGGTGTGGGGAGAAGAAAGAGGGAAAGGGAGTGAATGATGAAAAGAAACAAGAAAAAAAAAGAGAGTCTGAGCACCTGTTTTGGACTGCCATGCCTTCCTTTTTGCGGGCCGGGGCTTGCACCGCCCCGCCCAAAACAACACAATCAGGTCTCACTGCGTGTTCAGCTATGTGAAGTACTTCTGGGTCAATTTACAGAGGTGAGACGTAAACAGGAATGGGAAAAAGAGTCAAGACGGACTAGTAATTACGGTCAGTAATTACTGATGGTTAAGGCAGTGAATCAAACTGAGGCCACAGAGGCTCTCATTTCATGCATGAAGTAGAGACGTGTGGACAAACTCAATCACAAACACTGCTGCGGAGGTGGTTCATTGTAGATTCAGTGCTGGTTAGCAACATTTGGCAGCTCTGAAATTGTCGGACAATCAGTAGTTTAAGATTTCAGAGATAACTGAAAGAGGCCAAATCAAGTTCTGATGGTCACTACTCACTCACTCACTCACTTTTGCTAAGTTTGTGGATTTTCTGTCATGGCATGGTGCATTTTTTTGTAAACAGATTAGGACTGCAACTAACTATGATTTTCATTGTCGATTAATCTGTTGATTATTTTCTTGATTAATCGATTAATTGTTTGGTCTATAAAATGTCAGAAAATGGTGTAAAATGTCGATCAGTGTTTCCCAAAGGCCAAGATGACGTCCTCAAATGTCTTGTTTTGTCCACAACACAAATATATTCAATTTACTGTCATAGAGGAGTAAAGAAACCAGAAATATTCACATCTAAGGAGCTGGAATCAGAGAACTTAGACTTTCTTTACTTAAAAAATTACTCAAACCGATTAATTGATTTTCAAATGAGTTAAAATCGATTAATCGTTGCAGCTCTAGATGAATTGAATTATAAATTAAGACTTCGTAACAAGGGCTTGAAGCAAATTCAATAATATTATTTATGGACTGTGAGTGTTTTTGTGAAGATATGAGCATATTATGTTATTTGTTTTGCAAAATTCTGCAATGAATATTTCCAAGCAAATTGTGGCAAAAATGAACAAATTAGTTTTAAAGTTTTTTTTTTTACACATATGAAGAGTTTTGGATGCAATTCTCACATTATTCTCCACAGGCAAGCATACACAGCCTGATCATGCAAGGGACCACAGTATAAAGCATGTCAGGGGTCTGGAGGTGCCTTGCACCACTTCTTGAAGCCCCCACCTCAAATCTAACACAACACACACACACTCACACCTTAACAGCATGCCTACAGAGCTCACTGTGGCTCATTAACCTCCCGGTAGGGGGGATGGGGGTCAGGGGCATCAAAGTGGCAGGATCACTGCAGACTCGCCCAGCAATCCTACCATGGGGGTCTGGAGCCGCAACGTCTCACCCCCTAATGAGAGGCCATGACATGCACACATCCACACACAGTTTGACCCCTCAGGACCAGCTGGAAAAGAGAGTCTGACATGCCTGTCCCAACCCTCCTCCTCCTCCTCCCCCCTCCTCCATTCCTCTCCCAAACTCCACAAATTCCAGCCACAGAGCAGCAGCTCACAGTCACCACCAGCCGGGTCACGTCTCACCTCCCAAATACACCTAAATCCAGAGGGGGAACCTTGGGGGAGGAGAAAAATGATGATGAAAGATGTCCTTAAAGTCAGGAAGCACACTTGTTTTGACTTCCTAAAGTTCTGTCTTTAAATTGCTTGTTCTGTCCAACCAACAATCCAAAATGCCAAAAGTATCAATCAACTATCACATAGGACAAAAAATGGCAGCAAATCCTCACAATTGAGAACCTGAGTATGTTTGGTGCTTTGACTTGAAAGATGTCTTAAACGAGTACTGTAATTGATTCAAAATAGTTGCTGTTTCATTTTCTGTCTGAGTCTAATTTTTTTTTTGGGGGGAAATCGCCATCTTGGTACTTGTCCGTAGACACCTTGGTTTTTGTCCGTCGCCAACTTGGAATTTGGCCCATCGCCATCTTGGTTTTTGGTCATCGCCATTTGTTTTTTTTTAACCAGAAGTGACACGAGAGGGTGGTGTTAAGTAAAACCGACCAAAATGTTACAATTAACTTTCATGAAGTGAAAACACACTGTGAAAGGGTTAAAGTTGTAAGACGAAACACAGACAACTCTCAGACCGGACAACGCCATGGTAGCGACTTATCAATCACAAGATAGCCACGCCCTAAATCATACCCTGCTTTATGGTCTATTTAACTCTAAATGGGACCCTAATTTACTAAATGAACATAATGCTGTATTGAAGAAGACTTGAAACTAGTGATTGAGACCATAAACTCATGTTTACAATGTTTACTGAGGTAATAAATCAAGTGAGAAGTAGGGTCATTTTCTCATAGACTTTTATACAATCAGACTTCTTTTTGCAACCAGAGGAGTCGCCCCCTGCTGGCTGTTAGAAAGAATGCAAGTTTAAGGCACTTCAGCGTTGGCTTCACTTTTCAGACCGGGGGTTGCCCACTGGTTACAATTAATACAAATGTTAGATTTTTACAGATTCAAGTCAGTTGATAAAATGTGTTAAAAGTCTTTTAAGTAGATTATGATTTTAAGTTGTCTCATGAGTTTGGGGCCTCTGATAAAGTCTACGAAGGCAAGCAGGAAGCTGAAATTCCACTGCCTTCTTGTAACTAGACAGGGATTCATTTTAGCATTCATGAGGTATTATTAACGAGAGACAGATAAAAAGAAAACAAAAACATGTCTATCTGTCAATCAACACAACTGATGGGAACACGCTCAGTGGCAGGTGGGAGGGAGTGGGTGTGAGGGCAGGAGAGAGAAAGGAAAGGGAGGGAGGGGGGCTTTCTGCCAGAAAGAGGCAAGTGCAGGGTGAAGGAGGGGTGCAGGGTTGAGGGAAGAGGCACCTTGCAACAGCTGGTCTCAATTATCCGTGGAGGGGCTGCTGAGTGTACAGGAGCATGTGTGTTTGCAAGTGTGTGTATGTGTAAGGTTGAGGCATCGCAGGGGTGGGGGGGGGGGGGGTGGGGGCGGCTGAGACCACTGGCGCCAGGAGGGGAGCAACAGGTCAGGGAGGATGAAGATTATAAAAATACTAGCAGGCAGTTGGCCTTGGTCCTGCCGCCGTACACAGTGTGAGTGTGTGTGGTAGATGTTCCTTGCCTGCCACGATGCCACAGGATGTGGAAGAGTGTGTGTGTGTGTGTGTATGTGTGTGTGCCCACAGTGCATCAGGGCGGTGTGTTTCTGCATACATCCTGTGAGATAACCTTCCTGGTTGAATAACATGGACATGTTTTTTATCAATCAAATGTGCGGAAAAATGAATGTCTCAATACATCCGATTTTTTTTTAAGAATATGAATCTAAAATTTAAATATGCAATATCTTATTTACAGATCACAGATTTTTTATATTTAGTGATAAGTTTTTGATAGTATAATAATGATACGAATGAATCATTTCATTCATCATTTCTGTCACAGATAAGAACAAATGTTTACTTTATTCTTATTTAAAGTACTTTATGTTATGACAAACATTTCCTTTATTCAAAGCAACACATGCAGTTTTTTTAAGGGAAATTAATATTGTATCACAAAAAAATTATCAATTATCTTGAAAAAGTTGAACACATTGCATGACATACAGTAGCTTGGGACACATGAGTGTATGACGCCCTCTGGTGTTTTACAAGTGTTATTACAGGAGGGCACAAGCTGTTTTCAGCCCCTCTCAACCCTCATTCAATTTACATTACTGAATGACTTGAAAATACAATTTATAGTGTTGAAAGTACATGAATCTACTACTTTGTTTCGCAGTTTTAGTTACTGGTTACTTTTCAGATTATGATTTTACAAAAAAAAAAAGTGATTGAAAAATATTTGTTATAAATTGCAAAATCAAAGTTAAACGTTGAACCACCTTGACCAACGACAACAGTAAAATGCTACTTATGTATGAATGAATCACTAATAATATAATGTGTGATGATACACTTATGTGGGCCATTTTCTGCACAATGAGTACTTAAAGTATATTATTCTAATACTGCTGTACTTTTAGTAGTAACATTTTTAATGCTGGAGTTACCGTGTGTTACTGCTACTTTTACTTCAGTAAAGGCTCTGTATATGTCTTCCACCACTGGTCATTTGTAAACATATCAAGATCTTGATGCCCCATCTCTTGAGGTCAAACTTTCAAGGACAGATTCTGAGATGTCTGATATCCGGTTAAATATATAGCCTACAGTATATATTTTCTGTTTTTTAACTTAAACTCCTTAAACCTTATACTACAATCAAGAATCTCCTCTCTCTGTCCCCAGAGTGAAAAAGAGGTCAGCAGGCCAAAGGGCCTTTTCCTGTCATACACCATTCCTCTTGAATAACCTCCCTATGGACATCAGACAGTCTGATGCTGTTGAGACCTTTAAATCTACAAATCAACACAAAAACAGCCACATGGACACTCAAGTCTGTAAACCACAAATGAGGTGTTGGAATTTATGAATGACTTATACTTATGACCTAATTTGTTGAATACGAAATTAATATTAATATTCGATTCGAGGACGATTTTTGTGTAAAATTATTGATTTCTTTAGTAAGTAGCCGTGTAATAAGTGTGATAATGTACAGTGGGTCATTGTTGTAAAATAACTTCAGGGCAATGCAGGACCCCTCTGCTTCGTCCTGCATCGCCCTGTCTGGGTTTATTTCACAACAATGACCGGATCGCTGTACATTATCCCACTTATTACACAGCTACTTACTTAAGAAATGGCTCTTCTGAAGCTGATGGTAGGGGCATCTGGAAGAGCTTCTATAAGACTATATTTTTTCAGACGTTTACAGACTTCAGTGTCCATGCGGCTGTTTTTATGTTGGGATAACAAAGCGTAAAGTGAAGGCAAGACTGACCGTACATAAACATGCTATAAGGACTGGAAACCCCCATTACCCCATGGCCCTACATTACAAAGACGCTGACCGCGGTAGTTGCAATTCCTTAAAGGGGAACACCACCTAAATTACGAATTCCAAAATGTTATTTCCATGGCCTAAGTTCAATCAATATGTGTGAACATGAGCTGCTCTCTCTCAAAGCCAGAAACCAGAGAAGTAAGTCTCAAACTTGTGATGTCATAGGGTATAAAGTGTGGAGCTGCTCCATAGACAATGAGTGGGAGACTGATTTTGTGGACCCACAGGATGTTTGTTTTCTTTTTTATACCCAAATGAGCTTTATTCTATTGTAGTGTTGTCAGTTGTGAAACAGAAAATGTTCCCATATACTCAGAACATTCCCCTGGGTGCTCTCAGTGTCATCTAGAACATCATTCACAATTCATTGTCTATGGAGCAGTTCCACACTGTCTACCCCATGACATCACAAATTTGAGTTTTAGCACCCTAGTTTTGGATTTGGGAGAGAGTTGTTCACATTTACTTATATTGTTAGACTGTCTTAGACGATAGGAGTAATACGTATGAATTTTGAAAATGGTCGTAGTTCCCCTTTAAAGATATCAGGCATAGACCATATAGAAAACTCAATGAGGGGTGGAGACAGACTAAAAACGCTCTTACAAAGAAAATCATTTTGGATGTATACATTGAAAGTTATGCAATATCCTGGTTTAAATGGGGAACTTGACCTCTCTCCTTTTCCTTTTCCTGTCTCTTCTGGCTTTTTAGGCATCTGGGTCCTTTGAAAGAACGTCATGTGCCGTCTGGAGTGAAATGTAAAGCTAAACACGAAGAGGATTTAAGATTTTTTGTATATATTTTTCTATATGTTTATTGTTGTTCTGACCTGACATTGTGTGACATTTTTGATGTGTGGTTCCCTCTGCTGGACATATTCGGTCATGTGACTGCTTGTTTACATCAATCATGTGACTTACTTGCCAACATGTATAAAAACAGCCCATTTTGTACTAGCCCTGATGAAGGCATTAATGGCTGAAACGCGTAGGCATGTTTTTACTGCTACTGTGATAAAATAGCCATGAGTTACTGTTTTGTACATTAGAATAAAAGCTACCATGCTGTCAGAGTTGTTTGGTTTTCATAATTATTAAAGATAAATAAATAATAAGACATACTTCTGAAATTGCATCATTTGACCAGGTGAATAGAAAGCAGTGCCTTTTCCCTGAAATTAACCTATATCAGTGATTTAAGTGCATAAAACACCATCAGGCATTGCACTGACTTCTTGTGCCTTTATGGCATATTACACCTTCAAACCATCGCACTCCATCAAACAGCGGTTGCATGCATAAATCACTGACTAATATTGATCCAATATAAAACAATCTGATACTCCCATCATCATTCTCTTGTCTTCATATCCAGATTACTGCAATTCTTTATACATTTACCTCAGCTCCCTGGCTGAAGTTAGTGCCAGGCTGCCAATGGTGTTTAGAATTAAATATAAACTCAGTGGTACAACAGGCACTGCATGACGAAACTCCTGAAGACACTTGTGAATTGTCTCATAGAACAACTTGGTGTCTCTCAGGTCTGATAACAAACACCTACTGGACGTCCTCATAGCTCGAACTAAAATAAAAAAAACGCTGCCTGTCCGTTAAAAGATGGTGGTGTTTATCCTGTTCATACTGGCCATTAAAAGATCTTGTGCTCTTTCGATGCAAGTGATAGGGCACAAAATCCACTGTCCTCTCTCTCTGTGCAAGAATATATTCTGAAGTTTATATACACATTTTTGCACAATACGAGGACTGTGGATTTTGTCCCCAATCACTTACAATAACAGCCCTTTGGCAAGGGATCTTTTTTTTTTACCTTATTTTTTTTTTTTAAAGATTCATATACTGTATATTCCTTCACTTGTTGGACTGACGTATTTGTTCTATTAAATTATACTGTGTAAAACTATTTTTTTGTATTCTAGTGTACCTGTTAATATCTTGCCTGTTCAATTGTGCTTTTTTGTGAAGCTATAGGATTTTAAAAAGCTAACAAACAACACCCTCTGGTGTTCAACAATAAGTTTACATTACATGAGGACACAACTGAGAGAAAAAGTTTTATTTTCAAACTTTTTTCAACCCTTTTCAATAGGAATATACTATTTGCAGGATATTCTCAAACCCCTCTGTTAAGTTTCCCTTTACATTCTTTCAACAATATTATCATTTCGTACACAATCAGCAAAATAAAACAACCAGCTACTGTATGAGGCAAGTTGGATGAGATCACATTTTGTTAAGAGGGAAACATTTTAAATGGTAAGAACATAAATAAAGAACTACATAACACAATCAACCAGGAAAACACCTCAACGAATGCCCACTTTAAATGTCCGAAACTGTTTGTTCACAGAAACTTTTAACTGCAGATTTCTATACTTATATTTTAAAAGCTTGAAAGTTATGACAAAAAACCCAAAGCTGAATAAAAGAATAGCCCTGAAACACATCAGCTGTGTATATAAATACACTGCGCACAAGCATTCTAACTGACCATAATACAAATTAGGCTTGGGCGGTATTACGGTACACCAGGGTATTTAGAAATCGAGACTGTATGATTTTCAATACCTTCATAAATACAGATGCTCCGCTTTCTATGACGCTGTATTGATGTGATGTATTGTAGTGTAAAAGCAGTTTACAACATGATTTTATTTAACATAAGCGAGTGTGCGGTCGAGAGAGAGAGAAAGAGAGAATGAAGTTATCAGTAATGTTACAGCTGTGAACGTAGCAGTGTAGTGTGTGTGTACGGTTTAGGCAATTTGTCGGTGAATAAATGCTACAACTCCCATGGCTTGCTTGCCACCTGCTGCTGATTAAAGTGGAGGGGGTCAGCCCTGAAGTTGGCCACAAATTCGGCTCAGGTGGGCTGGCATATAAGGTGGACCAGCTATTCTCACTTTAGTGACAAGCCGCTCCTCCAAGTTTTGACTATGCACTCCCCTCCCCGGGCCGTCATATACCGTATACCCCGATGAAATGTCAGATACCGCAAGCCTAATACAAATACATGATAGTAGGCTTCTAAATAGCACACGGCAGAAAACAATAAATCAACATAAAAATGTGACACTTGCAGGTTCGAATGTAAAAATGAGTGTAAAATAAAAACCTGATTAAAAATGATTAAACTAAAACAAAGATATGTATAATATTGAAGTCAGATCTGTGTAAAAACCCTGAGTACACAAACGGAAACACAATGGTCCTTATTTTCAGTTGATTATACACTAAAGAATACATTATTATTATTATTATTATTATATTCCATTTCTGCCAATAGATCCCCCTACTTGTTACACACTGGTCCTTTAAACTACTTATTTTTGGTGCAAAAACTAAATAATGAAAAAAATTCATTTTTGTAATCTTTGCTGTGCTCACCAACACACTCACCACATAGAAAAATATAATTTTCAGTCAACACTGACTCATCTACCAAATGTGTAACAGAGGGGTATTTGCTCTCTTCCTCTTACTTAGCGGAATGAAAGCTACATTTTGGCTCTCTTTTGTCCATTTACTCTAGCAGCGTTTACTTCCCTGGAGCTGCCCCCTTCACCATTCTCACCCTCATTGTTGTTCGACCAGCTGGCTTTCAGAGGAGTCAGCTCAGGTGCTATAATGTCTCCATCCTGTGTGTGAATAAAAATTAAGTAAGTAATCATTACTGACGCAGGGCACTATATTGCATTTACACCTAATCCATACTCAGCAAGCGACCATGGGGCTCTGTGACATAATTCTTCCTTCCCAGCTCAATAATGTATGTGGACTGGAGGGGGAATCTAACCGTTAAATGCTAAATTCATTTGGACACTGATTTACGGTGTCCTGAGATGATTCTGAGATGGGAATGTAAAATTTGAAGTATTTCCATCTAACCTCCAATTTACATAGCACGCGGAAGCGCCGCAATTAAACAGACAGACAGATAGCTCTATAGTAACCAGCAGAGGAGCAGAATTGCTTGTTGACCAGCGTGGAGAAATGTGCTTCTGGTGTGATCAGCCAGGCTTCCAGATGTGAACCCACCGTATGCCTGCCATTTGCTTCCTTCAACTCACACAGCTTTATTAAGATATTTTAGGGTCCCCGTTTGTTGTTTTGTACAAAATGCAGACAAATTGCAGCATTTGCCTAGTGACTAGAGTCCTAGTTTGTTTGTGTTGGATATTACCTGAGGCTTTGTGAAGTTCCCGTCCATGCACCACTGGACAAAGTGCTTCTTGGCTGCCTCCAGACTCCTGTCATCCGTCTTCTTGCAGTAGACCCTGATCAGCTGCTCAGCAAACTGCTCTGGGAGGAGTTTAGACACCTGGCAGGAATGACAGCAGCACAGAGTTTATTTTGAGGCAGAGGCAGTGACAAAAAACGTCTACACATTAGGAAGAAAATGCCCATAAAGAAAAACATGCAAATACAGATTAAGACAGATTCTGACCTGGTTCTTGCGAATCTGGATGGCTTTGGTTGGGTCATCCTTGCAATAGAAACGCACATTGTTGATGGGGTTCTTTTCCTTCATCCCATAGTCCATAAAGATGACCTAAAAGAGAAGGGGGAGTTTTTAGATCATCAAGTGCAGTAAGCCACAAAGGGTAAGGCATTAGCTTTCAATGGAAATAAAATTCATAATAAAAGTATACAAATCTAAAATAAAATCTTATAGCTATGAGCAAATTGACTGTATTAGATTTAGAAAAGAGCTGTCAAAGTTAACTTGATAATAACTCGTTAACGCAAATTCATTTTAACGCCACTAACTTCTTTAACGCAGTAACGCAATCGATATTTCAGAGGTTGTAGCGGCTCAGTTTTAAAGCTAGAGTGAAGATACTGGTATCATATTAAACTAGAAAAAACCTAAGGAATCCATTGGTACCAACCATGGCATACTAGATTGTCGTGAAGAACGCTAAATAACGCTCCAAACTTGCGCTTAAGTTTGGTGAGGAAAAACTGTCAAGGCCATTTTCAAAGGGATCCCATGACCTCTGACCTCAAGATATGTGAATGAAAATGGGTTCTATGGGTACCAACGAGTCTCCCCTTTACAGACATGCCCACTTTATGATAATCACATAAAGCAAGCATATTTGCCCACTCCCATGTTGATAAGAGTATTGATTACTTAACAAATCTCCCTTTAAGGTAAATCTTGAACAGAAAAAAAAATGGGTGGACAATCATGCGATTAATCACGATAAAATATTTCAATTGACTGATCGCCCTAATTCCGAGTAATTAAATTTGAAACTCACACTAACTACAAAGTCCTCTGGCTGCAGACTGACATCCTGGGAGCCGCTCTGAGGGATGGATCGAGCCAGATCTGCTTCCCAGCTGTGAATCGTCTCCTTATAGAAGAGAAAGAGCAAGAAGTGGAGGAGTCAACAGATGTTACTTATTCAGCCATACAAAGACACAAACACACACACCTGGGTGACGCTCAGGGGTTCATCTGCCTGGGTTTGACCCAGATACTTATAGAGGCGTCGACAGATGATGTTGCGTAGAATCTGCCTCGACTCCTCCAGCTCCGGGGAGGAGGAGTTGAGTATTTGTTCAAATACATGATCTACAGGACACACAGAAAAATAGAAAGGGTCAGGTCAGATGAAGCAAACCAGGGACACCAAAGTCACTAAATAATTCATTGAATTTCTTATCCTGCCCACTCCTCCCTGTGTCTTAATGTTGAAACAGACCTGTCAGCTTAGTGTAGGCCTCCATCTCATCTATGGCTGTGGAGAGAGTGAACATCTTCCCTCCTGAGCCTTCAATCTGGATGTGCCTGTCTGCTTTTAAAAAGGCCTCTGTGATCCTGGATAATCATACGCAACAGTCACACATGCGTGAATGCAGGCGAGTGACCATCGCCTGCTGAGGCGATAATAACCTGAAAATTCACCAAAGCTGAACTCCATGCGAATCCGCAGATGCAAATTAGCTTCGCAACCGGAATCAAATGTTTTTTCTGCCCCTTGGCTCGCATAGAATGGAAGTGAACGGGTGGCGAATGTTTGCACATATGTGACCATGTCTCAACATACAGGAGAGTAAATAGTGAAGCACAGGCAACAAGCTACCTCAGAGCGTTTAACTACTCACATAGTCGCTATGACGCTGCACACTTTGTGCTGGTAGGCTCTTCTGTGGAGGCAGTTCCTCGTGTGGAACATGTCATACAGATTGCCCACCTCCTGTTAAAAGAATTATGTGCATTTTGGTCACAACGGATCATCTAAATGGATTGCTGTTTTAAAAGCTGATCAAAAAGCAGACGTAACAAAGTCGGCACCTTGTCTCTAGTGCAGATGTGCTTCTGCCCGTCCACCTCACACACCCTGGCAAACTTTAGGAAGCGGTGATAGTCAAAGTTGTTGTGGATGCCCAGGTGGTAGCAGTCCCTGAGAAGAAAAAGAGGAACAATGTGAATACTCAATGTATGATTTGGGGAATTATTATTAAACAAACTAACAGATCGACAAGTCCCACCTGGCGAAGTAGTCCCACTTGTCCACATCAATGCCATTTCTTTTGTTGGCCACGATTTCATAGAGGAAGGACTTCTCTTCTGGACGCCCTTTATATGGCCACTTCAGAGATGACGGACAATAGAGACATCAGATTCAGCTTAATTGTCCAAGTACGTGTAAGCATACAAGGAATCTGATCTGGTTGTGGTGTCTCTCACTGTTTTTACACAGTGCTAAGAACAAATGTACAGGAAGATACACAACAAGGACAACAAAGCTAAAAGATAAGCAAACAGAAACACATAACTATTGTTTACAAGTGAGTATGTGTGAAAATAGATACATACACTTACTTATTACTAGTGTAATAAGGTACTTTATATACAAATCAGACATTGGCTATTGTAGTAGTGATGCTATTGACTGAGAGCTGACAGCTACCTCGTGGCCTTGAGCGGCATGAGTGTCCTGTGGTCCAGCAATCTGTTCCTTGATAAAGTCCAGGTCGTCAGGCAGCACCAGGCCGTGCTGCTCCATCAGCGGCTTCAGGCCATCGTCATTGACCAGGTAGTCAAACATGTCCAGAGAGGCTTTCTCATGCTGCAATGTAAACAGACTCCTATTAGCACAATGACTCATTACTCAATCGCAATTAGCTTATCTCTGCTCAAACAAGACAGGATACATATGTGAATATTTGTCTTTGTCACCGACGGCAGGTCTGTGGTCATAAATTACTTAACGACCGTGTGCCTTGTAGTTCTTAACAGTGTTTCTTCTGAACAGTGCAATCACTATCTTAGCCCTCAACTCTCATGCTCTTAAGTCAAATGACATTAATTAGAACTGCCTATAAAAAGCCTCTGTAAAACAACATGCTGTTTATTGCTCTAACTTCACACCATCTGGTAGAGCAGGAAAGAACATTAGAACTTTAAATCAATTAACTAATTTAGGAAGATAAGGAAGAATGAAAGGAGGGCAAACTGTGTCCTTATACTTAGTACCAAGGAAAATAGGTTGGGAACCACTGATCTATTGGGCTCCCAGATGGTTTTAATGGAAAGAAAGTCTTCATGTTGCAGTGGACTACATTATACTGTATAGTAGATGATGGGTGACTAAGAGAGACCTCAAGGCCTTTTCCAGTTACTTTTCAAAAATAGCCCTTTTTCAGACGGTAATTATTATCTGTCCGTCTGATTTTTCCGGTTGTTCCCCATTTTTTTCATACTTACAGTATGTCCATCGTTTCGAAGATATCTTTCTTGCTTGCCTTTACAACTAATAACTCGGAGGAAAGACACCAATGCTAATAGAAGAACGAATCCATAAAAGTATTCTTATGGTGGCTCACTGTTTTGTTTGACGCTCACTGCATATCGCAGAGGACAAGAGAAATATAAATCACATTATTTCTTACCTTCCACTTAATTTCTGGACGTGCTTTGGGGATGAACATCACGTCAAACGTGTGGGAATATGGCCCGTGTCCTGGAAAGGGGGGGGGGGGTAAATTACAAAGTTATTCATTTTGTTGTGTTTGAACTTTGCAGTAAGCCACTTGTGTTCTATTCCTATCTGAGAAATAGAAGATAATAAACATAGTTTCACTTCCATTCTCACTCATGTCCACACCCAGTGACTAAGAGGTCGAAACCTGAAACTTGTGAGGACCTGCGTACCACTCACCCAGGTCATGGCAGAGCCCAGCGATCTGCACACAAAGGATGTCTCTGCGAGAGATGAGGAGCTCTGGCTGCCTCTCGTTCAGAGCTTGTACAAGTCGCCCTGCCAAGTAACCCACCCTGTACCAGCACACAACAAAACAACTCAGATATACAATGAAAGTTCAACAAAACATGACAAATAGATAACATACATGCAGTATATAAAGCGGTTGTGGGATGAGGACATACCCAATGCAGTGTTCAAAGCGGTTGTGGGATGCTCCAGGAAAAACCAAGTAGGCCCCTCCGAGCTGCTTCAGGTTTCGTAACCTCTGGAACTGAGGAGTGTCGATGATTTTGACCAGAAGTGGGTGCAGCTCCACGTGCCCGTGGATGGGATCATTAAACACCTGACAGAAGACAGGACAACAAACAGCTAAGAGACTTACTTCACCATTCATAATCAAAACATATAGCCAGTCTACGTGTTTAGCGTTGGGTGGCAGGGTGGTTTGCACTTTGAAGCCATATTTCAAGTAAGACACCACGATAGAAACATATACATAGAATAGTAAACTTTACAAACAAAAGTTACAAAAAGTATTTACAGTAAAAAAACAAAATGCAGAATAAGACATGATGGGCTTAAAACAAGGCCTTTAGAAATGACTAGGTAAAAAATAGGAGGGCATTTTACAAGTGTGATTTGAATAGCGATTTAAAAGAGGAGGAACAGGTTTTCCGAGGCAGGTAAACTAAACTGGACAGAAACACAAAGAAACACTAGGAACTGGTCTGTCTTCATTTCAGACCACAGTTTTCCCCTTAACTGTTTTTCAGCCTGTAACCTGTATTTGTCTTTCCTTGAGGTGTGAGCAGAGAACAAACAGCTCAGAGAATGAAAAGAAAAAGTGTTTCGTGCACTAACTCTTTTATATTTTCACACTTCCTTGCGGTTTATCCTACAAGTGCCTCTTCTTTATTCTAATATGTCTTTCTTATCCCTTCAGCCTTGAAAGTGAAGCATTGTGATACAGCTGTTACCTTATTTGGCTCTGCTTCTATCTGCCACAGCTTCCTGAGGCTGTGTAGGATCTGCAGACGGTCACCAAGGCACCTGGACGTCAAAGGATCAAAAGGAGTGGAAGAGACAGAAGAGTGAGGTGTGAAACATTAAAGCAAACCAGTTAAGATTGTCATGGGGTCTTGTCCTTCTTTGACACTATTGTTCGCAGCTTTTGGTCACATTTATTCCTACCCACCTTGCTCTAGCCCTCTGAGACCCGCAACTTTACTGTAGCAGGTTCAGTTTTAGAGCTAGAGTGAAGATACAGATATCATATGAAACTAGAAATCCTGAGGAATCTATTTCCAAACCATGTCATAGCTTGTGGCCAAGAAGGTTAAATAACGCTCCAAAGTTGGGCTAAATTTTGGCAAGGAAAAACTGGTATGGCCATTTTCAAAGGGGTCCCTTGACCTCTGACCTCAAGATACAGTATGTGAATGGGTTCTATAGGCATGCAGTATAAATGTGATGCATGGGAATGGCCATCATATACTTCAATCATAATGTTCTAAGCTTTTATACAGTTTTGCAATTTATTTTAAAAAATTCATTTATTCATTCATGTTTATTTCTGATTTATGACTAGAACTTGACACACAGTTCTTAGCTGCATCTCAAATTAATCTTCAGGTTCCCAGCTTTCAGATGGTGTACACCACTTCTGTGACATCTACTCTTGACCTACTGTCTCCCCATAAAGACCCCCTGTACCCCCCTAAAAAAAGAGAAAAACGGGTTTATTGTGGGTCTCAGAGGGCTGAACAATAATCACATATCCCACAACACGGTATAACACACTTACTGTATGCCAATCTTCTCCAGATCATCATCCTTGAGGTACCGCAGCCCGACACCTGTGATCTGTTGTGCTGGATAACAGAGATCAAAACATGGTTGATGTTGACTTATGTCACAAGTTAACACACAAATTAGTCAAAACTAACCGATATAAATTCTCTTTCATACCATCGGCCATTTCACTGCTCAACTCTGTAAAGTACAGGTAGTATCAGCACATCCACCCATGCCTGCTCTGTTCTGTTCTTTTCATTATCATTATCTTATATGGTAATTATTGTAACTCTTTTAACATTTTTTACTTCAAGGTTTCACCTTATTTTAGTGCTCTAGTATGTGGGGATGTACAGTATGTGTTTATTGTCTTATTGTGATGAGATGTTGTTGTTGTTTTTGTCGTTGTTGTTGCTGGTACTTCTGCAAAAGCAATTGCCCCACGGGGACAAAAAAAGGTCTTGAGCTTGAACTTGAACTTGAACAAATAGAGACAGAAGGTTAGCAGTAATAACAAGCAGCTCTCAACTCACTTAGCTAGCTAGTTTATGTATAATGACCAACAATGAGGTGAATGACGGTCTATTTAAGGTATCAAACCAGAAAACAAACCTCTAAATGAATCTTCCCATTCTCGGAGACCTTCTGTTCGCAAGTACCGACACGTGTCCTCTACTCCCCACCGCGCGTAGTCCGAGTCCATTGACACTCTCTTCTCCGGCGTTTTGAAGCTGTCATTAGGGGTCGAAACTGCCTCCAAAGGTTGTATTCGGTTCTCCATGTTGGTCTCACAAACAGGCGGTAATATGGGTTTTAGTCAGAAGAGTAGAGACCCGCTAAATTGCCCAACGTGGACTGTAACAGTTGGTCGGACGTCGCGAACGACCCGAAACTTTTGAACTCTTTGGTACAAACGAAGGGAACCGAGTCGTAGTTAGTTAGCGGGGTTTTTTTAGGTTGTTTTTAACCGTTGTGTCCAAATGTCACTGTCGCCAGGCAACGGCTCTATATCCACGGCGCCGGCTTCACACATGAGGCAGAACTGGAGCTGCGCGAAGAGTAGTCGGTGTACAAACAGACAGATAGACAAACAGGTGTCACCTTGTTTCATATTTACAATGCATATTATTGACATTAGGAATGGCATTATGAGTCATTTAGTGCTGCTAAACCTATAGTCCAGGCATGCAATAAGAAATGATGTTGGTGGGATGTCTAAGTGGAGGATGTACAGTACATCCCCCACTTAGGCATCCCACCAACATAATTTCTTAAAGGAAAACAAGTAAACTTGTTGAATACCAAAGGGCCTGGGGGTACAGTACATCATGTACTGTACCCCCAGGCCCTTTGGTAATCAACAAGGATACTTGTTCTCCAAGTATACTTGTTGAATACTAAAGGGCCTGGGGGAAAATCGATAATGTTTTTGAGAAACAACACAGATCCCGATATTTGATTTTTTTTTTCTTACACCCATACTATACACCAGGACACAACTGAGAGAAAGAGTTTTATTTTCAAACAGCTTTCAACCCCTTTCAATAGGAAAACTATTTACAGGATATTCTCAAACCCCTTTGAAAGTTACCCTTTGTATTCTTTCAAAAATATGATTATTTCGTACACAATCAGTAAAATAAAACAGCCAGCTATGAGGCAAGTTGGATGACATTTTGTTAAGAGGAAAACATTTTGAAGTGGTATCCAAATTTTCATTTAAAATGTTGCACAGATCTATAAGTTGAAAAAAACAAACAGTGAGCAAGCTGAGCTACGTACTGTAAGAACAATAAATAAAGCACTACCCAACACACTCAACCAGGAAAACACCTCTGAAAAATATTCAAGGTAAAGTAACAACAAATGCTCACTTTAAATATCAAAAACAGTTTGTTCTGTTACGAAAAAAAACCCAAAGCATATCTGAAAGCTGAATAAAAGAAATGCCCTGAAACACATCAGCTGTGTATATAATATACTTTGCACATGTTCAGAGCAAAACATTCTAGCTGACCATGATTTATTGTTCATAATACAAATACATGATAGTAGCCCATTAGAAAGCACATGGCAGAAAACAATAAATCAACTTTAAAATGTGACACTTGCGGCTTCAAATGGAAAAAAGGAGTCTAAAATAAAAACCTGATTAAAAATGATCAAACTAAAACAAAGATATGTATAATATTGAAGTCAGATCTGTGTAAAAACCCTGAGTACAGGCCCTGAATATGCCACAGTGAATCTTTTTTTTTCTCAAACCATTTCTTTTTGGTGCAAAAAAATATTGTAATCTTTGCTTTGCACACCAACACACTCACCACATAGAAAAATATAATTTTCACTCAACACTGACTCATCTACCAAATGTGTAACAGAGGGGCATTTGCTCTCTTCCTCTTACCTAGAATGGAAGCCGAGTTTTGGCTCTCTTTGGTCCATTTACTCTAGCAGCGTTTACTTCCCTGGAGCCGCCACCTTCACCATTCTCACCCTCATTGTTGTTCGCCCAGCTGGCTTTCATAGGAGTCAGCTCAGGTGCTATAATGTCTCCATCCTGTGTGTGAATACAAATCAACAGACAGAGTTAACAAGAACAGTGTAGAGTGCAAACAACAAAAAACAAGTCATCATTTCTAATGCCGGGCACTATACTGCAAAACTCAAAACGTCCGCCGATTATTGGAGCCACCTGAGGCAACAGGTACTCATACTTTCCGATTAACCCTTTCATGCATGGTGTCCACTATAGACATATATTAGTCGGTGTGTCATGTATGACAATTTTCCAAAAGTGTCATTATCAGTGTATTTAATCATTACATTAATGCATGGTGACGCACCACTGGCTATCTCATTTCACACATCTTTCTGCATCCACATGCGTCTTGAGTGAGTACTTGTGATCGGGTCGCACTTCCCCGCCCTATACGCTTTTTAACACGTAGTAAACACATGGCAAATACAGCAGACGTTGTGATGAAATATTACAGGATTGTCAGTAGTAATATCCTACATATTCGGGAATTTGGGTACATTTTATTAACATAAAAATATAAAGGTTGCAGACAGGCCTGCCTGTCTATTCACACGAGGAGCGCAATGATCCCGTGGGTCCGAGCGGGACGTCAGTTGTGTGTGGCCCAGGACACGTTTGCGTACACACTGCTAAAAGAATGTGGCCATATGCGGCCCAGATTACCTCCGAATGTGGCCTGAGCCGTCGGATCTCAATGCGTCCTCAATGTGTCTTGAGTGCATTCACCCCTGTACTTGGAGCTGTCCACTTGTGATCGGATCACTCAAGACGCATGTTAATACCAGGTCTGAACAGGGCCAAAGACCCTCCTCCAACACGACGGTCTCTTTGACAGAAACTCTCAGCAATCCAAGCAGTTCTTGGAGAGCATCAGGCAATATAATGGAGTACTGACTGCTGTATAATGTCTCTGGCAAGATAGGGAAGTTCATGGACCTATCTGTACATATCTACTGTCAACAAGCCCTACAGTTTTGTATGTTGAGTTTTCCTTTACGTGTACGTGACAAATATTTTCTATGACCTTAATACACAATATTATTACTGCATTATAAGTAAAGAGTTGTGTGCGTATGTGCTTTTTTGGAAATGTGCCATGCGCCTTTCATCACATCGCTACCAAATTCACCATTAATACTGTTTGGAGGTCTGCCCTTTGCACAGGATAATTTAAGGGGTGGGGCCAGAGAGTCAAGAGCGATCAGGGGAGGCTGAAAACCATGTCGAGCGCTGGGGTACAGGGGCAAAAGTCTCAGGGGTCAGGGGAGGGTCAAGGAAAAATGTTGCAGCGCCAAAGGGCGCTTCGTTCTAGTTTTTTAAATCTGCGTATGACCACCAACTGTTACTGCCCCCTCTACAGTCTGTAGAAATGTGTGTCATATCACCAATGTGCTCTTGGCCAACATGTGAATCTTTGAGTGCATCTGCTAGGACACAAGATACAAACAATACAGGGACATGCTCATTGCATTGCTCAACAGCGCTACTCGTGCTCTACATTTACTATTCCATTTGTTTGTCCATTGTAAAAAATCCAGTTTGGGGTAGAGGCAACGTTCCTTTCCTGCCCAACAACCAACATTGTCACTGCAGATAAATATTACCTGAGGCTTTGTGAAGTCATTGTCCATGCACCACTGGACAAAGTGCTTCTTGGCTGCCTCCAGACTCCTGTCATCCGTCTTCTTGCAGTAGACCCTGATCAGCTGCTCAGCAAACTGCTCTGGGAGGAGTTTAGACACCTGGCAGGAATGACAGCAGCACAGAGTTTATTTTGAGGCAGAGGCAGTGACAAACAACGTCTACACATTAGGAAGAAAATGCCCATAAAGAAAAACATGCAAATACAGAATAAGATTTGAATTCTGTGGTCTTTTCTTTGGTTCTGACCTGGTCCTTGCGAATCTGGATGGCTTTGGTTGGGTCATCCTTGCAATAGAAACGCACATTGTTGATGGGGTTCTTTGCCTTCATCCCATAGTCCAATGAAATGATCTAGCGGAGAAAGGGGAGTTTTTAGATCATCAAGTGCAGTCATCGGTTAAGGCATTAGCCTACAATGGAGCTAAAATTCATAATAAAAGTATACAAATCTAAAATAAAATCTTATGATGAGCATATTGACTATTTGATTTAGAGTAATTAAATTAGAAACTCACACTAACTACAAAGTCCTCTGGCTGCAGACTGACATCCTGGGTGCCGCTCTGAGGGATGGATCCAGCCAGAGCTGCTTCCCAGCTGTGAATCGTCTCCTTATAGAGGAGAAAGAGCAAGAAGTGGAGGAGTCAACAGATGTTACTTATTCAATCTTACATGAGATTTGACCCTTAGAGAGATATTTAGAATGATATATGCAATATATTCAACCACAAGATGAGCAAGTCCTTAGCTCCAATCTAATCTTTGCAATCTCCAGTATGTTTGTAGACAAACATGTTTCATTTCATTTATTAGGAAGCTCATTAGCTCCATTAAAACATACACAATTGGTCTGCAATGATTAGTCAATATAACGGTCGACAGAAAATTAGGGCTGACCCGAATGCTTCGAAGCTTCGACCGTTGCCATGATAATCGACCGAACATTTGCTGGTTCCATCTTTTCAAAAGTGCCGATGTAAGTCTTCTCTCTGGTTTTATATCATAGTGGCTTGAATATCATTGAAATTTGATCGGACAAAACAAGCAATTTGAAGACATCACCTCGGGCTCTGGGAAAGTGCATTTTTCACCATATACTGACATTGTTTTAGACTTGATAATGAACTGATTAATGAAAAGATAGATCATACATATGATCAATTAATCGGTAATATAAATTACTGTTAGCTGCAGCCCTACATGAGAGCTCGAAGTACATTGCAAGACCAGCTAACAATCACACACTGAAAACAAACTGCACAAAACAACAACTAGCTCCTTAAGAAAACATTTTCAACTGATCAACTAATACAATACGAGGTATTTATACATAAATAAGAGTACTCAAAGATGGCTGTAAATACACTCAGCTCAGCCATTCTTATGGAACAATTCAAATGGGACGACTATAGTCGCAACTTCACTAATTCTTTGCCGAGGATGTATGTTATGAAAAGCAGATGATTATTCCAATACAGCCATACAAAGACAAAGACACAAACACAAACACACCTGGTTGACAGTCAGGGATTCAACTGCCTGGGTTTGGCCCAGACACTTATAGAGGCGTCGACAGGTGATGTTGCGTAGAATCTGCCTTGACTCCGCCAGCTCCGGGGAGGAGGAGTTGAGTATTTGTTCAAACACATGATCTGCAGGACACACAGAAAGATAGTTAGGGTCAGGTCAAATGAAGCGAACACACCACATTAAATGGAAAGCGTATGTCAATCGGTATCTGGGAATAGTTCTCTCTCTTGCAATGATTGTATAGGGTTTCCCCTCAGAAACTAATGAAGTGGTAGCACCCAATTTTAAACGCCTTAAAACGGTAAAAATGGACGTGTTAACACGTACAAGCTTTTTAAGATGTTACAAATGCACGTGTTAACTGGGTATTTACTGTTGTTTTAAGAAGTACTAATTTGACATATTAATGCGGATGCAAAACTAGAACTAGTTTTGGTCAAATCTTCGTTCGATATTACGCTGTTTTTAGAATTTTAGGCGTGCTACCACTTCATCAGCGGGGAAACCCTATACAATCATTGCAAGAGTGAAAACTACTCTCAGATATCAATTGACATAGGTTTTCATTTAATGTGGCGTGTTCGCCAAAGTGCCCACTAGATGGCAGTATTGGAGCACAAATGGCAACCTGTTGAATTTTGAGTAGGTTCGGGGGAGAGAAAACAATTTGATGTTCTGCAAGCCATTCAGTGGTATGTTGGCTGTATTGTTACTGAGGCACAGTGTGGACGGAGCGGTACAGATTAATTCCCACATTTGCATATCTCTGCCACGGCAGATGTGTAGCAAAAGTCAGGTGTTAAAAAGACGGCAAGTTGAGAAGCCTGCTGAGCTGTGACTGATGACTCTCCTGTATTTCCAGCTCTTGGAGCTAAAGACTTAATACCAATAATATCTATGTACCCATTTACAGTTTTTTTATACACATTTACAGATTTGTCTATGCATTCACAGATCTACAGTATATACACACACAGATTATGAATACACATTTGCAGATTCCTGTACATATTTACAAATCTCAGAGTGAACACACGGATTGAGATGCAGTTACACAACTCTCCGAATACAGTTACAAATGATTTTGCTACAACAATGGCCCCATATGAAACGAAAACTGTATGGAAGTTTAAGTAGTGATGTAGTGATGACAAGCGTGATCAATCCAACATGTTTTCAGAGATGGCACAGATGGTGCTATTCTGTCAATCCTGCCCACTCCTCCCTGTGTCTTAATGTTGAAACAGACCTGTCAGCTTGGTGTAGGCCTCCATGTCATCTATTGCTGTGGAGAGAGTGAACATCTTCCCTCCTGAGCCTTCAATCTGGATGTGCTTGTCTGCTTTTAAAAAGGCCTCTGTGATCCTGGATAATCATACCAAACATATTATCATTTTTAAAAGCATTTTGCTGCATAAAATACAGGAGAGTAACTTGTGAAGCACAGACCACAGGCTACATCAGAGCGTTTAATTACTCACATCATCTCTATGACGCTGCACACTTTGTGCTGGTAGGCTCTTCTGTGGAGGCAGTTCCTCGTGTGGAACATGTCATACAGATTGCCCACCTCCTGTTAAAAGAATTATGTGCATTTTGGTCACAACGGATCATCTAAATGGATTGCTGTTTTAAAAGCTGATCAAAAAGAAGACGTAACAAAGTCGGCACCTTGTCTCTAGTGCAGATGTGCTTCTGCCCGTCCACCTCACACACCCTGGCAAACTTTAGGAAGCGGTGATAGTCAAAGTTGTTGTGGATGCCCAGGTGGTAGCAGTCCCTGAGAAGAGAAAGAGGAACAATGTGAATATTCAATGTATGATTTGGGAAATTATTATTGAACAAACTAACAGATCAACAAGTCCCACCTGGCGAAGTAGTCCCACTTGTCCACATCAATGCCATTTCTTTTGTTGGCCACGATTTCATAGAGGAAGGACTTCTCTTCTGGACGCCCTTTATATGGCCACTGTAGAGATGACGGACAATAGAGACATCAGATTCAGCTTTATTGTCCAAGTACGTTTAAGCATACAAGGAATCGGATCTGGTTGTGGTGTCTCTCACTGTTTTTACACAGTGCTAAGAACAAATGTACAGGAAGATACACAACAAGGACAACAAAGCTAAAAGATTAGCAAACAGAAACACATAACTATTATTTACAAGTGAGTATGTGTGAAAATATATACATACACTTACTTATTACTAGTGTAATAAGGTACTTTATATACAAATCAGACATTGGCTGTTGTAGCAGTGATGCTATTGACTGAGAGCTGACAGCTACCTCGTGGCCTTGAGCAGCATGAGTGTCCTGTGGTCCAGCAATCTGTTCCTTGATAAAGTCCAGGTCTTCAGGCAGCACCAGGCCGTGCTGCTCCATCACCGGCTTCAGGCCATTGTCATTGACCAGGTAGTCAAACATGTCCAGAGAGGCTTTCTCATGCTGCAATGTAAACAGACTCTTAATATAATAATAATATATCTCTTAATATGGGAATAAGCATGGTCACAATTTGAAAATGAAAGCACAATGACTCATTACTCAAATAGAAAGAGCTTATCTTAGCTAAAACATGATAGGATACAATCGTGAATTATTGTCTTATCTCACGTTTTCCGCACGGCAGGTCTGTGGTCATAAATTACTTAACGACCGTGTGCCTCGTAGTTCTTTATCAGTGTTACTTCTGAACAGTGCAATCACTATCTTAGCCCTCAACTCTCATGCTTACAAGTCAAATGACATTAATTAGAACTGCCTATAAAAAGCCTCTGTAAAACAACATGCTGTTGATTGCTCTAACTTCACACCATCTGGTAGAGCAGGAAAGAACTTTAGTAACCAAGTAACCAATTTAAAGGAAAAATGAAAGGAGGGCAAACTGTGTGTGTAGATAAAAAGCACTCAAGCTTTGACAATCTCCACAGTAGTTGACTAAGAGAGGCCTCGAGGTCTCTTCCAGCTACTTTTCAAAAATAGCCAGCCCTTTTCCAGACGGTAGCTATTAGCTGTCCGTCTGAATTTTCTGGTTGTTCCCCATTTTTTTTTTTTCTTTTTCCATAAATACATTATGTCCGTCGTTTTGAAGATATCTTGCTAAAGCAGTCGCTAACTTATTTTACGAGCACTGGGATAGTCAGGTTTGAGATGTGTGGCCAAACATACTGAACTGGGATGCCCTTTTAAACAATTATTCTTTGCGGTAATTCAGTTCAGTTGATATGCACGTCTGCATGTCACAGTTGTGAAACAAAGGGTGTTTATTTGCACCTCCTTGATTGCCAAATAATTTTCTGATGAATCATAACACCGGTTTGAAATCTCAGCAAAACAGAACATGCCAACGACATCTGAGAGGGAATGAAGCAGTAAGAAGACTAGAAGAGACTTTCCCAGACTGTCTGCATTTTCCAAATGAGAAAAAACTGATCTGCCTTTAAAACTAACAACTCGAAGGAAAGACACCAATGCTGATAGAAGAACTAATCCATAAAAGTATTCTTATTGTGGCTCACTGTTTTGTCTGACGCTCACTGCATATCGCAGAGGACAAGTGAAATAAAAATCACATTGTTTCTTACCTTCCACTCAATTTCTGGACGTGCTTTGGGGATGAACATCCTGTCAAACATGTGGGAATATGGCCCGTGTCCTGGAAAGGGGGGGGGTAAATTATAAAGTTATTCATTTTGTTGTGTTTGAACTTTGCATTGAGCCACTTGTGTTCTATTCCTATCTGAGAAATAGAAGATAATAAACATAGTTTCACATCCATTCTCACTCATGCCCACACCCAGTGAATAAGAGGACGAAACCTGAAACTTGTGAGGACCTGCGTACCACTCACCCAGGTCATGGCAGAGCCCAGCGATCTGCACACAAAGGATGTCTCTGCGAGAGATGAGGAGCTCTGGCTGCCTCTCGTTCAGAGCTTGTACAAGTCGCCCTGCAAGGTGACCCACCCTGTACCAGCACACAACAAAACGACTCAGATATACAATGAAAGTTCAACAAAACGTGACAAATAGATAACATACATACAGTATATATAGATGGTACTCAGACTTTATGCAACATTTGGTCTGATCTGAAAGATCCACCTTCCCATAAAGACATCCACAGAAATTAAATGAAGAATCCTCTTCATTCACCCCTATTATTGCCATATATACTGTATGTGTATACATGTATGTATAAGTGTACCAGGGGAAATATCTTGACAAAATAGTCAAAAAGGCACTACAGAGGTGAATTTTATGTGTGAGAATTTTCCTTTGTTTTCTATGAGCAATCACAGTAATGATGTTAACAAGTAAATCAGGCAATGCACAGGCAGTTTCCCCGCAGTTGTGGTCTTGACCGGTCTTCAAATAAAATCCAGAGTCCTCTTTGTCTGAGACCGAGACAAGGCCGAGTAAAATTGCGCTCAATTCCGAGACGAGACCTTCAAAGAGTGGCCTTGGGACCGATCTCGAGTACTACAACACTGCTGAGAGAAAACACTGGATATTGTATTCGTCAGCCGCCTTACCACCATGCTTCTGTTTGTCACTTTGGCCGCTCAGTGTCTGGCCTCACCAGTTAATGTTGGTCTACATGAGCGTAAAACATTATGATATTTTATTGTACCCTCAAGATTTGACTATGCCTTTATATATGTATTTAACAGCAGAGAAATGTTGCCTCATTATAAACCCTAATCAATAAACACTGTGTCGAACTGAGGACATACCCAATGCAGTGTTCAAAGCGGTTGTGGGATGCTCCAGGAAAAACCAAGTAGGCCCCTCCGAGCTGCTTCAGGTTTCGTAACCTCTGGAACTGAGGAGTGTCGATGATTTTGACCAGAAGAATGTGCAGCTCCACATGCCCGTGGATGGGATCATTAAACACCTGACAGAAGACAGGACAACGAACAGCTAAGAGACTTACTTCACCATTCATAATCAAAACACATAGCCAGTCTACCAGTCTTAACATACTCTAAACTGTAAGTGCTGTTGTCACAACCGTTTCATGGGACATCACAACTCTATAACATGTCTGCAAAATGCAGACAAAAAAAAAAAAAAAACATTCAAAAACCCGCTATAATGAAAAACAACCTGCGGTAGTTCAGTAAAAAACAACAAATTGTACCTCCTCGTCATAGATATTTATGGCATATACATGTATGTGTGACAGATTTTGATAATGGAATGGATCATTTTGCATGCGATGGCTTAAACGATGAAAGAGTGTTTAGAAGTTGTTAAGAGGACGGCAATTTCCCTGAGAATCAACTCATTAGTTTCTCATGTGCAAGTGGTTATTGTGCAAACTGTAGACTGTTGTACTTACTTTTTTGCACACACGTGCCAAACACATGCAATTTGCTTGAATGAATGAGAGATTAAAATCTGTTGTGAACAACAAACTAATTGTTCGGTTAGAAATGACTACTGTAGGTAAAAACTTGGGTAAAATAGGCGGGTGTAGAATAAACTAAAATAAGGTTAAGAGACATGATAAAAGTGTGATCTGAACAGTGATTTCAAAGAGGATGAGCAGATTATCTGAGGCAGGTAAAAATGTCATTAAACCTGAAAGAAACACTTAAACTCCATGACTAAAAGGGATCTAGAAACTGGTCTGTCTTTTACACCTTGTAACCTTGAGGTGTGAGCAGAGAACAAACAGCAGGACGAAAGGAAAAAGTGTTTCGTGCACTAGCTCTTTTCTATGTTCACACTTCCTCGCGGTTTAATCCTACAAGTTCCTCTTCTTTATTCTATTATGTCTTTTCTTATCCCTTCAGCCTTGAAAGTGAAGCACTGTGATACAGCTGTTTACCTTATTTGGCTCTGCTTCTATCTGCCACAGCTTCCTGAGGCTGTGTAGGATCTGCAGACGGTCACCAAGGCACCTGGACGTCAAAGGATCAAAAGGAGTGGAAAAAGTGAGACAAAAAAAGTGAGGTGTGAAGCATTAAAGCAAACCAGTTAAGATTGTCAACGGGTCTAACCCACAGTGCACTAGGCAATAATAATAACACACAAGGTTTAACACACTTACTGTATGCCAAACTTCTCCAGATCATCATCCTTGAGGTACCGCAGCCCGACACCTGTGATCTTTTGTGCTGGATAACAGAGATCAAAACACAGTGGATGTTGGCATGACAACGCACAGATAGAGACAGAAGGTTAGCAGTAATAACAAGCAGCTCTCAACTCACTCAGCTAGCTAGCTGTATGTATATAGACCAACAGTGAGGTGAATGACGGTCTATTAAGCAGAAAACAAACCTCTAAATGCATCTTCACATTCTCCGAGACCTTCTGTTCGCAGGTACCGACACGTTTCCTCCACTCCCCACCGCGCGTAGTCCGAGTCCGGCAGTCGGACCACCGACACTCTCTTCTCCGGTGTTTTGAAGCTGTCATCAGGGGTCGAAACTGCCTCCAAAGGTCGTTTACGGTTCTCCATGTTGGGGTCACTAACAGGCGGTAATATGGGTTTTAGTCAGAAGAGTAGAGACCCGCTAAATTACAGCCGGTAATGTTCCCAGTGTCGACGGCAACAGCTGATCGGGCGGCTCTGCAGAGAAGACACTCGAGCGCTGAAAAATACCCGGGGTTTTGTTTCTACACCGGGTAAGTCGAGCTAAACCGAAACACAGACAACGTTTCCGGTGACAGTTTTCAAAATAAAAGTCGATCTAGCTGCATAAAACCAGGGTTGTAACATACTCCTTTTGATTATGTCAATGTCTCATATTTTTGTTTATTCGTTTTATGTTAAATTACATTATTTCTAATGAAGAAAAAAAAGCTGCTACTGGAACAAGAACCTTTATGATGACAGGGTGACCAGATCCCAACAAACCAAATGTGGGACAAAGAGTATGTTTGTGTGTGGGACAATGTGGGACACGTTACCAAGGCTGAGAGGTAGTCTACAATTTTGATATAATGTCTATCTAACTTAAATAACATTTCTTTTCTGCCCCTTATCTTGTAACAGCTTTGCCCGAATGCATCCATAGGTCGGCACATCTCCATAGAGACTCACGCGAACTGTGTCGCTTCATGTCGTATTCCCCCCCTGTGTGAAATTGAAAGATAACTGGCAAATTTCACAAATAACTCTGAGAATCGCCTTCCACCGGCTTATCAATACTTATAAGTAGTTTCACAGTCTTTGTTGTAGCTTCTCTTCCCTTTCTTTGTGGTAGTTTCCATCATCTCCCCCCTAAATCTGCATAGCTTGTGATTTTGCGGTGCAATTTTCTCCATTGTGCATAGCGTAGCAAAGATGGTTTCTGCACT